>MUAA02000059.1:0-712141 GCA_014180765.2 Marchantia paleacea
GATTTATTTTAACCACTGTATTCAAACTCAATATTGAAAGCGTGGGCCATAGTTACAGACGGAGAACAACTTGATGGAAAGCGTCCAGTGGAATCAAACCTGCCGATCACTGAAGCGGTCTGTTTGTAAGAAGATGCATATCACCAACCGGACCCTTTCTAGTCTTGGGATAAACTGAGGAATCCGATATGTCGTCAGGATATCATTGTACCCTGGGAATTTGAAGTTTCGGATCGGTCCGGGCTTGCAGTTCGAGTTTGATGCTTTAGCAGATTTGAATAGGTTTTAAAACCGTGCGCTGGAAACAGTGGACCCAAGCCTGATCATAAGATCCACGAGTGGTCGAGAGTTGTTACATGAAACCTAAGTTCAGAAGACACCATAGAGGTTTCAGTGAATTTCTTGCAATGATTGTAAAGCAGCCCACAATTCTCCTTTGCAACTAAAAATTTATAACCAGGCTTCTACTACTAGTCAAATGAAGGACTAGTGGTTTTCCGATAATCATTGTTGCTGTGATTCGATGGCCTTTGGTAGCGTCTCATTGGTAAATACGGTCGAGTGAAGCTCATGCTGAGCCGCATACGCCATCAAGCTCTGTACCTTCTCATGACCGAAGCCATTGCATCCATGCTTCTGCAGAGGTTGGAGAATAGTTATCATCCACAAATTCCTTTAAACTCCATAAGAAACCATCCCTCTAGAATGGATATTTGAATCGTGAACTCGATTCTTCTGCTTGTGGCAATCCTTTGCCCCATGCCAATCAAGCGTCCTAAAAAACACATTTGTTAGCCAGTTGGGATTGGCTACGGAGGACATAGGAGTCGTGAAGCCTAATGATGGTTCCAGCGACCTCATCTCCAGGAAGATTCGGAAGGAGACTCTTGAAAGCAGGGTGCGCTGCAGTACATACAGTGGAAAAATCATCATTAGTGATTACTAGTCTCTTCTCATTCTCAGCACGTCTTTCGTCATGACAAGCATGTACACAATACAGTGTGATATATGTTCAAACATCACTGAACTCCTGTCTTAGTTTTTGGGACACAATCTCAACCTGCCATCTCAATGTAGTGGGAAACCTGAGTCTATTCTCTCAGCCTGGTATTCTACTACGCTGCCCAATCCTTGTAGGTCAGACCACCATTATTGTCTGCAGCTGAAATCGATTGCTATCCCAATTTGTGACTTTAGGTTAGGTCTGCATAAGCGCGGCCTATACCCGCTCCAGGCAGCTTAGAAAAGCTATTTGGAAGACAAGTGGAAACTGAATACCAGGTCAACAAAAGAAAACTTACATGAACCAACCAACAAAAACCAACCAATGGTACAATGAAATGAATGCATTGGCAAAGAAGAATGCGGATCGAGCTCAATTCCAAAAACCTTATATTGGAATTGAAACAAACAAAAGGAAAGCTTGACTCGTTTCATCGATTGTTTAGGTGAAGTGATTTAGTCCTTCCTATTATGGAAATCCTAGTCTCAGTCTCTTCTCATTCTCTAGGGCCAAATCTTAAATATCATGGCTCATTCGGCAGCATGCTTCAAGAACAGAGAAGAACTTTCTAGTGAAAAACCTCCATCGTGCTATAAATTTCTGTGACAATTGGCAGCACGTGTCTGTTCTCTCACCTGGTATTCTACTTCGTCTAGTCCTGTAGGTCAGGGACCACCATTATTGTTCGCAGATTTTGAATCGATTGCTTTAGTCCCAATTCTAGACTTTTTTAGGGTTAGGGTCCATCCTAGAGGTATATGAGAGTGACATGGACGGATTGTTTCTCCTACATGGCTATTATTGCAAAAGAGAGCTGCATTGTCCATGGAGTCTTGACATGAAGTCCTGTACTTTTCTCCTTTTGCCTACCGTTTGGACAAGAGGCCAAACATTCTACTTTAGTGGACCAACAGTTTTAGTAGAATATACCTCTCTCTTAGAGTGGATACTCAAAGAGAGAGTGGCCATTCATTGATTACAAGGCTCATTTACTTGTGGTCAAACCAAGTGTGTAGGCTGGTGGATCTTGGCTCCACCATGCATATGAGTTTCTAATTCACACCATTTATATTCTACAACAATGAGGTTTTGACTTGGCTTGGTCCACCTTTTTAGCATCTTCATTACTCAATTGTAGAGTGGTATTACCTAGATTCAACGCAGATCGATATGACTTGTTGTCCATTCGAGTAGAGAGTATAGCTACCCATGATGCTATCGGAGATATGGTGTTTGCTAGAGCATGAGAAGGTTGATTCATCATATGGAGGGAGAGTTGGTTTTCCTTTGTGGTTGATTTCGGATCATGGCAAAATTAAATTTGATCCGGCAGTATCAAGTTACTATTACACAACGCTTGTAATTATATATACCACGCCGTGACATAGTTTCAAAGATGTGATTACCTATCCAAGAGGATGTGCATCAAGTGGTGCAGCAACACCCAAAGGTCTCAAGTATGGGGTTTGCAAGGAGGCCACACTTTAGTTCATCTAGCCCTAGAGTTATAAAGAGCTAGACACAATTTTGAATGGTGGAATTAACTATCCTAATGGATAGGCAATGAGTGTAGCAGCAATAGCCAAAGTTTACAAGTATATGGGTAGGTCTGCACATCTGGAAACATGCAGATGAACAGGCGGCCTTATCTGCGTTGGGTACAAAGAAAGTTAAAATGTTGGTGACTGCATCCAAATACAAGGCATGAAATCTGGAAAAGTTGACAGAGGAGTCGCAAACCAATGTGCTTACTGCATGGACTGGTATAAATCTCCACGAATTTATTCGCAGTTGCTTCTATATTGGTCTCCATCAAGAAAAGTAGTCTTCCCCATTGCTACTAGCATCATCGTCTAACTTGTTGGGCAGATGGGCTACGGAAGGGGACACTGATGCTCTTTCTGATCCAGGCTCATTGCGCAATGTCTAAATTATTTTCAATTTGCAAGAAAATCCACTCTTCGTAGTTTGTTCCTGTTTTGAGACAGCAATCTACTGGAGGTACCTCTATCCTCTCTGTTTCTCCAGCTCTTGATCGATGTATGAGTTCAGGGAAGAGGAGGATCGACTTTGTTTGCGCAAGCTAGATGCGGAGTGCAGCAGATTCTCATACAAGCAGATGTCGAAATCGATCTTCTCATTGGCAGAATCATAGCAGATGACGGCTCCTAGTACAAGTGGACAAAGTCAAACAGCCCTTACTAGATTTTTATCCTGGTTCTTCATCATCAGACCAAGAATTAGATGGCAGGCTGTGGCCAGGCAAACTAATGTCCTTGTGATTTCCATCTGACGTTTGTGTTTGAAATAGGGTACATGCTTTGATCAAATCAGTTCGTTTAGAGATCAACTTTCCCAGATTGACTCCATGCCACTCTATGTCCAATCACTCATGAGTAGAATCTACATAAAGACTACATGCTACTGTATGCAATATCCCTTTGCTATTTTCAAAGAATGCTGTTCATAATGTAAGTCTGCTATGAGTTCCAGTGCATATATGCACCAGACTTTTTGTACAAATCTTTCAAAACTTGTAGCTTAGCTTCCTAGATCATTCGTATCTGGAATAAAATATACGATAATGCAGCTGCAGTATATGCCACAATTCTAGCTGCTATTCGTTACTTTCTTTTGGCTGGATACCGCTAGAATGATGTCTTAGTGTCAGGACTACTTTAAAACGTTCAAGACATTGGCTCCAACGAAATGATGACATCTTCCTGGCGGCTTGAATTCTGGATACAAGCTCTGTAAAAGTAGATCCATATTGGCTCCTTATAGTTTTAGGATAACAGGTGTAGCTTTGCGGGGCTTGGTGCTTGAAGTCTGCCACGTCGTAGGAATCAAACTGGTTGAACCATTTTGACAGTGGACTCTTAGGCTGCATTTCAATCAGCTTCTCTTTCCGACTATTATACCTATTTCAAAACACTTCCCCTTCAATTTTATTAGCAGTTAGAATTCGTTCTAAACAGCAACCAGTTACTGCTTATTCTTCTTCTGTGGTCCTCTTGTCCTTCACCACGTTGGTTTCTCGCTGGACCCTGAATCTGATGGATGTATGGTATGACGATTTAGAGATATGTTCTATACTCCCACTAGAATTTTGGATTATCATATCAATATGTAGCTGTGATGCAATCTTGCGCTGTTATATTATATGTATATTCGCATCAGTATCTTCAGATAGAAACCGATGCGAAAGTCCAAGAGAATTTCCAACTGACTGCGGATTATATCCAATCTTGCTATGTACATCGTCAGAACTTACAACGAAACTGATGTATGTCTCCAGCATGGGCTAGGCCCTCGGTTCCGGAGATCAGTCATTGTAAAAACCGTGACAAAATATGCAAGGCCCATATATACAGACGCAGGTTGGGTTGTGTTTTTACTCGAATCTTCGGATTCGCGAAATTATACTGATGTTTCGTTTGATGATTCAAGAACCGAAAGACATCGCATGTCAGAAAATTAATTCCACAACAGCTTTTCCAAATTCACTGTGTCGCTTCGGTCAAAATCTTGTCATCGAAAGTCACCAAGAAGTCCGTGTACTCAGAATACTGCTAGAAAGCTATAAATTGAACAAGTCAAACTGATCTATCGATTCGAGAGTATTACCACTTCTGATGCTTAGAAGTGGTAACATCAGTCAGTTTCAAAAGCTCTCAATCTCAAAAAAGCTTATCCTCTCACTGTCAGTTATACGGCGCATGATCAAAGTATATGCTTTAGAGAAACTATTAGGGTAAAGTAAAATAGAAAATAGACGGAAAAATTCTTGTTTAGTTGTACCGATCGGATGGTTCCCAATTGTTCTCCTAACGCATGTGGACGGTTTAAGTTCCTCGGAGATGTTCCGTTGCAAATACTGTAATGACCTACAATTTCAATTATTCTCCGGGAATTGTAAGTACTGTAAATCAGAAATAGTTGGAAATTAGAGACATAAACTGATCACAGAGTTCTGTGATCACTTATTGGAATACCTTTGCCAAACTGGAATAACTGTAAACGATGGATGACAGAGATGTTTATGGATATAGAATAAAACTTCTTTGTAGATGGATTCAAATATGTCGGATGGAGTTTAAACTAGGTGAAGATTCAGCTACTAGACGGAGCAATCTATTCAACAATACTTAAGGGATAACGAAATCATGAAATATCCTGCTTTCTTCAAAAAATACTTAAATGGATCATACTTGTGAAGATGTCAGAGGCCTGTATGTTCTCAATCGCTTTTGAGGCTCAATGACATCTAAGAGACTGGAAATGGACATTGTAGCCAAAGAGTTGTACGTACTTTCTGAAATTTGCAGCTCTGGCAATAACCTTCCTAATCTAGCAGAATTGCTACAAGAATATGATGATGCAGCACGCAAGTAGAGACTTGGGATGTGGATTTGAGGTCGAGATGGGGTCGTGGCGAGGCGGTAGAGATAGTAATGAAATTTTTAGACTATTCTTGTTAAAGAAGAAGACATGCGGTTTTGTGCCGACCGGTCATATGAACTGGGCACAAGTGGATCATCTTTGGATCTGACTGTCATGTATCATCAAACAACCCTGGAGATTAAACACTTCAAATTCGTTCGCTTCGAACTTAAGCACTTCAACTCTTGGCCCACTTTTCAATGACTGGGTTCATCCTTTAGCTTCAAATAGTTTGTCACATGCTTAAAAAAGATCAGCCGAAATAGTTCGTTGACTAACTTTTGTAAGTGTATTGCTGTGACTTGTTTAGCCAGGTTACTGCAATGCTGCATTCTTGATCTTTCATGGGGCACACTTTCATTCAAGAGCATGCTAGAGCCTGTATCGTAAACTCTTGCCCCATCAGGTCGTTTATGTACTTGATTTTTTGTCTAATGATGTTTATATGCACACATTCAAGATATCAACCAATTTAGTTCAAGGAGCGATACTACACATTGAATACATTTTCTTTCAGTAATGAACACTGATATGTGCCAACTGGTCAGATAACGCGTCCGTTTTGCAAATTCCAGGTTCAAGGTACTAGCAGCGTGAAAATGCTGGAACTTCTGGAACGTAACACGAAAATAATCTTAATAATATTACCTGATAACAGTGCCGATCTCCATTGCTGAACAAGTCAATATCTAGCTCTTAAGTTAATTTCACCATTTTCTTTCGCTTAAATATGTCTATCTGGACTGTGAAGCGTAATTCCTATCAAACTACTTTTTAAAGAATATTACTTGATAACAGTGGTAATGTACGAGTTAAACAAGTCACAAACAAGCAACCGCAAAGTTTATTTTATTTCGAATATTTCTATGTGGGTCTGTACAATCTTCAGTTTAGCTCCAATGAAGGAGTACTGTATGTTGAAAAATCATGTGGTCTTCATGATGCTGGCAAATTGCTCATCTTCGCAACACTAAACTGTTCAGAGAATAAGTTTACAAGTTTAGATCAGAACGACAAAGTGGAGCTGTTAAGGCACAATGTCTGGACGAAATTGAAAGTTGCACATGAGTGCTGCCATATTCGGAGATGTAAGAACTTCATTGAGCTTAGGACGCGAAATCATATCTTCCATAGGATATGACATGATTGTCCATTGTTCACCATGTAAACAACTTGGGAACCGATAGGAGACCATTCGGCATGAAGCGTTGCTCATGAAAATCAACTGGTCTGTGTTGTCATCCGTTACTACTATAAGCTGTCGAAAACATCCCAGATGCTGAGAGCCTTTATCTCGTTCATGAATTGCTTCAAACATTTCATTGGGCATGGTAGCCTTGATCTGCCAGTTCTGAAAACTGGAGTGGGACGATGAAGTCTTCAATCTGATATCTAGGCTGATGAGTTTCATGCTCAGACTTGTACCAGCATCGTCTATTTCAAGAAAGGGTACAACAAGAAGGTTTTCCCTTTGAATCATGAACATTCTGGATTTACTCCAGTTGCGTATCCAGTGTCCGCATCCCAAATTCCAAGAGTAAGGTATAAGCAGGTTGGAAATCTTCTTGTCATTTAGGTCATAATTGCTGAGGCTAATGCAACCTTCAAAGATGCTGTCATTCTGATCGGAAGAACAAGCTATCATAGCCATAAAGTTGAACTTTATTCCTACCCAACCTGGAGTGTTCACCTGTAATAGTGTATTCGAATCACACAGTCTCACCACCAAAGGTGCATTCTCCGCAAAAAAACTTTTCAAAAAGTTCAATAAATGATGGAAAGGGATGACTGTACATGATTCATTTGCAGAGACGATGAATCGCTGAAATCCTCCAACTAATATTCCGTAATCTGGATATCCTTCAGTTGCCTGCTGATGTGGTCCATAGCCTAGGATATCCACCGCATCATTTGAGTCAATCCGGGAATTGAGAGCTTTAAGCGGGTCTGAAAAATGTCGGACTGAATTGTCGAATGGATTCACCACCATGAATTCTGGATCGTCAGGATTGTTGTACTTAGTTCGAAGGAGAATCAAGCCTTTCGCAGTTGATAGAGAAATGTACCAATGACGAGGTGAGTAGAGCTGGGGTTCCATAGCCAGCAATGTTCTCAAGTTGAGCTCCTTCAGACGCCACTCTTTTGTGCGTACGTTGTAGAAGACCAGCACAAGTAGGTATCCAGTGCACTTAACGTCCTTCACAAGTACAACCCAAGAGTCGTCTAAAGCATTCATCTTTGACCAAATTATCTTGAAGTTCTGGGAGCAAATCAGTTTGTTCCATGCTTTACAAACACTCCGGCATTGCAGCAGTTGAAACACAGGCAAACGACCGAGAATATTCTCCAAGCCGTCGAACTCTGTAGACCACCTGAAAGATGATGAATCTATGAAACTGGAATTCCGTCCTAATCCCAACAAGGTTGGTGCAGCTATAATTATGGAGTGACACCAGTTGGGACTCGTCCATTTTCTTACAGCAAATACTAAAGTTCTTGATCTACATTGAAAGGAATCAACCTCGACGCCCCTCCACAAACTTATATTATACAGAAGCCCTCTCGCAATCTATTTCATTCAACGTCCTGCCCGTGCAGTTGCCTGTGCTGCAGCATTGATTCACAGGTAAGAAACTAGTGAAAGTGGAGGCCTGTTTGCATACACGTAGTGAACGGCTATCTGGCAGTTCAAAGGTTGCTGTTCAGAAACCAAACCATTACTTTGAACATTCCATGGTATACAATGGTTTCAGACTTTAACCAAATCTTGTCGTAACTACAGAATTCAAATTCAACTGCCTGAAAGCGCCACCATAGCTGCACATGTACTACAATTTTTACTCTGAACGTTAATTGGGATGGAACCTCCAACCACCGGTACTGGTCTTTCAGGAAGAGGATGTGTAATATCACAGAAACGGGCCATCCTTAGTCTAGGGATGAACTCATGGATCCGGTTTGCTCTGAGGATGTTTGTGCGTCGGATGCGATTGGAAGTTTTATATTGGTCGGGGGGTGCAGTTTGAATTGGAAAACCTTCCTAATGATTTAAATGCTGGAGGCGTGCGCCTGAGTCACTGGACCCTAGACTCATTATAGTATCTCAATCTGTGGTTTTAGAGCCAAACTGTGAATGAAGAATATGATAATCCAGAATGCAAGTGAGGACTGGGGATTTGTATTTCAAGTCGAGATGGGGCCGTGGCGAGGTCGTACAGGTAGAAACGGCTCGGCGCTCAGTGTAAAACGAGGACAAGGAAGTATTGAAAGTGGTTTGCACTAGAAGAAACTAAAGAATTTAGACATCGAGAATCTCGCCTACGCCTCCAACGGTTCCGCCAATAACAGGATGGTGTTTCATTAAGCTGTATACTAGCCCATGATCATGGCCTAAATTGAGTATACAATTCTGGCCGTCAGTCGATCTTGAAGAGAAGAGCGGGTTTATACGTTGTAGAGAGCAAGAATCTAATTTTACAGTGAAGAGCTTCATGCTCGATGTGATACTTGTCACTCGCTGTTAGATCGACATACATAAGATGACAGTGTCACGTCATAAGACAGTTTAATGATTGATTACTATATTGTACCTCGCGCACATTTCCTTACAACGCTTGCAATCTGTCTGGATTCGTATTATAGAGCGACATTTCATGTGCTGGTTTTAGCTTTTATGGTGTTAATGTTTCTAAGGGGAGTGGGAGATATCTCTCCTATCAATGCACTATATTAATGATTTTCACTTACATTCAGTAAAGATCTAATATGTTTTCCTTACATTTCCATATGCTATACATTGATCTTGAGATTTATGAAATGGTTGGTTACAATGGTGATGCCACTAGTTTAGGGGCCGGTGTTTTCAATGATTCAAGAGCCTCAGGGGCTGTGCAAACCTGGAAAGAAAATTACCACACTATTTATGTACCAGAGAGAGTACGTACAGCAGGTCTCTACTGATGCGATGCTGCTTATCAGCTCTAGCAACGCTCAAAGACCAGAGTGAACTTAACTTATAGTTCATGAACACTATGCACCAATGGCCCTGAGCCTTGGCTGGGAAGGAGAAAGACTATCCGCTGAAACAAGAGGAGCCTCCAAAGATCACGGTCCTTAGCTCTAAGCTCTAAGAAGTCGTAGTGATCGCGGTGCAACGACGAGAGACAAGAATACCGTGATAGGGATGGGCCACCTAGTCTCAAGCGGAAAGAGCTCCGTTAGAAGCTGTGCAGTTGTTGCTTTGTGATATAGAAAGTGGTTTCTTGAATCATACTCTGTGGGTACAATGAGATCTGGCCTCAACAAGATCTTGTCCATTCACACTGACAGAGCACTGGGCCAGGACCTGGTTCAGATATTCGCCAACTTCATTGTAAAGCCAAGCAACCTCCGTTCGAACAGATCCTGATCTAGAGGAATCTCGGCTCAGAACGTCAAAGCATTGTGTGGGTCCCCAAAATCGTGGGGGCAGCAGATGCCTCTTTACTTTGATCTGGAATCACATCAGTAGTCAGAACTCGGAGAACGTCGACGAAAATCGCTGCGTCCTTTTCGAAGAGGACTCCGTATTCTGCCTTGCAGGTGATCGTGGGCTCGCTCTGTCCTGAAACTGTAAACGTGAAAGCCAGCAAGAGGAAGACGCTTTGCGAGCACTGCAGAGGTCATTTTGATAGACATTGACTGATTTTCAGTACAAAGTTGAAAGCACCGAAAGAAAAAAAATAACACAAAGTCAGTCAGATGCTTTCGCAAGAATACCACTCACACTGTGAATGAAATGAGAAGTTTCAAGCATATATTAGTAAGTTCGTAGTATACACACAACTTTCAAACAAAAATTGAAACTCTATGCTGCCTTCCAAATCCCTGGCTCACATGCCGAATGGCAAGTTACAAGGTACTGACCTGGAGGAGAGTAGAACTTCCGTTCAGTTTGAGGAAGTCTAGGCTTCGAACACTTGACAAATTTCAGATCTGAAAGTTTGGTTCGAGTGACAGCACTGCCTGACGAGGAAGCAGGAGCATATGTTCCATGAGTACGAGAACCTGATATATATACTAACCGTGAGCAGTTTGATTCCGGGAAAATCTAGTCAAATTTCAAATAGTTTTTTTTGTTTACCCTTTGACTGACATAGAAAGTACAGCGTAACATATTATACTTAGTCTTTGACCAGGGCATGGGCAGACGGCTTCAGTACCTGCTCCCCATATTGCATGGATTTTTTTTCGTCGATACTCTGACATATTATACGGGTTCTCTGATGCCACAGCCACTTTCAGGGGGTGGAATAAAGGTGTCCTACTAGTTTCATCATCAAGATCGTAATCGTCCGATATTGTGACCCCAGCTCGTCCTAACTCCGACAAGTATTAAATTGCAGAAAAGATTTGCGATTGGTCATGGCAACTGGATCTGATTTGTAGACCATGGTACTCCTTACGAGTGAACTTTACTGTCCCTCAATTTGCATCCACAGCCTTAGATCTCTGGCTTCGGCCTTGACATTGCGTTTTCTTATTCCTTTGGCCCTGTTTGGGCGTTCAGCAGGGTATAAAATCCCACTCATTCAGTTGCTCTAGTGCAGCAGAGTTTTCATGAAACCATAATTTTAACGAATATGCTTGATTTCATAACTGAGATATCAATCTCCTGAGTAAGTTAACTTTGAACCCTACATACCACAAAATGTAATCTTAAATATTTTCTATGAAAGGAAAAACGAGGACTCATGGAATGAAAGGAGCGATGGAAAAACCCATAGACAAAAGAACAATGCAAAGGCCAAAGAAACCCCACCCGTCCTCTTAATCGACATGCACGCTAATGAAGACACATAACAAAGAGATGCTCGTTTTCCATGTCTGATATTTCTTCTGGAAAAGTCAGCTCGGAACATGGAGGTAAAAAGCCAAACTGGATTTCAGCCCTTTCCACTAATTTCTGTAAAGCTTATTTGTACCACATGTAAGTGAAAATCGGTGTCTCATTTCTGGGATCTGAGATGTGAGATGTGACTTTCATTCACTGGGGCTTAAAGCGGTGGAGCTTGCCTGCGTCCATGCAATGTGAGGAAGGAATATCGATTTCCATTCAGATTTTCATTGATTTTATTTGTAATTCGATGGAAAGTGTTCCAGACCATATCGTAATAGAGATCCTTCGTAAAATGTGTCAAGGTTCAGGGGCTCCGAATCTATGGAGACTCTCCTTCAGTCCGAACCTTCGTGGTAACAAACAACGCTCCTCAAGGTAGATCTCATGAAGGTCGATATTATTTCAAGTAGATGCAATAAATCCCAGTGTTCTTTTGTTCCTTTCCTCTGCTTCTGTCCTTCACCAGCCTAGCACAGAAGTCCTGGAAGTAGTACATTGATGTTTTCGACTGGGAGTGCATGCCAGCTCCGGATTAAATAAACGTTCTTTCAACACTGATAGCTACTAAAGAGAGAAATGAGAAGAACGTGCCGAGAGTAGCAAGTGATAAACTTCTAGGACTTGTACACAATTCCTCCAATGATTCTCGACTGCATCACACCTTGCTACATTCTTTACAAATGTCTGATCGAAAGCATCGAGTAGAAGTTTCAATATGAATATAAGTTTCAAGACGCGTGTCGGTCAATATCTGCATGTGATGACGTAATCACTAGAAGGAAAAAATCGAAAGGGTGCGGAGCGAGAGCCCGTGGGACCATAGCTGACAATACATCGAAAAACCGAGAGTGGTGGTTTAAAACTAATAACCAGTAAGAACCTGAGCATCACATGGAGCTGAGGGGGCGTAGTACCTAACGTACCATACTCAATGATTCCATCGAGTCACGTTCATCTTGTGCATTCCTGAATTGATAGTATATACATACCAGGTCATGTTTCTTAAAAAACCAAGACCTCATAAGTAGATGTTTGACATATACAAATGACTTACCAGAAATTTCAGTCAGACAGCAGACTGAGAATTCAATATTCTTAAAGCTCGTACTCGAGTTGAAGTCTGATGCTAAATTCTCGGCCAAAACATTTCAACTACCCAAAGAGGAGTACGATTTATATTGTGGTTCTGAAAGTAGTGAACTGACAGTAAGCCTAAATCTTTCACTTAGACAGATGCTTACGTTAATCGGTGTCAGCTTGAGATCGGAGTGATGTAACGTTACAACAGAACGTCAATAATGTTCCGTGATGAAATGTGCGAATGAAGATTATTCTGAAGGTCTCACACCCAGATATACTGACGAACAGCCAATGAAGTGTATCAAAATACTTGACCTGTATTTATGGATTGCATGAAAGAACCTTACGATTACTGAAAATTAAGTCGAAAAGCATAGCGGTGCTGGCAGAGAGGCATGCATTCGTCCAGACCTTCCCGAGAACCTTGACTGAGAGTAGGAGGAAGAAGGAAATATGTCTACAGCATTTTACGCAAGAGTGCAGGGGAGAAGAGGCAATGCATCGTTAGTACTACGCAGAAACGATATGTAAATATCGAAATTGAAAGCAAAGAGTCAAGCTGCAATCAAACGACGTGAAAGCACAGCTAACCGAGCCGGCTTAGCTTCCAATTCTATCTAACTCGAGTCTGACTCCGCAAAAAAAAGTTTTGATCGCGACCATATTCGGGACAACTTACTCTGAGATCACCCCTAGCAACCTGCGTTCTTTAGATCCACTCGCTGATTGTACTGCTAATTTCCGTGCTTAAAATTCTGGGACGCGTACTATTAGTGCTGAAATCCTCAGTTGGCTCAAATCCACGACTACCTTTAACTTTGTGTCTGAACGGCCACGTGGATGAATACAGTCTCGATTCTGCCATTTTCTGATCTTCCTACTGTCTCCGTCAAGTTTGACCGACGTGGTGAGGCCACATATCTCATCCACAAGGTATCGTCCCTGACTATTACAGGCAAACGAGTAATTCGCAGAATGAAATCCTGTCAATAACATGACGCAGACACAGGTTCAGTATTACGCTACTTCATGCTGATCTGCAAAATATTTTACTCCCTCAAACAGCAAATATTTCAATACGTGGAATATGACATGGGATGCATGGACGGGCCGTGCGAAGATTGCAAAATATATACCCCATGCAGCCGTCTCAAGCGTCTCTGCTTTCTTTACGCGAAAGTCTGCTCGTGAGGGGGGATATAATATGACCTCTTCTTTTTAATCAATTATGAATCTACTGAGATTCTCAAGCTTAGTCCCTGGTGGCGGCTCACCGTCCGTGAGGTTTTGAACATAATTTCCTCTCCTTTTTCATCAGCTATAACTCTACTGAGATCCACAAGTTTATTGGTGGCGACGGAAGTCTGCCCTGAGGGATACAGTTTTACCCCTCTCCATTTTTTTATCAATTATGAGTATGATGAGCTCCACAGCCTCAGTGAGGCCGCGGACCCGGCCACCTATGACCGAGCTGTTTTTCTACAAGACTTCGGCTTCCAGTGCGACTTGGAGCTGAAGTTCAGGACACTGCTTTGATTACTGCGCAGACAGAGATTCACAATCGATGTCCGTGATACCGAATTAGACATGCAACTGCATCTGCTTGGACATAAACCGACTCGTAATGTAATACAGTGAGTGAGAACTCTCTGTCAATCACGGACTACAGCTGCTAGTGGCAATATTCAAATCTTTCAACACATAATATATGTTCACCTCTCTGATGTGACGACGCAATGGCAAACCACAATCGTGTGTGAAGCTGAGGAGTACGTGGTTTGAAATTTTCAGGTATGAGAGAAAGACGTCGAGATAGTCTGAAAAGTAGACACGGAGTCCCATACAACGTTTAGTGCCATACAGAGAGGAATCGAAGCGTGCTTTTCAATATGGATATTCACAAAACAAAGAAGACAAAGAAAATGCTGCAGGCGTCGCACCCCTTACAAGATCTTAAGGAGAGTTTATTTCAAAAACAGGTCGCAAATTAGGGCGGACATTTATGCAGATGTCCGAGGCAGATGACTAGATGAAGTAGTAACGAACACCGGCAATTTCAACTTGATTTCTATCTTATTCTCCCTAATCTCACGGCATGCAAAAAACCTTTAGATAAGAGAAATTTCAACGTGACAAATAATATATGGTATCGCACACCTAGAATACACTGTTCGGTCCACTATAAGCCTCGACTGCATCAGCCAAAAGAGTTCGGTTCAAGTAGAATTTCAGAGTTAGAACTTATTCTCTTACGTCTTAAACTTCGTGACCTTTGACCTTTGACAGAAACGCATGGTTTGTGAATTTGTTTTGTACGGCAATGGATATGATTGACATTATCGTCTTGGAGATAACTCTCATCGTGTAGTAGACATAACAGGGAACGCATGGAAAACGGGTTCTGTATGCACGGGTGCTATACTGAAACATGTAAAGGATTTACCCTGTACCCAAAAGTAGGCGTTCTGGGTAAAATACGTGGCATGTAAACAATTTTTTCAATTTCGTTTTCTGATGTTATTTTCAAGAGGTAGTTGCTGCTCAGAGGTAATGATTTCAAGGTTCTCGAGTGGAACTTTTTGCAACATCTAAAGTCAGTGCAACATGAAAAATCGAGGTTCTTGTTCTCTTGCAGACCATGAAGATTCTTGGACGACGATCGGACCTGATTGGGTATTGGGGATCAGACGTCCTTGATTTAAAAACTCTAGTTTATCAACAGGAATGCAAGATTACAGCACTAGTCCAAAACCACAGTTTTCTATCGTTATCTAGCAATCTGTGTGTGTAAATGTACATATAGTACATTTAAATAGTACATTTTCTATACAGGTAAAGTGAATCAAACACTTTACCTGTATATGAAAAGTTATGCATGATTCAAAAAAAAAATCGACATAATATTTTTACAAAGACAAACTGTAAACATACAAAGAAGATGGCCAAAGCCTCTTTCGAAGAATACAAGGCAGCTGAAAACATCTCATACTACTAGATGTGCCAAGCCAACCCGAATATGGATGCTTTTCTAGCCGAGACACTATGGACCTGCCTGTACTATTCTTGTCCCATTAACTCTGTAACCAGACAGTTAACGTGAGTCAATCAACTCTGTGCTAGAGAAGACAAGATCTCCAGAAGTAAGTTCCACTACATACCATTTGCGAGTTTTATATATATATATTCAATCAAGAAATTACCAAATGCTCGCGTTGACTTCCCGCAGAAAAGTATATTTCATTCATCACTCATTAGTGAGTGATGGAAAGAAATCAGATTATCAGAGAGAAGAATATATATGCGGTTCCCCACTAAATCAGTAAATCTTCAAAAATATTCACGACAATATGCACATAGAATAACGAAGAGCTCTCTTCTTCATTTGTTTGAAATTTTAGGACTGATGAGAAAGGAAGTATAGGAGGCCCGTATCCGCTTCTTCATTTACTTACACAAATCAGCAATGCCTAGATGAATGAGAGACAGCTGATAAGATGACGCAGATAACTTGAACTTTCAAAATTATATCTCGGAAGTGCAGTTTATGAGGGATTGAGGTATGATTTAAACGAAACGAGATGCAACATGTTATGTACAGTATCCAGAACTGGAGCTGCGAAATGATTTTCACACATCTTAATCTTTGTTCAATTTTCTCCCATTTTTTTTGAGCAGATTTTATAAAATTCTTCTTGTTCTGTGAATTCTAAGAGTTAGATGCTGTTCAGAGGTTCTAGACTGGAATTTTTCCTTAAACATATCAAGTCAGTGTAATTTGAATCTCAAGGCTCTTGATTTCTTCTAGAGTATAAGGGCTCTTGGAGGGGAATCGGACCTGACTGGGAAATCAGGATCGTACATCTTAAATTACATCTAATTTATCAAACCGGAATGCAAGGTCGCAGGACTGGTAAAAACCGCAGTTTTCGATTGTTATCTAGTAATGTGTGTGTGTAAAGGTACATATGTTTATGTCTTTTTACCTCTCATTTTAAGCCTTTTTAGAAAACTAATGCAGGCTTCAAACAAAACAATCGACGTCATGTTTATTCACGAGCATAATCGTCCCAGAAAGTTGTCAACTTACAGAGAAGATGTGGGTCCGCCGCAAAAACACCTCATGCTACTAAACGTGTCAAGCAATCCCGAGTATGGCTCAGCTTCTAAATGAGGCACTCTGGACCACTCTGTACTATTCTAGTCCGTTATTTAGAAATACAACACAGCAGATGAGTATGTTCTACGAAGGAGCTTAGAAGACAACGTCTTGTGTTATGACAAGTAGAGGAGAGATAAGGGACAAAGTGCTCAATTTCACGAGGAGAAAACCCCTGTAGAAGGACAGGATTTCCGTTCGATAAAATAAGTGATTTTTTCAAGGGATTATTCTTGTTGACCTTCGACAACATCGCCATTGGCACCTGGAGTGACGCATTGCGCCAGAACTCGATTCAGATATTCACCCACTTCGTTGTATGGGAGATGTTTTCCCCTCGAGCACACCCCCTGATCTGGGCAGTACCTCGACTGTACATCTCGGCACAATTCCAAGGGCCCACAAAATCGAGGACCACAGAGATATGGTTCAGGATTAACTTCATTAGTAAGAATACATATATCGACGAGAATGCTAGTGTCCTTTCAGCAAATGAGAACAGTCCTTTTCAAGAGGACCGTTCTCATTTGCTTTATAGCTGACATGAACGTTCTGCTGTCCCGATATGATCACCGTGAGAGCGACCATGACGAAGATGCTAGCAAGCACTGTTAACATCATCTTGGTAGACATTGGTAAATTCCTGTTCAAAACCAATAGGGCGGTGCCCAGGTCACGATGAGAATCTGAAACCACGTACTCAGGAAGGATGGGCACAAGGGACTCATGCATGCGAGCAGAGAAAGCATACAAAAAAACTGTCAAAGTGACGACACAGCGTCAGCGTCAGTTTATCCACGAACAATTCTATATATTAAATCTTATCTTGTCTTCTGTCCTTTCACAGGAGTCAAGACCTAATGTCTTCATGAAGAACTGAAAGGTTACCTTTACGTCGAGCTGCATAAAAGATGCCCAACATCTGTACTTGTGACGGGGTTGTCTTCAAATCAAAGCTTTATTAGAAATGGCATTTGATGTTGAAAAGACCCAGTGTTGAAAAGATCCAGTACTTTGAAAGAAAGAAAGGATGTTTGGAGTATGAGATTCGAGTCTATATATTGTACTTCCGCAGCACTGATGGTATATCTCGCTCAAAGTCATTATCTGAGACGTCTACCATATTTGTTCCCCCAGGAACCAAATTTCCCCATACTTTGCCATCAAGGAGTTGACCCCTCAGCTGGTTGCAGTGAACGTCCTGCACAGACAGCCCAGTTAGGGACTGAAGATGGGTTAATCACCCTCAAAGCGACAACTGTGGAGACAATTGTGAAATTGTGCCGCCAATATCATTGCTCAGCAACCGCATTGTCTTCAGACTGCCAGTAAACTGCAGATTATCCGGAAGTGAACCGTGGAAATGCTGCCAAACAAATCCAATTTCTCAACTGACGCACACTCGAGAAGATGCTCAACGCTGATGTAATTACCTCCTTCCAGATTAAGGTTCTGAAGATTCGCTATAAATTGTAATGAAGTCATTGTAAGTCTTGTCATGCCAACTCCACATTGCCAGTCAGTGGTCGATGACACTCTTGAAGAACTTCTGTAGCAAGATCTTCACATGCTTTTGCAACTGATCAACCATAGGTTGATCCGATCGATTTTGTTAAATCTGCTAGAAGTCCTGACATGTATGTGGGACAATATTCAACGCTATGGTTGACCTATGGATGATTCAACAACATCCGATCGCTGGCTGACTTAGCGGATTTGTCCTTCTCCCATGGAAAAGTTTAAGAACCATGCCTTCGAACTCAGAGCACAGCTGTACTACCTGCACATCATCAGGCACATCCTCATCAGCCTTCTAAAGAAAAAGCCTCAAAACCTTCTAGATCATATACTACTAATAGATTCATGACAGACCAAGGGGCTAAATCAGCAACATGAAGAATAAGGCAAAACTTCAGAGGAATAACGTTCTCGGTACCAAATGGTACCGAGATGAATAAATCATGATTTTAAGAGTTTTCCGTGGCGTTACATGTCTCCGCCCTTTGAAATGCAGTCGAGTTGAAATACATATCTCCGATCCCCCTCGACTGGGCTCAACCAGAAATGACATCCGAATGGCCGTAAACTTGCAGTGCTGATCCTACTGGAACTCGAACATCAGGATGGACGTAAATCTCCCCTTCACAATTAGACTAACTCATGATGCGTCGTGCGGACACGGAGTGCTTTATCAGATGGAGAGAGGACTCTGCCTCTGTATTTAAGGTTGGAATCTGTGGAAGTAGCAACGCTTGATCTTCCCTAGGACTGAACTGATTGGAGCCATGTTTTGAACTCAACGTGTATGCACATTGAGCTCAATCCACGCACGATATGCACGCGTACCGTATGTTAACCTATTTACTTCATCAAAGGCCGTTGCTGCACGAGCCAGACCAATTGGAGGATGAGTATGAGCGAGACCATCAGATAGGACGGTTGAAGATTATGGTTCTGGCTGCGTGGTGTCCCCAAATGGCCGCTCGTAAGAGATCTTTCAATTCTACCGGATGAATACAGATGAATACATTTCCAATGGTCTGCCTCAGAACCGGTAGAATTCACAATGTAACAGGGAATCGGATCGACTGGAACCATCAGGTTTTCTGGGTCCATTGTTTTCGTTCTTCTGAGCTGAGCCGCCAGGTACCAGTGGAATGGGACAATGCAATTTGCACCTGCACAACCCCTCAGGCTTTGCTTAAAACTTTCCAGACTATGAGGCACATACTAAATTATTAAGATCTATCGTTGATTATAGCGAACAAGTTCAACTGGGACTGAGGAATCGCTTGCAGGGACTCTCTCTGAGGTGGTGGACTGAGGTTGAAGAGAACTGTGCATTCTTGCTGAACTGGGCGTCTCCATCACTGCAGTTTCCTCTGCGCAGGTTCGTCTCATGCCTCCAAAGTCTCCGAGGACCCGCTTCTCCACAAGTATATGGCCCTCCTTCTGAAGGGTGGGCTATCTGACACCCTGTGACTCAAATAGATGATATCTCTTCATAATGTGATCGGCAGTATATTTTCCAGTCAACTGACATCTGGAAGAATCATCTTCGTAAAAAAACAGAAGGTCAGGAAATAGTCTCGAAGCTCTCAGGACTTGCATGTATTTGTGTTGCAGTCGCTTCGTTTCGTGTGGTAAACATTATTAATCAGAACTTTGCTTCATGATTAGATTTCATTAGACCTACACAAGCGAATTCCAGATCTTAAGGTTCCTTTCTGCCCCTGTAACTGCTCAATCCATCTCTCCCCTCGTAATATCGAGACGCACACAACCTCGGTCCATAATCCGTGGTGATTATAGTTCTGCATCTTCGGCACTGGAGACTGTTTAAATACGGGAGTTTTTGCATAAATTCTTAGTGGTTGTGCATCAAGGTCGATTGGCTCTCTTCGAATTAAAGTGCACCTTGGCCCTGGAAGAGGAAAGCTGTTTTGCATCATTAGTTATGATCCTTATGGTAAGCATATTCAAGTGCACATAACCTTTTGACAAATGAATAATCCAACCATGATTTGTTCATAGTAAAGCTTGAAGATCTACCGTAATTATGTCATATTCTGCATGGGAATAGAATTTTAATTTGTGATAAAAGAATGAACCCTTTTCAGAGGCTAGTTTTTCAGCAGTTACTTCTGGTTCCTCAAGTAAAAGGGCTGAGAGTAGCTTCGCTTTGAACAAGTCATATGTCTGTATAGGGCAAATTTCCGAGGGCAAATTTCCGAGTATACAAATCTGCAAACTACTCAGTGTTATAATTTCCTTGATGTTTGAACGATTTTAGGACGAGTGCTGAGTATTATAATTTACTTCCATCTATCTCGGGGGAAAATTTCACTCGTCCTATTATTACACAAAAAGCACTTGAAATTTGGTTTATTTCTTAAGTTCATGTCATCTTGGAGATAATGTGGTGTGAATGTATCCATATCAAATATTAGTTTTCAAAGAGTTTGTATTGTCATAAAATCCTCTAAATTCATACTTAAGGCCTAGGTGAACATGGCCTTAAGATCTGTCTACTATCTACTTCCCACAAACGCTCCGAATAATCAAACTGACGGACGTCATATTCTAGTCGCCCAACTTGCAGTCCATAGAGTGGATCTGGGCAGTGTGGAACAAAACTTTTCTATTCATGACAGCACATTGCCTTGTTGTCAGACCGTTCACGAAGCAAATGCTGGCACGGGAATAAAAAAATGATTTTCGATAGGGATTGCGCGATAGACCAATATTTAAAATATCATTAAAGCAAATGGACCGAGTAATGCAGGGCATCACCAACTACTTTCTTACCCCATTGACGACTTTCTGCAGGTAAACTTTTTGTACAATCTGGTCCAGGGCCTGGCCTGACCTGAATTCAGTCAGACAAAAGAGTACTGTTGTCCCTTTTTTTCTCTTTTCAAGACTCCAAATTAGAAAGCGTCAGAGACGAGAGTCCTACCTCTGTGCTTTTGTGAGACGCGCAATTGACAAAAATCAGAGGTAGGACTCTGGTGCCAAAGTTTCATATCTATTCACCTTCCTAGAACATGCAGGTTAGACTTTAAGCAACTTGTAACAATAGAACGTCATTTGCAGTAGATGAATTGACTAACATTGGGTCCCATTTCCTTTTCTCATCAACAACTTTAATTCGAGGTGGGTCAATGTTAATTTATGCTCCAAGAGTAACCGAGGAACATACAAAATGACAAAGTCAAGAAAGCATTGTGTTTGATCTGCAAGCATGGAACACGTGTTGTGGAACTCTGCAATTTAGAAAGTTGTTTAGATCTGGCTAGGATTTTGTAGTTTATTTTCTCAGATGTAGAGACGTTCTATTACAGTACCATATTCGCTTTCTATTTCCGGTGTCACTAAAACTGCAATAGTAGCAGGAAGAACGAACGAAAGCTGGTCTTTTGGAGCCTGTTCGAATAGATTGTCAATGGTGGTCAGTCGATAGAGCAGCTAATTCCAATCGAGACCTCAAAGTTCATTCGATATTTACAATTTCTGAAAGGGATGGTGAAGACGATCGAGTCGCCCTCCGAACGCAGAATTTAGAAACGATCCGTTCAAAGCCGGGATCGTATGGCGGCATCACGAATATGACCCTTGACCAAATATCTTTCCAGAATCTACGTAAAGTCTCAGTGGAACATTTTTACAGAGGCAACCCTCAGTGGAGAGGTTGAAGTACAGAAGTCAGTGCCACATCTGGTAAGTACTGAATCTTGAATGGAGATCTGCGGATTTACATAGTTTCTCCAGATCTCTCCCGTATTGTGTACCTCGAAAATCACGGGAATATATTGTTCTCCACTAGGTTACAATTGGAACTGGATAAGAGGTGCAATCCCCACTTTTCTGTAGACGGACTTGTGTGTGAGCCCACCTGTGGCTCATTGCTCAGATACATGGAGCACATTGGAAAGAACGGAGTGAGACGTAGAACATTCTCCTGTGTAAATCATCATCCGATTTACTCTTTTGCAGCATCGTCGGCAGTAAACTTCATCAGAGAGGAAATGGGGGCTATCACTCATGAGATCAACTCAACAATTCTGGCCCAGGGCAAAGCATATTGTAACCACGTGAAACCTCCTACCGCGCAGAACGGGGAGTCTTGCAGACGTCATGCTGCTATCATTGCTGTTACATGGTTGGACTCGGCCAATAGGATTCCATAGCATCCATTAAGTTCGTTTGCCCCCCAGACCGAGTCAAAATAGTAAAACCTCCAGAGAATATGCACTCCACATAACCCCTAGATTTAGAGGTAGGCAAATAGCAGTACTATCTTGTTAGTAAGTGAAAATCAAACAAACGCATTCCAGAAAATCTAGACTACTATAAGCTTCAAAGAGCTCCTTGCATGCCCTAATTCTGTGATTCTCATCATCAACTTAATATTTATAAGCCAAACATAAATAAAGATAAGAAACTGATAACATAAACAATCATAGAAATCAAACTAGTTTGTCTTTGGATAACTCATACATGTATCACTTCTCAAATCAAACATTAATGGAAAATGAGAAGTGATACATGTATCAATTCTATAAACTATTGGAACCCCCAATCCAAGAGGAGAAATAATACATGTATCACTTTCTCAAATCAAACAATAATGGAAGATGAGAAGTGATACATGTATCACTTCTATAGACTATTGGAACCCTCAATCCAAGAGGAGAAATAATACATGTATCACTTTCTCAAATCAAACAATAATGGAAAATGAGAAGTGATACATGTATCACTTCTATAGACTAATGGAACCCTCAATCCAAGTGGAGAAATGATACATGTATCACCTCTTCATACTAACTAAACCGTCAATCCAAGTAGAGAAGTGATACATGTAGCAATCCTTCCTACTTGCTGACCGCTTAATCCAAGTGGAGAAGTGATATATGTATCACTTCTCCAAAATAATCACTAATGTATTCTCACCTATACACAAAATTTACCTTGTCTAAGTCAAAATGTGCAATCTCTTTGCAGTTTTTGGGGTTTACGATGATGATAAACGGAGTCATCAAGACCCTATTGTTATGTTTTTTAGGATCTTGATGTTCTCTACATGTATCTTGTAAGTCTCTCTCATCATTTTCAAATAATTTAAAAAGAAGCAAACTTCTGCAGATGAGTTTTGGAATTAAAACTTGATGATATTCACAATGTATATTTTTCAAACTATGGATATCTTCACAAGTATGACTGGCGGGGGATTGGCTATCTTGGCCAACTCGTTATGAGGAACCACAAGGGATGAAGAATCATACTTCTTCCTAGCTCATTACTTGATCCTTGATTTCAGCTTCTCCTTTTTTATTGCTTGTTGTTGCGCCTCTTTCTTTGCTTCCTCAATAAGCTACAATGTCTCATTGCACTCTCTCTTCTTTGCATGGCTTGCATCTTGTGCTTCTCTAACTTTTCTTGCAATGCCTTCAGCTCCAGTATCTCTTTCAGTGCCTTCTCCTTTTCTGTCCTCCTTTCTTGAAATCTTTTGATTTGATTATCCATTTTGACACTCTCTTTGGAGGATTCACTTGGACTTATGTGGGAACCTCATGGAATGTTTGACTTGCTTCTATTGATATTTGGCCAAAACAATTGGTCAAGTGAAAAAACTTTTTGGTCATGATGGTTATCAAATAACCTGCTCGACTTTTGCTCTAAGAAGGAAAAGATTTTGTAAAACTTGTACATTGTCTTCATCCTATTCATGGGATTTCACATGAATTTCTTCTTGTCCATCATGTGGACGAAAAAATTCTTGTAACCCCATACTCACATGAGTGCCCACATAACGTTCTTGTTAAAACTCAGCTCACATATGTTGAACAATTTTTTTCTTGTTGACCATTTGTGTCGACTGTGACATTCAAAGGATTGGGAATAGAAAATCAATGCTCTTTTCCTTACATAAATCCTTCAAAAATCAAGATTTGTTCATTGTGATCAAGAATTTATTGATAGAAGACTCTTCCAAAAAGCTCAACAGATACTAGCATGTTGGAGATGTATTTCTTGGTCTAACCACATGCAAAAATCAGATAAAATTTGGTCAAGTAAAAGTTACATTGACTCAAAGAAAAAATGCAAGTATTATAAAAAGTGATACACATATCACCCATTGAACTCTTATAACAGCCAGTAAACTTTTAGGATTATAGTTCATTTCAGAAGGAAAGTGGTTCATGACTCAAAAAAATGATAGATGTACCATTTCTTAGACTCATAACTCTCGCCTTACAGAAATGATACACGTATCACTTCTTTGGGCTATGACCTCTCAATCGAAAACATTTATCATTTTTTTGAATCATAGGGCCTTATTTTTTGCTTATGAAACAAACGAGGTTCCTTATTAAGATGTGCACTCAATTGAGGAAAGTGATACAGCTATGATTTCTTTGGACTCTAAATCCAAACATGAACAAAAAATTTATTGTAACTCATTCATAGATTTCAAACATCCATATGAAAAAACTTGTGAATGTTTGAATCATCTATACTCTGAATCTAACTGAAAAAAAAATGGTTATAATAACAGCTTTGAGAATCCATGATCCCAATTGCAATAAATGATACAAGTATCACTTCTTCAAGTGTGGCCTTGGAGTCTTGAATAATATTACCAAAATCACTTCCATCTCCGTGAAATTTAGAATCCAAAAGAGGAAAACATTCATAAACCTCTTCACATGAGTGCTCAAAAATCACAAATGGAAATACTGAAACTCGTTCATTTATATTTGTGATTAGAGTCCAAAGAAGTGATATATGTATTACTTTTCTCATATGTCTGCACATTTTTATAATAAGCCTTTATTGTTCTACAAGCAAAGGGTGTGGCTTAAGAACTCAAAGAAGTGATGCATGTATCACTCCTATTGCATGAGAGTTCTGAGTCTAAGTCAGTGATATGTATATCACTTCTTTAAAAAAGTAGTTTAACAATGATGAAACAAATCTTGATGGTTGAGAGAGAAAGTTTACTGAAATTACTCCTGGGAGGCTTCAAATTTTTGGCAGTAGAAGTATTTGGTCTTAAGCAAAATGAAATAATCCCATTGAGATTTAATTATTGGGATGATTAATAGAAAAAGTAAGGATTCGAAAAATGAAAAAAAAATAAAATTGAATATATGGACTTGAGGTTTCGTTCTTTGTCACCATCGTGATTATGATATCAAGATTTGAACATGATTATGATTGACAAGATTCAAACATGTCAGAAAATTTTCATGATTTACATAATTTCTTGTTGCATTTTGAGTGTGCATGCTTCTTGACTTTGTTGAAGGCAAGCGGAAAAGTGTCAAGAAGTATGATGATTTTTTTCAATTTACATTTCATCTCATTCTTGTCTGGTCCCTCTAGTACATGATTTTTATAATGCACACTGCATTGAAATTGAAGAGGGATAAAAAGACAGTTTCATATGGAAAAAAGATTTTTTTTAGAATATTCCTTAATGGATAATGAAGCATGAGGAGGATATCAAGCTTGTTGAATGATGAACACTTCAGGAAATTTGAGAGGAGATAGATGTTGTCTGTATCCTAAATCATGTCATTTGTAAAAGAGTTGTTCTTGGGGAATATGGCAAAGTAGGCAACGTAAATGGAGGATTTGTCCAAGATCCAATTTTCTTCATGTTCCTTGCAACTCAATTGGATTGGACGACATGGAGAAAAAACTTCTCTAAGGAGACAACTTTGGAAAAATTGAAATCATTTGCAGCTTCTTTTCATGATCATGTAATTTTAGTTTTAAGTGATATATTCATCATTTCAGAGGTTTTCTTATTGCCAAACCGAAGCTTTTTATTTCAACATGTGAAACATGTATCACTTCTACTAACATTGTATTTTTGCTTTGGTTTTTCACAAAAAATTTATGAAAATATTTTGGCGGATTTTCCAAAGATTGTCTTCACCTTGTGAAATTTCTATCAAGGATGGACTACATATTAGGGATCATCTATATCCCCTACGTATTCATAATATATGGAGTTGAGAACAATGAGATGACTTTCTCGTAGAAAGAATTCTGCATTTTTATTGTGATGTATCAATTATATCATAGAAGTCAATACTTTGGATGTCAAAGTTCAAAGAGTTGTGTGATTGCTATGTTCTTCTCACACACAAAAAGACGAATTTGCATAGCAAAATTCACACATAGAAACTCAATTCCAACTGAAAATATTCTTTTATTGAGAGAGAGAGAGTCTTTATTTACAGAGGTAAATGGAGTTGTCAATGGATTTCTTATGAGTTCTCATAAGGGTATAATAGACAGCCATGATTTTAGGCCAAATTATGTTTAACTTCACAATAATTTGCTACCAACTCTTGTCAACAATGCCACACACACTACTAGCTTTGAGACAGATTACTCTAGCCTAACTATGCAATTATGGTCTTCCTATAAAAATCTGAGAATGGGACCCCTGTGAACTATCCTAAGCTTGCTTATATACAATTCTTCCTCCTAACTTCTCTAATTGTCATCTACATGGATTGCTCACTCTTATAAATTTGACTAATCTTTGAAAGATCCGATTGCTCTTCAATATCTCTACTAAATGCTTCGATTTCCAACTGTAGCTCTTGAATGTCGACCACAAACTTTCAACAATGGACTCACATTACCTCCTTACATTCTTGCCCAAGTTCTTTGTACATATCTTTTTTCTTATCCTTCAAATTACTTCTGCCATCTTCTTCAATCATTGTGTCTTTATCTCATCGCATTGGATGAAGAGGTACTGAGCATACTGGCTCCCAAGGGACTTTAATCTTGTAAACCACTTGACATCCATGTGGTTTAGATGTCATTTCAACTTATGCACTTGGTTCTTCTCTCTTTCATTCTCATGCTTCAAGAATTTACTTTTCGCTACCTTGATGTGACAAATCTCATCGTAGATTGTCTTCACCTCCTTCTTCTTTCTCTACTTCTCATGCATGTCTTATATGAGATGATCCATGCTCTTTGTTAGCTATGTAATAATTCAACTATGATTTTGCTTCCCTTTTGCTACCCAATTCATGATCTAAATCATCTTCATGTAGCCATCTTTTTGAGGATTCCATCCATGTCAATAAATATTAGACAAGTTACACAAATGTACTTTGTACTCTTTTAGATTTGATCCCACATGAACGGGATGTCAAACGAACACCAAGGAGTCAAATATACGAGTTAAAGTTCTTTTGATAAACTTTGGACATCGTAGTCCAAGGAGTTTAACCATTCATCATGCAATTTTTATTTGTGAGGGCAAATTTAGAATGCTTTACAATTAAATATCCTTTATTGATATGGATGATCCCAATTACAAGAATCGATCATGTATTAGGTGCAAGGTCACATTAGTACTCTTGAAAATTCACAAATGATCAAGCTCGTAGGTCAAATTCTTGGGTATCTTGAGATTATGTTCCACCCTTGCTACTCAAGATCAATTTGTATCACAATTCTTGCAAATTGAAGGTTACTCATCTAACTACTCTATTCCAATTTATACACAATCCTAGAGCTTCTATTCAAATCACTACCTACATGGATTCTGCACTCTTATTTCTTTGGGAAGTATTCACGCGCATATGCAACTATCTTATATCCTAGGAAATCTCCCCTCAATGGACACACATTACTCACTAACATTCGTGTTGCATGGCCCTTGTACATCTTCTTTCATTTATCTTTCAAGTCAGAAGGAGTGTTCATCACCATCAATAAATGCTCCAATCTCTCAGCCTCTACTTCATCATATTGAACAATTGGATGTTGAATATATATGCTTGTTTCAAATTCTAATATAGCAAACCTTTCTAAATCTATCTCTTGCAACTGCCGCTTTAGACACTGCAATTGGCTCTAAAGTCAACCATTCTCCAACTCCACCAATTTCACTTCTGCTCTATAGATATTGCAAATCTTTGCATAAGAGAGCTTCCAAGTCTTCTATTTTGCCTTCTGGTTTTTCAAATGCTCCATATTCTCAATTAATTGCTGAATCATCTGAATTTGATCCTTGCATCTTGTGGCCATCTAATTCATAACGTAAATTAGTTCCATATAATCTCAAATATGGATGTAACTAGGACATATTTTGTTCAATTTCACCAAAATTGGCACAACAATATTTTCTAACTTTTGAACGAACTGTAGCATTGAGGAGAGTAAATATCTGATACTTATCTTCCAAGATTTTACCTAAGGTTGTGATGTCTTGGCTTGGCTATCTTCTTTAGCTTTTACTTTTCAAAATAGACTCACGAATAATATCTCCACTAGGAATCTAGTCTTTCTTCTCCAAATTTGCCACCAATTCCTCTCACCCCATCTCATTTTCCTCAATCTTTGACATTAAATTAAACAATTCATCAGAAATCATCTTTTCTATTTTTATCTCCACTATAAATGATCAAAGATTCTCCCCTACATTGGTCCCAAACTTCTCATCGATCCTTTGACTCCTTTAATACATCCTATGCATCAAGTTGTTTCTTCATTATGGTTTTTGAGAATACTTCGCATAATTGCTTCTTCTACACCTCGACAAAAATTCTCAATATATATAATGTTAAATTTTGGGACTACTCATGCCACATTTCTATTTTTCCAACACTCCACATTTATTCATGGCATTCATAATTGCACTTAAAGGCTTATTCGTATTTAACATCCATCATTTCTCCCAAATATGACATCCTTTGTTTCGAAAAAGAAAAAAACATGTTAAAAATTGCCTAACTAAGGTCCTACATACGTCCACCCTTAGTTGTGAGCGTCCCTTTGAATATTGTCAATCATAATATTTCTTCACTCTCCAGCCATTGACAAGGGTCACAAACAAAGCACCATCCAAGTCAAGCAGCTAGCAAATGCCATAATCAAAAAACTCCTTCATTTTGTAAGATCCCATCTAGCAAAGGTGTAATTTCCCAAGATATCACATATGGAGACTATCATAAAATAAATCTTTATTCCCTTGCACAATAGTATGAGTATGCAACTTGCAATCATTTTTTTTTCCGATAATCTTGAATAATCTTAAAAAGTAAATCTAGCTCATCCCTAGATTCTTCCAACTTAGCTATGTCCAACAATAGATAGAGTTGACGTTCCTCATACGACAACCAATCTTTGATCAAAATGCAGTAAGTGGGAACTTCAAATTCCACTTGGATAATGGATTGCAGCCTATAAGTCAAATTAAAAAGAGCTTTGTAATAATCTTATCTGTAGTTCAGAGAGTCCATAATATTGCCAGAACTTCTGTATCCCAATCATAGACATATTTGACAATAATTTTATTGAGAATCTTACACAAAAATCCATTCGATTTTTCAGTAAGGTCAATTGTCTTAAAATTATACAAAGTGATCTTCTGATGCTTGATTTGAGAATAGAAGGTTTACTCCTCAATCAAATCATTCAAAAAATATGTTTCCCTATCATTAACAAGCTCAAGAGCACATCCATATATACATATTACTTGAGTGAAAAAAAGAACTCAAGGTCCATTTGTGCATCATTTCTCCTTGTAACAAGAGCTTCTAGCATCTTCATAGCATTATCCGTTGCCACCAAAATATACCAATTGCAAGTTTTCCTATTAGTTGTTGAGATAGGTCCAACAAAGTCAATTCCTCATTTCTTGAAAGGTACCACTAGTAAAATTGTATTCTAAGGCTATAGTGTGGTTTTAAGTTGATTGTTCAAGATGTTGGCAAGTATCACACTTTTCTAAAAAATTTATAAACATCTTTGTACATTGTGGGACATCAATCTACTGTCGTGTACTGACGTGGCTACTATGAGAAGATGATGACATGTGTCATCTTCATAGCTATTGTCATGGCGGTGATATTTTAGGTAAGAATAATCGGCGGCATTGTAAGGTCAGAAAGAGCCGGGAGATCTAGACACGTCTCGATTGACTAAGGAGCTTATATGATCAAAGTGGAGTCAATGAAGGACATGGATAGAAGACAACATGATCCTCCAAATGTATCAAAACCGAGTCCATTTATGATCAACATCCGAAGTGTCTTCATCGTGATCACTTTCGGGTATATTTAGCTAGTTTTGAGTTATCATTTTAACTCTTATTATGTATAGGATGTCTAAGTAGTGTGTTTAGGATAGTTGTAAAGCTCTAAGTTACAATGGAGCTAATTTGGCCACACAAGATGTCAAAATAACATTCTCCATTCCCATTGGTCTAGGAGTTTTGGCCAATGAGGGCACAAGGGCAACTCTTTGAGGTTTTAGGGATTTTGGAGACCTTCTACGGAGGAGATTCAAAGATCTAAGAATAGGGTTGGAAATCTGACATGACTAGCTACAACGTGGGCTCAAGAATGGATGGATTTGAAGGATTTGTCACTACGGAATGGTGATTCAAAGATAAAGTGAGAAATTTAGACCTTTGAGCGTATTTGGGATGTTTTGAGAATTTTACGAGGGTTTTGGGAAATATGAGTAAACTATAATACAGTTTACTGACTCGAGGCTTATGTTTGGATCAAAATTTTGACTCAATTTGATGAGTTTTTGAGTACGTGAGTGATAGGTTGAAGTTTGTGTATATAGTCGAGTTGGTGGGATTGCACTGACTATCACGAAGTTAGTACATCAATAATATCTTTTGATATTTGAAAGTTTTGTCAATAAAACTTTCGTGAGTTGAATTTCAAATGACAAGTGACCTTCTTATGAAATTTGATAGCAATTGGAGTTAAGGATTGGGATGTGTGATGGTTTTAGTACACAGTGGTCTGCATATTGACTTGTGATAGTGTGTGTAAATCAACAATTGTTTTGAGAGATCTAGAAAGGAAAAACATATGAAACTTTTCTGAGAGATTGAAAGGATCATGGAACAATTTCTATTAAGTTTAAGCGAGAGTTATCAGTCCGATCATTGGATATCATAATCTTCTTCCTCTGAAGTTTTACCGGTTATAATGAACTCGAATGTGGAGTGTTGAAGAGAAGAAGAATGGATTCTCAACTCACACGAGATTCAAGAGTATTTTTCTACAGCCAGGCACTCAGGCATTCTCATAAAGAAGAAATGTCCTATGACGCAATGCTGCACTTAGAATCTTTTTAACTGTATTCTATAAAACATAGTGTGCTTCTATAGCTTCCTCATGCATTGCCCAAATAACATGTTGGACTTCATATTGTTTCAAACATGTCCAAAGAACCTTGTCCATCCTAAGTTTGAAAAGTATACCTTTCTGAAGTTGATATGAAGCCTTCTTATGGACAAACACGGTTTATTCTTCCACAAATAGCTTATGGAAATTCCAAGATTCTGAAATATTTATACAAATCATAGTAGTTGGTATCCTCATATTTCATTTATTAGAACATCAGCTCAGCTAGGAAATCATCCCCCATTGACTTTGGGGGTAGCTTTATTTCTAGCGATGACAAGAAATCTGCATTTGTATGGTGCACCCCTTTTTAGGTCTACATGGAGAAAGAAAATTCCTATAGCAAAAACATCCAGCATGCTAACCATTCCAAAAGATCTTCCTTCTAAACAAGATATTTCCAAGAGAAATGATCAACATGAAAAAAAAACTCATAGCCCATTAGATAATATCGGTATTTCTTGATTGCATACATCATTCCCAAAGCTTCCTTCTCTATAGTGTAGTAATTTTGATTTGATGTTATCAACATACGACTAGCAAAGTAAATGGAATGATCCTTCCCTTGCTCATCTCTCTCCCCCAATACCACCCCCATGGCTATAAACAAAGTATCCATATTGACATGGGAAGGCTTCTCCCAATTAGGTGGTAACAATGAAGATGGTATTATCAATTTCTGCCTCATTTGCTGAAATATAGCCTGATATTCTGAAGTCCACTCATAGTCCACTTTTTTCTTTAGCAATCTAGTTTATGGAACTACAATAGCTACAAAAGACTTGATATATCATTGATAATACCTAGAATGTTCTAAAAAAGTCCTAAGTACCTTAATATTCCTAGAGGATTCTAACGAAACAATTACCTTAACTTTATCTACCTCTACCTCTAACCGTCGATGACCAAGGGCATTCTGCTCGATAACCGAGCAGAATGCCTTTAGTCATCATGAAATAAAAATTTTTGGGATGAATAGCCATCTGGCTTTCTCAACACTTCTAGAAGGTGTGTTTCATATGATACACATTGTCTGCCTTGGATCCGAAGACACATAAGTCAAGAAAAAAAATCTCAAGAAAATACTGTAAGTAGTCCTTAAAAAATTTGAGTCATCATTTGCTGAAAGAAAGCTAGTGCATTACACAATCCAAACAACATTTTATGGTAAGTATAGGTCCCTCAATCCATGATAAAGGTGGTCTTGTTTTCATTCCACTCCTGAATAGACACTTGATTATATCGTGAAAACCCATCCAATAAATTATAACATTCATGTTTCGTCACATGATCCAAGATAACATTAGCAAAGCAAAGAATAGAAGGTGATGATCTTTCATGATGAAATCGTTCAACTTTCTAAAATCTTGGCAGACACAAATTTTTCAAATATTCTTCTCAAGTACAATTACAATAGGCACAACCCATTCACTTCTCAACACGGTAGATAATGACAACATGTAGATATTTATCAATTTCATCCTTAACCAACAAATAATAATTTAAATTTAACCAATTCTAATCCTATCTTACAAGTTCTTTTCCCTCTATCTATTGTATCCAATGTTCTCCTCGTTTTTGAGCTATGCCTTTCATATGCTCAATCTTCCATTCAAACATATTTTCAAAATGTTGGAGAAGATCCAACAAGTTATGAAGATCATTTGCTGGTAAATCTCATCTTACCTTCAGTTTGTGTCTTAGTGTGAAGACTATCTCTTCCCAAGTGTCAGGTCTTACAAGTCCATTAGTGTACCTAGCTTCATTTTTCCCCACACTTACTTGTAATTGTTGTTCTTCTTTTTAGAAAAGTAACTCTTTCACCCCGTAACATTCTAAATAATTCATTGCAAGTTCCAAAGAATAGCCCAAGTTGGTATTGTTATCACTAGGATCTATCACTCCTGAATCAGATATTGTTTTCCCTTGATATCAAAAGTTGCTCCATGAGATGCTAATCCTCTCGGTGGATGAGGCCTTTGGATCAAAGAAAGATTCAGCCTTGTTCTACCAATTGGTGGTCACCTTGGCGCTATATAACCAAGGTCGCCTAATGAGAACCTTATAACCACTTTTTTTTTTGAGGTTTCAATACAATATAGATAAGCAAAAAAAGCACTCCATCAATACGTGTCAAAACCCCCTATAATATTTCTACAAGTTTCTTTCGTGATTGATTTGTCAGTTGCAGCACCTGTGATGTGGCTTCATATTTTTTATAACCCAATGCAAGACTATATCTTTGGTCATGATATTTACTTCGGATCCTGAATCTATATGCACGGATTTCAACATACACCATGCAGTCTCGATCTCTATCTCTTGTACTTTCAAGTCTATGTTGCTTGGGTTAAGTTCTCTCACATTTCACAATGAATTTTGGCCTCTTTGATATAATCAATACATAACATCCATATTAATACATTGACAAGTTACTTCTTTCTCTTCACATAGTCAATCTTCATATTGAAACATTATTTTCATTCAACTCATTCAAATCTCTTGGTTTAGAAATTTTAAATTTCTAAATAAAGTTAAGGTTTGTTATCCATCTCAATCATAAACTTCTTATTTTCAAGATAATGATTTCAATGTTTCTTTATCAACACAATGATTCAATCTTCTTGTTTCATGGTATGGTCATTCTACTCCATCAGTAAGAGCTTCCGTGAGAAAAAATTATTTGGATGTCATTCATCTTTCCATTCTTGTTGTAACAGTCCTTCAACTACCACTTTATTGTATTATCTTTCATTTAAATAAATCATAGCATTTAAGAATGAAGACATATAAGAGCATATCTTTCAAGACTTGAAATATGATTTCTTAAGTTGCATCTTATTGTCATATATGCTTTTGGCTTAAGAAATTTGTTAAAATTTGATCAAAACAAGCAAATGTTTTCAAAAACCTTTTATACAATCTAATTAAACCTAAAAATCTTTGAAGTTGAGTTTGATTTTCTGGAACAGTGCAACTTTTAGTGATAACAATTATATTATTCATAAAATATATGATTTATGAAGTAACTCTATGGCCTAAGTATTAATTTTTTTTTCCCAAACTCATATTTTTACATCTTAACATAGAGTTTTCACAAGAATTTATTATATATCAAGATATCATATAAAAATGTAATCTTTAATCTATCTTAATATTTAGAAGAAATATCATTCAAAAGTCCTATAAATGTAATAAATTCTTGGTTAAATCAAATGTCAAGACGAGATATTCAAAATATTCATTTTTATTTCTTAAAGTTATATTTTCTATATTTTCATCAACTACTCTCATTTGATTGTAGTCACTTTTAAGATCATATTTTATGAGAAATATTTTCTGAAAAACTTAGAAAAAGTTCAATACTTCTCCAATGGCTTATCTTGTCTTAGATGGTAATTAGTATCACATAGTGAAGAGAATTAGATTGAAAATAGAATTAGATTAAGATGATAATTCAGGCAGTCTCATTTGTCCTATTATGTCTATCATTGTCTTTAGTCTCTTGCAACTTTCTATCGATCGTATACACCAAAAGTAACCTAGTAAATATGAAAAATAAAGTAATTTATCCAATATTTATATATCATATATTTAAAATTTCATAATATTATTAAGAAATTTTTTCAATAAAATTTAAATCCATATGTTACTTAGTTTTTGATGAATATCTTGAAAAGTATCAAATTTTAATCTCATTTGTATATGAAATATTGAACTCTCTAAATATTTTTATTGAGAGAAATCTTTCAAAATCAATCACAACACTAGTAAATTCTATTTATTATACTTTTTGATGTAGATTTGATATCATTATAATTGAAAATATAAAATGTATTTCAACTATTAATAATTTTTGGGAAAACTTTGGAAAATTTTTCTCACAAAAAAATGCTATGTACTACTTTCAACACATCTCAAAGAACAATTAATAAAACAAAATGAACAAAATGAATTCCAAGCTCTCATTCAACATTATGAAAAAAATAAATGATATATTACTTTATAGCATGTAGTTTATTCTTGCTCTATTGTTATTTCCAAATGAGCTTTCATTGTTGCTTCTCATGGGTAAGAAATTGGATTCGAAATATTTTTATTCCTTCTAGATTGAGGTCATGACAACAAAACCAAAAATATGATCTAACGACTAATTCTCACTTGAGTATACCTCCAATGACTTTTGGGAAGCTCATCATCAATAAAGAAATATACTGTCCAAGCTGTTGATCATAGTCTTGATGCAATCTCTTACATAAACTTTCAAATTCAAAACTCTAAAATCTAATGAAAATTTTTATAAAGATTCAAATATTAATCAATAGTTAGATATAAATTTTGATATATAAGTTAGTCTCCAAAACAAACTTCATCAAAACAAAGTTTAATCAAAATACAAAGCTTGAGAGTTGATTCTTAACCTATTAATTTATATTATTTAGAATTTTATGTTTGTAATTAAAAAATAATTATCAAATAATTATCTTTTATTAAGTTTAATGAATGTAGAAATCATAATTTCCAATGATAAAGATTACATGTAATTAATATATTTGGATCTTTAAGAAGTCCAAATACACTTTAATTGACTTTTGTGTACCGAATAAATCTTATCCCTAGATTTAAGACTCATCAACAATTCAAACTAATGAAATACTAGTCAAAATTAAATAAATTCAAGATATTTATGTGATGAAATATAAAAATTGATTATCAATAAACAATATAACAGTTGTTATCATATTTCATTCTATTATATCAACAGTAACATTATATTTTCCTCAAACTTAACTATAATTAACTTAATATAATCATGACTAAAATAAATTTATTCATAGATTAAACAACATTTTTAATATATTTTATATGTACAATATGATGTCTAACCTGAGTGTACTACAATGAAAACCAACAATCACTCCATGTGAGATATCTGACTTTTGAGCCATAACAAACACCATAGAGCTAGTGGTATCATGATTAGTTATAATATACTGTCCAAATTGAAACGGATCATTGCTACATCTAATCTACAACTACACTCGTATGCGAGTAATGAAAATGCAAATGGATGTATGAAGTTATCTCAACATTATAGAGAAAGTAGAAACTTAATGCAAGTTTGAGCTAAGCTTCATCATTGGAGAATGAGAGCTTTTACCAATCCTAGTAGTAGTTCCTCTCATTTTATGTCAAGTGTACCCACTTGACATAAACTTCGGCTTGCATGGCGATGCGATATACACACAAAAGGTCGTCCAAGCACACAAGTCTTCTTAGCTCTAAAACCTAATGCGATGGTGAGTAAACTTGCGTTCACCCAGTTGCCATGGTACCCTTCTTCTTTGGGGCAGAAACCTCAATGTTTCTGCTAACAGCGGTTGAGTTCTGGTCTGGTGATAGGCAAGATACAATTATTCCATTAGATTCCGAATGCGCGTGTAGGTTGGTGAACAATGACATTGCACAAACGTGGAGGCTGCGCGTCATTGACTACAAGCAGCATATGTCAGAAGAGCAGGCGCCAGAATTTCCTCACACGCTGAATCCGTTGTGGGACTGTACCATGATTCTGTCATCTTGAGAGATATATCAGGGATCGTGTTCTTCTGAAACTGGAGCACAAATTGGATTTTAGGAGACGGACGAAACAACAGGAGCTTTGGAGCTAACGACGTGAGTATCTCTCCTTGCAAGTTCTGTGCAGTGCACTCGAGATGTAGACAAGCCTGGTTGTGTTTATGTTGTTTGTCTGTCTATCCGCTGTACAACTCTGTGCAGATTATCCTGAAGGATCGTTTTGAATTTGTTTCCGTAGATTCCAGATATCTTCAGAAGCATGTCTACAGATCGTGAGGGAAGGTACGCATACTCAGCAGCTGAGTGCGCTGTAACACTTGGGAGTGATGTACCAGACACAAATAACGTGCAGACCACCAAGGAGCTGCTAACCAGCTGCAATGAATACGGTGGCAGAACGGAAAAAGATTCTTCGTATCTTGAAAGCGCAGGTGTTATGACACTGACTGCATATACGATTGTAAAGTACAACAGCAACAATGTGGCGCAATCAAGAGAAAATTACGATGCTAATGGTACATTACTTCCGAGTTAGGAAGCCAATCATTACATGACCATTGATTTCACTCCTCGTAAGTTATCAGTTACGTCAAATATCATACTCTGCCTCGACATTCGCCCTCGTAGCAGTTTAAACTCCAGTGTGGCAACCCCATATTGTTTTACTGTCAGATTTGAATGTTTCGATATAGAAGGATCGACTTCGGAGCCTGCATTGGATGAAGACTACATTCCTCAAACTGAATGACATGAATTTGATGTTTTTCCATATGATTGTCGCAAATGTTAGAGCAAGGAAGTGAAGCATGCTCCCCAAGATGTATACTGAGCACACTAAATTTCATGAAATGGGCAAAACAGTTCAACACTGGATTGGAGCTGCTGGTCTCAAAACTTCATCCATTCTTATCAAGAATATAACTGTTTTGACCTTCAAACTCTCACAGCAGCTTTGTGTAAACCTCAGATGCATGTCATGCTTATGCCACAAGATGTCGCTTGCAGACGACAGGTGTCACGAATTTGTAAACATATAGTTCGCTTTCATCAGTCTCACCTGATAACGATCTCATTCAAGTGAAGGCAAATTCTCTCCAATCTTCAATCCGGGTTTATTTATTCCTTTGCAGTATATGAATCAGTCTTGATTCTCGCAAACTGCTTGTCTAAGGAACTCTAAAACATTGTGGGACTTCCGATTTTTTAATCGAAGTCGATCGAAGAATAATATCTATTGAAGAAAAGAAGAAAAAGTAGATAATATTTTTAAGGGAGTATGTATCAACTTGGCAGAATATCTTCAGGCCACAAATTGATCGTTGATAACGAGGAAGTGGGCTCAGTTCATAGATCTGATCATTGTTGAGAATACTTTGCAAATTTCCATATGTACCATTCCACGAGCCTGCCCATTAATTCAAATTGCACTCTGTAAGACGTTAAGGTCTAGGAAGCTTGGCTGCAATGTCTAATATCCACTATATCTTAAAGTGAATAGTATAAATTTATGATATCAATTCGTGAGAGTTCTGTAGAGCGTAACCCAGAGTAATGTCATTTTGCTAGATAGGAGCAAACAACAGTTTTGACCACTGGAGGTCATAGTCATCCCAATGCCAAATATTTTTCTTTACATTAATAACATGCTTCTTCGGATGCTATGTGTAGACTTTTTGACTTGGATAGTTTAGTTTACATAGTTCCCGGTGTCATACTATTGGGGCCTACATGTTTGGTTCCATCCTTGTACCATTTGATGGGGTATTCCAATCACTTTTGTTATTATATTTAGTGTGTTCGCTGTAATGTACATTTGACTAAGTTGTTATCCCGTAAGTTAATGACCGCTTCGGCTACTAAGGGATCACACGAGGGATGATGTGATACCATTTCGCACAAATGAGGAGAGGCACCTACTATCAATGCTATCTTGTTGTGCTTGTCAGGTCGAGCTTGGTTTCTGTCAGTAGACCCCTTTGTGTTACTTTACAGTGTCTAGTTGCATGGACGGATCTAGTTCCTTATTTAACCAGATTAACTATTCTTCGAGCAGCCCGGAGGACATTCAGGAAGATATGTTTCAGCCGCTTTACAGTGTCTAGTTGCATGGACGGATCTAGTTCCTTATTTAACCAGATTAACTATTCTTCGAGCAGCCCGGAGGACATTCAGGAAGATATGTTTCAGCCGTACAGTAATATCATGACAAAAATGATTAGTGGATTGCATATTCCCTTCAGTTCTGTCGAAGACGTAAAGAAGGATAATGTTGTCAGAAAATCCACTAGACAGTACCTTAAAGGCTGAAGAAATAAGAAAATCTTTCCCCCACGTGCTTCGTGTGTCCTTCGCTGCCGCTTCCACTATCACATTTTTCAACCTTCCTCTTCTACGCCTGCGAGCCAACTTCTTAGTGCCTGAGAGCAGGAGACAAAGTATAATAACAAAATGGATGGGAAGACCCCATCAAATCGAATGGAACCAAACCCGTAACATGGGGCTAGCCCCCAATAGTATCACGCTCGGAAATATGTACTCCAAACAGATGTGATGTCATGACTTATGTAGTAGCATCTCTAGTTATGTAGGTGCGTGTATGCATGAGCAGATATTGCAGTTAGCGCCGTTCGCACTGGGACTGTCGTTAGGGCCGACAGCGCCGTTAGAGGTCGTAGGGCTCAAGGGGTAGAGTTCAAATTAGGGTTCATTGGAGGCCAATTTTCGAAGTTGAGTCTTTGAGAGTGTGGCTATGGTGGATAGTAGTTAGTGCGGGAACCTGGAGTCTTTGAACCACAAAGTGGGTTTGGCTTGACTGTAATCTCTCTTTTATACTATAGTTATGAGCGGAGTGTCCTTGTGGATGTTTTGAGAGTAGAAAAGATTACTTCAAAAACTCAAATTGGATTTTTTGGTGAGAATTGGGAGTTTTTGGAGCGCTGAAAGTATTTTAGCCAGTTTGGATCGATGGTAGCTTCGATCCATTGGCTGTTGAGCATGCAGGGCATTGCTGGAGTGCAGCCCGTGGTGGTGATCTAGAAATAGAGTCGATTTGAGGTGGATCTTATCAATTTCAAATTTTTGTATTTTTTATTTTAGTGTAAATCCGAATCGGGAATTTTTGAGGGCCGAAGTGCTGCTGGAAATTGACGAAGTGGGTCGATGCTTATAGTTGTCTTGGAGCATTAATTTGAGATTAGCCGAAAAATATTTCAGACAGAAGTGCTAGAATTCCAAGATTTGGTTTTTCACAAGTTTTTGGGTCGAAAATAGGAGCAGCAGGCTATCAGATTATCATACAATGTCTGTTTGATCTGAAATTTAGTGGGGTGAAAGATTATGTAAAGTTTGCCACGTGAGGGTTGAGATGTCAAGCCCAAGGCTGACGGTGTGAGAATTGCAAAATTTTGAGATTTAGGGGTTTGAAATCAAAGTTCAAGATTTTTAGAGTCCTGCAAAAGTTTCAAACGGTGTCCGTTTGCGAAAAAATAATTGTATTAGGTAGCAAATTGATACAGCCGGATTATAAGTCTTAGTTTATCGATCAGGAGAGTAGAAGACCTCCGAAATTGAGTTTTTTTGTTTTTAAATGCCCTTTTGAGGCTATGTCAATTCGGGTTGGGTTGGTTTGACCCCTTTGATGGATATTTTTGAGATGGAGTATTGTGCTTTATGTTTCTTGTGATTGATATAACTCCATCTCTGCTTCCTATTTGTGCATCACGTTTGTTTGTGTTGGTGCTTTGTTGTTTGGAGCGTTGGAGCTCATGTGTGCTGCCGATAGTGAGGCTGAATTTACGGACCAGTCAGACTATCCATGTTTCTGCCCAGTGAGACAGGACTTGCGGACCTGTAGACTGGGTGAGTGCATGTGGTGATGGCAGGTTTCAAGTTGCCCTTGTGTTAGCACCTTGTGGTGCCTCGGGTACCTTCTGTTGCGGTTTTTGGTTCCAGTTGGGGACCTATCTCTGTACGGTTACAAAGGTGATACTTTAGTATCACGGTGGAGTTCTCTGGAGGTTCCGGAGGAGAGACTGCTTGGGTTAGCATTGGGTGCACCCGTAGCGGAGTGCGGTACCAACCTTGATCTTTGAGGTTCACAAAAGATTTTGATTTGGTTTCAGAGAGTGACGGAGCTGAGCTTTGTGATATCTTGGAGTATGTACCCACACCGTTGTTGTGGAACATGGACAATATCTATGGGGTCACCAAGGGTCCAAGACGATATTTGGATACAGTTGGTACTATTGAGTTGGATGACTTCATCCACGAGTTTGACTCATGATGTGATTTACAGCGGATGCGCAACTCTACGTTGTTCAGTCCGTTTATGGCTTAGAAGGGATTATTCCAGCATTTGGAGGGTCCGCCGATGGATGATTATCATGAGTTCTGGCGTGAACACCTTGAGGAGATCGAGTTTTGGAGACAATACTGGTCTTCAAACGACATCTCTATTACTTATGGTACAGTGTTTGGAGGTGCGAGTTCATCCTCTATACCTGGCACAGATGATACGGTTGGAGCTAGTAGAGTTGGGAAGAGTTCAGAGGTCCCAACCTTTAATCCGATTCTGGAGTTCTTCGCACGGTTGAGGAGAGACTACCAAGGGGTGAGAACTGACAAGCTACGATTCTTGCAGGAGTTTCAACGGAAGACTGGGGAGAGTCTTCGGGAGGCGTATACCCGAATGTGTCGGTTGATCAGTGTTACCCATGGGGTGACAAGCTGTCCAATATTGGTATGGGATATTGGATAGGGAGTTGAGACGTAGAGTGAGAGATGCTACCATACTACATGAGACATCACCTACGTTGACCATTGTGTTTTGTCTTGTTGAGCGTATTGAGCTCAACATGCAAGAAGAGAGGGTGGTGACTGCTGGGTAAGCAAGAATTCACCATCTTCATCAACTTCTTCACGTTACTAGTCTACAACACAAACCCAAAATGTTTATGGTAGACATGTGGGACAGTCTCGACCATCCGGACAGAGTGATGAAGGTGCAACATCCAGACCATTGCCATCCTTTTCAGGTCAACAATCAATTGTTTGGATGGTATATTGGACATGTGGTGGACCTCATCACAAGAAGGATTGCCTTCAAGGTCGAAGGATGGATCTTGTTGGAGTAAAATCATGTGAGTATTGTCACAGACATGGTCACATGATGGATCGATGTTTTGATCTCCATCCAGAATTACAATCAACAAGAGTTACCATGGCAGTTCATGGAAGAGGACGAGGAGTTCAAGGTGGGGGTGGGTGGTGGGGGGGTGGTGGTGGAGTAGCAGCCCCTACTCAAGTGTTAGCCCATGAGGCTAGTCATGAGGTGAACATGGCATGTCGTTTAGAGCACTTGGAGCAGAAGATAGCAAGTATGGCTATAGCCCAACAAAGATTAGATTCTGGAGCTGGTGCCTCTACATCATATGATGAAGATGTTGTGGAGTACATGTGCGCAGCGCAACCATGTGTAGTTGCTATGACTCGTAGTGCGACACATACTATTGAGTCTAGAGGAGCATCTGTGGAGTTGGATCCACAAAGAGGGGAGGCTAGCCGACAGATTAGACTTCCTCAGTCTTTCACATTGTTTGAGGCATTGAACACCTCATCCATGGCTCCTAGACAACCTATTGGAGAGATGAGGGTGCAAGCCAATGTGGATAAACTTGGAGATGGAGCAAGTAGGGACCAGCCATCAACATCGTCTGAGGAAGCATCCAGCGCAATGTTGGGGGCGGCAAAGACTCTTGTTCATTCTCATGTTTTCTCAGCCAAGGATTTATTGGTGTTGGGGGTGTCATCATCCCATGTACTACGATTGATAGCCACACTTTGAGAAAGCAAAGAAGATATGGTGGTTGCTTCTAGTAGTGTTGATCCTGGGATCAGGACAGCTACTAGTGGAACTTGGCAAGCTATTGCCGCTCGAATGATGGAGTTATCGACGAGGCTGAAATACGAGCGTACCAGGGTGTCACCAAGTGCGGTGATGTTGGATAACATAAGTGGTGTCTTCTGTTTGGTCGGACCTTCAGGAAAGGTTTATCGACCTCAACGGGTGTTGTTGGATTCTAGTGCACAACCCCTTATGTTGGGTAAGGATGCACTATTTGGTCTTGGTTTGCAAAAGACCGATGTGGAGAGATGTCCATTCCAGATTCAGACATCTCTTGGAGGTTCTAGTGATGCCCTGGCACCATACATCATCCGGATGGCGTTGACTGTGCAAATGCATCCGGATCATGTCACAGATAGCTCTACAGCCCAAGCACGTGCTATGGTTACACTTGCAAAGTCCTATGATATATTGGTGGGTGCGGCAGTGTTATACTCGATGGGGTTTAGCATTAATTATTAGGAGGAGATAGCCTCTTATCGGCCAGGTTGGCAATCTGGCGAGGGCCGAGTGAGTGGATTACCTGTACGATTTATCACCGATTCTAGGCCTGTATCAAATGGAGGTTTGGCATATGTTGCAGTCTTCAGTACTTGTGTTACTTGGCCTGGTGATTTGTTGGAGGGTAACATGAATGCTCATGATAATCATGGTCGAGAGGATGTGACTATCATGCCAAGTCTTAGTGGAGTAGTGTCATCCACGTTGGATGGAACACTAGATACTTCATGTATGCAGCTACAACAGATGGCTGATCAACTCATACATCACGCTTGGAGTGAGTCTTTTGCTCCAGAGAGGGAGGAGACGAAGGAAGTTATTCCCACTTCCACTATGTTGTCACCTTTAGATAAAACGCCTATCGCTTGGTAGTATCCAGAGGAGGGTATATGTGTGCTAGATCTGTTTGGAGGGATAAGCACAGGTTTGGCTGATGTTTTGTAGTCTGGCATACGACTACATCGATACTTGTATGTGGAGCGAGATGAGATTGCAAAGCGTATCTCATTACACCATGTGCGGAGATATCCAGATCTTCTACTAGTGTGGCAGTTCAAGGATATCAGCAGGCCTTGCCGTCAGATATTTCATTGTTGGGGGTGCAAGACCTTGCTCGGCATGGCAACATACATTCGATTATTGATGGATGGCCATGTCAGGGACACACACGTGCTTGTAATGGTCATGGGCTACATGATTCACGTTCTCGCATGTTTTGGGAGATGTTACGTGTCTTACGTTCTCTCCAGTCACAGCAGACCTATTCTCCAGCATACATTTTGGAGAATGTTCCCTTGTTGGGTGATCCACGTGCACGGGTGATGACGAGTGCACATCAGGTGCGGTCATGGATTGGACCAGCGGTATTGCTTGATGCAGCGAGAGTAGTATCTCGTGCACACCATCCACGTCTATGGTGGACAAACCTTCTTCCAAGAGAGGTTTTATTGTGAGCATATGACGGAGGGGAGAGGCCCTCACATCTCACAATGGAGAGTATTTTGGATGTGGGTAGACACTCCCAAATAGTGGTCTATGCTTGTAGGAGCGTAGTTCTTAGGATAAGTAAGATTCTTTTGGTTTTTGTGAATAAAGAGATATATTTGGGTTCTCATGAAGGTATTCGTCCGAATATATGTTTGTTAGATATGAATACTATTAGGGAGTTCACACGAGTGAATTGCGAGGAAATTTAAGCGCACGTTTGGGCGGCGGATTGAAGAATTGTCAAGAGAAAGTCGATGCCAAGAACTTGCCGAGTGGCCGGAGTAGGAGAAGCTAGCTGCAATGTTGAAGCGTCGAACCAGAGGAGTTCCAGCAGGAAGAAGTGCGACGATGGGGAGAATTCGACCGCTTATTCTGATGGCAGATTGGACTCCAGCGGAGTTGTTGAGGTTGAAGAACCTTGGTGGAGCGTTTTTGTCATGGCGATGCAACTATGTGTGCCCGGGGCTGTGGAGAGGAAAACCGCTGACAGCAATTGGAAGTAGAGCGCAACCGGAGAAGTGGGATACGAAGTAATGGGTGAAGGCTCTCGGGCGCAACCACAAAGTATCACAAAGGTCAAAAGTGGTAACCACCGCCTGCTCCGCGTAAAAAACTCCAACGGTACTCAATGAAGACCCCACCTCTCCTTCTCTAACATCCCCATAAGACCAAGGATGAGATCTTGGGCACTTCTCGCCCCAAGCTTTTGCCTCCAATATCTCAGTAGGCAAAGAGTTTACCAATGGTCTTGCAGTCATACATGTGGATCGCATGCGTCTCTGCTCAGCCAATCCAAGGCTCACAATCCATGTCAAATAGTTTAGGTCCATAGCCTGACCCAACACCTGACATTGTGATGCCTTTGACAATGTAGGTACTGTTGTAGTACCGTTACAAAATCCCTTAGCTCGCTCTCTCTCTTCAGCGCTGGGTTCCACCAACCGCTGCAAGCGAGAATCCCATACAAGTCTAGGTACTCCCTCTCTGTAACCATGAGAAGCTGGGTAATTCAACAACATGGGTAATGCAGCTCTTGGCTGACCCACAAGGTTCACCACTGCCATGGGTGACCTGTGAGCATTGTAATAGCACGGGTATGCACTATTCAGTCCGAATTTGTATAGATTGATTCGTTCCCTAGGTAATGAGGGATCAAACCACACTAGTGAAGAAGGAAAACAAGCATTTAGACATCTTTCTAACTCTGGACTGCGAAGTCCGAAGAGCATTCACGAAGAAGTCAATCGAGTCTGTGACCTCCGGGCTGACTCTCACTCAGGTTTACCTCCGATGGCTTTTTGGAAGCTCATCATGAATCTAGAAGAACTTAGTCCCACCCTATGACCATGACCCTATTGCTCACTCTTACACAAACTCTCAAAGTCCAAGCTCTATTATGCACATTATCACCAAGAGTAAGATATCACTCAAAAGGAAAGGGATACTTTGGTAATCAAAGTCTTCATTGAATCAAGGTTCCACTCCGAACATGACATCTCCAAGAACCAAGCTCCCTAAAACTAAGATCACCACACTATCTCCTCCCAAAACTAACTTCCATTGAAAAACTACTTGAGAGATGCTTCTCAACCTCTCTATTTATACTACTTAGAATCTTACCCTAGTAACTACAAGTAATCACCATGTAACTTCCTCTTACCAAGTTTAAACGAGGTAGAGATCACAAACCCCAATGAAAAGGGTACATGGCAACATGCAATTGGTCCACTTGGATCTTCTAGAAGCCCAACTACTCCCTAATTGACTTCTAGTGTACCAAGTCAATCTCGCCCCTAGATTTAAGGGTCTTTCTTAAAGTCCAACCAATGAAAAACTAGTCCAAGTCAAGGGAAGTCAAGATACCCATGTGATGGAATCTATTCCTTGACTCATACTAAACAACAAAATAGTAGTTCTCATCTACCACACCAAAAGTTACTCTATATTTTCCTCCAACTTAACCATAACTAGCTAAACATAGTCATGACTAAGATAAACTTAGGCACAATTTAGATATACTTTCATTTTATCCTATATGTACAACCCTCGGTCTTACATTTACCCCGGACCAAGATTTCACTCCGTCCCCTGAGTGAAAGAATCTGATCGTCGATGAAACGGCTTCAACTTGTCGTGATTCACCCGGTCAAAATGTCGCCCTCCCAACTCCTTCAAATCGTAAGTAAAGTTTCCCACACCTTGTGAACTATGAAAGGACCAAAGTACTTTGGAAGAAATTTCTTTCTTGCTCTCTTATATCTAATGGAATCGTAAAGCATTACCCAATCACCTTCTTTTTGAAAATCTTCATCTTTTCGTCCCAAATCGATTATCATGATACTTCTTCTCGCAATTGTTGAGCCCGCTCCACACGTACCATGGCCACGGCTCGAGCCTCCTCCGGCTCCAACAGCTTGTTGACATCTTGATTTGATAGCTTTACTCCATTCTTCTCTTTAACTTCCGTTGGATAGTTAAGAAGGTCGTCAAATCAAATTGAATTGAAGCTTTGACTCGACACCATATACCATACGGAAAGGTGAGTACCCCTGTTGATGTCTTCCAAGTCGTCCGATACTCCCACAAGATAGCATGCAGCCTTTTTGTCCCAATTTTGCTTGCTCCCCGCCCATGTCGCATCCTTGGCCAACATCATGCAAAAGCGTATAGTTGGTTATTCCGCCAACCCATTAGCATTTGGTTTGTAGGAAGTAGTCACCCCGTGCCTTGATGGAGAAATGACCTAGCATGGCTTGTATAATGCTTCCAACAAACTCACCACCTCTATCGATACAATTTCTAGAGGGCATCCGAATCTAGTTATTATCCTCTCATATAGAAATCTACCCACTTCTTCCTCACTAGTAGATTTTAGAGGTCTAGCTTCTACCCACTTGGTTAGATAACTCAGTAGCTACCACAATGAACTTGTTACCCCGAGGAGTAAGATTCAAGGGTCCTACAAAATCTATTCCCCACTTTTCAAAAGGACCTAAAATAGGAACTGATGTCAAAGGAGGGGTTTTCATGGACTTTTAGCAAAAGCTTGACACACATCACAACTCTTGCAAAATTCCACACAATCTTTGAAAATGCCCTTCCAATGATAGCTTCGCATCTAGGATCTTAAATGCGATTTACCTTTCTGCAAAGTGTCCTCCACATACCGAGCCTTCATGAAACTCCTTCATAAGTTGAATTCCTCCTCCCTTCCAACAACCCTTCCGAAGTAGTCCATCCGCTTCCTTGATGAAACAACACGTCCTCTATGATGGTATAAGGTTCACATCGCTTCACCAATGCATTCCTCTCCGTGAATGCATGCCTTGGGAAACTCTCCCTCCGAGATGAAATCCCATATCCCCTTGTATTCAGCCCGGTACCTTTGTTATGGTGTCCATCATCAGCAAATCCTCATCTGGAAATGTATCATCCATTTGGTTGATCTCCTTCCTCATCGTATGCTCGAGACATCAAATCGGCATTGGCATGTTTCTACCGGTCGATCCTCAATGATGTAATCAAACTCCGCCAAGAACAACTTCCATCCGGCTATCCTACCCTCGGCATTAGGCTTGTTGAAAATGTACTTCAAAGCCTTGTGGTCGAGAACGATAGTAAACTTCCCTCCCAATAGATAGTGTCGAAACTTCTTGAGTGAGAAGATCACAACTAAAGCCTCCCTTTAGGTCAACTTTGAATAATTTCTCTCACCGCACCATCTGTCTACTAGCATAAGCAATTGGATGATCATGGCTATCTTCATCTAACCGGCTTAGAGTGCATCCTATAGCAATGTTTGATGCATCCGTAGCGAATGAAAGGTTTACCCCAATTTGGTTTGGCTAAAATAGGAGCCGTTACCAACGCCTTCTTAAGAAGTTCGAACGCCACATTTGCCTCTCCATCCTTGAGGATTAAATCGTAATCCGCCCCTTCTTCATGTAAACCGTCAAGGCATAAGCTTTGTTGGAGAAGGAAAAGATGAACCGTCGATAGTATCCCACCATTCCAAGGAAGGCGCCTCAACTTGGTCAACGTCACCGGAAAAGGTAAGTCGAGGATGCGTTTCACCTTTTCCGGATCCACCGCTATACCATCTTTGGAGATGATGTGCCTAACAACAAACCTTCCTCACATCCAAAAATGCATTTTTTCTGGATTGAGCGAGGCCTTGGCTTTCTCCAACCGTTGTAGAATTTTGATCAAATGATCAAAATGATCCTCCTTCTTCCCATTATACACAAAAATCATCTATGAAATCTCGCACAAATTTCCCAATAAAAGGTTCAAACACCTTGTTCATGAACCCTCTGAAAAGTTCCGAGCATTACATAGACCAAAGGGCATTACCCTAAAGGCAAAAGTTCCCCATGGCGTGGTAAAAGTGGTTTTGAGCTGATCTTCAGGAGCAATTTGAATTTGGTTATAACCACTATAACCATCTCCAAAACTATACCACTCATGACGCCACCTCCTCTAGAATCTCATCTATGAAAGGTAAAGGATAGTAATCCTTCTTTGTGACAAACATTCAACTTCTTGTAATCTACATACACGTAGCTTACCATTCTTCTTCTTGACTATCACAATAGGAGAAACCCATTCAGAATTCTCTACCTCATAGATGAAACCCGCATCCTTTAGCTTGTCGATCTCCTCCTTGACCACCACGGCCGTTGGTGGATTTATCCGACGTTGCTTCGACGTCTTTGGGAGGCCTTCTCCTCTAACTCAATGCGATGAGTTTCTAAGGTTACTTCCTTCAAATCCTTGTAGCTAAAGGCAAAGACATGGATATATTTTCGAAATATATCCAAGAACCTTGACTTCTCCTCCATAGTAACCTTGGGACCAAACTTGAGAGTGGAGAGCCGCCGTCGAGTTATCTCATCTTTACTCATCTTCATCTTGTCGGGATCTTTCACCACCCCCGGCCTAGGAAGTAAATCCATTGCAAGAAGAACTTGAACTTGAACATCATCGTCCGAGGTATCTTCAGATGATGTCTCCTCATCGGATCGACATGTTGGTGTCAACCTCTGAAAAACTACCACTTTCTTCACTCTCGGACTCACGAGTAATCACTAAATGAGGTCTATCCAGTGTCGAGACCGCTCCTCCGCCACTTGTGAGAGGGACCTTCACTCGATGGTTTTCGGCCCTATACGAAGGTAACCCTTATGCCACCGATCAGTTGTCCTCACGACCCCTCAACCAAGGTCTTCCTAACAACAAGTCGTAGCTAGCCTCCTCAAGCACTTGAAAGGACAACAAGGTTTGAACTCCCATCACACTTACCACCACCTTGTCCACCACTCCAATGGGTCGCACCTTTTGCTTGTTGGCCATCCCAACAATGATGTTGGAAGGTCTTGAAAGCTTCATCCCCAACTTCTTCAACAAACGTTCGACATGGCATTCACCGCAGATCCACCATCCACTAGTACATCCGAAACATCACGTCCATTAATGCGTACTTCAATCTTCTCGGCTTTGAGTGCATACCTCCGAGGCAGCGGCATCCACCACTCCTACTCCAACATTCGCCATGGAAGCTTTCCCCTTGGATCGTCGCTTCTTGGTCCTTTTGGACTTAGGCCTCCCTCAACTCCTTTCTTATCGTAGGATTTAGAGCAATCAATTGGCCAACAGTTATATTGGCTTTTTGATTCCCCACATCCTCCACCACGTCGTATTTGAGTGGGTAGATGAAATGGAGAAATCATCCATTCCCAACTTCTTTCTCGGTGCTCTCGGTTGACTCACACCCCTTTGGATCGAGTGCTCCGGCTTGGTTGATCTTCCATTGAGATGGACTCCTCTGCAAATCTTGCTCTCTTCTTCTCGTGTGCAAGAATATCAACTCTGGAACTTATAGAGCTCTCCCTTCTCAAACGTGCACCGATGAGGAAACACATCAATAGACGCTTACTCCCTTATCCTTCGATTGACTTGGAGCGGGGAGTAGAATTGTTGTGTCTAACTCCATCATGTTGTCGAGGATTAGGACAATTTCTTTGGAAATGAGGGCCTCCACAACTAAAGCATGAAACTGTGAAGTTCCCTTGTGGTGGATTTCCTTTTGGAGGATAATTCCCATACCCTCTAGATCCTCCCCTACATTCGATTCCTCCTCTCCCATAGTTGTACTACGTTAATCTTGAGATCAGCGAGTGTTTTACGTGATAGATTTCAACTCATGGTGCAAGTCTACCACTGGAGAATTTACTACCTTGGCAAGCAACAACAGTAGGAGTTGCCATTCTAACCACAACAGGTGGTGATGCTTCTCTAGCCACCAAGCTAGAATCATCGTCTTCTAGGCTCTCCTCCATTCGAATAGCAATGCGAATAGCCTCAACCTTAGAAGAGGGCTTTTCATATCTCACCTTGCTTCGAATCGGGAGGCTTCAAACCTCCAATGAAGTTCTTTGTCAACATCGCCACAATCCCCACCATGGTTGGCTCGACCTCGTCTCCACTCTTTCTCAACACCACGAAAGCGTGACTCCGGCTTCTCCATTCTCTCTACGTATGATCTCACCTTCTCCTCTCTCCTTGCTTCAAAAAGGTGACTTCACACATCAGCTTCTCGTAACTTTCATCCGGAAGAAAGTTTTCAACACGATTCTCCGTCAAACTCTCCCAAGTGTCTTCCTCCACATGCTCCTTCTTGTACTCATTGTACCACTTCAATGCGAGAATCCTCCAAGAAGTCGGGCAAAAGGATAGCCCATTCGGGTTTTCCTTCTCTCATTGTTTCCTATGCATGCCCTCTTGAAGTCTCTCACAAAAGATTCTACATCTTCTTTCTCTCTCCCATAGAACACCGGAAGCTTCCCCATTTCCAACTCCTTTTGTCGTTGTTGTTGGAAATTTATACGGACTCCCTAATACAACACAAACAAAACTAGCTCCATTCTAGAGTAATTCATCAATGGCAAAATGAACGGAATTGGTTGGTCCAAGATTGCCATGGCTCTCTCCTCTCTCCTAAACACACTATGAGCCTTACCCTCATCGACATCTTCTCGATCATTCTGAAAATGATCTCCATCTTCAGTTAGAACTTGAGCCACATGGAGATTTCAACTTTTCGGTATCTGCACTCAATTTATCTTCAAAGCCCTCCACTAGTGACTCCAACAGAGCTTTCACGCCACTACACTCGTGTCCTAAGGGAAGTCCGGTCACTCCACAATTTTCACAATAGTTTCCACTCTTGGATTCATGGGGAGATGATGGTCCCGGATGAAGGTTTAGCTCTCCCACGTTTCGTCTCTCTCTCAACCTCCGATCTTTGGTCCTCAAAGGACAACTCACAAGCTTATGTCCCTCCTCTCCACAATAGAAGCAACTCTCACGTTTCGCTCTCGGGAACTTTTTAGTGTCCTCTCTTCAAACTCCACTCTGAACTCCCTCGTGTTCGAATCATTTTGAAACAATCACGTCCAGCCCTTTGAGGTATCTTAGATAACCGGATCTTCCAAAGAGGTTGATCTCCCATTTTCCAATGAGTGTCAAGTCATCCTCACTATGCAAAACACTCATGCACTCTCTCTCTCGGAATGACCATAAACAAGGAAAAAGTAAATCTGAAAAGTAAAGCAGTTTTGCTCACTTTTTTATACCCCCCTATACTTCAGGTATCATAACTTTCTCTATAAAAATGATCTCTCAACGAAATTTAAACCCACATGTAGCTTAGCTCTTGATATACAATCGTGCAAAGTTTCAAATCCTGATTCAATTCTTGCACGAATTGATAAGCTCTGTACACTTTTTTCCCGAGAGCTATCTTTCAAAACCCGTCAAGACCCTAGCAAATTCTAAACATCATAACTTTTGATCTAGACATGATATGACTGTTATTTCAAGTGCAAAACGTATCCCATCTACTAATCTAAAATCAATAAAATTATCGGAAAAACTTTGGAAAATAAAGTTTTCCTCCCAAATACATACTATAGCACTCTCGCCTCATCCCAAACAACACTTAAGTAAACAAAATGTACAAAATAACTTCCAGGCTATCATATAACACTACGGATACACAAATGGTACATTACTATGCATCATGATCTCGGTTCGCTCTTCCCCCACAGTCCTCTCCATATGAGTTCTCATCGTTGCGCTCTCACGGGCAATAAACTGGATTCGGAACATCTCTTCTCCTTCTAGGCGAGGTCCCGGCAACGGAACCAAAAATGTGACCTCGGGCTGACTCTCACTCAGGTTTACCTCCGATGGCTTTTTTGGAAGCTCATCATGAATCTAGAAGAACTTAGTCCCACCCTATGACCATGACCCTATTGCTCACTCTTACACAAACTCTCAAAGTCCAAGCTCTATTATGCACATTATCACCAAGAGTAAGATATCACTCAAAAGGAAAGGGATACTTTGGTAATCAAAGTCTTCATTGAATCAAGGTTCCACTCCGAACATGACATCTCCAAGAACCAAGCTCCCTAAAACTAAGATCACCACACTATCTCCTCCCAAAACTAACTTCCATTGAAAAACTACTTGAGAGGTGCTTCTCAACCTCTCTATTTATACTACTTAGAATCTTACCCTAGTAACTACAAGTAATCACCATGTAACTTCCTCTTACCAAGTTTAAACGAGGTAGAGATCACAAACCCCAATGAAAAGGGTACATGGCAACATGCAATTGGTCCACTTGGATCTTCTAGAAGCCCAACTACTCCCTAATTGACTTCTAGTGTACCAAGTCAATCTCGCCCCTAGATTTAAGGGTCTTCACCAAGTCCAACCAATGAAAACTAGTCCAAGTCAAGGGAAGTCAAGATACCCATGTGATGGAATCTATTCCTTGACTCATACTAAACAACAAAATAGTAGTTCTCATCTACCACACCAAAAGTTACTCTATATTTTCCTCCAACTTAACCATAACTAGCTAAACATAGTCATGACTAAGATAAACTTAGGCACAATTTAGATATACTTTCATTTTATCCTATATGTACAACCCTGGGTCTTACAAGTCAGTCTCAATTCCTTCACAAACCCATCACATCACCAATTCCACCAACACAACAAATAGATTTCATCAGTTTGCTTTACTTCGGGATGGGGATCTCTCTCATTACAAGTTTGCGTCTCGGTGAAAATACCCTCTAGAGTACTTCTTATGCTATAGACAGGCTCAGCTCGTGGAGTTTAGGGTTTAGGGTTTAGGCTTAGCTCGTGGACGAATATCCGGGCAACATCACATATACAAGCTTCAGTCGTCACCTTGTCATCCTGCAAACACCAGCTCCTCGAGTGCTCGTTCTACCCTAACTACAAGTTGCAATCCAATAGATTGGACACTTGCAAAGATGAAAGATCCACCACTTTATTTCCTACGATTATTTATAATGAATGTTCTAACTGTTACTCATAACTGCCAAACTAACCGTCTCTTACACAGATCGTTCTCTCCTAAGTCTTCTACTCTGATCTAAGCCCCTCGATCGCACCTACGCTGCTTGCGTGAATGCGTCGATTCCTAGCTACATTTCCTGTACATCTACCGTGATCTCTTGTCGATGAAGAGCCATGGCTTCCCTGAAATCTCAATCCAATGCCTTTTACATCTCCTTTCGTCGGTCCTTTGAGTCGCTAGGATTCTCCATTGCTGCCACCAACTGCTCTAACCGCTGTGTCTCAACACGATCACACCGTGTGAACAGATGCTGCACACATATGTTAGCGAGGTTCTCCAACTTCGCAGATGCTTCCACATCCACCTGAATCAATCTCCGCTTCAGGTCTTGCACCGTCTCCCAAAGTTAGGCATTCTCCTTCTCTACAAAATGGATCTCCGCACCCCGAATACGGCAGATCTCTTCGTATGCCTTCTTCGCCTCCTGGACTTTCTTCTCCATCTCAGTCTTCTCCTTGGATAGCTTGTCCACATTCTCCGTTAGCTCTCTTACTATGATGGATTGGTCCTCTTTCCCCAATGCCAGACGGTTCATCATCTAAATCAACTCCATATATCCCTCTGCTTGAGAGTCCCACCCTGGCATATACATCGGCCCCATCTCATTCAACTCCAGCAATACCGGGACCACCACAGCTTCCAACTTTTGTGACAGCTGCAGTACTGATGCCATGGGTTCTGCAATCTCCTTCGAGGCTTTTGGCCCTACCTTCACCGCCATCATCTTCGGATGAGAAGTCTTTGCATGTTCTACTTCTTCCCTACATTTCTTCGAACTGCTAGAGTAGCTAGTGGACTATCCTCCATCACTCTCTTTCTCTTCCTCGAAGTCTCGATTACTTCAAGGTTTGAGTCTGAATCAGGCTTGCTCTGCACTGCACGTCTCACTTCTCCCGTTCTCTTTAGCTCAGGCAGAGCAATCGTCCCTAGACTCCTCGTCGACCCACTACCAGCACTGTCGATGTCTTCATCCAAGTCTAACAACCCACTCTCCAACCGGTACAGCTGGCTCTCCCTAGGTGTAAGCCACTCCAGCTTTGCATACAGATGCACTAAGAAAGACGAGAGATAGACTACACCTGAATACATCCTTCTCTTACCTGAATACATCCTTAATCAAATTGAGCTTGTAGCCATTCGTCTCCTTCATGTCCCTAGGGTTGAACCACTTCCGCTCGTAAATGGTAAATGTTGTATGCATCGCCGATCCCTCCCAATCGACGCAGCCTTTATTCTCAACACAAGAGGTTACAGCTACAGTAGCAAGAGTTGTTCACACTGAGATAGTGGAGCCTAGTATGAGAGAGCAAAAATAGCTCTCTGCTCAAGAGGTTGTCATTTAGCAACCAGATACTACGTCTTCTATCTCTAATGTCGATGGAGAGAAGATTAGGGATATTGAGATTGGTCCCAAAGTGACTGGAGAAGAAAGACGTAGGGTGTGGAGGTTTCTGAGGAGTTTCAGAAACTGTTTTGCCTTCAGTATGAAGGATTTAGGCTGTTTGAAGGGACCTAGCATACGGATTGACTTGACAATAGATGCACCAGTCTTCCGTCGTTCCTATCGATATAATGATATGGAGAGAGATCTGATCCAAAGTAGGTGTCAAGACCTTCTTGAGGCTAGATTAGTGGAGATATCATATGGAGAGTATGCCTCTGCTGTGGTGATGCCAGTCAAGAAGGATAACATGGCAATTATACAGATAGACGCATGTGTGGTGACTACCGATCTATCAACCGATAGACAAAATTTTATCGATATGCTATGCCCACACCTAAGGAGATCTTTGATGCAGTTGGGCATGCAAAGGTTTTTAGTACATTGGATTTACGAGCGGGATATCATCAGTTGCGGATTCAAGATGAGGATAAGGCCAAGACAGCCTTTTGGACAATTGATTCGCATGGCAAGGATGTGTTGTATCAGTGGAGGTTCTTACCATTTGGGTTGAAGAATGCACCTGCTGAGTTCCAAAGAGTGATGGATAGGATCCTAGCCGGACTTGATTGTGCTAGAGCCTACATTGATGATATTCTAGTGTATAGTACTACAGTGAGGGAGCATGAGATACATTTGCAGGAGGTATTTGAGCGACTGATTGCTCATGGCCTCAAGTTGCATCCTGGAAAGTGTAAGTTCTTTCAGGAGCAGATAGAGTACTTGGGTCATACCATATATCCAGGAGGATTGGGAGTTCAGCAAACCAAGATGGAGGCAATCTTGCGTATTCCACAGCCTTCATATGTGAGTAGGGTTCGAGCTTTCCTTGGACTTGCAAACTTCTATCATCGATATGTGCAAAGATTTAGCACTATTGCCAAAGCCTTGATAAAGCTGACAAAGCTAGATCAAGAGTGGAGTTGGGGAGATGAACAGGAGAGAGCTTTTGTTGACCTCAAGGGAAGGTTGACATTTGCCCCTATTTTGAGGAGACCTGTGAGAGGTCGTCTGTTTCAAGTACATATTGATTGGAGTATGTTGGGTTTGGGACCAGTGCTTACCCAACATGATGATGAGGGGAAGGAGTTTGTTGTGGCTTATGCAAGTCGTTCCAACACTGCAGCGGAGTTGAAGTATAGTTCGTATGAGGGAGAATGCTTAGCAGTTGTGTGGGATGTGGCACATTTCAGATGTTATTTGTTTGGAAACTCCTTCACTCTCATCACTGATCATCAACCATTGAAATGGTTGATGGAATCGGACAAGCTTACAGGAAAGCTTGCAGGATGTGCTCTTATCCTACATGAGTATGATTTCACGGTTGTTCATAGACCTGGAGTGGTGAACCGTGATGTAGATGGGTTAAGTCAAAACCCATGTATAAGTCAAGTTGAAAAAACCGGCGCTCGATGGCACGTTGATACTGATGAGGAGATGGTGTCGGGTTAGCATGCATCTGCCTTTTTGAGTTTGTTGGCGCTTGAGAGCTATATGATATCTCTTTTGGGTCAGAGAGCAGATATGTTAGCCTTGGACATTGAGATTGATGATGGTTTGATGGTAAACCGAGACATCCATGATGACATGCTGGTGTTGGAGTATCTTCGTACAGGTGTTTTGTTTGGCACCTTGAGTGCAAAGGAACGGGATCGAGTTTTACAGAGAGTTTGATGGTTTAGATGGAAAGGTAGACACCTTCTTCGAGTATGGGGAGATGGCAGCATTCGTGTTGTGCCACTTCCATCTTAGAGAGCACAGTTGGTCAGACATGCTCACGAGAAGTTAGGTCATTTTGGAGTAAAGCGGAAATATAGCTTTCTTCAAAGTCACTATTGGTGGAGAGGTATGCAAACTGAGGTGCAGTAGTTTATGGTGAGATGTATGGTATGTGATCGTGTTCGACCATCATTCAATGCCCTACATCACAACTACATCCTCTACAGATTATGGGACTTGGTTATCGTTGGAGCTTGGATTTTGCAGGACCTTTGCCATTGACTATACGACATCATTGATATGTGTTGGTCATGGTGGAATATTTCTCCAAGTGGATTGAGTTGGTGGCCTTGCCCGACAAGTCAAGTGAGGGAACAGCTTATGCGTTCTTAGCTGCAGTGCTTAGTCGATTTGGTGCCCAAAAAAAAGTGTTGACTAATCAGGGTACTGAGTTTTGGGCGAGTTTCAGGCTTCGTATGATCGAGCGTTGATCGATCATCATAACATCTCAAGAAATCATCCCGAGACTGATGGTCTAGCAGAGTGAGTTGTTCAAACGGTGAAGAGAGAACTGCGAAAGTTTGGCTTGGAGAAAGGTCATCTGGGAGACTGTGACATCCAGCTACCATGGTTGGCCATGGGTTATCAATTTAGCCGGCAAGCATCTCTAGCGTCATTCTCACCGTACTTTTTATTATATAGTAGAAATCCAGACTTACCTACAGCTATATGTAGAGAGTTATATGAAGTCTTGGACTTGGATAACAATGGATATCCAAGTCCAAGAATCATTGAGCGATATTATTACGGAGTATCAGGATGTCTTCCCAGATGATCTACCTGCAGGACTGCCATCTAAGAGACATGTAGATCACAAGATCAAGGTGATACACGGTGTCGCATGGACAAAGCTTTACTCTGAGAACACCTGAGCGTCTGGCTGTAGAAGAACTCTCCTCGTCCTCGTGTGAACTGACAATCACCCTCTCTTTCATCTCCTTATCTCTCCATGCCCAACTCGTTGCACCCGGTAAACTCCAGCGGAAGAGGATCGTTGTAACCAACGATTCAACCGTTAGCTCTTAGCCAAACTTTGCAGAAAAGTACTTTGCAACCATTCATAACTTTCGGGAAAGTTTCACATGCTCTTCAATTCTAGATCTCTCGTTACAAATGTCGACTATACCCTGTGTCACAAGGCGATATGCAGACCCTTGCGTACTAAAACCACTATTTACTCCAATCCTTTAATCCAATTGCACTCAAATTTCGCAAGAAAACGACTTATCATCCAAGCTTCAACTCTGTCAAGTTTTATTGACCAATCTTATTGATAGCATGAGTTATGATTGTCGAACTAAATCTGTAACAGTCTGTGCAATCCTACAATTCAGACTGTGTACATAAATTTCAAACTACTACTTTGCACTCAAAACTCAACCAATCGAGCTGAAATTTCGATCAAATCGCAAATTCGAGTTGTAAAGTCTGTGTCTATTGAATTCGATCTGTCAAAGCCTTCATAGAACGCTCAGAATTCACTCAAACTCTCCCATCGGTCCAAATTTCACTCTCCTACTTCAAATCACTATACCGGAGCGTCAACTTGCTCAATCGCCTTCATTCTTGAGCCAAAATCCTAGCTCTCCTCGTCAGCTCTCCAACCATATCCTTCAATCCTGAAAAACTCCCTTCCAAGACTCCCGAAACTCCTCAAAACCCCGAAGAACTTGCCCAAGTGCTCTCATTGGTCTAAATTTCCCAACCAATGAGAATGAAGAGTTCCATTGTGACCTCTAGTGGGCCAAATTAGCCACAACTAACTTAGAGCTTAACAACTAGCCTAAAAACACTACTTAGCCATCATATAGGTTATACGAGTTGTTGCTAATAAAGAGTCAAAATAACCACTCGAAACCGGTTAAGTATAAACGGAACAACAAAAGGGACCGGGGAGTTTATAACTTGAGTATAATACTCCTCGCCAAAATTCCTAACAATCAACTCCCTATGATTTGCCTTTGGTAGACAGTAGTGATGGACAGGGACCCATGTGTTGAAAGGCGCCACTATCGGCAAGTTTAGGTCCATAATGCTAATATCAAATCAAAACGTAGACTGTTAAGTCCCAAGTCGCGCCGTAGGAAACAATTGGCAGAATGAAAGGATATGGGGAGTTTATCACCACTTCCATAAAGCTATCTCCAAAGTGATACACTAACCATGCCCTAAAGTGATCACGATGTAGACACCGGATGCTTATCACAAACGGATTGGGCATCGGTATATCTGGAGGATCATACCGCCCTCTATCCATGTCCCACGTTGGCTCCACTTCTATCGGATAAGCTCCTTAGTCAGCAACGTTCTAGACCTCCCCCTTTTCTTTCGACTCCAACCACGCTTTATATCCGATAAGGTCCAAGATGATATCCCTTGGATCCTTATCTACATCCTGGCCCTAGGATGACAATCCAACTATGGCCTCTTAACAGCCTTACAATGAGCCGTCGGCCATCCTGACCTAAAATATCGCCAAAATATCGCCGTCATCTCAACAGCTCTGAAGATGACACATGTCATCATCTTCTCATAGTAGCCGTGTCACAACACGACATCGGAAGCACTCCAACGTGCAAAGCTCCATATCGTTTGGCTCCAAATGAGTTGGAGGAATATAAAGCTCAAGTGGAGGAGATGTTGAGAAATGGGTTCATACAACCAAGCATTTCACCTTATGGAGCCCCTGTGTTGTTTATGAAGAAGAAGGATGAGAGTATGAGATTGTTCATTGACTATCGTGGATTGAATCAACAAACAGTGAAAAACAATAAAGTTTATCAACAAAAAATGATCCCTAGTCCAATATTGGTTTGAATCAGTTCCAACAATGGAGAGTAAGATGAATACTGATTTAAACCTTTGGAATAAGATCATGGGCAGAAAAATGACAAGTGAGGCACTAAAGAAAACCAATGATCAAACTAAACCTGGTTAAGTACTAGAAGAAATGCCTGTCGTGAGAGAAGGAAATTAGTATTCTCAGTTTAATCACTGAACAAAAACTCTTATACAAGATTGGACCTATCGGACAGGTGTTCCAAACGAACGCAAGAAAGTCAAAAGATAAAGACCTTTGGTTTTTTCCTCCCTTGGTATGGTTTGATGAGCTTTCACTCATTTTCGAGTGGCAGGACTTCCACCTGGTCAATGCAGTGTCAAGGTCAAGAGATTTCTCTGTGGGTCAAGGACTCTTTGACGTGAAACGTGAAACTAACGAACGTCGTCGTCCTTTCGTAGCTCGAAGATTCAACAATGTCTTCAAGCCTTTCAGTCTTGGACAACTCAGCACTATCCGGAAGCTTGGCTTAATACCTGTTCCTCATGATCAAGATCACCATTTCAACTTAGCTTTACACCTTCAAGCACACAAGATTGCAGTATAATCCACAATCTCCAGTCCTTTATTGAATAAGCTGAATCAATTTGATTTTTTATTTTGAAACAGTGGCAAACTAGATCAATAATAGATTTGAAAAACTGATGTCTTGCTTCCTAGTTCCAAATGTCAAATGAATTGGCCTTCGTTGCGGCACATTCTGACTTCAGTTTCTGTGATACATGCATCAAATCTAAAACATCTTTCCCAGTGTATGCAAAACGTTGAAATATTATTAGTAAAATGGATACAGGTATTGGGGAGCTCGCAGTTCTTCACTCCAGCCACTGTGGGTTAAAAGTAACCACTGTACTGATCAATTAAAGATTGTAGCTCCAAAGTAATCAAACCATCAAATTCTAACCCTAATACATATTGTAATTAGGATCCGTCCATGAAAATAACCTCCAGTAATGAAAAAAAATGTACTGTCTTAGTTATCACTCCTTTTAACTTCAAAGTGATGAACATTAGTTGCTTTTGGTTTTTTAATTATTTTATTTTTAAGTTTTTTAAGCTATTTTCACCTTGGATTGGATTGAACTAGTCGCAAGTTGAGTTGACTCTGAACAAATCAGGTGATCATTGGATTGATTTGTCCGTGGATGCTGGTTGTGGTAAGGGTATCTATGTATACTCAACATAGTGTAATTGAGTTTTGTGTATCAACTTGTGCATCAAGTTATTGAATAAAGTGTTATGAGTAAAATTTATAGTGATTTGACCTAAGCGGTGTGTTCTAGAGTAAGTGGCAACTGAATTTGTACCTTCTCCAAGAATGAGTCACACACATAGCTTAAATTGCGGTCAGTGGTTCAACAGTTCTCAAGAAAACGAGAGCAGGCTATTTGTCGTCTCTCAAGAGAAGGAGACTCTCAAGTGAAGTCTCTCTTTCTCGACATATTTGGTGCTTCCCCCTAGACCTATCTTGAGGCAGTTCCACTGTTGCATGTGAAAAAAATTCTTGTAATTATGAGAGAATTAGGAGATGACTAAGGAGAAAAAAGCTATGTTAGCAAGGGCCGAAATTGCTTGGATTGGTAATGCAGGAGTTAGAGAAGCTTCTTTAAGTATCACTTTGGAGATAACTTTATGCAACAAGTGATAAACTATCTAGACCAGATTATTCTTTCATTTTTTTACTACAGTGGAATTTGGGACTTAAGAATATATTTTTTGATTAAATTGAGCGTTATGGATTTGAACTTGCGTGTGGTGGTGGCTTTCAACAGGTGGATCCTAATCCATCATTTTTTGTAATGAAAGCAAGCCATATGGAGATTATTGTTAGGAATTTTTGTGAACAATATTATTCTCAAGTTATAAACTCTCTGGTTCCGTTTGTAGTTCCGTTCATACTTAACATAAGCCAATTTCAAATTGTTATTTTGAGTCTTTATTAATTGTAGCTCATATTGTCTATATAGAGGTCAAAATGATACTCTTCATTCTCATTGGTCTTAGAGTTTGGACTTATGAGAGCACTTGGTCAAGTTCTTCGAGGTTTTGAGGAGTTTTGAAAAATTAATCAAATGACATTTGGAATTAGGAGGAGAGTGTTGGAAAGCTAACAACAAGAGCTACGAGGTGGACTCAAGAAGAGATGCAATTGAGAAGGTTGTCACTCTATTGTGATAATCTGAAATTGGAGAGTGAAATTCAGACCCTAGAGTATGTTTGGGTCAATTCTAAGAATCTTACAAGCTTTTTTAAATTCAATGAATATATATTTACAACTTAGGTTGATGTTTTAATTTAAATTTTAACTAAATTGGATGAGTTTTGAGTATAGAGTGATAGTTTGAAGTTTGTGCATATAGTCAGAGTTGCAAGATTGCACTAACTGTCATGAAGTAAGTACAATGATCATAACTCTTGTAATCAAAAATTTTCATCAATAAAACTTTCTAGAGTTAAAGCTTGGATATAAAGTAATACTTTTATGAAATTTGAAGGCAATTTGACTAAAGGATTGGGATGTGTGATGGTTTAAGTACACAAGAGTTTGCATATCGTTTTGTGATATAATGTATAATTAGACAATTGTTTTGAGAGATCTGAAAAAAATAAACATAAGAAAATTTTTTCAAGAACACAAAAGATTGTAAAGCAATTATCTGTGAAATTTGGGCAAGAATTATTGGTCCAATTGTTGAATATTAAAATCTTCTTCCGTTGAAATTTTAATTGTTGCAATGATCTCGAATGTGGATTGGTGATGAAAAGAAAGAGAGAGTATCAACTCACATGAGGGTCATGAGGGTTCTTCTACAGTCATGCACTTAGGCATTCTCAAAGCAAAATAATGTTTATGTCATAAGTGGTGAACTCCATGTGAAATCTCTAAGATGGATGAACTTTTATGAGTTGATATATTATGAGTTTATAGCATTATGAGTTGTGGTTTATAGTTAAGTGTTTCAAGTTTACAATAAGATGTAAGTTACAAGCTCAATTTATGGGTTGATCTTGAAATGTTAGGGTGCAAGTTCAAGTTTTTTTTGAACTTGAAATATTAAATTAAATCATGGGTGGGTTGAGAAAATTTAAGTATGGAGGGTCGATGTTTGCTTCTTGTCTTTGGATTCCCTTCATACTAGCTTCTTGTGTGTGCGCCAAGTTGGATTTGTATGGGCGTATGATTCTATATGAGTGCTCTGGACTTGATCATCGGTTACCACTCTAGTGTTTACAACGTCTTTCTCTTGTGAGAAGTTGGAAGTGATGGCCAACTCTCCCAAGAGTGCTTGAGGTGATGGTAGGTTAGGTCACCGAATCCGTTAGGCACATACCACGGGATTCTAGGTTTAGATCAGTTTAGATAGAACCTTAAGATTGGATATTTGGTGGGATTCACAATCAAGACAGTTTTATATTAGCAATAAGTTGAGTGGTTGTTCCGGATGATAAAGAATGTTACAATGAGTGGGGAGAGATCGAGCAAAGCAAGCAAGATACTTTAGATGTAGCTTAATCCAACAACATCAGAGATGTTTCAAGCGTTCATGCTCTTTCTACAACATCGAAAATTGCATGATCGAAGGGAAAATTTAGCCACAAGAGCATTGCAAGCTTTGGTGAGAAAGATGGATCAGTTTGACGGTATGGATGTATCAAAGAACTTGAAATATTACGTCAGAGAAATGGAGTTGAACTGTGTACCTTAGAGATATATGATAGAGATGTTCCATCTAGCTGCAGTGCCGGATATTAGAGACCATGTGAGATCGTTATATGAATAATTTGGTGAGGATTGGAAAACATATTCTTGTGCCTTGAGGGATGAATAATTCTTGGAAGATTATGATAGAGTCATCAAGAAGTCATTCATGGAATGGGTTGAAAGGCCCAATAAGAAGTTTCATGCAACTTAGCTTCTTAAGCAATTTGAAAGACAATTCTCACAACTGTGTCTACTAGAGAAGATCACTTTGGAATCACACAAAACTAAATTGTTTCTTAGAGCTGCAGACTTTGAGTTGCAAGAGGAGCTAGAGTTGCTCCTCGAAGATAAGAATGAGGAAGAAGGATTAACATGTAGTTGGAAAGATATTGAGGAGGCAGTTGGTGAAGAGAAAGAGAAGAAGAGAGAAGACCTCTTTAGATTGCTATTTTGCTGCTCCAACACCTATTACTAGACAAGTAGTTCCAACCGCCAATGTTCAAGCTCCGGCTATGAACTATTAAAAAGAAGAATCATTCATTGATGAGATCATGTGTGGGATGAAGGAGCTCAAGATCAAATTTACAATGCTAGAAGAGAAAGATATGGAAGGGGAGAAGAAGCCTTTTACGAAGCAAGCCTATGTGCAGCGGTGCATATGTTGTGACAACTCTGATCATGCATGAAGGGATTGCGGAGACTTTGCACAAACATTGTATAGTGGAAATATTTTTTGGAAAGAAGGAAAGGTAGCCCTTAAGGACAGTGCAACAAGCATCCAAACCAATTTTGGTAAAGGAGTCATGAGAAAACTTGTGAATGATTATCATAATGCATATACATTATCATTGGTTTAAGCCTTTAGTTATGATGCTAAGGTTAGAGGAGCAGGAGAGGAGTTTGAAGGGCAAGTATTGCTCAATGGCATATGGTCAAGTGCTTTCGCTACAATGAAGAAAGTGAAGGTAGCTAGAGATACTGTTTTAAAAATAGTGGTAGAAATTCGTGCTACTATTGGATGGGAAGATTCCGTAGAGATTATGTTGATTCATGCTTATATTGCCAAGACTGAATATGAAGCATAGGTGGAAGAGAAGAGATGAAGGAAAAAGGAAGGTTCTAGAGAAAGATTCTTGCTGAAAAGGTTGGCTAGAGAACGTGTTAGACCTGATACACCTCTTCCCACTTATCATTTTTTGAAGAAAACTAATCCTTCAATGTCTAAGGAAAAACTCAAGTGAGGTATGAAGGACGAGGAGAAATCACAAGCTTACAAATTACAATCAGATATTGAGGTAACAACAAATTTGGAGGGAGTCTTGGAGGAGAGGATTTTGAGTATCAAGGTAGAGTTTAGCTTGAGGGAGATACTTGGCATAGCAAAGAGGGAGTTTCATGAGATGATCATTGATATCATCAAGAGGAAATAACAAATTTCCAATGAGATTGTTCTTCTTCATGTGTTGGATACAAAGGTGTCAAGGGATAAAAAAGATGCATTGGTAGAATGTTGTGCAGTAAGATCTCACAAGATTTGCTTTGAGGGTGAGGCCAATGAAGAAGATGTGAAAGTGTCTAGTCACTACATCCGATTGCATTGGGAAAGGCAACTACTGAAACACTTATGGAGCTAGGGGATCTCAATGAACCGGTGTAAGCATTGATTGATCATGGATCAAAGATCAACATAATATCAAGAGAACTCTACAAGAAGGGGAAGTGGTTTATGGACACCAAACATGGTTGGGTGATCAAGGCAGCTAACAACACTTGAGGAACTTGTATGGAGCGTGCCTTGATGTTTTGGTGAAGATTAGGGATGTAATAGTTGAGCTGAACTTCTTTGTGCAAGACTCAACTTCATACCCATTGTTCTAAGGCAGCCCTACATTATAGCACTCAATATAGAGATAAGAGTGGATCAACATATGCACAAATTCGCAGCCAAGATGGGAAGTGGTTAGTGCAGTTTTTAATGATTCCGGAAAATCATGAGCAAAACAAAGCATGGTTGAGAGAGTGAGCTTTCCCAAAATCTGAAGATTTTGAGGATTTTGTAGAGAAACTATTGTAGAGAGATAAGATATAATGATACGGAGAAGAAGATACTCTTACAAACAAAATAGAAAGGTATCTTTTATATTGGGTTGGTAGATTTTTCGTGTGATGGATATGCTATATATAAAGAGGTTGCTGATTTGAAAAGAACCAATTGCCTAGATATGAAGAAAAACTTGCAAATTTGAAGCTTCTTGAGGAAGATGAGTATATATCAGGAGTTTATGAGGAGTTTGGTTTGGGAGATTTGTTGAAGGAAATGATCCATATTGGATTTGGTGATTAAGATTAGATACTGGAGGTTCATTATAGAGAGCTATACTCCACTATTGAGATGTTCCAAGCATGTGAGGTTCGAGTGGAGATCAGATTTATAACGGTTGATAAGAAGGTGAAACTGATAACTGCTCTTTTACCCAATGATTCAAAAGAACAAATGCAACAAGCGAGTAGAGACTTGAGGGATCATAGTAAAATGGGACACAAGTTTCTGGAAATAACTATGAAGGAGTTGATTTGCTTCTTGCAAATGTAAAAAGTGTTTCAAAGTGTAGCATTGTAGGTAATGACTCCAGAATGACTTTCAAGATGAAATATCTTCTCAAAACCTCTCCTTGTTTTAAATACTGTAGGATTAGGAAAGTCTGAAATCCAAACTATACCACATGGCTAAGATGCGTAGGTTGCATGTTTCATTATCTTATCCTAATCAATTCCTAAGAGACATCTAGTATATTTTCCGATCCACCAATGCATGGTAGCCATCTCGTCATCGATCCATACAAGCCAAAGTTTACCTTTTTTTTTTGGAATCGTGCACACCACTATCTTGTTCTTTTGTGATCTAATGACCAATCTAAGCTTTAACTTAATTAATAATAGCTATACAAGATTGGTTACAAACCTCCCCCCATTTAAGACGCAATGTCCTGGTTGCAAGAAGACTCAAAAGTCTCTACAAGTATCTTGGTATTTGTTTGATTTGCCAAAGACTCCCAAGTAGCATCATAAAGTGAATAACCTTTTGTAACCGTAGGGAAGTGAAAAGATACCACTCGAATAGCTCAAGAAATTCTGAAGTTGAGAGATACCTCAACGGTTTCTCTTTCTCCATATATAGTCTTCAAAAAGGTACAAATTAGATAAGGTAATACAACCTGCATCCACTGCATTCATCATGGATCGATGATGTTGTGGTCATCCCTATGAGCACACGGATTGCTGACGTGTGCTTCAACTAACACACAAGAAACACAACCTAAAGAGCACACGGATTGCTAAATTTATAGCTTTAGATACTCCACTAATAGTCAACTCAAGACTATCTATCTCCTCGTTGCATAACCTCTACTTTAGTTCTCACTCACTAAAGATGGTTACAAATCTCTATTCTTTTAAGATGCAACGTCCTCGTTGCTTACACGTTCAAACTCTTGAACAATCAAAGATGCATTGGTTAAGTTTTTTACCGGTTCCCAAGTTGATTCATATGATGGATATCTATTCCATTGAACCAAATACTCCATTTTTTGATATTTGTAACACCCAATCCGTTTTTTGAGAATCTTGTCAACCTCAAATTCTGTTTGATCTGCTACCATAGTAGATAAAGGAGGAGGGGTTGATGGTTTTGTGAATTGCTTTGGCTGTGGTACATGTTTTCGTAATCATGACACATGAAATACGGGATGTTTTTTCATATACAACGAGAGCTCTAACTTGTAAGACACCTTGCCAACACGTCTCAACATCACAAAAGGACCGATGAATCGAGGGTTAAATTTTGGAATTCTACAAGTGACAAATTGGTCGTGGATAGCCAAACTTGATCTTCTTTATGAAAATTCACCTCCCTGCGATGAGCAGATGCTTATTGCTTTTGTCAATTTTGAGCAATTACCAACTTCTCCTTTGCTTGATGCAGTCCTTTGTGTATGTGCTCCACAAAATCATTGACTACAACAACTTTGGTTGAAAACTCATGCCCCTTAGGAATTCTCAACAAACTAGAGGGTGTCAAAGGATGAGCACCATACATCAGATAAAATGGAGACACTTTTGTGGATGCATTAACAGAATTGTTATATGCAAATTCCACTAGAGGCAGAAGAGTATCATACTCTTGTTGTTCCTCCAAGGTGAATGCTTGCAGCATATCCTCTATTGTTCTATTGGCCAATTCTATTTGACCATTAGTTTGACGATGATAGACTATAGACATTGCTAGCTTTGTTTTGAGTAAACCAAATAAGGTTTTCCAAAACAAACTAGTAAAATGAGTTCCTCTATATGTGATTAAAACTTTGCTTAATCCGTGATCTACAAAAATTGCATATAGATACAGATGAGCAAGTTGTGATGCCGTCACTGTCTTTGTGGTAGGTCGAATGTGTATCATCTTACTCAATTTATCCACAAAGACCACAATTGAATCATGTCCTAAAGAGGTTTTTGGTAACTCACAAACTAGATCCATAGTAACATGTTCCCATCGTTCTTCGGGAATGGGAAGGGGTTGTAATAAACCTGTTGGTTTTTGATTCCCCGCCTTATTTTGTTGACATGCGACACAACTTCCAACATATGCCTCCACATCTTCCTGCATCCTTGGCCAATAGTACACTCGTTGTATGCTCTCCAAAATCTTTTCAGCTCCCACTTGCCCCACAATGGCTATATCGTGGCTTTCTGACAATACCATTGTGCGTAAATCTGGATCTTGTGGGATCCATATACGCTACTCCTGAAATGCTAGACCTCGAACCTTCCTTGCCGTCTTTGCCTAAAGTGCTTTCATGATCTCCTCATACTCCTTTGTTGCAACCATCATTTGAGATCACCAATCAACTTGAATTTTCACCTCTGTGATGTTATTGATACATGGCATCTGCATGAGAGCATCTGCAAGTTGTTTCTTGCCCTCCACATACACTATCTTCATGTTGAACTATTGACGCCATTCTGCCCATCAAATTTGTCGTTTGGAGAGATCTTTCTGAGTTTCCAAATACACCAATGGTTTGAGGTCAGTTTCTACCACAAACTACTTGTCTCCCAAGTAATGATTTCAGTGTTTTGTGGCTAGAACAATGGCTAACTCCTCTCGTTCAGTTGTGTGATAGTTTTGCTAAGCTGTCATCAACTTTTGGGAGAAAAAGGCAACCGGATGCCAACCATCCTCCCACTCATGTTGAAGAATTCCACCCACTGTTGTACCTGATGCATCAGTAGCCAACTTGATTGGTCGATTAGGATCATACCACTTGAGAAAAAGTGCATACAAAAGATCATCTTTCAATGCTTGAAAGTCTAACTCTTGTGCGGTTTCCCATCTCCATTTTTGACACTTTCCTAGCATAGATGTTAAGGCTTGGGCAAGGCGTTCAAAAGCTTTAACAAATATGCGATAAAATCCTGTAAGACCTAAAACATTTTTTAGCTGAGTTTGATCCTCTGGTGCTGTCCATTTCTGTATGGCTTCTATCTTCTCACTCATCACTTGGATTCCCTCCACTGTGACTCGATGGGCTAAATAATCTACTTCTGATTTGCCAAATTCACATTTTGAAGCTTTGGCATATAACTCATTCTCTCGTAAAACCTGGAGTACCTCTCGTAAATATCGCCTATGATCTTCTAAGGTTGTACTATATACCAAAATATCATCCAAAAAGACAATAACAGATTTGTCTAAATAAGGATGAAAAATATCATTCATTAATCCCATGAATGTGGCAGGTGCGTTAGTGAGACCAAAAGGCATCACTAGGTACTCAAAGTGATCATACCTAGTACGAAAAGCTATCTTCTGAACATCTTCATCAACAATTCGAATCTGGTTGTACTTGCTCGTCAAAACTAGTTTGGTAAAGTATTTTGCCCCTTGAAGTTGGTCAAACAAATCATCCATTCGAGGTGAGATTCTCACAATATTTGACACACGGGAATATTCTTCATATTATGTGCCTTTGTGAACACTGCAGTGACTATGTTCACAAAGTTATCAGAGTACTTATACGATCGAGAATTTTTGAACTCTTTATTCCAGCGGCATCATCAAGGTTCCATCAGTAAGTTTTTTTTCAAAATTTTAATTATGTTTATTTCCTTATAACAGGAGATCATTATGAACAGATAAATGTTTCTAAACAGGCTTATATAACATGAACATGACATCGATTTGATGAAAGAAATACTTTATTCTTTCAAACAACTAAAACATTAATCTCAATAAGCTGACTTATTATAATCTTTCAAGATGAAGCTGGAAAAAATTAAGTAAACCTGATCAAGATAATTAGATTATAGTTAATGAATATTAATTATATATTTTTTAGACTCATTTCATTTACTTTATATATCTTATTGTTACGTTTAGTGTTAAAAGTGAAACTGAAGCTTTGATGACATCCAAATAAAATTTCAGTTATATTATGTATATAACTAATTTAAATATAAACATTCTTTCGGATTACTTGAGTTTGAACAACAACATAGGAGAAATGTATAAAATTACAGTTAACACTGATTTGTAATATTGTCTGTAATGGTGTTGTTTGCGTAAGAAAAACTTGCGTTGAAATTCTTCAAATTCTTTCCGAATCTTTGTTCAATGTGTAGTTGTCAATGCATACTTCACCCAACTGGTTCCAAACCATCCGATGGAGATATCTTGAATCTCTGGTGACTAGACTGCATAGTATTGCAATTTACCCTTCACGAACATCTCTAAATAGTTGACATGTTTGAATGGAAGTTTTATCGTATAAGAATGACAAGGAAAAGTAAACAGTATGTACTACTTTAATACAGACGTACATGGCTTGCACTGTAGACGTTAGGTCATTGAAGCTCTCATCAGGTAAACACGGCTTCTGCACTAGACGTTAGTTCCTTGAGGTACACTGCATGCTCTAGAGCTTTCTAAGCGCTCCCATATAGGTATTCATGACCTGGTTGTGCACTTCACTTGTATGAGTTCAAGATCCAAGTTCCTGTCTTGGTGTCGTGCTTGAGCTTAGACTCAGAGTGAGAGTTCATGTTTGTGGAGAGCAGCTGGAGGTGACAGTAGCTAGTAAGAAGGTCACACAAGCTCATGTGCTACATGATTGTTACTCTGAAGTGATAGTTCTTGTTTTTGTTAATCAACTGACTTACATTGTTGATTTTTTTGTCAAATAAAATAATTTAGTAATGAATAGTTTTCTATCATATAAATGGTTTATCACAGTGAAATACATATTGGTATTAAAAAATTAACTTGCAGTGCGCAGTGCATTCTTGGCTGCGCAATTCATTCTCCTAATTTTCATATTAGTAAATTCATGGTCCATAGGTGCCAAATCAAAATATTTTTTGATTATCTGATAACTTATTCCATTATATATTAAACCAAGAAAAAAAATCGGATTCTTTTAAGTTCAGTTTAAAATTATTTTAGATGTGAATCTTATCAAGATGTTGTAATATTTTATGCTAGAAAAATTAAAAAATAAGTTAAGACTTTCAGTAGCGTGTTGTAATTTCTTGTTTATTGCGAAATCCAGCTGGGTCAGCGTTCCACTCAGAGAGTTGTAGCTCAGCCTTACGTTCTCCAGCCTGCAGTTGGAGAGATATTCCGGAATACTGCCGTTGCGAGTGTTGTTGTACAGGATTAGGTACACCAGATTCTGTAATCGACACGCAAGAATTTCACCGCTGAGATTGTTCCTCTGCAGCCTCAAGTACCGGATCTCGGTGAGGTTTCCAAATTCCGCTGGTATCGATCCTGTAAGAGTGTTATTCGCGTAATTTCTGTGACATTCTGCAGGTGTGCCAAAGCAGCAGGAACACTTCCCGTTAACTTATTGTCCTGCAACCAGAGGAGCTTTAGATTCTGCAGCTTGCCCAACTCGTCTGGTGAGTACAGGAGTCGTTCACCATGTCCGACAGTAGCAGTCACAGATATAGAACGTACATAGCAGTGCTATGTACCTTCTAGAGCGACTCAAGAAAACTCTCTCCTTCTTTGCTAGCATAGAAGAGAATGTGCCACTGAGAGTAAGGCAGTTTTTTACTACCGAAGATAATCCTCAACACTCTTTCGTGCGTCAAAGTTACACCGCATATGCGAGAATTGAAGCTATCAAGAACCTGAAGCAGAATATAGTAGGTAGAGAAAGTCCAGTCTTCGTAGTCTGCAGAATCCTCAAAGCTCCAATGGAACTTTACCGTCGCTTCTTCAGAGAGCACTGAGTGAAGAGACAGCTTGAACTGATGATTGATGAGTCTAGAGATAGCTGCTATATATACTATCTGTATTCGTTAAGCAAATTCCTAGATAAAAAATAAAATTGGATGTGTTGCAAGATCTACATTCAAACAGACATTTTGTTGGGAGGTGTTTTTAATATATAATGATTCTATCTATCTCACACCCTTGGCTAGTGATGACTAAAGTAGCAACTTATGTTTCATAAATAACACGCAATGGCATGGGCAGATTCCTTGACTACCTACTCCCGATATTTGGATTACTCCACTTTGTTTGTCGAGTTTTATGACAGTTGAATCTTAATACTTCATGTCTTCAGAAAATCTTATGAGGAATTCACAAGGGAGCAGAGCTTCAGGTTCAAATTATGCATACATATTGAATTTGTAGTTTATCAATTGGATCTGAAACTTGAGCAGAATTCACTTCTTAGAGGTGTCTGCATGGAAACTACCAAGATACATCAATCTCAAATGAGGATAAATTAGTAATTGAGCACATTTCACATCTATTCCTAAACAGATTGCATTTCTTTCGAAATGGACTAAGGTTGCATGATTTCCAAAAGACCTTGGTTCTATACCATATTCAGGAGTTTTTCATTAGTTTCAACTTAGACATAGTTAAAATAACTCTATGAAATTGTGAAAACCGCCTTTTAATTCCTCCAAGAAATGAGTGTTTTTGCTGTCTAGTATGGGATGTACTCATAAACCACATTAAATATGCTATCTTTGTACCGAATCCATGTAGGTAACAATTCGGGTAGGTATCGAGGATTGTGTATAAATAGAGCTTGAATAGTTAGATGAGACATCCTCAATTTGCAAGAGTTGTAATAGGAATTGCTTATGAGTACCTAGGGTAGAACTGAATCTCTTGAAGCAGGGAGGAGATCGTAGTGACCTATCTGGTATTTGAATTCATATGAAGATACCCATGAATTCCACCCATGAGCTTGGTCATTGAAGATCTCTCTGGAATGACTTCTGCAGGCTTGCATACCTAGTATACAGTCGACTCTTGCAATTGGAATCACCCAAAATCAGGAAAAAAAAGTTAGTTGTGAAGCATTCTCAGTTCAATCTTACTGATGGAAATAGTATTTGAATGATTAAACTCTTTGGACTACAAGAGTTTGTTAAAGAAGCCTCAATTCGTATATTGATCTTCCTTGTATTCATTTAACATCTCATTTTTCTGGGACTGAATCTACAACAGTGAAAATACATTCTCTTTGTGTAACTTGTCTATTATACTAAATTCAAATATCACCTTCCAATTTGATATGTTTAATATTTCATTCTCTTGGGAACGAATTTAAAGTAATACAATTTACACATTTTTATTTTAATTAGTACATTACATAAAACACCGTATATCAGACAATATTTTTTTTGGGACGGCTTCTAGGGAATGAATGTGCCAAGTGAAGAGGCCAAGATGGTTTTACAATGTTAGTACATAGATGTCCCTCATCTTGTAAATTTGGCAAATTTGTGCATCTGAATGTCTGTGCTTGTGGTTGAGAAGGGAGTAATAATTTGCCCTAAGTTGAAGCAAAGTTGTTATCTCCGCAAATTTTACCTTCAGCCTACCATTGTTCAAACCTTGCTGCATGATCATTGAAGTAAAAAATGTGCAAAATAAAAAATGAATGACAAATGAAATTTCTTTACTATTGCTTCCCAGTGAAGCTAGGGGACAAGAATCAACATTCCAAATCTGAAAAGCAGACACTTGAATTCACTCAAAACACAAGAAGAGCATTTGCACAATAAGAGTTAAGGAAAAAGAAATGAGAAGGAGATTGGGTACAACCTCTAGATAAAATTCAAAGGAAGCAACCATAAGCTAAGCAACTCTTTGTTGTCCACTGACACAACGGCAAGTAGCAGTCCAAACATCAAGCAGTTGAGTCTGACGAACTTCATAACTTGCAGGATCCGGATGAAGATAGTGATTTGAATGTGTAGTCTTGTACTATGATGCCACAATGGAGGACTATAAAAATTAAAACACATAAAGTCAGTAGTAATGAGAAGCTAGAGGGCCAATTTACTCCCTCTTGTCCAACTTCTCTTTGTCTGAAAATCAGGACAAGACCAACACTAACTCTGTGTGGGTGATCATTACTTCCGAAGAATGAAGTGACAAGGAAGAAAAGTGGTACAAATACACTTTAGCTTTGCCACCTGAAGAATGGGAGAAAATCCATTAACTCAAGAAGTACGAGGAAATCTTTGAGACCAGTAATATGTTAAAGCACTCCCTACTGTTTCTTCTGTTTCTGCATCTTTAATCATGATGGCTCATTTAAAAAAACAACAGTACCCCTGGCTTGAAAGGACTACTGATGATGATGCAGATTTATATATCTAAACCTTTGAGGTCATTATTTAAGTCCAATAAAAAGACGACCAAGTAGATCATAAGAGGATTTTTTGAGGCCTCATTAGAAAAGTAGTAAGAATATGGATGAATAATCAAGAGTAAAGTCATACATATGAAATTGACATCTAAGATGGACAAAAAATCCACTTCTTGGCCAGGGTCATGAACATGGGCTATGATTAATTTCTCAGAAGATTAGGCACCATAAGGCAAGAAAAATATCAAAAACTCTGGAAGTACACCCAACAATTTTTGAGTTTGTTAGATAGGTTGTCATCCACCACGGCTAATAATAAATCATATTTGACTGCCATGGCAACTTGACTATGAAACTTTTTGCCTAAGTGCAGATCCCTCTATAGAAGATGTAGTGATCCAAATTGCATAGATGATGAGTTGTCCAACATTCATGGTAGGGTATCTACTAGATCCAAGGGCACTTATAACAATCTAAAGAAACAAAACCAAGAGCAAGAGCCAACAAAGGAGAATCCAGTCAAGTAGTGAAAACTTGACATATGAGAAGAGACTGACTCTAGTTCTTCATCCCAAAGGAGAGTCACAAGTTGAAGCAAAATACAATAGGACGGAAAGGAATCAAATGTAAGGTGGAGTAGTTGATTGAGTTCTTGGAGGGAAGTTTCACTTGATAATAAATAAAGAATAAAGAAATTCACTAATGCAAAAAAGAGCTCATGTGTAGTGCATAATTTGAAGAAAGCCAGATCATACAAAAACTAAACACCATTCAAGACAAGAATATGCAATGCAACAAGTGGAATAGGTACCCATGTGGGATTACCCTATCTATGTAGCATCAAATAAAAATCATATGTATGTTTTACATGGTTGCAAATTTGGAGTGACAAGTTGTAGAAAAATCTTATTAATCATGGTGTGAGTTGTTATTCTCTCTTTCCATTTCTTATCAATTTGAATTTATTGCAACAAGTACAAATTTTTCATAAGTACATAATGATATTCATCAATTGCAGTATCAATTATTGCACAAACTTCAAACATAATTGCTTTACAAATTCATTATACTCCCAAAAATTTCTTTATATTTGTCATTTCTAAATCTCTCCGAATAATTTTGTAATAATACATTATATCATAAGTTGATATGCATATCATTCTAAATTAAAATTATTATAAATTTTAGTACTTCAATCTAATTATTTTAAATTTTAATAAAAAATATTGTATTATCCATATTTTGATTTGAAAATTTTTATTATTCAAAATTTTTTTATCCTAAAAATTATGATCATTGTACAAATAATCATTATAATATTACAACATCCACTAAGTATATAAATTTCAAACTATTTATTTTAAATATGTTCATATAATTTTAAAATATTTCAATTAATTATATTTATCGATTTATATTTTATCATATCGAAAATTGATTATTTTCAATTTTAATGTAATCATATTAATTTATAATTCATTAAAATATTTTATTTTGTTATCATATAAATGAAATAAAAAATTATTAATTAAAAAATCAAAATAATAATTATAATCAATTGAATTAAATATATTTAGAAATTTTCTCGTCATTAAAAAATAATAATTTCAAATTTAATGAAAAGAAGTAAAAAATTATTTTGATTATTGACGAGGAAGAATTTGGACGCAGTTTGACCATGCCATTTCGATATGCAGTGGTGCGAATGTCTTGGTGTTGGTCACAAGGGCCCATATTTGAAAATAACAAGATGAGCCAACACCGACATCAAGATTCTTTATCTCACACCAAAATTAACAATGACTGAAAAAGAAGATGAAGTGCATGGGACCTCCCATTCTCATCACTCAGAAGAAAAAAATCACAATCGCATTCCTGTCTCATCTATTCTCATTTGGTCATCGCAGTTTCAAACTTTCTTACCACTGCCCTACTTTTGTGGGGTGCTAGGAAGGTGTGGTGATGTGGGTTTCCTAAGTTGACTGTCTCTTCCGGTAATGTTCTTATGTCTTTATTGACCGAACGTGGGTTTCAGAGTGAACCCGTACCGACATGTGCAAACCGCACATGTGTGAGTTTTACTCCTGTGTTTGATAACGCCACAAAATAATATGATGTAACAGTCAAGAGAGAACTGAAATTCTACCATGCTCTTGATTTATCCTCCAAGTCACCTCCACAAACTTCATGCTCATAAGAGAAATGTCTCGCTTCTCCAGTGCTTCCATCAACTTACTCAAACCATTGCCGCTGGAATTTGGTCTAGAATCAAGATAACTATGTAAGCAAATTTTGGGTTTGGAACAAGGGGCTGAAGTAAACTGGCTCCGGGTTCATTGGAATTGTAAAATTGACTATCCATACGCGCTCTTTGAATCTTCAATGCAAGTGGAATGAAGATATGTTATTCACACAATCTTGGATACTATTAGATCTTAGAGTAGCACTCATCTCTCCAACTTGTTTGTTTGTGGCAATAGTGTATTGAGTCTGATTTATAATCACAATGTTAGTCATTGCAACTCGGTATGTCTTTGAAAGACTCAAGAAGATACTCATGTAGGAGGAAGCTATTGCGAATACAAAATCATGAACACAATTGGGCTAAGTGAGACACAAATGGATACTTGAGGGGTGTTGGTAAGTCAAAAGGGGAACACATAGAAAAACCCAAACGGGGAGTCAAAATAAAAAGGAAAGAGCTAATCTTTCTCATGATAAATCACTATGTCTCCAACAGAGACTCCATGTTTCCTACGTGCAAATTGTCAGAACGGGTGTTAACACCAGATCTAGGACAAGTGTCAACAATAAAAGCTTTCTTTATGTTAATGGCATAGGCTAAAACACAATGTAATGCTATGCATATGCAAAGTCTTAAATACAGGATGCAATAAAATAACGGAAAATGTGCACCAATACCTCAATCTAATAAAACCTTGTACACTCCAAGTACACAAGGGGTGTGTGCACGTGTGGAGTTCTCTGCCACATTGTCCACACCATCGAGGAGCCGCATATCCACAGTGCCTACTTGGTTCGATAAAGCAGGCAAAACCGCAGTGCACAGACTAAACGTGACTGTTTTGTGATTCCGACGATCCCTGTCATATCAGGATTTCCCTATCGTACTCCAGTATGGTCCCATCGTCTATGCTATCTGTAACGGACTATATTACTTGGTACTATCTCTGTAATGGACTTAAGACATATTTTAATGCTTCAATTAAGTCATCACATCTCTACCTTGTGGAGATACGGCGGATTCTGGCACCCCGGACCACTCCCTCGAATATTGCTGACACCAGCATTACGGACTGCATGATCAGCGTGGTGTCTGTTGGCGTAAAAGAACGCGCTAATGCTGAACACTGCTCTGAGTTTCGAAACGGTTACCTTCTTACCTTCATGTAATAAATGGACATTTCCCTGAAAATGCAGTGAGGATTGTTCGTGATTGCATGGGAAAGTGTAGATATGAGACTAAGCACAGACAATCAAGCCATCAAACGACCAAACATCTTCCAATTTTAGCTGGACTTTAAAACAAGCGCCGAAAGGTAGAATTGATTGCAAATATGAAGGAAATCAACAACTGGTTCGCGGCGCGAAGATGGAGTACACCTGGAAATCACAGTCGTCAGATATGGTCCCATTAACCTTAAGTTTTCGCAAATTCATCCGAATTTGGTCATCGAGACTTGAATAAATTCAAAACTTGATGAAATATGATGTGTGGAATCTTGGGATGCGACTGAATACTCGGTTTTCTATGTCTTGTCTTTACATTCTACCATTGTGCGATTTTTCTTATTTTTGTCTGTGAAGCTTTCACTTTTTCCTCTGACATTGTTCTCTTTAGTAAGGTCCTCTCTCACATTGCCACGGCGACGAGATGCCACATAACTTATCCAAAAGTCTCTCTGTTCTTGTACAGCAAGGAAACCGGCAATGCAGAGAACAGAATTACTGTCGACGTACATACGTCATTATTCTTTCGCCAACACATGCAAAGTCACAGGTATCGGAGACGACAATACACTAATATCTGACATGAAAAGACTGATTCTTTGATTCTGTGAGAGCCTTCAATTAAATAGATACTGCATGGCGATGAGTGCAGTTGAGACTCGAAGCTATATCGTTAAGTCATCAATTCTAGTGGAGTATGAGTGCATGGAGTCTGCCTCGAGCGCACATTCAGATGGTAAACAAGCTGAAAGTCCGCAGAGATCTTCTAGTCTCGCTGCATCGTTTCAAATGGAAGAGGTCCTAAGGAATCAGATGTCAATCTGTCGATGTCAAACTGCCTCACCATGTAGCTTAACCTTACTCTCAATCTGAACACATCATTTACCTCTTAGAGTTGAGTCATGCCTCTTGACTGAACTCCGATGCGATGACTCATGCTTTTTTAAAACACAAGGTTTCGATCAACTTCAGATCTACGCTGAACCAGATTAGGACCAGTTTATTATCTTTGGACAAAAGAGAGTGCATGTATCTACTTTAATTATTTGAAACATGACCAAAATAACCAACAAACCTCTGGCGAACAGTACTTATGTAAATGATCAAATCTTTGATGCCAAAACTTAATAATAATGTTGCCAATTTGATATATTATAAAACAAAAATTTACTTCAAATACTATCTGTATGACTTTATTTTCTGTGATTTTTTTCACGACTCAACCTGTAAATGGTTTTGTGTTTTTCTTCTAGGAGTTAATCGATGGAAATACAAACTCGGGCGGCATTGAGAGTGGGAGAAGGAGTGGCAGACTAGAACAGAGAATTGCAGCAATTTGTTAGCCTGAAAATCTTTCAGCGTACAGAAAACAAATTTCAATGTTCTGATCTTCAATGGAACAGGACGGGGCATGCGTGACTCGAGTAGATGTCGTAGGTGCCGTTTTGAATTTCATGAAGGCAACTTAGCCTGCGTGAAATTCATTCTCCATTTCATTTTCTTACACTGGACTCTTTGTCTTATTTCATCTCCGATAAGTCCCTTCTAGAAAGATTCTGAAATAACGATGATTTGAAATGAAAAGGCCCATGGTAAGAAAAATAGCTGGCTTTATTGTTTGTGGATTGAAGGGATCTGTTGAGAGAGGACTATCTGAAGCCATATATGAACCCGAAGTCTATCAGTCTATTGGTTTTAAGGTATTTTCTTAAACTTTATGTACGTTTCTTCGAGACAGATGTTCTTTACAGGAACGTTACGCCTCTGGCAGGCTAAAAGGTACAATTGACAATGAATTTAAGAAAGACGGTAGACAGAAAGCATAATCAATGTGGTTACTAAGAGCCTCACTGCTTTAGCGGTAGCATTGTGGAATGTAGTTTTCGTAGTACAGGAGCACATGATTCAGGACTACAGAACGTATACTTGAGGAAATTTGAAGATGGATGGAAGTTGTATTCTCCACAGAGGGGAATCTTGCATGAGTACCATGTTCAATGCGTATGGCATGAGTAACATAAGGTCAATTAGACAAAAATTATAGTTTCTATTCTGCCAGCGACTGTACTGCCTACAGTTCTACAAAACTGTTAGGAAATTGACTTCTGGAAGATTTCTTACACAATATTAATTTCATAGTATTTCTTACCATTTAGCCAGCCAAATTATTCATTCCTTCGAGGATTTGAAGGCAGCTTTTAGACTCAGATATAAGTATTTTATTTGAAAATGACGGTAAAACCAATGAAAATGGATTATGCGAACGGAGACTAAGGTTGTCTGGAAATCTCATGGTTGCAGTAGTCAATTTTGAACAACTTGCAATCTAATTAGGAATATACACTTGAAATGTGCAACTACTATTTTATCGTCATTTGAGGATGACGTATCTTCAATGTTTCCACGCACTGGACACCTCTAAGAACTAGAATCTGCTTATGAATTTGAGGTCCAATTGGAAACCTAAAACATTCCAAATGTACACCTAATTTTCACCTAAAAATTTGCTCCTCTTTCAATTCTCTTAAGATTTTCTCAAGACATGAAATATTAAGATTCAAGTGTCATAGTACTAGACAATTAAAGCGGAGTTATCTAAATATAGGTAGTCAAGGAATCTTCGCACGCCAATGCTTGTTAATAAATGAAGGCATCTTGAGTCATCAGTAGCCAAGGGTGTCAGTTAGATCGAAACAATCAAATAGTAATAAACACCTGCCAAGATAAATAAAGTCTGTGAAAGTAGATCATGTTACAAAGTTCCGGATGCGGATTGTATATAAAGCAGTTCTCTCCAGACGCATCAATCATCAGTTCAAGCTGTCTCTTCCCTTTGGGGTCCCTGCAGACAACGAAGACTGGATTGGACCACAAGCGACTGTAGCTTCCTTTTATTTTCTGCTTCAAGTTCTGGTAAGCTTCACTCTCGCATATGTGGCGTAACTTTGACGTATGAAAGGGAGTGTTCAGGATAATCTTCAGTAGATAAGATCTCTCTTGTTTTAAGTGGCACATTCCGTTCTATCTTGGCAATGAGAGTTTTCTTGAAACGCTCTAGAAGGTATATAGTACTGTTGGCTCCGATTTACTTCCAAATGGGTTATTGCTTCTGTCGAACATGGTGAACTACTCCTTTGCACAGTCCATCAAAGATACTAATTGTGGAACCTTTCCATGCGTTTCTTGCTTTGAACAGGAATCTACCAATGTCTACCAAGATGATGTTTACAGTGTTTGCTAGCATCTTCGTCATGCTCACTCTCACTGTGGTCGTATCGGGACAGCAGAACGTTCATGTCAGCTGTAACGCAAATGCGAACGGTGCTCTTGAAAAGGACGCTAGCATTCTCGTCGATATTACCCGTATTCTTACTGTGGAAGCTAATCCCGAACCATTTTTGTGTGGTCCTCTATTTTGGGGCCCTTGGAATTGTGCTGAGATGTACAGTCGAGGTACCGCCCAGATCAAGGTGTGCTCGAGAGGAAAAGTTCTTCCCTGCAACGAAGCGGGTGAATATTTGAATCGAGTTCTGGCCCAATGCGTTACTCCAGGTGCCAATGGCAATGTTGTCGAAGGTGAAGTCACGATCAACAAGGATAATTTCCTTGAGGAAATCACTTATTATATCGAACGGAAATCCTGTCCTTCTACGAGGGAACTCTCTGAGTGAAAATTCAGCGCTTTGTCAGGTTTACGTCTTCTCGACAAGTCATAAGACGAGCTTTCAAGACGTTGTCTTGAAAGCTCCTTTGCAGTACATACTCAACTGTTGTATTGTTGTTGTAAATAACGGACTAGAATAGAACAGACTGGTCCAGAGTGTCTAGGCCAGAAAAGCAGTCATACTCGGAATTGCTTGGCACGTCTCGTGATATGAGATGTTCTAGCGTTGCCTTGTACTCCTCGGGATCGGCTTTTCCGTTTTCTTTATAAGTTTAATTTTCTCGTTCAAAAGCCCTCATGGTCTACAAGAGAAGAAGAACCTTGAATTTCATGCTGCACTGACTTCAGGTGTTCAAGAAAAAATTCCTTGTCTAAAGTTCAACCCTGAAACAGGTCCACATTTGAAAACTGAAGCTGAATACTTGTAAACAACACGTGGCATCTCAGTTCATCTGAATCATACGACAATTCCTGATAAAATGCACTTCCTAGATATAATATGGAAAATCAAGTGAATTGGGATGAGAATGAACCTTGACAAGTTTCCTGCGTCATCCTACTGGCTGACTCTCATTCATGTGGGCATTGCTGATTTTTGAACATAAGTAGATCGGGAAGCCGATAAGAGTCTTCTTTACCTCCTTTCTCATCAGGCCTAAAATGTCAAAAAATTAAGAAGCCAGCTCTCCGTCATTCTATGTTCATGTTGAGGTGAAAACTTTGAATATTCACTGATAAATTGTGGAGCCAAATATATTCTTGTATCCCTTATACCCGGTTACACACAGGATGAATGCAAAATTCCTTTCTCTGTGAATTAATGAGAACAACATGTATTTGCTTAGTTAAATACATAGAAGACTTTCAAATGGTATGTAGTGGAAACTACTTGTGGACATGGTGCTATCTAGTCTGGAATCCTCTCAAGTATGACTGCACAGGGTTATATCACTCACATTAATTGTCTGGTAACAGAGTTCATCGTCCTTTTATTTTAGAAAGAGAAAGTAGCGTTACAAAACCTGGAGAAGAAAATGAAACTGTCTCGATGGGCGAAAATAACGTAAATTGATGACTTTTTGCAATCTATACCTACACATTGTAAACTACAGGCGTTACAGTAGTCAAAGGGAAAGCCAGTAAAGACGAACAATATCACCATAAGCCACATGAGATGGTACACTATATTTTTCAAAGTTATTTGCAATTTAGAGTGTGTGTTCGTTCAGAGTTTCCCGGCATTTTCTCGATAGTAGCTTCAGATCGGCTTCTAAGCACACAAAGCATATCCAAGACCAGCATGTGGAACTCGAGCTTCTACAAATACAGTATTGTCTGACACGAAAGTCATCTAGCTTTTTAACGATGTCAGCATGCCACGTATTTTATCCAGAAGGCCTACTCATCGGGTACAAGGTAAATCCTTCACATGTTCCAGTAGAGCAACCGTGCTTACAGAACCAGTTCCAACGCACGTTTCCCCTTCAGTCTATTTCCAAGACGATGGTGTCAATCATATCCATTGCCGTACAAACAATAATTCACAACAATGCGTTTCTGTCACAACAATATCAAGAGACGTTAAACTACTGATATTGTTTCATTGTACTTGCCCTTTCTAACGATTGTCAGATCTTGTCCCCTGGTTCAAGTTGAAGCCACGCAGACTTCAAATATATCTTACCTGGTGACGTGATCCATGGAAATCCGACTGAAGAGTGAACATCCCCAGACGCCTGTTTAAACTCGGGCTAGACCTGTTGTAAGGGAAATAATCTCGTGTATGATTTACTGTGAACCCGGTCTCCTCCACCGCAGGGCAATGCAGGAGGGATCAGAGCCTGTAACAGCGCCAAAAGCTCCAGATCGAAACATGCCGCAGATTATAACAAGCTAATCAAATCACGAAGAAAGAATTGAGTGGACACAGTCAAAGATTAGAGGTTTACGACGCAAGAGAATGCATTTTAAGCCTGAAATTTGTACCTAACTGGAACTGAGTTATGGGCTGATGCAGTAGAGGCTTAGAGGTATATGGACCGATTAGTATATTCTACGAAAACAGTACCTTGTATTAATTCGTCTTTAACCCTCGCTCATTGTGATACCTGTTCAAAATTTTGTTCTTTAGAGCTTCTTGCGTTTATGACCATCGGGGGATTTGTGGCTATTGGCTCCACTGGCAACGTGTTTGCCATACCTATCACTTCAACGATGTTGTAAAGGAGGCTCAGGCTAGAGCGATTCGTATACATTTCTATTCTGCCAAAGTTTTCGAAATCTACATTTCAAAATACCCCGACGTCATTTCTCTCATATTTCAAGATCTTGAAAGAGGTACGTACTCCTCACATAGACACGCGATTGTGGTGGTCATTGCGTCGTCATATCCGACAGATATCATGTGTTAAAAAAATTGAAATCATTCATTACCGGTTGGTAGTCCGCGATCAACAGAAAGTTCTGAGTTGCAGAATTCTGCAGTTCGACATCGATTGCGAGGCCTGGTGAACAGATCTCGCACTCGATGTCGACTCAGGAGTCGGATTATGATTTGGCAGATGTAGTTGCGGATTTAATAGGAATTCACAGACATTCCATTTCAGACAACTCCAAGTGGCATTGCAAGCCGAAGTCTTGCAAAAAGAATCATGGTCACACTAGGTCAGAGTCTGCGGCCTCACTTGGCTTGTGGAGCTCATTAGACTCGCATATGATGATAAAGGAGAGGAGTAACGTGCAGTTGTATCCGTCACGAGCAGACTTCCGCCGCCACTGAATAAGCTTGTGTTTCTGCGAAGATATATAGTTGACAAAAAAAGAAAGGAGATAAAACTTTATACTCTCACAAGCAGACAACCGCCGCCACCAAGTAAGCCTGTGGTTCTCAATAGATTCAGAATTGATGAAAATATCATATTTTTTTCCCTGCACGTACAGATATTCAGGTAGGGAAAGCAGACATGCGTTTGACTGCTGCACGGGGTATATATCTGGCGATCATCGCACGCCCCGTCCCCCCATGGGATATTCATGCCCCTTCGTATTCCAGGAATTGTAATATTTGCGTCTGGAATAGTACAATAATTTACAGATGAGCATGAAGTGGCGTAAGAAGGAACCTGTATTTGCGTAATCTTTATGCCGGCACGAATTACTCATTTGCCTGTAGTAGAGGAAGGAACCTTGTGTATGAGATATCCGGCCTCACGGCGTCGGAAAACCAGACGGAGACTGCAGTAAGATTCGAAAATGGGAGAGTGAATAGTACATTCTATTTTTATTTCAATTTGAGTCTCATTGATATATAAATTGAAGATATAATATAATGAGATATAAAATTTTTTTTTCTTTTAGGGTTTTGAGTGATTTTTTTTCATTAGACATATGGATCAGGTTTTTTTTTCTCGTATCTTACTTTTACTCCATTGATTCTATTGGAACCTAGTTGGAAAATTATGGAAATCTAAATAAAAAATTATGAGTATTTTTAGATTTTAGTATTTCTATAGTTAGTATTTCTCAATGTGAGGTGGGGTGTTAAAGGGTTGTGAGAATAGATATATGATGGAGTGATGGGTTTCTTTATCGTTCCCTTTTGTGCTAGCTATAGTTTGACTTTCTCTCATGGGGCCGCCAAAAGTGGTGCATGATACACCATGTCCAGTGTGTCATGCGAGGTAAAGAGACGACTCTTTACCTCGCAATGGGTAAAGATCCACGTGGGAAAGATGTACAAAGATTATGATTGGACTATTTGGGATGCGCATGTGAGGGGGACGGTCACATCGACATCGGTATTTATCACTTCGGGGAACACGTAGACTACATCGACTCCTTCGACGAGCATTCTAGGTATACCGTTCGGGTCGTGGGAGAAGTTAGCTTCCCATGTAGGTTAGATTCTAGGGCTTTTTGATACTAGATTTCCATGTCCACGTTTATTCCATAGTCTTCCTCGGGCACTACATGACGAGGCTAGATGTGCTTTTTGCTTACCGCTTGATCGGTTGGCATGCGATACCATGGACGAGTAAGCATGGTTTTTGTTTTTATTACTTCCGCGATGGTGTATACGTTATACTTGAGGGGTAGGTGCTGGATATAGGGAGATGGCAGCTAGATTTCAGAGCTTCCGAGCAAGGGATTGGGCTATATTGTAGAAGGAGTCTGTTTGTTTGGGCCACACAGGTTAGGAGTCGGGTTTAGTCACATGATAATTCTGATTCGGCTCGATTGCGATGATGTAGGATCTTGGGGCAGACCAAGGAGTATAGCAGGGCTGCTCGGCCTTGCATCCTTTGTCCATGGCTAGTCTTACTGAGGAGACGATTTCCTCTTTACGCCTTCTATATCCATCTATGGGCGAGGAGATACCATTAGAGGTCTTGGAATATAAACCAGAGGAGCCATTTTGTCTTGATAGATCATTATTTGCTCATTCTCTATGCACAACCCCATGTTTATTCTCTAGGGGTTTGTCAGGGATGGTATATGAGCATCTTTGAGATTGCTTCCATGCGGATGATCCCTCTAGTGGTTTCACGGAGTTGTTCCAGGTGGCTGCACCAGTTGGGAGAGGGGAGATTCCGTTATTTGTTAGTTAGGTTATGGGTGCTAGTCGGCTTCTCGCAATGGAGAAGGACACTAGGGACATCAGACCGATTACTATTGGAGAGGTCTTATAACAATTGGTCAGTCGTACCATTGTCTTGTAGCATCGCTCACACTTCTAGGAGCACTTTTGTCCACATCAGTTTGGAGTTACCACACCATGAGGTTGTGAGGCAATATCGTTTGGCATTAGAGCACTTCTAGATATACATCCGGATTGGATTGTCTTGCAGGTGGACGTTGAGAACGCTTTTAATGACGTCTCACATGCATCCATTTTTAGAGAGCTAAGAGAGGATGTGGATTCCTATCCAGCCTTATTCCTTTCGTACGGTCTTTCTACAGTTCACATTCTTCTCTATTTTATCAGCATGGCTTTTTCAAGGAGTGAGTCACCGTTGTACAGTCCACCGTAGTCACTCGACAAGGAGATCACTTGGGATGATCCCTATTTGCCATGGCTCATTATAAAGCTCTTGTGTCTACTGCTTTGACTATGCCCAATTGTATGTTTCCCTCCTTAGTGGATGATACACACATTGTGGGCCCTGTAGACAATATAAGACATGCCTTTGATTACTTGACTACTGAGCTTCATCTTGTAGGCTTGAGAGCTTGGTCTCCTTTGGGCATTCCACCTCATCTTCAGCTTCCAAAGGGATGTATGATATCGATAGAAGATTTACATATTCTAGGAGTGCTAGAGTAGGGTCTAAGGATTTTGTTTCACGCTACTTTGACGTTGCATTGGCCAAGGATGTTTTGCATGTAGACAACCTTCCTCTACTAGAGGATCCGCAGGTGACGTTTGGTATACTGTCATCTAGTATTGCTCGTTGACCCACCTACTTTTTTCGCACGGTTCCTCCTTTGCCTATATTCATATCACGTTTGACAGCCTTTGATAGGAGGATTATGGACGTCTTTGGTGACATCATCGGACCAACGATATTCGAATGTGTGACTCTAGATTTGGCAAGGAGATAGACATCTTTGCCAATTTTGTGTGGAGGGGTAGGCTTATTATCGATGGAGGAGACGGCACCTGAGGCATTCTTGGCGAGTTGGGCACTCGTCGCACCTTTGTTATCTTCTTGATTTGTGATCGCATATAGAGCTATCTTGGAGATATATACGAGGGACGTCGATATGGGATCCTTTCCCTTATAGGTATTATTACGACATACGAGAGATGCTTTACCACTGGAGGTATGACATGAGTTCCCATCTTTTTTCTCTTTGACTACCAATTGGACTAGGGGCGACAGTCTATCTTGATAGACCGACAGTTTCAGGAGGTTCTACATTCACTCTTAGTGGATCTAGCCATTCCTCATACTACTAGAGCTCGTCTACGCTCTTGCTTAGGCAAGGGTGCAGGCTCGTGGATCTTGGCTCGACCATGCATCAGGGCTTTTCGACTCACACCAGCTACTTTCTCCACAACGATGACGTTCCATCTTGGCTTTGGTCCATCCATATACATCTTCACTACTCATATGTGAGTGTGGTATCACTTTAGATGCAGCAGATATTCATTTGACTCGTTGTCCATTCGGAGGGCAGAGGATAGCTACCCATGATGTCATTAGGGATGTGGTGTTTGCTATGGCGCGAGAGGATGGATACCTCACATGGAGAGAGCGTTGGTATGCCTTGCAGTCAACTAGGGTTAGGGCAGACCTGTACTTGGTTCGGGAGGACCACGTCACTGTGGCAGATGTGGTGATTATCGATCCTACTAGAGACATTGTTTCAGAGGGGGTGATCATCCATCCTCTAGGATGGGCGTCGAGTGTAGCGGCAGCAGCCAAGGTCTCCAAGTATAGAGGTATGCAGAGAGGTCACCTCTTTTTTCTTTTAGCTTTGGAGTTATATGGATCTATGAACACCGACTTCGACATGTTCGTGAGGGAGTGCGCTAGAGCCTACCATACTAGGCGACATGGGGTATCACTCTCTTTAGCTTACTGTATGGCCTATTTTAGGCAATATGTTTCCATTGCTCTATGGAGAGCACTAGCTGGTGCAATCCGTAGGAGAGCAATCACTTACGTGATGCTTCTTCAGATGCTCCTGTTGTTTGTTGACCCTTTGAACTAGATAGTTCAGATATCTTAGGTGTTGTAGGACATATTTCCTAGTGTGATACTAATGGGGCCTAGCCCCATGTTACTGGTTTGGTTCCATCCTTGTACGCTTTGATGGGTCTTCCCATCCCTTTTGTTATTATACTTTGTACTCTTAGATCTTCCTCCGACGCTTCGGAAGCATCTCGCATTACAACCTACGTTTAATTTATCTTCATCATACTTCAGAAAACTTTGTCGGAAAGAGTTACCAATAGAAAAGTGTGTTGTGGGAAACCAAACTACTGAACAAATAAACTGCGGTAAATAATACCTACTGAAAATAAGAAATACTTGCAAATTTGCTATTGGACTCTTGAATCTTCGAATTTTCTTCCCGAGGAAAACTGCATCTATAGGACAATTTTTGACGTGGAACAAGAGTTTTCCTAAGTTTTCCTAAATGAATGTGACAAACGTTTCTGAATCCTGATCTTCTCACCCACTACACGAGGCTGATCGACGCGATACTGGATTATATCCATTCTTGCATTTGAGTTTATAGTTGTAGATCTTTGATGTTCTCTTGGGAGTTGAAAGTTAGATCTTGTTATGTTTAACCTTCCTTACTTGAGTTTTTATCCTGGTCATGGAGTTGAAGCTCTTCACATTCAAATTCACGATACATTGTGCTTACTTTTGATCCATGTGAAAACTTCAGTCTGGGGTGAACTGGGTTCCAGAACTAGCACAGTCAGCCAAGAACTGAGTTGTTCACTGTTCTTCTCGTCAGTTTTCTTCCAAACTTGTTCTCGCTGTTGAGTGCCTCATGCTTACGTCGCTGCGGGAAGGGTATGAGGAAGTAAAACGAGTTCCTTTGGGGTACGAGGAAGTAAATTTCTGTATTTTCTTAATTCTGGGACCTTTCGATTCAATCACCGCTTATTTCAAAACCGTTCTATGACAGCCTAATCGGAGATGAAACACGACAATGAGTCCAACGTGAGAAAATGAAATGGAGAACGAATTTCACGTGCGCTGAGTGGACCTCATAAAACTCAAAACGTCACCTACGACGTGAAGGACCATGCATCTACTGGAGTCACGCATGCCCCGTCCTACTCCATTGAAGATCATAGCATTGGAATTTGCTTCTTGTACGTTGTAAGATTTTCAGGCCTACAAAATGCTGTAAGTCTCTGACCTAGTCTTCCACTCCGTCATTCAGATGCGGCCCGAGCCTGTATTTCCTTCGATCAACTCCTGGAAGAGAAACAAAAATCCGTTTACAGGTTGAGTCACGAGATTCGACTGCATCGCCCGTACAGCTTGATGGGGTCTTCCCATCCTTTTAGCTGTGTTACTTGGTACCTCAAAAAATGTTTCTTCGTTTGCTTTTATCTAAACCAAGTGTCACAAGTGGTTTGCCACCTCATGCTTGGTGTTATTGTATATAACTAGGAGGTTTATGTAGTATTTTCATTCTTGAAACTTGATAAATAAGAGTCAGCTAGATGCTTTAGGGTTTTTCATCAACAGAGCTCTGCAGTTCCACATGAAGCTCTGTCTAGTTTCCCCTACTTTTTTTCTTTTATCTCTTGAATGTCACTCTTTGTTCATTTAACTATCAAAGGTATAACCGATAGACGAGGTAACTCTACTGGTGAACAAGTGTTGGTGTTACGTCAGGTTCTCAATCCAAGACTGTACCTTTAGCTGTACATCATCACATCATATCATATCATTTTAATGATTAAAAAAAAAAAAAATTTGAGAGAAATTGTCTTAATTTACAAAGGTTGATGGTGGTGCTAGGCAAATGCCTTTGAAGTTTTCTTAAGGGTATAATAACCAGCTACAAGGATAGGTCTAATTCTTGGATTACTTCATAGGAATTCACTAGGAACTCCTTTTGTTGATGTTGCATACTATACATTGTTATATCCTTGCTATAAAATCGTGTTTTATGTAGAAAAATTTGAGAGTATCCAAACTATTGTCATACACCAACATCCAATCAACTTCTTTAATCTTTTTTGGTCTCAACCTACGACGTTTCTCAAATCACTCCTTGTTTCTAAGGTGGGCCTCTTTAAGTCTCTACATTGCTAATTGTATATGCTCCATTCTCTTCCCCAGATGTCAAATGCGTATCTTACCCTCCCTACTAGTAGCTTCTTGGGGCTGTTCATTCAAATAGTCTCTCTCATATCCTGATTGGGTCTGCACTTTCTTCTTCATTGTTCGTCTTGATAGATCACCCTCTTATGCACTCACTTCTTTGAAAAAGCTTGTTTTCGGAATTGGAATGACAATTCTTTGTGAGGAACGTTGATATCTCTTGACCCCTCACTAGAAGAATGGCTACATGAAGGTAATTTGGATTATGAACATGGTAGCCACAAGAAAATAGGATCAATAAAAAATAATTGTGCAGTTGATAGAAAGGGTGGATCAGCTTAGAGAGAGAAAGAATCAACCAAGGCAAAGATGTCATACGTCAATATTTGCATAATTAAAGGGATAGAAATCAAATTTATCTAACAAGAGAATGAGCGGTTGAAAGGTGAGGTGCATGAACTGAAGCAACATCTGAATCAAGTGGATGTTGAGAGACCTATGCATTTGGAGTCCCTTGTAAGACAATATGTCAAATATTTTTTTGCTTGAAGCGATGAGATGGAACGCAATGAATGGAAAAATTGGCCCATGTAATAGAAAATCCATGTGACTTGAAGAGCAAGAGGAATGAAATGTATACAGTTATCATAAGGAAGTGCAAGGAGGCAATGCGGATGCATCTATGGGAGATCGGGGTCTAGATTTGAGAGATGCTATTAAAAATCAACTCTTTCACCTAGAAGATTGAGGTGCGATCTGATGGCCCGAAGATCAACCAAATTCGTAGTAGGAAACAATTCGTTTTAGTGACAGTTAGAGTAGTTAGCAATAGGAGAAGTATAAAAAATATTATAGCATAGGATTGAAACACCCTCAATTCTATGCTATAATACATTTCATTTTCATATTATTTTGCGCAGAACATAATTAAATAGTTAGGATAGGACCGATTCTCTTGGAGCTGGTCGCATGCTTTACATAGACATGAGCAATTTAGTGTTGATTCTTGAGAAGTTGCCAAGAAATTCGGCCTAAAGCTATCATAAGTGGTACAAGTCCTATGAGAATTTCAGATGCATTTTGACTCTTGTAAATAATAATCTTCTCTTTCAATAAAACCAAATTACACATAGATCTATTATATTGACTGATGGGATTGAGTTTGGATGTTTATTTGTATGTAGGGAAGTTGTCTTTGTGTTTGTGGTTAAGGCCAAACAACTCTACTACTCTTTGGACTTTGATGTCTAGTGTTCTAAAGAAGTCACATAGGCTTATAAGTCATTTGTTGCATGGGTTGTGGGCATTGTGGAGACCAATGTCTTACTGTGGTATAATTGTAACATGCATTTTTGAAGAGGCAATTAGATGCATTTTCATTAGAAAACTACCAATCCAAAGACGTTGACCAATGAAATGAGTGTTTTTTATGACATGGACAAAACAATGATATGTATCACTTTCAAACTACACAATCCTACTCAAGATTTTGAACTTTTAGTTTATTTTGCTTCGGTACAATGAAACAAGTATGTGATCACCTTCATTACAATACATGTACTTCACATGTAGTCAAAGTCATACCTTTATTCTAAGCCAAAATATGTTTTATTCTTTGTTACAGTTTTCATGGTGTTACAGTTTGGGTTTTCTTACTCTTACATGTTTAGGGGAGGTGAATGTCATGTTGTGACATGGCTATTATGAGAAGATGATGACATGTGTCATCTTCACAGTTGTTGTTATGATGATGACACTTAAGGTTAGGATGACCGACGGCCCCTTGTAAGGCTATTAAGAGCCCACAGTTGGATTGACTTCCTAGGGTTAGGATGTGGATAAGGCTCCACCATAAATTATTTTGGATCTTATCATATATAAAGCATGGTATAGGTGGCAAGGGAATGGATGAGGTCTAGAACATCGCTTTGCGAATAAAGAAGATTATCTGATCAAAGTGGAGCCAATGTGGTACATGGATAGAGGACAACATGATCTTTTAGATGTATTGATACCCAATCCATTTGTGATCAACATCCAGTGTTTACATGGTGATGACTTTTGGGCGTGATTAGTATATCATTTTGGAGATAACATAATGCAACAAGTGATAAACTCTATAGATCCAATTATTCGTCATATTGTTTCTTACAACGCGATTTGAAGCTTAACAATTTACGTTTTGATTTAGTTGGCCATTATGGATCTGAACTTGCTAGTTGTGGTGCCTTTTAACATGTGAGTTCCAATCCATCATGTAATAGCATGGGTATGCATTACTGAATCCGAATTCGTATAGATTAATTCGTTCCCAAGGGAATGAGGGATCAAACCACACTAGCAAGGAAGATAAACATGCATTTAGCCATTTTTACTACTCTGGACTGCAGAGTCCGAAGAGTTACACACATAGGAAGTAATCGACTCAAATCAATTCTTCCTCAATCCCATCACACAACCAATTCCATAGACAACAACAAAGTGATTTCAATGAATTTCTTCACTTCGGGATGGGGATTTGTGACCTCCGGGCTGACTCTCACTCAAGTTGACCTCCGATGGCTTTTTGGAAGCTCATCATGAATCTAGAAGGACTTAATCCCACCCTATGACCATGACCCTATTGCACACTCTTACACAAACTCTCAAAGTCCAAGCTTCATTATGCATATTCTCACCAAGAGTAAGATATCATTCAAAAGGAAGGGATACTTTGGTTATCAAAGTCTTCATTGAATCAAGGCTCCATTCCGAACATGACGTCTCCAAGAACTAAGCTCCCCAAAACTAAGATCACCACACTTTCTTCTCCCAAAACTAACTTCCATTGAAAAATTACTTGAGAGGTGCTTCTCAACCTTTCTATTTATACTACTTACAATCTTACCCTAGTAACTACAAATAATCATCATAGAACTTCCTCTTACCAAGTTTAAACGAGGTAGAGATCACAAACCCCAACAAAAAGGGTACATGGCAACATGCAATTGATCCACTTGGATCTTCTAGAAACCCAACTACTCCCTAATTGACTTCTAGTGTACCAAGTCAATCTCGCCCCTAGATTTAAGGGTCTTCACCAAGTCCAACCAATGAAAACTAGTCCAAGTCAAGGAAAGTCAAGATACCCATGTGATGGAATCTATTCCTTGATTCCTACTAAACAACAAAATAATAGTTCTCATCTACCACACAAAAAGTTATTCTTTATTTTCCTCCAACTTAACCATAACTAGCTAAACATAATCATGACTAAGATAAATCTAGGCACAATTTAGATATACTTACATTTTATCCTATATATGCAACCCTGGGTCTTACAGATCTCTCTCGTTAGAAACATGCGTCGCGGTGAACACTCGACAAAGTACTCCTGGTGATAACAGACAAGCTCAGCTTGTGTATGAATACCTGGATAACTTCACGTATACATGAATGAGTCAATGCTAAACCAGCATGCACACACACCAGCCCCTCGAGCGCTCGTTCTACCTTGACTACAATTTGCAGTCTAACATAATGGATACTTGCAAAGATGAAAAGATCCCACCCCTTTATTTCCTACGACTATTTATAATGAATTTCCTAATAGCAACTTCTAATTGCTCCTACACTGATCGCTCTCTCCTAAGTCTACTATGTCTATCTAATCCGCTCGATTGCACCTCCGCTGCTTGCGTGAATGCGTCAATTCCTAACTATATTTCCTATATATTGCCTGTGATCTCCTGTCGGTGAAGAGCCATGGCTTCCCGGAAATCTCAACCGAAGGTTTTGTACATCTCCTTTCTCCAATCCTTCAAGTTGTCGGGATTCTCCATCGTTGTCACCAAGTGCTCTAATTGCTGCGTCTCAACTCAATCAAACCGTGTGAACAGATGTTGTGCACATCTGTTAGCAAGGGTCTTTAGCTTCGCATGTGCCTCCACATCCACCTGAATTAACTGCCTTCAGGTCATGCACCGTCTCCCGAAGATGGGCGTTCTCCTTCTTGATGAAGTGGATCTCCGCATCCCAAATACGGCACATCTCTTCGTAGTTCTTCTTCACCTCCTGGACCTTCTTCTCCAATTCAGTCTTCTTTTGGATAGCTTGTCCACATTCTCCGTTAACTCCGAAACAGTGACAGATTGATCCTACTTTCCTAAAGCCAGTAGATTCATCATTTGTATCAAGTCCATATACACGTTAGCTTGAGGATCCCACCCTGGCATATACATTGGTCCCATCTCATTCAGTAGGTGCCCAGAGGATTCTCTTCCACTACACTCTTCCACTTCCGAGAAGTGCTGATCACTTCCAAATCCAAATCAGAATCAGGTTTACTCTACGTTGCTGGCCTGACTTCTCCGATTCTTCTCGGTTGAATCCCAAGCACATATTCCCAAGCTCCTCGTAGACCTGCTACACGCATCATCAATGTCTACGTCCAGATCCGAGAGCCCACTCTCCAATCGATACAATTGCCTCTCCCTAGGAGTCAACCACTCCATCTTCGCATAAAAATGGATTAAGAAAAACGAGAGATATATTACGCTCTTATCGTCTTCTCTCATATTGGTCGCCATCGCTTGTATGTTCTTTGTGAAGATCTCTCCCTAGTTCACCTGAATGGTCCCACCGATGAACCCCTTCACAGTTCTCACCTTGTGCATGCTTACATACGTTGTTTGCTATGATGAGAAAAGCTGATTCAAGGTGAGAGCCACCTTTATCTCGAAGACATTCTTGATTAGATCGAGTTTGTATCCATTCGTCCCCTTCCTCTCCCGAGGATTAAACCACTTCCGCTTGTCGAACGTAAAGGCAATATGCATCACTGATCCTTCCCAATCAACGCCATCTTAGTCTTCCTTGTCATTGCACCCGAGTGACTTCGCCCATTGCCTAGCATCCCACTTCTCAGTCTGGACTCTGCTTCCAATTGCTATCGAGGCTTTCCCCCGCCGGACTTCATCGCACAGCTCCGAGCACACATAGTCTCATCGCCATGACAAAAATGCACTGCCTAAGTTCTTCAATCTCAGCAACTCTTCTTGAGTCCAATCCGCCATCAGAATAAGCGGTCGAATTCTCCCAATGGTTGCACTTTGCCTTGTTGGAACTTGTTCGACGCTTTGACATTGCAACTCTTCTCTCTACTCAAGCCGCTCTGGTTCCACAGATTCTTGGCATCGACCTTTCGCTTGATATTTCTTCAATCCGCCGTCCAAATGCACAACTTAAATTCCCTCGCAATTCACTCATGTGAACTCACTAATGGTATTTATATCTCACGAACATATATTCGGACGAATATCCTCAATAGTATATGAATATAACTCTTTATTAACGAAAACCAAAAAAAATCCTACTTATCCTAAGAACTATGCTCAAACACATCACTATTGTTTATCAAAGTCAAGCCATAGTGAGTTGATTGTTAGGAATTTTGACAAATAGTATTATTCTCAAGTTCTAAACTCCCCATATCATTTTGTTATTCCGTTCATACTATGTCGGTTTCGAGTTTTTATTTTGATTCTTTATTAGTGACAACTCATATTATTTATATGATGGCAAAGTAGTATTTTAAGGATAGTTGTAAAGCTCTATGTTAGTATGTGATTAATTTGGCCCCATTACAGGTCAAAATGACACTTTTCATTCTTATTGGTACTAGGGTTTGGGCCAATGAGAACACTTGGTCAAGTTCTTGAAGATTTTGATGAGTTTTGAAAACCTTCAAAGGAAAGAGTTTGAGATTGAATGACATGGTTGGGAGCTGATGCGAAGAGATACAATTTGGGGTCAAAAAATAGAGTCAATTGAGTAGATTGTCACTCTATTGTGATGATTTGAAGTTGGAGAGTGAAATTCATACAATATAGAGTGTTTGGGTTGATTCCGAGTGTTTCATGAGGGTTTTGACAAATCAAGTTCAAAGCAGATAAAGATTATAATTTAGATTTGTGTTTTGATTGAAATTTAAACTATTTCAATGAATTTTGAGTACGAAGTAATAGTTTGAAGTTTGTGTTTATAGTCTGAGTTGCAGAATTGCACTCACTGTCACGAAGTTAGTTTGACAATCATAACTTTTGTTATCAAAAAGCTTGATCAATAAAACTGTACATAGTTCAAGTTTGGATGATAGTAACCTTCTTATGAAATTTGAGAGCAAATGAAGTGAAGGATTGAGATTTTTGATGGTATTAATGCATAGGGGTATGCATATCACCTTGTGATACATTGTATAATCCGATAGTTGTACTAAGAGATTTGGAGTAGAGAAACATATGAAAATTTTCCAAGAGTACAAAAAGGTTGTAGGGCAATTTCTATGAAGTTTGGGAAAGAGTTAACGCTATAATTGTTGAGTACTGTAATCTTCTTTTGTTCAAGTTTACCGGTTGTAATGAATTTGAATGTGGAGTGGTGAGGAGGAGAAAAAAAGAGTTTCAACTCACACGAGTACCACAACAGTTCTTCTACTGCCAAGTACTCAAGCGTTCTCAAAGAGAAGCAATGTTCATGTGACATTGCCTAAATTAAGTCCATGTATCCATTTGCTTGGGGATCCTAACCTGGCATATACTCTACGACTATTTCTTTGAGTTCAATCAGCACCGGGACTACCACTGCCTTGGAGTTCTATGACAGCTGCAAGATAAAGGCAAGAGGCTCAGCAATCTCCTTTGTTTCTTTCACCTGGGGTCGGGACACTCTTTGAAGCTCAACTTCCCTTGTCATGTCAATTGCCTTCTTCACCTTTGGCAAATTGTCTCAGGGACTATCCACCACTAGGTGCTTTATTTTTCTCAAAAATTCCACTATTTTCTCCTTTGATTTCAAGTTCTTCAGGTTTGTGCTGACTACCTCCCTGTCTTCTTCCTCCAAATGGATGGCTATGCCCAAGCTCTTGATGGACCCGTTATTCGTATCATCTTTGTCTCCTTCAAAATTGAACCATCTCGACTCCACTATGTATAGTTATCACTCCTTCTGCATTAGCCATTCCATCTTGGAATACATATGCACCAAGAAGGAGGAAAGGTAGATCACACATTTGGCATCTTGCCGAAGTTGACTAGCCATAGCTTGCACATTCTTGGTGAGTATCTTGCCACAATTCATCTGAATCGTTGCATCCATGAAACCTTTGACTATCCTCATCTTATGCATAGTAACATAAATAATATGTTGGGGTGAGAAAAGCTGATTTTATGTATTTACAACCTTCCTTTAAAAGACATTCTTGATGAAATCAATTTTGTAGCCATTTGTGTCCTTCCTTTCTCTAGGGTTAAATCATTTGTTTCCGTCGAAATCAAACGTGGTGTGCATTGCCGTACCTTCCCAATCAACTCCATCCTTCTCCTTCTCGTATTGGTGCTTAGTGCATGGGCCCAAATCTTTGCATCTCATTTCTCTAGTTGTGCTCTGTTATTCACAGAATGTGCTGCTTTTCCCTGATGCACTTCTTTGCACAGCTCTAGGCAAACAAAATCCCATTTCCATGACAAGAAAGTTCATCCGAGATTCTTTGATCTCAGTGTAGGGGCATAGGATAAGAAGATTGTAGGAATTTTTTGTGGTTTTTGAAATAAAGAGTCATATTTGGCAGAATACGAAGTTACTTCCTACAAATAAGACGAATTAGGTCCAAATGAAGGCATGAGAGCTAATTGCACGTGCGCAGGAAGAAACCACAACAGCTTAACCAGTTCAATTTCATGAAATGGGAACGCGACCACCAGCGACCGATAGGGAGTCCGACATCAAGATATCAAAGAGAACGGCAACCGCCATGATGGGAAGAAAAGGAATTACGGTACCACAAGTGAGGAAGATGACTATGGAGAGGATTCGGCTGCTTATCGTAATGGCAGATTGGACGCCAGCGGAGTTACTTTGATTGAGGAATTCGGGAGGTGCTTTCTTATTGTGGAGATGGGATTTCATCTCTCCCAAATTATGTGAGGAAATGCATTAAGGCAAAGTTCTTCATGCGATAGGATGTTGAACACAGCCAGAGAAATAGATTGTAAAAATGTGGGCTAACGTCTTCGGACGCTTGTTTGAGAGAGAGAAGGATGGGGCCGATTGGGAAGGCTCGGCTATACACACAGCTTTCATATTTGATGAATCGAAGTGGTTCAACCCTAGAGAGAGGAAGGGTACGAATGGCTACAAGCTCGATTTGATCAATGATATTTTCAGGCATAAGGTGGCTCTCATCTTGAACTAGCTCTTTTCTCCTCAACGCACTACTTATGTCATTATGCATAAGGTACATTGTCGCAAAGGACAATTCTTCGCTCTGAGAACGCCCGAGCGCCTGGCTGTAGAAGAACCCTCTAGAACCTTGTGTGGGTTGTCAACCTCTTCTTCTTCTCCTCAGCACTCCACATTACAACCGGTAAAACTTCAACGGAATAAGATCATGATATCCAATGATTCGACCAATAACTTTCGCTCAAACTTTACAGAAAATTGCTCTACAACCCTTACTATCACTCAAAAAAGTTTCAGATGTTTTTTTTATCTAGATCTCTCAAAACAATTGTTGTTTTACCCACTGTATCACAAGGCGATATGCAGACCCCTGTGTACAAAACCCATCACACATCCCAATCCTCAACTCCAATTGCTTTCAAATTTCATGAGAAGGTCACTCATCATCGGAAATTCAACTCTAGAAAGTTTTATTGACAGAAATTTCTGATATCAAAAGATATGATTGATGTACAAAGTTTGTGATAGTCAGTGCAATACTGCTTGCACAAACTTCAACCTATCACTGTGTACTCAAAACTCGTCCAATCGAGTTGAAACCTCAATCAAAACACAAGCCGAGGTTGTAAACTGTATCTTTGTTGACTCAGATCTCCCAAAACCCTCGTCAGATTCTCACAAACACTCCAAATACACCCAAAGGTCTAAATTTCTCTCTCTAACTTTGAATCACCGTTTCAGAGTGACAAATCCTTCAAATCCATCCATTCTTGAGCCCACGTTGTAGCCCGTATCGTCAGCTTTCCAACGCTATCCTCTCTTTTTCGAATCCCCTCTGGAAGGTCTCCAAAATCCTTAAAAACCTCGAAAACTTGCCCTAGTGTCCTCATTGGTCAAAACTCCTAGACCAATGGGAATGGAGAATGCTATTTTGACCTCTAGTGTGGCCAAATTAGCTCTATTGAAACTTAGAGCTTTACAACTATCCTAAACACTCTACTTAGACATCCTATACACCATATGAGTTGTCACTAATAAGAGTTAAAATGACAACTTGAAACTAGCTAAGTATACCCAAGAGCAATCACGATGAAGACACCGGATGTTGATCACAAATGGACTCGACAATGGTACATCTTGAGGATCATGTTGTCCCCTATCCATGTCCTACGTCGACTCCACTTCAATCAGATAAGCTCCTTAGTCAGCAAGGTGATGTGTCTAGATCTCTCTAGCTCTTTACAGCCTTACAATGCCATCTGTTATCCTAACCTAAAGTATCGCCGTCATGACAACAGCTCTGAAGATGACACATGTCATCATCTTCTCATAGTAGCCGCGTCACAACACGACATCTACCCCCTCTAAACCTATGCATCCTCCTGTATGCACCAAAAAGTTAACCAAGGTGTGCGCGGCGTCAGATTAGATCAACCTGATCTTCTACTCCGGCTTAATCCTCTCCATATGACTCATCTTCACCTTCGTCATCCTGCCCCACTTCCCATCCTATGGCAATAGGATTGGTATCCACCGTCAATATCACTGGTTTCTCACCATGATATTCTATCCTTCGCAAAACCAGAGGTGATGACATACACCTCTTCAACCTCCTCATGACCTCTACATGTATATTCTCCCATACAAACTTCTGATTTTTCCTTAACAGCCCATATAATGGATCTATTATATGAGCATAGTGAGGAATCCATATGTGATAGAACACAATTGCACCTAAAAACCGCCTCACTTTTGTCAACGAGTTGCAGCTCTTGCGCATCCTTTGAATAGCATCCACCTTGTTGGAATCTGGTTTTCGACCGTACCATCCACACAGATGACCAACAATGACAACCTCCTGCATCCCTAATATAGATTTTTCTCCAGACAATGTTAGATGAATCTTCTCCAATCGAGATAATATCCTCTCACAATCTTCAATATGATCCTTCAACCGTTTTATACTTTGTATCCACTCGAACTTCACGTGCTTGGAACGCCTTGATAGTGGAATAGAGCTCTCTAGAGTGAACCTCCACTATCTTATCCTCATCACCAAATCCAATTTCCATCATCCCTTTCAACGGATCTCCCAACCCAAACTCCTCATAAACTCCCGATATATATTCACCTTCCTCAAGAAGCTTCAAATGTGCAAGGTCTTCTTCATATCTGTGCAGTTTGTTCTTCTCCCATCTTTTCAAATTAGCAACCTCCTTGTATGTAGCATATCCATCACGCGAAATCTCCATCAATCCTATATTAAATGTACCTTTCTCTTGTGTAGGTGAGAGTAAATTTTCCTCCGTACCACTATATCCTCTCTCTACAGCGGTACTTCTCCAAAATCTTCAGATTTTGGGAAAGCTCCCTCTCTCAACCTATGCCGTTTCTCTCATGATTTGCTGGAATTGTTAGAAACTGCACTAACCGCTTCCCATCTTGGCTGCGAATTCGTGCATATGCCGATCCATCATCAAGCACTCTTGTCTCCATCCTCAGTGCTATGATGTAAGGCTGCCCAAGAATCAATGGGTATGATGGAGAGTCTTGCACGAAGAAATTATGCTCAGCTACTACATCCCCAACCTTCACCGGAATATCAGGGCACGCTCCATACAAGTCCCCTCGAGTATTGTTGGCTGCCCTAATCACCCAACCATGATTGGTGTCTATGGGCCACTTCCCCTTCATGTAGAGCTCTCTCGACATTATATTGATCTCCGATCCATGGTCAATTAGTGCTAACACCAGTTCACTGAGATCCCCTAGCTTCACAAGGGTTTCAGTAGTCGCCCTTGCCCAATGTGATCGGGTGTAGTGGCTAGACACCTTCACACCTTCTTCTTTTGCCTCATCCTCAAAGCGAACCTTCTGAGATTTCAATCCACAACACTCTACCAAATAAGCATCTTCTTCATCCCTTGTTACCTTTGTACCCATAGCATGAAGTAGAGCAGTCTCATTGGAAATCTGTCTTTTCCTCTTGATGATATCAATGATAACATCATGAAACTCTCTCTTTGCTATTCCAAGTATCTCACTCAAGGTAATCTCTACCTTGGCATTCAAAATCCTCTCCTCCAATACTTCCTTCAAATCTGTTGCTGCCTCAATATTAGATTGTTGTTTGTAAGCTGGTACCTTCCCCTTGTCCTTCTCACCCCCTTTGGTTCTTTCCTTCGACTTCGAAGGACCTGCTTCCTCCATAGTGTGATCAGGTGGGAGAGGTGTATCAGTTCTGATACGTTCTCTAGCCACCCTCTTCAATGAGAGTACTTCATCAGAACCCTCCTCTTCCCTTCGTCTCTTCTCTTCCACCGATGCTTCATATTGAGTCTTAACAATATAAGCATGAATCGACATGGTTTCTACTGGATCTTCCCATCCAGTAGTACCACGAATTTCTGCCGCTCTTCTTAGAAGAGTCTCTCTAGCTACCTTCCCTTTCTTCATCGTAGCGAGAGCACTTGACCATAGGCCATTAAGCGGTACGTGGCCTTCAAACTCCTCTCCTGCTCCTCTAACCTTAGCACCATAGCTAAAAGCTTCAACTGATGCCACTGCATGTGCACTATGATTATCATCCACCAATTTTCTCATCCCTCCTTTACCAAAATTGGTTTGAAGTGTCCTTCAGAGCTACTTTCCCTTCTTTCCAGAAAATTTCTCCACTTTGCAATGCTTGTGCAAAGTCCCCACAATCCCTTCGTGCATGATTAGTGCTGTCACACCATATGCACCGTTGCACATACGCTTGCTTGGTGGAAGTCTTCTTCTCCCCTCCCATGTCTTTCTCTTCCAACATCGCGAATTTGATCTTAAGCTCCTTCATCCCTCGCATGATCTCATCGATGGATGATTCTTCCTTTCTGTAATTCACAGTCGGAGCTTGAACGTTGGTGGTTGGAACCACTTGCCTAGTAACAGGTGCTGGAGCAATAGAAGCATCCATTTGAAGGGGTCTTCTCATCACAATCTTCTCTCTCCGTCTTTCTCTCTTCGCCAAGAGTCCAACTGCCTCCTCAACATCCTTCCAACTACCTGTTAGCCCTTCTTCCTCATTTTTGTCTTCGAGAAGCAACTCTAGCTTCTCTTGCAACTCAACATCAGCAGCTCGGAGAAACAACTCTGTTTTATGTGACTCCAAGGTTATCTTCTCCAATCGAGACAATTGTGAGAATTGTCTCTCAAACTCCCTAAGAAGCTCAGTTGCATGAGACTTCTTATTGGGCCTTTTGACCCACTTTATGAAGGACTTCTTAGTGACTCTATCAGGATCTTCTAAGAAATACTCGTCCCTCAAAGCACGAGAATATGTCTCCCAATCGTCACCAAATTGCTCCTGTAGAGACCTCACATGGTCTCTAATCTCTGGCACCGCAGCAAGACAAAATATCTCAATCATCTCCTTCTCTGGAACACGGTTCACCTCCATTTCCCTGACGTAATATCTCAAGTATTTTGAGACATCCCTCCCATCAAACTGATCCATCTTCCCCACCACAGCTTGCAGCGCCTTTGTGGCTGAATCCTCCCTTCGATCCTGCAATCGTTGTTGTTGAAGGAAGAGTGTGAATGCTTGAAACATCTCTGATGTTGCCGGATCGAACTGCACCTTAGGTACCTCAGTTGCTCTTCTCGACCCCTCCCCACTCATTGTTACCGTCCTTGTGATCCCGAACATCCACTCAGCTTGTTGTCGATGAAAAGCTGCCTTGATCGCTAACCCCTCCAAGTATCCAACCTTCTGCGTCTATCTGCTCTGATCTAAGTCTAGATCCCCGTAGTTTGTGTCTAATGTATTGGGCAACCTAACCTGCCATCACCTCAAGCACTCTTGGGAGAGTTGGTCATCACTTCCAACTTCTCACAAGAGAAATACGCAGCACGCTCTAGAGTGGTAACCGGTGATCAAGTCCGGAGCACTCCTATTGAATCAGGCGCCCACACAAAGCTAGCATGGCACACACACAAGAAGCCAGTATGGAGGGGATCCAAACACAAGAAGCAAACAGCGACCCTCCACACTCAAATTGTTCCAACCCACCCACGACTGACTCTTGCCATCACCTGACATTTGACATATCATAAAACTCAACGTTCTGCGTTGAGCTATCACTATAGAGTTCTGAAAACCTGATTTCTGGCCTATTTTATATCTCAAGTCCAAACAAAACTTGAATTTGCACCCTAATATCACAAGGCTAATCCACGTTCCGAGCTTGCAACCAACCCTTGCTCTAAACTTCAAACACTAAACTATAAACCGAAACCCATGAATCTGTAAACTCACAACAAGAGAACTCATGAAAGTTCCTCCACCTCAGAGGGTTCACGTCGAGTTCACCACCTTTGTGTCGCAAAGCACAATTCTTCGCTATGAGAACGCCCGAGCGCCTGGCTGTAGAAGAACCCTCTAGAACCTTGTGTGGGTTGTCAACCTCTTCTTCTTCTCCTCAGCACTCCACATTACAACCGGTAAAACTTCAACGGAATAAGATCATGATATCCAATGATTCGACCAATAACTTTCGCTCAAACTTTACAGAAAATTGCTCTACAACCCTTACTATCACTCAAAAAAGTTTCAGATGTTTTTTTTATCTAGATCTCTCAAAACAATTGTTGTTTTACCTTTGTATCACAAGGCGATATGCAGACCCCTGTGTACAAAACCCATCACACATCCCAATCCTCAACTCCAATTGCTTTCAAATTTCATGAGAAGGTCACTCATCATCGGAAATTCAACTCTAGAAAGTTTTATTGACAGAAATTTCTGATATCAAAAGATATGATTGATGTACAAAGTTTGTGATAGTCAGTGCAATCCTGAAACTCTGACTGCTTGCACAAACTTCAACCTATCACTGTGTACTCAAAACTCGTCCAACAGAGTTGAAACCTCAATTAAAACACAAGCCTGGGTTGTAAACTGTATCTCTGTTGACTCGGATCTCCCAAAACCCTCGTCAGATTCACACAAACACTCCAAATACACCCAAAGGTCTAAATTTCTCTCTCTAACTTTGAATCATCGTTTCAGAGTGACAAATCCTTCAAATCCATCCATTCTTGAGCCCACGTTGTAGCCTGTCCCGTCAGCTTTCCAACGCTATCCTCCTTTTTTCGAATCCCCCCTGGAAGGTCTCCAAAATCCTTAAAAACCTTGAAACCTTGCCCTAGTGTCCTCATTGGTCAAAACTCCTAGACCAATGGGAATGGAGAATGCTATTTTGACCTCTAGTGTGGCCAAATTAGCTCCATTGAAACTTAGAGCTTTACAACTATCCTAAACACTCTACTTAGACGTCATATACACAATATGAGTTGTCACTAATAAGAGTTAAAATGACAACTTGAAACCAGCTAAGTATACCCAAGAGCGATCACGATGAAGACACCAGATGTTGATCACAAATGGACTCGACAACGGTACATCTTGAGGATCATGTTGTCCCCTATCCACGTCCTACGTCGACTCCACTTCAATCAGATAAGCTCCTTAGTCAGCAAGGTGATGTGTCTAGATCTCTAGCTCTTTGACCTTACAATGCCATCTGTTATCCTAACCTAAAGTATCGCCGTCATGACAACAGCTCTGAAGATGACACATGTCATCATCTTCTCATAGTCGCCGCGTCACAACACGACAACGTATTGTGGAGGGGTTCATTGGAGGAACAATCAAAGTAAATTGGGGAGAGATCTTCGCTCAAAATATTCAAACAATGGCTAGTCGACTTCCGCTGTCATGTTGTGATACGGCTACTATGAGAAGATGATGATATGTATCATCTTCAGGGCTGTTGTCAGGGCGGCATTACTTTAGGTTAGGATAACCGACGACATTGTAAGGTTGTTAAGAGCCGGAGAGATCTATACACATCACCTTGCTGACTAAGGAGCTTATCTGATCGAAGTGGAGTCGATGTAAGACATGGATAGAGGACAGCATGATCCTCTAGATGTACCGAAACCGGGTCCATTTGTGATCAACATCCGGTGTCTTCATCGTGATCACTTTCGGATATATTTAGCCTTTTTTGAGTTGTCATTTTAACTCTTATTAGTGACAAATCATATTGTATGTATGATGTTCAAGTCGTGTGTTAAGGATAGTTGTTAAGCTCTAAGTTACAATGGACCTAATTTGGCCACACTAAAGGTCAAAATAATATTCTCCATTCCCATTGGTCTAAGAGTTTTGGCCAATGAGGGCACTATGGCAACTTTTCGAGATTTGTAGGAATTTTGGACATCTTCTAGAGGGACAATTGAAGATTTTAGTAAGGGTTGGAGAGCTGACGGGATGAGCTACAACGTGGGCTCAAGAATAGATGAATTTGAAGGATTTGTCACTCTGAAATGATGAATCAAAGATAGAGTGAGAAATTTAGACATTTGAGTGTATTTGGGGTATTTCTTAGAATCTTACGAGTATTCTTAGAGATCTGAGTCAACTTTGATATAGTTTACGACTTGGTGTTGTGTTTGGATTGAAATTTTGACTCAATTTGACGAGTTTTGAGTACGGAGTGATAGGTTGAAGTTTGTGTATATAGTTAAAGTTGCAAGATTGCACTAACTATCACAAAGTTAGTACATCGATCATATCTTTTGATTTCATAATATTTAATCAATAAAACTTTACACACTTAGAGTTCAAGTTGATAAATGACCTTCTCATGAAATTTGAGAGCAATTGGAGTCAAGGATTGGGATGGATTACACATGGGTCTGCATATCGCCTTATGATACAATGTGTCAATCAACAATTGTTCTGAGAGATCTAGAGGAGAAAAATATATGAAACTTTTCAGAGAGATTGAAAGGGTTGTGGAGCAATTTTCTGTGAAGTTTAAGCGAGAGATATTGGTCCAATCATTGGATATCATAATCTTCTTCTGCGAAAGTTTTACCGGTTGTAATGAACTCGAATGTGGAGTGTTGAGGAGAAGAAGAAGAGATTGTCAACTCACACGAGGTTCTAGAGGATTCTTCCATAGCCAGGTGCTTAGGCGTTCTTAGAGCGAAGAAATGTCCTATGCGACACCGCATGATAATAAATATGTGGTCTACCTATCGTCATTTCTGGTGCATTTGTACTCGAAGATGGAGTGGCTAACATCCAAGGAGAGGCGACTGTACAGGGTGGAGTATGGGTTGTCTGATTTGGAGGATGAAGACAATAGCAGTGGGTCCATCGGGAGTGTAGGTGCCACTATTCGGTTAGTGGACAGATCTCCGGAGGTGACCAGCACACATCATAGGGCCTCGGCATCAGAACATGTAGTTGTTGAGGTTGAAAGGAAGCAAAAGAGACCAGTGGTGGACAGTCCTCCCAAGAGTGTGCCTTAAAACAAAAAGGAGATGGATCAAACGGAAGATGTGCTACTGCCGGTGGTATCGAGACCGAAGATGAAAGCATCGAAGGAGATAGCTGCACCTCTTGCCTCTATTTTGCATCTATATCATAGGTTGGAAGTGGTGGTGATTCCTGTCTTGATGGTGTTGAATGAGATGGGCCCAGGCTACATGCCACAATGGGATCCGCAAGTAGACAAGTACATGGATTTGGTACAGATGATGCATCGAATAGCAAGTTAGGAGATGGATCAAGCCCAGGTGGTGCAGCAGTTATTCGAGAATGTGGAGCAGTGACCAAGTAGAAGACCGAATTGGAAAGAGAGGATGAGAAATCTAAAAACGCTTATGGTGAAATTTGCAGAGCTTGAGACGCAAAGATCGAGTACGTGGAAAGGAAGAATCTCTAGCTCCAAGAAACGATTCAAAGTTTTGAATCTAGTTTATTGCCCGTGAGAGTGCAACGATGAGAACTCATATGGAGAGGATCGTGAAGGAAGAGCGAACCGAGATCATGATGCATAGTAATGTACCATTTGTGTATCCGGTAGTGTTATATGATAGCTTGGAAGTTATTTTGTACATTTTGTTTACTTTAAGTGTTGTTTGGGATGATGTGAGAATGCTATAATGCATATTTGGGAGTAAAACTTTATTTTCCAAAGTTTTTCCGAGAAATTTATTGATTTTAGATTAGTAGATAGGATATATTTTGCACTTAAAATAGCAGTCATATCACATCTACATCAAAAGTTATAATGTTTAGAATTTGCTAAGGTCCTGATGGATTTTGAAAGATAGCTCTCATGAAAAGAGTATAGAGCTCATCAATTTGTGCAAGAGTGAAATCAATATTTGAAACTTTGCAAGATTGTTTATCAGGAGCTAATCTACATGTAAGTTGAAATTATGTTGAGAGATCATTTTTAGAAAAAAAGTTATGATATCTGAAGTATAGGGGGGTATAAAAGTGAGCAAAACCGCTTTACTTTTCAGATTTGCTTTTTCCTTGTTTATGGCATTCCGAGAGAGTTAATGCATGAGTGTTTTGCATAGTGAGAATGACTTGACACTCATTGGAAAATGGGACATCAACCTCTTTGGAAGATACGGTTGTCTAAGATACCTCAAGGGCTGAACGTGATTGTTTTAGTGGATTCAAACACGAGGGAGTTCAGAGTGGAGTTTGAAGAGAGGACACTAAAAAGTTCCCCGGGAGCGAAACGTAAGAGTTGCTTCTTTTGTGGAGAGGAGGTACATAAGCTTGTGAGTTGTACTTTGAGGACCAAAGATCGGAGGTTGAGAGAGAGACGAAATGTGGGAGAGCTAAACCTTCATATGGGATCATCGTCTTCCCATGAATCCAAGAGTGGAACCTATTGTGAAAATTGTGGTGTGATAAGACTTCCCTTAGGACACGAGTGTAGTGGTGTGAAAGCTCTGTCAGAGTCACTAGTGGAGGGTTTTGAAGATAAATTGAGTGCAGATACCGAAAAGTTGAAATCTTCAGATGGCTCAAGTTCTAATTGAAGATGGAGATCATTTTCAGAATGATCGAGAAGATGTCCATGAGGGTAAGGCTCATTGTGTGTCTAAGAGAAGAGAGAGCCATGGCAATCTTGGATCAACCAATTCCATTCGTTTTGCCGTTGATTAATTACTCTAGAATGGAGCTAGTTTGGTTTGTGTTGTATTAGGAAGTCCCATATAAATTTCCAACAACGACAACAAAAGAAGTTGGGAATAAGGAAGCTTCCGGTCTTTTACGGGAGAGAGAAAGAGGATGTAGAAGCTTTTGTGAGGGACTGTAACACTAGGGAAGTGAGGAGAGACCACTCGAATAGCTCAAGAAATTCTGAAGTTGAGAGATACCTCAATGGTCTCTCTTTCTCCATATATAGTCCTAAAAAAGGTACAAACAAGATAAGGTTACACAACCACCATCCACTCAATTCCTCGTGGATCGATGACGTGGCGGACATCCCTATGAGCACACGGATTGCTGACGTGTACTCCAACTAACACACAAGAAACACAACCTAAAGAGCACACGGATTGCTGACGTGGCACCTTTAGATACTCCACTAATAGTCAACTCAAGACCATCTATCTCCTCCTTGCGTAACCTCTACTTTAGTTCTCACTAACTAAAGATGGTTACAAATCTCCCTTTTTTTTTAAGATGCAACGTCCCTCGTTGCACACGCTGTTCAAACTCTTGAACGATCAAAGGTGCATTGGCTAAGTTCTTTGCCGGCTCCCAAGTTGATTCGTATGATGGATATCCCTTCCATTGAACCAAATACTCCGTTTTTGGGTATCTATGACCCCGAATCCGTTTTTTGAGAATCTTGTCAACCTCAAATTCTGCCTGATCTGCTACCATAGTAGGTAAAGGAGGAGGGGTTGATGGATTTGTGAACTGCTTGGGACGTGGTACATGTTTTCGCAATTGTGACACATGAAATACGGGATGTATTTTCATATGCAATGGGAGCTCTAACTTGTAAGACACCTCGCTAACACGTTTCAACACCACAAAAGGACCGATGAATCGAGGGTTAAATTTTGATGTTCCTACAAGTGACAAATTGGTCGTGGATAGCCAAACTTGATCTCCTTCCTGAAAATTCACCTCCCTGCGATGAGCATCTGCATATTGCTTTTGTCGATTTTGAGCAATTACCAACTTCTCCTTTGCTTGATGCAGTCCTTTGTGTATGTGCTCCACAAAATCATTGACTGCCGCGACTTTGGTTGAAAACTCCTGCCTCTTAGGAATTCCCAACAAACTAGAAGGTGTCAAAGGATGAGCACCATACATCAGATAAAATGGAGACACTTTTGTGGATGCATTAACTGAATTGTTATATGCAAATTCCACTAGAGGCATAAGAGTATCCCACTCTTGTTGTTCCTCCCAAATGAATGCTTTCAAAGATATCCTCTATTGTTCTATTGGCCCTCTCTGTTTGACCATCCTGTTTGAGGATGATACGCTGTGGACATAGCTAGCTTAGTTTTGAACAAACCAAATAAGGTTTTCCAAAACAAACTAGTAAAATGAGTTCCTCTGTCTGTGATCAAGACTTTGCTTAATCCGTGATTCATAAAAACTGCATCTAGGTACGGAGATGAGCAAGTTGTGGTGCCGCCCTTTGTCTTTGTGGTAGGTCGGATGTGTATCATCTTACTCAATTTATCCACAAAGACCACAACTGAATCATGTCCTAAAGAGGTTTTTGGTAACTCACATACTAGATTCATGGTAACATGTTCCCATCGTTGTTCAGGAATGGGAAGAGGTTGTAATAAACCTGCTGGTTTTTGATTCCCCGCCTTATTTTGTTGACATGGGACACAACTTCGAACATATGTCTCCACATCTTCCCGCATCCTTGGCCAAAAGTACACTCGTTGGATGCTGTCCAAAGTCTTTTCAGCTCCCACGTGCCCCGCAATGGTCGTGATCGTGGCCTTCCGACAATATCATTGTGCGTAAATTTGGATCTTGTGGGATCCATATACGCTGCTCCTGAAATGCTAGACCTCGAACCTTCCTTGCCATCTATGCCTGAAGTGCTTTCATGATCTCCTCATCCTCCTTTGTTGCAGCCATCATTTGAGACCACCAGTCAACTTGGATTTTCACCTTTGTGATGTTGTTGAGACACGGCATCCGCGTGATAGCATCTGCAAGTTGTTTCTTTCCCTCGATGTAGACAATCTTCATGTTGAACCGCTGTCTCCATTCGGCCCATCGAATTTGTCGTTTGGAGAGGTCTTTTTGAGTCTCCAAATACACCAATGGCTTGTGATCCGTTTCCACCACAAACTCCTTATCTCCCAAGTAATGTTTCCAATGCTTTGTGGCAGGCACAATAGCTAACTCCTCTCGTTCTGTCGTATGATAGTTTTCTCACCGCCACCAACTTTCGGGAGAAAAAGGCAACCGGATGCCAACCATCCTCCCACTAATGTTGAAGAATTCCACCCACTATTGTACCTGATGCATCGGTCGCCAACTTGATCGGTCGATTAGGATCATACCACTTGAGAATAGGTGCATTAAAAAGTGCATCCTTCAAAGATTGAAAGGCTATCTCTTGTGCCGTTCCCCATCTCCATTTTTGACCCTTTCCTAGCATAGATGTTAAGGCTTGGGCAAGGCGTGCAAAAGATTTAACAAATCTACGATAAAATCCTGTAAGACCTAAAAAACTCTTTAGTTGAGTTTGATCCTCTGGTGTTGTCCATTTCTGTATGGCTTCTATCTTCTCACTCATGACTTGGATTCCCTCATTTGTGACTCGATGGCCTAAGTAATCTACTTCTGATTTGCCAAATTCACATTTTGAAGCTTTGGCATATAACTTATTCTCTCGCAAAACCTGGATTACCTCTCGTAAATGTCGACTATGATCTTCTAAGGTTGTACTATATACCAAAATATCATCCAAAAAGACAATAACAGATTTGTCTAAATAAGGACTAAAAATATCATTCATTAATCCCATAAATGTTGCAGGAGCGTTGGTGAGACCAAAAGGCATTACCAAATACTCAAAGTGACCGTATCTAGTACCTAAAAAGTCTGTCTTATGAACATCTTCATCAGCAATTCGAATCTGGTTGTACCCGCCTCAAATCCAATTTGGTGAAGTACTTCGTTTCCTTGAAGTTGGTCAAACAAATCATCCATTTGAGGCAATGGATAATTGTTTTTCACTGTTTGTTGATTCAACCCACGATAGTCAATGCACAATCTCATACTCCCGTCCTTCTTCTTCACAAACAAAGACACGGGGGGCTCCATAAGGTGAAATGCTCGGTTGTATGAATCCCTTTCTCAACATCTCCTCCACTTGAGCTTTACATTCCTCCAACTCATTTGGAGCCAAACGGTATGGAGCTTTGCACGTTGGAGTGCTTCTGGGTATCACCTCAATCTTGTGATCTACACGCCTCTTAGGTGGCAACCCTGCAGGTAGATCATCTGGGTAGACATCTTGATACTCTATAATAATATCGCTCAATGATTCCGGAATGTATAGATTGTCCTTAGAACCAGCAACATCTCTTATAAGTCCCAAGAAACATACATCACCTCTAGAAATGGCAGTCTTACCAATCACAAAGAGAGGTAAGCTTCTATTCTGATATCTACTTCTATCTCCGTAAATCTTCCATCCACCACTTTTTACTACTTTCTTTCTCCAATCTACCTCCGGATTGTATTGCTCCATCCACGGCATTCCTAGGATGACATCATATCGAGCTAATCGGATTACTCTCCATTCAATCTCTTCCCCGATACGCCGCCTATGGCTAGTTGTACCAATTCGTGCTAATGTCTCAATTGGTTTAGTTTGGCCATTTGGCAACTCCACTTCCTCACTCACATCCTTCATCAAACTCAATCCTAATTTCATTGCAAATGATCGTGATAGAAAGTTTTCTGTTGCTCTCGGGATCAATTAGGACTCTCACCTTGTGTCCTTCCATCATCCCATCTCGTGACAATCAATCGTGCTTGTTTCTTGCTCCCTCCATGAGCTTCCAATCGTTGTCTTCTTCCAACCCCGCCTTTTCTTCGTTTAGTGGAACCTGTAAGGCCGCGAGGCAAGTTTACTGGTGATCTTCGTTTCCCTGCAAGATCTCATCTTCATTGTCGTACTCCCTTCCTTCCATATTGTTGAAAGGCCTTCGCAACATAGGTCTTCCTCCGGGTGGTCCTGATTGAGTTCTACAAAACTTGGCAATGTGACCTATCCTCCCACATGTATAGCATTGACGATTGTCACGAACCGCCATTCCTCCTCGATTAACCATCCATTATTTGTAGGAAGATCCGGCAAATTTGGAATAAATGGTCGACGATTATCACCTCCATACCTAGGCGGTGGTCCTCGTGGTGGTGCATATCCTTCCCTACGTCGAAGGTTTCCCAACTCCATGGGTGTTGGGCCAAATGGTTCTGGAACGTTGCTTGATGGTTCACCGTGTGTGATCCCATAAGCACCCGAAATCCATTGAGCAATTGCGATTGCTTCATTCACTGTGGATGGATTACTTACCATCACCTCCTTTCGCACTCTCTCCTTCAGACCTCGTTTGAAGACATCTAAGGCTTCTGCTCCACTCATATCCATAATGGATACTTGAAGATCACGAAATTCTTCAATGTATTCATGTATGCCTCCTTTCTGCTTCAAATCCCACAACTTCATTCTCGCGGTTTGAAGGGAATCCACCGCCTGAAAGTTCTGAAGAAGTCCCTCTTGCATCCCACTCCATGAAATAGAAGCACCTCGTTCTGAAAGCATTCGTTCCCATGTAGTGTACCATGTAAGAGCCTTATCCATGAGGTAAGACCGCATGAACATTCCTGCAGTAAAATCAGAAACATGAAAATGTGATAGATGTATATTCATCCTCATGATCCATCCCTCCAAAACTCCCATGGCCCTACTGCCCTTGTAGGCTTCCACCTTACATGACTTTCCCATCCGAAGTAAGAGATTGGCTTGATCTTCCATCTCTTGAAGTCGTCTCCTATTTGCCTCTTCGTTGGCAATAGCAGTCGCTTGCGGTTGGGGTTGAGTCTCTTGTATCGGAGTTTCCACTTCCATCTCACCAACTATCTCTCTCTCTACCTTCTCACTCTCTAATGCCGAGATCTTGTCCTCCATGGCTTGTTGCTTTGTATGTCCATCTACAATAGCTTTTCTTAACTCTTTCATTTCTATCATGATTGAGTTCAGAACTTCACTCATAGAAACTGACGCTTCCATGCTTCTCCACCACTCAAACTAATACAATGTAAGTATAATAACAATCCAATCTCTCAAAATAGGGATCACAAAAGGCCGAGGTGATCCTATTTGACTCTATAGTACTCTTCACCATAATTCCTAACAATAAAGTCCCTCCATACTCTCTTCTGTCGGTAAATTGTTATAATTTCTACATACGTGTTGAACGGAACCGGTGCGGGTGGTTCACGATTCAAATCCATCCAACATTCAGTATAGAATGTAAATGGTACAATCCCACGTTTCTCCATAACTGACAATCGGAAGTATCATTGGTATTGGTGATGCCATCACTCGAGCCATAAAATCTGCAACCCAATTTGCCACAAGGTACACTCTGAAAACATCCTTCTCCATGAATCGAATATGGATGTTAAATAGATTGGGAAATGGAAAGTTTGGTACAGGATTTCCCTCAGGCACATCCATACCTGCAGCCCACAATTTTCCCTTTCCCCCTTACCCTACATGCAGATCAATGATCTCGCGGTCTCTATAAAACTCTCAAGAACTTAAAGTTATCATCATGATCTTGCTATTCCAAGAGGGGTAGTCCACACTCAAGGAAAGAGCAAGTTCGCCCGATACCATTGTAACACTAGGGAAGTGAGGAGAGACCACTCGAATAGCTCAAGAAATTCTGAAGTTGAGAGATACCTCAATGGTCTCTCTTTCTCCATATATAGTCCTAAAAAAGGTACAAACAAGATAAGGTTACACAACCACCATCCACTCAATTCCTCGTGGATCGATGACGTGGCGGACATCCCTATGAGCACACGGATTGCTGACGTGTACTCCAACTAACACACAAGAAACACAACCTAAAGAGCACACGGATTGCTGACGTGGCACCTTTAGATACTCCACTAATAGTCAACTCAAGACCATCTATCTCCTCCTTGCGTAACCTCTACTTTAGTTCTCACTAACTAAAGATGGTTACAGGGACTTCAAAAGAGCATGTATTGGAAACAATGAGAGAAGGAAGCCTAAATGGGCTATCCTTTTGCCCGACTTTTTGGAGGATTCCGCTTTGAAGTGGTACAATGAGTACAAGAAGAAACATGTGGAGGAAGACACTTGGGAGAGTTTGACAGAGAATCTTGTTGAAAACTTTCTTCCGGATGAAAGTTACGAGAAGCTAATGTGTGAAGTAACCTTTTTGAAGAAAGGAGAGAGTGAAAAGGCGAGGTCATATGTGGAGACACTTGAAAAGCGGGAGTTACATTTTTGTGTGGTGTTGAGAAAGAGCAGAGATGAGGTGGAGCCAACCATGGTGGGGATTGTGGCGATGTTGACAAAGAACTTTATTGGAGGTTTGAAGCCTTAGATTCGAAGCAAGGTGAGATATGAAAAGCCCTCTTTTAAGGTTGAGGCTATCTGCATTGCATTTTGAGTGGAGGAGAGCCTAGAAGGCAATGATTCTTGCTTGGTGGCTAGAGAAGCATCACCACCCGTTATGATAAGAATGACAACTATTACTATTGTTGCTTTGCTAGTAGTAACTACTCTAGTGATAGACTTGCACCATAAGTTGAAATCTATCACGGAAACACTCGTTGATCTCAAAATTAACATAGTACAACTATTGGAGAGGAGGAATTAGAATGTAGGGGGAGGATCTAGAGGGTATGGAATTTATCCTCCAAAAGGAAATCCACTGCAAGGGAACTTCACAGTTTTATGCTTTAGTTGTGGAGGCCCTCATTTCCAGCGGAATTGTCCTAATCCTTGACAACATGATGGAGTTAGACACAACAATCCTACTACGCCCCAAGTCCATCAAAGGACAAGGGAATAGCGTCTATTGATGTGTTTCCTCATCTGTGCACGTTTGAGAAGGGAGAGACCTCTATAAGTTTGAAAGTAGATATTATTGCACATGAGAAGAAGAGACCAAGATTTGCAAAGCAGTCTATCTCAATGGAAGATCAACCAAGCCAGAGCACTCAATCCAATGGTGTGAGTCAACCGAGAGCACTGAGGAAAAAATTGGGAATGGATGATTTCTCCATTTCATCTACCCAACTCAAATATGACGTGGTGGAGGATATGGGGAATCAAAAAGCCAATATAACTGTTGGCTAATTGATTGCTCTAAATCCTACGATAATAAAGGAGTTGAGCGGAGGCATAAGCTCCAAAAGGACTAAGAAGCGACGATCCAAGGGGAAAACTTCCATGGTGAATGTTGAAGTAGGAGTGGTAGATGCCGCTACCTTGGAGGTATATATCCTGGCTTTGAAGATTGAAGTACGCATTATTGGACGTGATGTTTCAGATATGCTTGTGGATGATGGATCTACGATGAATGCCATGTCAGAACGATTGTTGAAAAAGTTGGGGATGAAGCCTTCAATACCTTCCAATATCATTGTTGGGATGGCCAACAAGCAAAAAGTGCGACCCCTTGGAGTGGTGGACAAGATGGTAGTAAGTGTGATGGGAGTTCAAACCTTGTTGTCCTTTCAAGTGCTTGAGGATGCTAGCTATGACTTATTGTTAGGAAGACCTTGATTGAGGGCGGTGAGGACTACTGATCGGTGGCATAGGGGTTATCTTCGTATAGGGCTGAGGAACCATCGAGTGAAGGTCTGTCTCACAAGTGGTGGAGGAGTAGTCTCAGACTCGGATAGGCCTAGGAGTGATTACTTGGAGTCTGAAAGTGAAGAAAGTGGTAGCTTTTGAGAGGTTGACGCCAACATGTCGACCAATGAGGAGACATCATGTGAAGACACCTCGGATGATGATGTTCAAGTTCAAGTTCTTGCTGCAATGGATTTACTTCCTAGGCCACTGGTGGTGAAAGATCCCAACAAGATGAAGATGAGCGAAGATGAGATAACTCGACGGCTCTCCACTCTCAAGTTTGGTCCCAAGGTTACTATGGAGGAGAAGTCAAGGTTCTTAGATATATTTCGTAAATATATCCATATCTTTGCCTTTGGCTACAAGGATTTGAAGGAAGTAACCTTAGAAACTCATCGCATTGAGCTAGAGGAGAAGGCTCGTCCAGTACGTCAAAAGCAACATCGCATAAATCCACCAATGGCTGTGGTGATAAAGGAGGAGATCGACAAGCTAAAGGATGTTGGTTTCATCTATGAGGTAGAGAATTCTCAATGGGTTTCTCCTATTGTGATAGTCAAGAAGAAGAATGGTAAGCTACGTGTATGCATAGATTACAAGAAGTTGAATGCTGTCACAAAGAAGGATTATTATCCTTTATCTTTCATAGATGAGATTTTGGAGGAGGTAGCAGGTCATGAGTGGTATAGTTTTGGAGATGGTTATAGTGGTTATAACCAAATTCAAATTGCTCCTGAAGATCAGCTCAAAACCACTTTTACCATGCCATGGGAAACTTTTGCCTTTAGGGTAATGCCCTTTGGTCTATGTAATGCTCCAACAACTTTTTAGAGATTCATGAACAAGGTGTTTGAAACTTTTATTGGAAAATTTGTGTGAGATTTCATAGATGATTTTTATATATACGGGAAGAAGGAGGATCATTTTGATAATTTCATCAAAATTGTACAACGTTTGGACAAAGCCAAGGCCTCACTTGATCCACAAAAAATGCATTTTTGGATGTGAGGAAGGTTTGTTGTTAGAGCACATAATCTCCAAGGATGGTATAGCGATGGATCAAGAAAAGGTGAAACGCATCCTCAACTTACCTTTTCCAGTGACGTTGACCAAGTTGAGGCAGTTCCTTGGTATGATGGGATACTATCAACGGTTCATCTTTTCTTTCTCCAACAATGCTTATACCTTGACGGTTAACAATGAAGAAGGGGACGGATTACGATTTAATCCTCAAAGATGGAGAGGCAGTTGTGGCGTTCGAACTTCTTAAGAAGTCATTGGTAACGGCTCCTATTTTAGCCAAACCAAATTGGGGTAAACCTTTCATTCTCTACACGGATGCTTCAAACATTGCTATAGGATGCACTCTAATCCAGTAAAATGATGATAACCATGATCATCCAATTGCTTATGCTAGTAGACAGATGGTGCATGCTGAGAGAAACTATTCAGTGACAGAAAGAGAGGCTTTAGCTGTGATCTTTCCATGATGCAACTTAAGCCCATGAGCAATCAGTCGCTCAAATACCTCATGCAAATGTATCTCACGCTCCCTCACTATAGCACTATATACTAGAATATCATCGATGTAGGCTCGGGCATAATCAAATCCGACTAGGATTCTATCCATCACCCTTTGGAACTCAACAGTTGCATTCTTCAACCCAAATGGTAAGAACTTCCAGTGATACAACACATCCTTGCCATGTGAATCAATTGCCCAAAAGGCTGTCTTGGCCTTATTCTCAACTCAAATCTGCAAATGATGAAATCTTGCTCGTAAATCTAATGTCATGAAAATCTTTGCATATCCAACCGCATCAAAGATCTACTTAGTGTAGTCATAACATATCGATCAAATTTTGTCTGTTGATAGATAGATCGGTAGTCACCACACATGCGTCTATCTGTATAATTGCCATGTTTTTCCTTCTTGATTGACATCACCACAGCAGAGTCAAACTCTCCATATGATATCTCCACTAATCTAGCCTCAAGAAGATATTTACACCTGAAATGCTAGACCTCGAAACTTCATTGCTGTCTTTGAAGTGCTTTCATGATCTCCTCATCCTCCTTTGTTACAGCCATCATTTGAGACCACATATCAACTTGGATTTTCACCTCTGTGATGTTGTTGATACACGACATTCGTGTGAGAGCATCTACAAGTTGTTTCTTGCCCTCCATATACACTATCTTCATGTTGAACTGTTGACGCCATTCTACCCATTGAATTTGTCGTTTGGAGAGATCTTTCTGAGTTTTGTAATAGACCAATGGTTTGTGGTCGGTTTCTACCACAAACTCTTGTCTCCCAAGTAGTGCTTCCAATGTTTCCTGACCAGAATAATGACTAACTCCTCTCGTTTAGTTGTGTGATAGTTTTGCTCTGCTGCAATCAACTTTCGGGAGAAAAAGTCAACCGGGTAGCAACCATCCTCCCATTGTTGAAGAATTCCACCCACTGTTGTACCTGATGCATCAGTAACCAACTTGATTGGTCGATTAGATCATACCAATTGAGAATAGATCCATGCAAGAGAGCATCTTTCAATGCTTGAAATGCTAACTCTGGTGTGGTTCACCATCTCCATTTTTTAACCCTTCCTAGCATTAAGATATTCAAAAGTCAAATTTGACCAACTTGAGGAGTAGTTCAACCATTTTGATGAACCGAAAACCAGAGTACCTAACACCCACGACATCTCTTGATTCATGAGCTAACAACATATAATCTGCCACCACGTCATCTGCAGATGAGCAGGTGATTCTCCCGTCGTCTCTCAGCACATTGTTTCGGATCTTCACGGAGTGTTTTGCTTCGGTGAATTTCCTGGATCCGGAAAGCAATAGCAGCAGCAGCAGAAACAAGTGGTACCGTATGACAGTGAATTTCGTCTTCTTTCGGAAAGTTGTGTTCATTGTCATCACCATGTCCTCCTGAATATTGAATGGTTGAAAAACCGATTAGTGTTCCGTACTTTCTTAAATGGAGCATAACAATCTTCACAACTCCATAGGTGCCATCCTCGATTTCTTCCGGAGTGCTTTTCCATCCGATGGTACGTATATATATTCCGTGTACAAAATTAAGTTTAAGCTAACGTTAGTAAGATGTTGTTCTCTTTTACTCCTACTGCAGTGTTCAATACTCTTCATCACCTGTGATATTTGGTGATGAGCGAAAGTGCTCAACGTTTCCCACTATGTCGAGACTGTGATATCGAACGTGCTCATCTCTACAGCTCAGGACCAGCGGAGCTATAACAAATCCATGTGCGAATCGGATTAATTTTAAACAAGAGACAATCATCATGTATATATGAACGAATTTTTGTTTTGGCTTTGGTTCGCCGAGAGGTTTAGCGCTTGCGGATCGCGGATCGCGGAAACATGGCCTGTTGGATTTGAGTTATGCTCGTTTTGTCGTTATGTCGTCTACGATGAAGCCATCATTTTGGTCAATGGTTTCTCCCTTGAAATTTTGGGGATCCAGGATACTCATGATTATTCAGGAGATTCACATCCACAATCCAGATGTCTTATCGAAGGATTCATTATGAAAGTGATCAGGTAGCGAGGGCCACCTGCAGCACACTAAATAATCCGCCGATTTGGGCTGAAAAATATAATACATAATGGCCAACTATTGGATTGTGTCCTTCAGGGCTTGCCACTTTGGTTTGATACTTATTTGGAAATATAGACCCATGCATATATATTCAGATTGTAAGTCCTTTTGTTGCACACGCTCATACCATATAACTTATAGCGAAGAATGTGCCATCGTACCAAGAGGATCAAGATGTGCAGATCCCCCCTGCTTTACATATTACACTAAAGTCCATCATCTTTACTATTGCTTCTTATAATATCTGTCGCCTCTTGGGCTAATCTGGAAATAATCTAATCTCAAACTTGTTTGGTACAGGTTTTCAGATTTGTCAATTGTGTTCTTGTAAGATGATTGCTAGAGAAAAATATTTCATACATTCTGATCATGTCGATCAGTCTCGGATCTGATCAACTCATGATCTTTAGTTTCTTTCTAACTAAGAAAGACATAGGGAGATCGAGGAGAAAATGCGAGGAACTGTGCTGACCATATATACCTGAGTTGTGCAAGTGAAACTTCAGCTTAGATTCGTGATAGTGGGGTATTCTGAGAGGAGAATGACTAGTACAACAGTTGGACTCGATGCGTTTTCTTGCTTCTGCCATTGGTGTCGTGAATCCGGAAGGAGAAATTAAGCAGCAACAGCATAAAACACTTCAACCTTCCCAAGCGTTCCTTCGCTAGTTGTGTTCATTTCCATTACCATCACCATCAAAATACCTACCTGCAAGAACATGGAGCGACTGATCGTTTATACGAGTTGCGGAATTCGATGGTCACAAGTATACAAAGAGTACTGCAAAACTACAAAAGTAGATTACCTTAGTTCCGTCTCTGGAGGATATAATCGGATCAAATCGCATACGTAGAGAAATCATGGTTGATGACGACTAAGATCATTACCCTATGTATCAGCCGATACTGTCAACTCAGAGTTCAGTATTCGACTATTATTATTCAGCTCTGGAGCCCAGCCTAAGTATACCAAATGCTTATCGGATCAAGAAACCTATTTTTGGTTCTTGCCATAAGAAAGCGTTAGAATCTGATTTATGATCATGCTCTGTTAACCTCATACTCCGTCAACGAGTTCCCAGATCTCTGCAGAGTAAAGTCACTTGACCGCAAAACGCATGTCAGCAGGTTAGATCACAGACGTAGATGCCATTGTGTAGTCTACGGCGTGGCCAATATCTTTCATCGGTCTTCATTCTTGACACATTTGAGTTTCTAGACGGTTTTTCTTCGGTGAACTTCTCTGTTGGAAAACTATTCATACCAAAAACTCACACAGATACCGTCAACTTTAGCACTTATTGATATGACGGAAATTCTAAGTTGACAAATTTGGTCACTTTCTGAATTTGAATTAATGTTTAAGTGTACAGCCATTTCCTTTATTCTGACATCCAAAAGACTCTCCCGACTACAGACCTTTTGGTGTACATGGCCAAATAATACACCTCAACGAATCACCTATGACATCGTACTGTGTTTTCTAGGCTACAAAAATTCAACTCAGATGTAGCAACACAGGCAAGATGCAACAACTGTCATTTAACATTACAAATTTTGCTCCGTATGCACATTGGATTGAATGCATTCCGCATGCAGGCACATGCATGCATGCTTAACATCGGACAGACTTATACTTCTGCTTTGAAGTTACAGACATCCCTGCAGTGTTTTATTTCTTGAAAAATTGGTGAGTAACCCGCAAGTTCATAGAAGAATTCTTCATATGCGCAGATGCTTTGTGATCACGTGACTGTAAGCTTTTCCTTACTTACTGTTGGCAATGCGGCATCAAGCGGACATCTCCTTATTCTGTCTTGATTCCAACTCCCTCCATGGAGCGCATTGAATTGGAAAGGGCGTTGGCTGAGAAGGGAATTCACAATTTTCTTCGTGCGGCCATCTTCGAAAAGAACTTGATCGGAGTTGAATAATTTCTTTTTTCCGACGTAGTAGTTGGAGTTGAATCCTCCCGGGTTCATGGTGTTCATGAATATCTCTAGTCAGTCATTCAACGTCTTCTGAGGGCATTGGGGCTTCACCTCTTGAGCGTACGTTGCATTCAAAATGGGATCTGTAAAGCGAGGTTCGGTGATTTTGTAGAGACGATCGATGATTTTCTCGCAGTGTCCAATTCCGACATTGTGTGATCTTGCCATTAATGGTACGTGCAAATTTTAGACTCAAGCAAACTTTGTCTACAGGATTCTTGGGCATAACATAGATATGAAATTACAAACTTCACGAATGAAATGATTAAATCTATTGGTGTACCTGGCCGCCAGGATTTTACAGGTGCCGAAATTAGAGTCATCTGCCTTGTGGATAGATTAACCTCTCTAAGCAAAATATGCTATCAGCTGGGAAGCGTCAAATTCTAGTGGTGGTAAATCCGCTTCTGCAGCTGCTGCGCTGGAGCAAATGCCATCTTTTCTTCCACCTCGTACCACCCAGCCTGTTCCATTGAGATTTAAACTCAACACATTTACAACAACGGGCTTATGATTACTCTTTGTGAAGTCTTTCAAGGTGAATCTGAAATTAAAAATGAAAGAAGATGATGAATTCAGGATTGTAAACAGCTGCCTGATTAGACAAAGCTGTACGTATTAGTCGTATTGTCAAGATGTTATGTGGGTTTTTTTTGCACCTTACTTAAGAATGACGTGTTCTTACAGTTTATGTTCTGATGCTGGGAGGAGAAAGATGATACTATGTGCACTAATTGAGTTAAGTTTATATGCTTCACCGGAAATTTGTTGTTACATGTACTCATACATACTCGTTGTCTGAATTGCAGACAAAGATGAGTCTTAGACTGCTTTCTTCTCATGTATAACTTCGCGGTGCTGTCACGGTCTGCATGAGCCAAAATGTCTGCACAAGACACCACTCCAGGACAAACAGCCTCAACAACAGTTTTCTTGGTCGAATCTTCATCCAGCAGAACGGACCATCACATATCTGCAATCCGGATATATGTGTAGATATCTGGGTAAGTAACTGAATGGCTCTAACACAGCAAAAATCCAACACAAGACATCCATACACAGTGAAGTTAGCTTATTTTACTATCTGTCAGATCTTTCCACCAAATTTCAAGAGAGATCATCAACAAATAAAGCTATTATCTTTGATATAAGGAATCACATTAGTAAAAGAATAAAATAGTTCTCCTCTTGAACTACACTATTAGACTAAAATATGGAGGGCAAAGTATTCTAAAGTGGTTATATGCTACTCACTATCAATTCTTGCATTCTATAGCTCCAGCTGTGTTTTCCAATATCAATCTTATTGCACTGTGACTTCACTTTCTAAACATAAAAACAACCATTCTAGAAGCTTTCAATTCCCCAGTCGCAGCCATGTCATGAATGAGGTGAGATAAGCACGGGGACAATCAATGACGAGAATGGGGCCATGTCGTACATAGCACAAGTGCATCAGTATCTAGAATTCACCTCGACTACATCTACCACGCTGTCCTGAGCATTTCATCCGCAAAGAAATGACTGTATCTGAGTTGAGTACAAACATGATCGATCCGGATCCGATTGGACAGGCAATGTCGTGGCTTCTACAATTCAATTTTCTCATGTAACATACTCTCTTTGTCTCATAGTAAGTGTCCAAGGTGAAATATAACCAAATATAAACAATCGTCAAATCTAGATCGATCATTTGATTCTCTGATGATCGAGAATCAAATGATCGACACAACTAAGTGTCGCTGAGAACAACTACTCGAAATCCTTTTTGAGACAAAGAACTTGATTGGATCGGACGCTTATTGTTTTCATCTGATGTCATGGTCAAGTTGAGGAAATTAAGTGACCTGTAAACTCTATTCTATTTCCAAGTCTTGCTAGGAAGCAGAAAAGAGTTGTGCCTAGTAATTACTCAAGCTCGTAAATCACTGGAAGGAGAACATCTCAACGCATCCGTTCAGAATACATAGAACTCATACGTTGCCGAGTGAAATCGATTTTCTTGGCCGAAGGATTCTTTCGGCCACATGCAGCTGGCAGCTTGCGACTCTGTGAATGTTTACAATACCGCTCCTGCTTCTTGGTTACAGATGATGTCAGAATACATAGCACTCATACGTTGCCGAGTGAAATTGATTTCTTCTTTTCTGAAGGATTCTTTCGGCCACATGCAGCTGGCAGCTGGCAGCTTGAGACTCTGTGAATGTTTACAATACCACTCCTTCTTCTTGGTTACAGATAATGTCAGAATACATAGAACTCATACGTTGCCGAGTGAAATTGATTTCTTCTTTTCTGAAGGATTCTTTCGGCCACATGCAGCTGGCAGCTGGAGACTCTGTGAATGTTTACAATATCACTCCTGCTTCTTGGTTACAACTCATCATCGTGTGATTTGTAAATTAGGGTGGGCTCTTATTGTCGTTAGATTATCTTATCTAATTAGTTTCTCTGGTTAGACACTTGACACTAGCCCTGTTCCTAATGACCATACTGTATGTATTCAGTCTCTTTGTGCTGATAAACATCAATCAAAAAGATCACATGGTATCAAAGATATACTACTTTGTTTGAGGCAGGACTCCTCTCTATGTAGTGTAGAACCTTATGTATGAGCTCTCTCTACATTGCAGGTTTGTCTATGGTGATTGATTCAAGCACCTTTCTGGCAGTGCCAGAATATCCATGGTGATTGGTTTGGAGCACACATTGATCATTTTTTACTCTTTGGTGAGTCTAGTTCCCTGATTTCAAATCAACAAAGAGTTTCTTATGGATCTATCATGTCTGTACAGATGAGCACCTCTTCTCCAGAAAGTGAAATGTTCACGGGTTCAACAAACTACATCGTCTAAAGATGGCGCATCCATAGAATCCTAGTGGTGTAATAGCGTGCATAGTGAAGGTAAGAGAGCCCCAGCAAAGTGGGGAGACTCTAGAGAATCTGCATGACATTGGGAACAAGCCAAAAAAGCTAGCATTGCGTAAACAATTTTCATCATAAAAAATAGAAGAGTCCATGAGTGTTTCTAGCTTCAAGGATGTTTTTAACTTTTTTGAAATGGAACCAAGTAAACAGCTTGCTGAGTATCACGATATACTTGATGATAGTATCATTGTTGAACAAATTATCAATGCACTCCCTCACCGCTTTGATAATTTTGTCAGAGTTGCATTTGTTTCTTGAACTTACAGGCAGACTTCAACTTGAAGAGGATCTCCGCAAAGCTCTAGATGGTGGAGAATTAGAAAAGACAATGGTTACAAGATTCTGCACCATCCTACGAAAGCGAAGAGCGTGACGTTTTGCCAACAACACTGTAAAGATTGACAAGTCTACATCAAGGTGGAACAGATGTGGACAATTTGGTCACTAGGGTCGTGATTGCAACATAGATATCTCAAAATTGCCTCCCCGCATGCATGCACAAGGTAATGAGGCTAATATAGCTTACCCCACTGACAAAATTCAATCAAATATTCACCCAACATTCAAGAAATCATAGTATTAACAAATAGTGCTTCAATGCATGAGGAAATTGATAAATTTGAAGATGCATTAAGGGCTCTTGATGTGGAATATGATCCCAAAACTTGGCGTGAATTTTGATGAATTGGAGAGGACAATGATTTCACTGGAGCTCTTTAAACTAGACTTGCAGAGGAGGATTCTGATGATTGAATTGAGAGTTCAGACACTGAATTTGAAATCTGCTCGGGTAACTTACTTGGTGGACTTGATGTAGAATGTGAGAAGCGTGTGTTAGCAGCAAAATTAGGCAATTGTAGAGATAAAGCTCATAAGCCTAAATTAAAGTCGAAGAATTAGTGGATTCTAAACTCTTGGGCATCCAGCCACATTAGTGGAGATCCAAAATTAGTGAAGAAAGTCCGGAAGTTCTCATACACCTTGAACATTCTGTCTGCAGGAAGTCAATCACATCAAGTTCAAGGAATTGGACATATTGTACTGCACAAAGCAACAAGGTTATGAAGAAATTTGATCGTGTGCTTCATGTTGAGAGTGCAAGTAGGAATCTACTCTCTGTAGGATCCCTTGCAGACATGGGGCTTGTCACCATATCTGATAAAACCAAATGTCTAGTACTTGATAAATACCTATAGAAAGTAATTCTTAGAGGAATTAGAGACAGTCTTTACAGATTTGATCCAGTTTATCAACATGAGCTTTAAGTCAACGTGGCATATAATAAAGACCATATCAATATTCACTTGTAGCACAAGAGATTGGGTGGCCTTAGCTACGCTAGGATGTATTTTTTGAGCTCTAAGGATAAGACCACTTGATTACCTTTGCTACCACTAACTAGTCAATTTGATATGCAGTGGTTATCAATTGGGTAAGTAAGCCAAGAAATCTTTTTCAAAACAAAGTCAATCGAGTACCTCTGCAAAGCTTGACCTAGTACATGTTTACGTTTTGTGACCCCTTATTAATCTAGTGACTTCGAGCCAAGAACAACATCATCACTTTACTAATAGTTTTTCTGAAAGTATTTGGATTTTTCTCATGGGACTCAAAAAGTGAATCCTTTAGATACTTTGTAAGTTCAAAGCACATGTTGAGAAACAAATTATACTTGGTTTCGGAGGACCAGGTTACTGTTAGAGATGTGGTGGTTACCGGTACTACGTGAGACACAATTTCATAGGGGTGATTACCCATCCTCTCGATAGGCCGTGAGTGGTGCTTTAGCAGCCAAGGTTTTCAAGTATAAGGGTATGTGGAGAGCTCATCTCTTTGTTACTCTAGGTTTGGAATTATATAGATGGATGAAACCAAAAGGTTAACAAGGGACTAGAACCCAATAGCATCGCAATGGGAAATATGTCCTACTGCACCTAAAATATCCAAACTATCTAGGTCAAACAGTCTTCAAATAACAAGAGCATCCAAAGAAGCATCACCTATTGTGATAGCTCTCTTGTAGATTGCAGTAGCTAGTGTTTTCTCTAGAGCAATGAAACAAGTTGATTAAGATAGACTATACAATAAGCTAAAGAGAATGATACCCTTGTTATTTAGTATGGTACGCTCTTGCACACTCTTTCACAAACATGTTGAAGTTAGTTTCCATAGCTCTCCATCCTTTTTGTTATTCTACTTTGTTGTTACTAAGAAACAAATTGGTTTGTCAATCTAATTGCATAAGCACATACTCGGCGAGGAAAGTTCGTGTCTGATGAATCCAAATCCTATTGCAATCCAAAAGGTATACATTGCTAGTTCATCACGATTTACATTCCACAACAAAAAGGGGGTTGCAGAATGCAAAAACCATACACAATAAGATAGAGCTTGATGCATGGACTCGAAAAATTGAATTCTTGACTATCTATGGGCGTAAATGATGAATAATGCCAATTACCTTGTTAATCAATCTCCAACAAGAACTGATTTTGATCTCACTACTTGACAAGTAAAGTGAAAGAAAGCAAGATGGAGATATTTTCAACCTTCAAGTGTTTGATTGTCAGGCATATGTAAACATAGATGATGATAATCTACACAAGCTTAAGCCAAATGACCAACATGACATTTTTGTGGGTTACCAGCTATCTTCAACCGGATATAGGTGCTTCAAGACTATTTCAATAAAGGTTGTCTCTCACAATATTATTTTTGATAAGTTGATTCTCAACAACATATTGGAGGTTCTTGTTAATTCAGATACTGTAGTTGGTTACGGGTCCATAGTGTTTATACTGTCACCATTTTTCCAAAAATTTGCTAACATTTCCTCGAGTACTCACAAGGCTCCACCTCAAAGGACTTCACCTAATTGCCCTTATTGCTCCAAACCTCACTACCAATGAGAATAAAGAGTGATTTTTTTGATCTGAGTGTGATCAAATTAGCTCCATATTTACTTAGAGCTTTACAACGAATCGAAACACATTACTTATCCATCATATAAAAAATATGAGCTACAGTTAATAAAGAGTCAAAATAACAACTCTAAACTTGCTAACTATGAAAAAACCTACAAATGGAACAGAGTTGTTTATAATTTGACAATAATACTTGTTGCCAAAATTTCATGGTTGTTACAACGCGTCTATAATTCCTTCTTCACTTGAAGATAATTTTATTATCTTTCACTCAAAACCTTGGCTCCAAATCTCATAGCATACCTACTTTCTTTGTCTATGTCGTCTTGTCTTTGGATCAGATCTCTTTTCATATCACTGTATCGATAGGGACGACGGAAGATTGATGCATCAGTTGTCAAGTCAATCCGTATACCAGGTCCCTTCAAATAGCCTAAATCCTTCATACTGAAGGCAAAACAGTATCTGAAAGTCCTCAAAAACCTCTACACCCTACATCTTTCTTCTCTTGTCACTTTGGGACCAATCTCAATATTTCAGATCTCCTCTCCATCAACATTAGAGATAGAGGACGTAGTATTTGGTTGCTAAATGATAACTTCTTGAGTAGAAAGCTTTTTCTGCTCTCTCATACCATGCTCCACTATCTCCGTGTGAACAACTCTTGCTGATGTAGGTGTAATCTCTTGTGTTGTATCACAAAGATCTATAGTGGTAACCACCGCTTGTCCCACGCAAAAATCTCCAACCATACTCAAAGAATACCCTACCTCTCCTTCTCTAACATCCCCATAAAACCAAGGATGAGATCTTGGGCACTTCTCACCCCACCTTTTGCCTCCACCATCTTAGTAGGCAAAGAGTTTATCACACATGTGGATCATATGCATCTTTGCTTAGCCAAGCCGAGGCTCACAATCCATGTCAAACAGTTCAGACACATAGCCTGATCCAACACGTTGTGATGCCTTTGACAATATATGTACTGCTATAGTTCCGGTACAAAATCCCATAGCTTGCTCTCCCTCTTCAGCGTTGGGTTCCACCAACCATTGCAAGTGAGAATCCCATACAAGTCCAAGTCCTCCCTCTCTGTAAGTATGGGAAATTGGGTAAGTCAACAACGTGGGTAATGCCGGTCTTGGCTGACCCACAAGGTTCACCACTGCCATAGGTGACATGTCAGCATATACCACTGCCTGAGATTTTCTATCCACATCCAAAATACTCTCCACTCCATCATATGCTTGCAATAAAACCTCCCTTGAAAGAAGGTTTTTCCACCATAGATGTGGACAGTGTGCACGAGATCCTACTCTTGCTACATCCAGCAATACCGTTGGTCCAATCCATGACCGCACCTGATGTGCACTCGTCATCATCCATGCATATGGATCATCCAACAAGGAAACATTCTCCAAAATGTATGCCGGATAATAGGTTTGTTGTGACTGCAGGGAACGTAACAGACGTAACATCTCCCAAAACATGTTTAAACGTGAATCCTGTAGCCCATGACCATTACCAGCACGTGTGTGTCCTTGACATGGCCATCCAACAATAATCAAATATATGGTGCCATGCCGAGTAAGGTTTTGCATCCCAGCAATAAAATATCTGACTGCAAAGCCTGCTGATATCCTTGAACTGCCAACAATAGTAGAAGATATGGGTATATCCGCATCAACTATGTCACATGGAGTAATGAGACGCGTCTTGCAATCTCATCTCGCTTCATATACAAGTATCGATGTACTCGTATGTCAGACTGCAAAACAGCAGCCAAATCTATGCTAATCTCTCCAAACAGATCCAACACACATATACCTCCTCTGGATACTGCCAAGCAATAGGCGTTGTATCTAAAGTTGACAACATAGTGGAAGTGGGAATAACTTCCTTCGTCTCCTCCCTCTTTGGAGCAAAAGGCTCACTCCAAGCCTGATGTATGAGCTGATCTGCCATCTGTCATTGCTGCATACATGAAGTACCTAGTGATTCATCCAACGTGGATGACATTACTCCACTAAGACTTGGCATGATAGCCACAGCCTCTACACCATGACTATCATGAGCATCCATGTTACCCTTCAACAAATCATCAGACCAAGTAACACAAGTACTGAAGACTGCAATATAAGCCAAACCTTAACTTGGTATAGGCCTAGAACCTGTAATGAATCGTATATGTAATGTACTCACTCACTCGGACCTTCCCAGATTGCCAACCTGGCCTATAAAAGACTCTTCTCCCAATAATTAATGCTAAATCCCATCGGGTATAACATTACCGCATCCACCAATACATCATAGGACTTTGCAATTATAACTACATCATATGCTCGCGTTGTAGAACTATCCGTAACATGATCCGGATGCAATTGCACCGTCAACCCCACCAGGGTACGACAAACCTTCGATAAACCTTTCCTGAAAGTCCAACCAAACAGAAGACACCACTTCTATTATCTAACATCACCGTACTTGGTGACACCCTTGTACACTCGTTTGTCGGCCTCACAAGTAACTCCATCATTCGAACGACAGAAGCTTGCCAAGTTCCACTAGTAGCTATCGTGATCCCATGATCAACACTACTAGTGCTCACACTACTTGAAGCAAACTAGACATCCTATTTGCTTTCACAAAGCGTGGATGCCAATCGTGTAGTACATAGAATGATGACATCCCCAACGCCAATAAATCCTTCGTTGAGAAAACAGGGGAATGAATAAGAGTCTTTACTGTCCCCAACATTGCGCTGGATGCTACCTTAGACAATGTTGATGGCTTCTCCCTACTTGCTCCAACTCCAAATACATCCACATTGGCTTGCACCCTCATCTCTCCAATAGGTCATCTAGGAGCCATGGATGAGGTGTTCAATACCTCAGACAATGTGAAAGACTAAGGAATTGTAGGACCGTAGTTCTTAAGATAAGTAGGATTTTTCATTTTTTTTGTGTGAATAAAGAGTTATATTCAGGTCCTCTTGAAGGTATTCGTCTGAATATATGTTTGTTAGATAGTAATACCATTAGGGAGTTCACACGAGTAAATTGCAAGGGAATTTAAGCGCGCGTTTGGGCGACGAATTGAAGAATTGTCAAGAGAAAGTCGATGCCAAGAACTTGCCGAGCGGCCGGAGCAAGAGAAGCTAGCTGCAATGTCGAAGCGTCAAACCGGAGGAGTTCCAGCAGGAAGAAGTGCGACGATGGGGAGAATTCGACCGCTTATTCTGATGGCGGATTGGAATCCAGCGGAGTTGCTGAGGTTGAAGAACCTTGGTGGAGCATTTCTGTCATGGCGATGGGATTACGTGTGCCCGGAGCTGTGCGATGAAGTCTGGAGAGGGAAACCACTGACAGCAATGGGAAGCAAAGCGCAGCCGGAGAAGTGGGATGCGAAGTTATGGGCGAAGGCTTTAGGGTGCAACCACAAAGAGGACAAAGGCAGCGTCGATTAGGAGGGATCGGCGATGCACACGGTATTTACCTTCGACGAGCGGAAGTGGTTCAACCCTAGGGAGAGGAAGGGGACGAATGGCTACAAGCTCGATTTGATTAAGGATGTATTCAGGAGAAAGGTGGCACTCACCTTGAATCAGCTTTTCTCACCGCATAGAACACCGCGACAAAGCTAAGAGAAGACGATAAGAGTGTAGTCTATCTCTCGTCTTTCTTAGTACACCTGTATGCAAAGCTGGAGTGGCTGACGCCTATGGAGAGGTAGCTGTACCGGTTGGAGAGTGGGTTAGCGGACTTGGATGCGGATATCGACAGTGCTAGTAGTGGGTCGGCAAGGAGTCTAGAAACGAGTGCTCCAATTGAGCCAAAGAGAACGGGAGAAGTGAGACCGGCGGTGCAGAGCAAGCCTGATTCGGACTCAGATCTTGAAGTGATTGGAACTTTGAGGAAGAGAAAGAGAGTAGTGGATAACAGTCCACCAGCTCCTCTAGCAGTTCGAATAGATGTAGGGAAGAAGAAGGTAGAAGAAGTAGGACCGGCAAAGACTTCTCGTCTGAAGATGATGGCGGTGAAGCTAGGGCCGAAAGCCTCAAAGGAGATTGCAGAACCTATGACATCGGTACTACAACTGTCGCAGAAGTTGGAAGCTGTGGTGGTCCTGATATTGCTGGAGTTCAACGAGATGGGGCCGATATATATGCTAGGATGGGACCCTGAAGCAGATGGGTATATGGAGTTGATTCAGATGATGAACCATCTAGTGTTGGGAAAGGAGGACCAATCCATCACAGTGAGAGAGCTAACAGAGAATGTGAACAAGTTGTCTAAAGGAGAAGACTGAGATGGAGAAGAAGGTTCATGAGGTGAAGAAGGCCTACGAAGAGATCTGTCGTATTCGGGGTGCGGAGATTCATTTTGTGGAGAAGGAGAACACTCATCTTCGGGAGACGGTGCAAGACCTTAAGCGAATATTGATTTAGATGGATGTGAAAGCACTTGTGAAGTTGGAGAACCTCGCTATCATATGTGCACAACATCTGTTCACACGGTGTGATCGTGTTGAGACGCAGCGGTTAGAGCGGTTGGTGGCAGCAATGGAGAATCCCCGCGACTCAAAGGATCAACAAAAGGAGATGTACAAGGCATTGGGTTGAGATTTTAGGGAAGCCATGGCTCTTCATCGATAGGAGATCGCGGCAGATGTACAGGAAATGAAGTTAGGAATCGACGCATTCACGCAAGCAGCGGAGGTGTGATCGAGTGGCTTAGATCAGAGTAGAAGACTAAGGAGAGAGCGATCCTTGTAGGAGACGGATAGCTTGGCAGTTAGGAGTAGCAGTTAGAGCATTCATTATAAATAGTCGTAGAAAATAAAGTGATGGATCTTTCATCTTTGCAAGTGTCCAAGCTATTGGATTGGAAATTGTAGTCAGGGTAGAACGAGCACTCAAGGAGCTGGTATCTGCAAGCTAACATTGTGACGACTGAAGCGTGTATCCATGAAGTTACCCGGATATTCATCCACAAGCTGAGCCTGTCTGTAGCATCAAAATTACTCTAGAGGATGTTTTTGCCGAGACGCAAACGTGTAATGAGAGAGATTTTCATCCCGAAGTAAAGCAAACAGCTAAAATCTATTTGATGTGTTTGTGGAATTGGTGATGTGATGGGTTTGTGAAGGAATTGAGATTGAATCGATTGCCTTCTTTGTGAATGCTCTTCGGACTTTGCAGTCCTGAGTTAGAAAGATGTCTAAATGCTTATTTCCCTTCTTTGCTAGTGTGCTTTGATCCCTCATTCCCTTGGGAACGAATCAATCTATACAAATTCGGACTGAATAGTGCCTACCCGTGCTATTACAGGAAGTCTAACATGAAGATCCAACTCCATGGACGCTTGTCTAGACTCAGTAGTATGTGTTGCATTACGAGTCAAAGCAACTACACATGGTTGTGCCACTGCGCACATGTTCTCTAGAACATCTCCATCATATGATGTAGAGGCAACAGCTTTTGAATCTAATCTTTGTTGGGCTATAGCCATACTTGCTTTCTTTTGCTCCAACGACTCAAGTCGAGATGTCATGTTCACCTCATGACTAGACTCATGGGCTAACACTTGAGTCCTCTACCACAACCCATGCCACCTTGAACTCCACGTCCTCTTCGAGGAACTACCATGGCAACTCTTGTTTATCTTAATTATGGATGGAGATCAAAATATTGATCCATCATATGACCATGTCTGTGATAATGCTCACATGATTTTGATTCAACATGATCCATTATTCGATCTTGAAGGCAATCCTTCTTGTGATGAGGTCCACCATAAGTCCAACACACCATCTCAACAATTGATTATTGACCTGAAAAGGATGGCAATGGTCTAGATGCAACACCTTCATCATTCTGTCTAGATGGTCGATATTGTCTCACATGTCTACCAAACCACTCCGGGTTTGTGTTGTAGATTGGTTATGTGAAGAAGTTGATGAAGATGGTGAATCCTTGCTAAATCCATCAGTCACCAACCTCTCTCCTTGCATGTTGAGCTCAATACGCTCAGCAAGACAAAACAAAATGGCCAATGTAGGTGATGTCTCATGTAGTAAGGTAGCATCTCTCACTCTACGTCTCAACTCCCAATCCAATATCCCATACCAATATTGGACAACTTGTGCGTCTGTCATCCCATGGGTAATACTGATCAATCGATGCATTCAAGTATACGCCTCTAGAAGACTCTCTTTAGTCTTCCGTTGAAACTCATGCAAACCTCGTAGCTTGTCAGTTCTCATCCTTTGGTAGTCTCTCCTCAACCATGCGAAGAACTTCAGAATAGGATTAAAGGTTGGCACCTCTATACTCTTCCGAACTCTACTAGCTCCAACCATATCATCAGGGCCAAGTACAGAGGATGAAATCGCAACTCCAAACACTTTACCCAAAGTAATAGAGATGTAGTTTAGAGACCAATATTATCTCCAGAACTCTATCTTCTCAAGGTGTTCACGCCAAAATTCATGATAATCATCCATCGGCAGACCCTCCAAATACTGGAATAATCCCTTCCAAGCCATAAACGGACTGAACATCGTAGAGTTGCACATCCACTCTAAATCACACCATGAGTCAAACTCCTAGATGAAGTTCTCCAACTCAATTGTGCCAACTGTACCTGCATATTATTTGGGACCCTTGGTGGTCCCATAGATATCGTTCATGTCCCACAACAACGGTGTGGGTACACACTCCAAGATATCACTAAGCTTAGCTCCGTCACTCTCTGAAACCAAATCAAAGTCTTATGTGAACCTCAAAGGCCAAGTTGATACCGCACTCTGCTACGGGTGCATCCAATGCTAACCCAAGCAGTCTCTGCTCTGGAACCTCTAGAGAACTTCACTGTGATACTAATGTATCACCTCCGCAACTGTACAAAAATAGGTCCCCAACTGGAACTAGAAACAACAACTGACACCAGAAACAACAGCTGGAACCAGAAACTGCAATAGAAGGTACCCGAGGCACCACAAGGTACTAATACAAGGGCAACGTGAAACCTTCCATCACTACGAGCACTCACCCTATGTACATGTCCGCATGTCCTGTCTCATTGGGGAGAAACATGGATAGTATGACTCATCTGCCAATCCAGCCTCACCATCATTAGCACATAGGAGCTCCAACACTCCAAACAATAAAGCACCAACACAAAAAAATATGTTGCACAAACAAAAAGCACAGATGGAGGTATATCAATCACAAGAAACATAAAGAACAATTCTTCATCTCAAAAACATCCATCAAATGTGTCAATCCAACCCAACCCGGATTGACATAGCATTAGACAGGCATTTAAAAACACAAAAACTTGATTTTGGAGGTTTTATGCTTTCCAAATCGATAATTTAACACTAAAAACCTAATTTTCAAGGCATTGCATTTAAATTTTCCTTTCAATTTACTGCATAATGAAATTTTATTTTTTGCAAACGGACACCGTTTGAAACTTCTACGGGACTCTGAAAATCTTCAACTTTGATTTCAGACCCCTAAACGTCAAAATTTTGCAATTATGAGACTGTCAAACTAGGGCCATAAATGATAGACTTCACATCTTCTATCATCCCATCAACTTTCAGATCGAATGGAGACTATATGATAATTTGTTGCTCCTATTTTTTGACCCGAAAACCTCGAAACACAAGATCTTTGACTTCGAGCACTTCTGTCTGAAATATTTTTCAGCCAATCTCGATTTAATACCCCAAGATTACTTTAAGCATCGACCCATTTTGTCAATTTCCAGTAACGCTTCGATCCTCAAAAATCCCTGATTCGGATTTACACAAACAAAAAATACAAAAATTAGAAATCAATCACATCTACTTCAAATTGACTCTACTTCTAGATCATCACAACATGCTCTTCATCAATGTCCTGCACATTTAATAGCCAACAGATCAAAACTACAATCGATCCAAACTTGTCAAAACAACTTCAGCGCTCCAAGAACTAACATTTATCACCACAGAATCCAATTCGAGTTTTGCAAGTAATCTTCTCTACTCTCACAAGGACACTCCGTTAATAACCATAGCATAAAAGAGAGATTACAGTCAAGCCAAACCCACTTTGTGCTTCAAAGACTCTAGGTTTTTGCACTAGCTACTATCCACCATAGCCACACTCTCAAAGGCTCAACTTTGAAAACTGCCCTCCAAGGTTTAATCTCTACCCCTTGAGCCTTAGGACCCCTAACGGCACTGTCGGCCCTAATGGCGTTCGCAGTTCCACTATGTACGGCGCTAACTGCACAACCGGCTCTATCTGCCGCCTCAAAACACAAGATCTTTTGCTGTATCTGCCCCTGCATACGTGCACCTACCTAGTTAGAGATGTCGCTACATAAGTCGTGCCAAGTTGGTGATACAAACGGTGGATACCAATCCTTTTGCCTTAAGATGTGTTGTGGGATATGATCACAGAGACGAAGGAATCTAGTATGCTATGAGGTCACGAATGAAAAATAACAAAGTTATCCTTAGATGAAGAAGGAATTATGGGATGTTGTTATAGTCATGAAGTTTGCAAGGAACAATCTCATTATATCACATATGATTGTTGAGAGGAATTGTTTACTATTGTTGGTATGATCACCAATTGCAATAGACTAGATATTGCAATGTTGAGATGGATAGGATACATCAATTCAGAGTTCAAACGTGTGGCACAAAAGATAATAAGGTGACATGTATGTTTGGAGGAAAAGCATTTTCATGATCGTGAAGTCAAGTAACATCAAGTTGAAATCTGTATGAGCAAATGGACTACAAACTTTCGGCCCATGAGATGCCTATGCAGAGAAGTGGAAGTGCAGTGCGGTGTCTACTTTCTCCTACACTGAACCTTATTGTAGAGACAATAAGGCTCTTCTTGCAGCAAGTGGTGGTGATGTATTGCTCAGGAGGCTCGTTATATGTTCTCTGAGATCTTGGTGCTTTAGCTGTGGTAGCTGCACGCTCTGGTCACTACAAAAGCGCTCACGCACAGTTCTGAACATTGCATATTCAACTCACGTATATCAAACTATCCCCAATAACTGAACGTCTTTCAGCAGGAAACTCATTTATGGAGACTCCTATCGATTAATACCTTTACTTATCTTGTAATTTGTCTATCACTTAAACCCACACGGCCATCGCATGCATCGTAAGATAAGATATGTGACACTCCAGATAACTTCCAAGAGTTCCAGGGTTTTGGCTTTTTAGTGCAGAAAGGTACAAGGCATTTTATGTTCTCACATTTAGCTCAAAGTGCAACAAACCTCGGAAAAAGATAATGAGATCTCCTGGACACAGAATGTAGACATGAGCTTCAGCTGCATACAGAACGGACAATACTTTTCGTCGTGTAGTGTTAGAGATACGCTACAATATTCTGCGTCGTTGTCCATCTCAGCGGCTGAAATATCAATGTGATCCAAAGTCAAATAGATGTAGAATCAGTGATGTGCATATTAGTTTATGTACAACATTCTTCACGTAGATTCCGGAAAGATATTGGTCGATGGTCAGAATCGTGATGCCGCCATAAGATCACAGGCTCGCCATGGACCATTTCTAAATTCCGCGTTCGGAGGGCGAATCGATCGCCTTCACCATCCCTTCCAGAAATTGTAAATATCGAATGAACTTTGAGGTCTCGATTGGAATTAGCTGCTCTATCGACTGACCACCATTCACAATCTATTACGAACAGGCTCCAAAAGACCAGCTTTCGTTCGTTCTTCCTGCTACTATTGCAGTGTTCGTGACACCCGAAATAGAAAGCGAATATGGTACTGTAATAGAACATCTCTACATTTGAGAAAAAAAATGAAAATCCTAGACACACGCACATCACCAAGACAGGAACATGAATCTTGAACTTATATAAGTGAAGTAAAAAATGACTTTTACGGAGAAGCTAATCCTTGTGAGAGTATAGTATGAGTGACTACAGTAAAATCCTAATCACGTCCGCGAATCTTCAGAACCTCAATCTGGAAGGAGATACGTCCATCAGCGTTAAGCATATGCTTGAGTTGCGTCAGTTGAGGAAATTGGATTTGTTTGGCAGCATTTCCACAGTTCACTTCCGGATAATCTGCAGTTTGACAATGCGGTTGACGAGGAATGATATTGGCTGCAGAATTTCACAAGTGTCCACAGTTGTCGCTTGGAGGGTGATTAACCCATCTTCAGTCCCTAACTGGGCTGTCTGGGCAGGACGTTCACTGCAACCAGGTCAGGGGTCAACTCCTTGATGGCAAAGTATGGGGAAATTTGGTTCTTGGGGAACATATACGGTAGACATCTCATATAATGACTTTCATCGAGAAAAACCTTCAATGTTGCGGAAGTACATCATTGAACATCCTGAATTTGAGCAGCAACAAGCTTGATTTTATGATTGCCCACGTTGGGAAGATTCTATAGACGGGAGGACCTTGTACCTCTTGCGTCTACGGAAGAATTTCACTTGGAGGGGGTACTCAAATTAACCCCTCCAAGTGGGTAATTTGAGTAGTTTCTTCTCTGCCAAATCTCCTATTCTGAAAAAACTGAGGTAGACACAAGGTCAGCTGGTACCTGGTAGACACAAGGTCGAACGCGATTCTGATACTCCAAACATCCTTCCTTTCTTTGAAAGTACTATATGTTTTCAACAATTAGTTTCTTGGCCGGTCCGTTATGTTGAGATATCAAGCTCAACTCATGATCCACCTGGCTGATTCCACACCGACAAACATTACTGGCACGCGTAGCAAATACGAGGATCCTTGCCAGTGATACTACAACTGGACTTCACCAACGGGTCTACCTACCGAGAGTGATGGAATACCTACCTGGCCGGTCACTCACTAGCAGTTTCACATGGACCATTGTTCATACTCTAGTTATGTCTTGTACTTTCCTTTTATGTGGTAGACCTACCTTATAGATTGTAGTGGTGAAGAAGAAGAAGAAGATTTCAGCCTTCCTTCCGCGTGTACACTCATGTGTATGTGTGTGTGCTTGCAAGAGCTCAAGCTCTCCTTCTCTATCTCTTTACATGGTATCAGAGCTTGGTGTGGCTAAGGAGCTGTGAGCGCCAAGCAGGAGAAGCAATTTAGGGTAAGAGCTTCACTATCTCTTCCCCATTGTGTCCTACTACATCCTTGGCGGTTGTGATTCAGGAGGTCTCGGCAAGAAGCTCGGATTGAGAAGCTGTCTTCTTAAGTTTGTGTGGCTTGGAGAGGTGTGTGGTACCTTGCACTGAGACTGTGCGGCCGAAAATGCATTTCGGGTTCATCTCGACCTCCGAATTTGAGATAGAGTGCGTTCGCGTGCTCCTCGGGTTTCTGCAGGTTTGATAATTTCAAAATGCAGAGACAAGATTTGTGCATACAGAGAGTGCACACGCTGCATAGTGTTGTAGGTGTTGTTGGGTGTATGTATGCTTATTGTGGTAACTAGCAGTGACATACTGCGTAGACTGGGCACCGCTGCAGACTTGTGAGTACATTGTGCAGGTTTTGGCTACTTGCAGATATGGCCAACAATGATGGCATTAGTGGACTTATTACTGAGAAGTTGACCAAGAACAACTTCCATGCTTGGGAGTTTAGAATGGCCAACTTTCTGATGGGTAAGGGATGCTGGGACTACATTGAGGGTGACCACCAAGCTCCACCCGAATTACCTGAATCGAATCCGACTCCTGCAGAGTTGAAGGCAGTCAAGGATTGGAACCAGGGAGCAAGAAAGGTCATGTATTGGCTATCTGTCAGTGTGCACGATAGCATGATTGGGCATATACAGGATGCCACTTCACCTAAGGAGGCTTGGAACAAGTTAGTGTCATTTGATACTACAAATACAAAGGCAAGGAAGTTGCAGTTGAAGAATGAGCTGAACACAGTAAAGAAGGAGAATTTGTCCATCAATGATTACACCTTGAAGATCAAAGGCATATGCGAATCTCTTGCCTCTATTGGTGTTACAGTAGAGGATGATGATAAGGTTGAGGTATGCTTGCGTGGCTTGACACCTGCATACAAACAGTTCAAGACATCCATTCAGACTCGGGAAAACATTCCCAGTTTTGCAGATTTGATTCCTATGCTGGTTGTTGAAGAGAAGAACCTTGGTGAAGATGCATCGTCTTCACAAGGCAGAAATAGCAATTCTGAGCAGGTCTTCTACTCTAACAGAGGTAGAGGACGTGGTGCAGGTCAAGGTTGCAGTCGTGGCCATGGCAACCAGAATCAAAGCCAGCAGCATCAATCAAATGATATGCATGGATCAAACAATCGTGGACGGGGACAGTCTAGAGGCAGGGGGAGAGGTCGCAGAAATTTTCAGAGAAATCAGACAGAGAATGATAACAGAGAATGTTGGGGTGACTATCCATCCTGAAATCAGGATGGTAGAAGACAGCAAAACAACTATGTATCTACAAGTAGAAATACAGATGATTCAGAGAGGCTCTTTGTGATGCAACACATGATGAACACTATGTCTGCAAATGTAGCAAAGTGTGGTGAAAATGTATGGTATGTGGATTCGGGTGCTTCGAATCACATGACCAGCCATGGAGAATGGTTTAAAGAACTCCAAACTTTGCAAAATCCTGGTTATGTAGAAACTGGGGATGATAATACAAACCCTATTGCGCATAAAGGCAATGTGCCATTGTCATTACAGGATGGCAATGTAAAGTACTTGGCGGATGTACTTCATGTTCCCAACATCACAAAGAACTTAGTTTCTGTTGGGCAAATGGTCGAACAGGGTTTGCAGGCACGGTTTAATGCAGACGGCTTGTATGTAGAAGAATACAAGAAGGATGGGAAGCTGGTTGCGCAAGGAAAGAAAGTGGGCAGAATGTTTACTCTTGATGTAAGGATGTTTACTCTTGATGTGCCCCAGATGAATGCTGCAATGTTTGCACATGGTTCAAGTGTTGTTGCAGATGTCGAAATGTGGCATAAAAGAATTGGACATGTAAATGTTCAAAGGCTGAAAATAATGCAAAGTCGAGAGCTTGTAACAGGTTTGCCAATGTTCAAAGTTGCTGATATGCAGAAAGTTTGTGAAGCATGTCAGTTTGGAAAGCAAGCGAAAGGGGCTTTTCCACATGATAAGCATGTAAGCAGCAATGCATTGGAAGTGGTACATTCAGATGTGTGGGATCCAGCAAAAACTGCGTCTATGGGTGGATGCAGGTTTTATGTTACTTTCATTGATGACCATACTCGCAAAGTATGGGTATACTTCATGAAGGAGAAGAGTGAGGTGTTTACTCACTTTCAGAATTTCAAGGCCATGGTTGAAAAACAGACAGGAAAGTATGTGCAGCGCCTGAGGTCAGATGGAGGGGGAGAATACTTCTCCAATGAATTTAGCAGGTTTCTGCAAAAGCATGGAATTCAGAGGCAGATTTCATGCAAGTACACTCCACAGCAAAATGGTGTTGCTGAGAGAAAGAACAGGCACATTGCAGAAGTTGCAAGAGCACTAATGGCTGAGAAGAACATGCCTCATTGTTATTGGGCTGAAGCTGTGTTTACAGTTGTGTACATTATGAACAGGACCCCTACTGCTGCAATCCATGATGTGACACATGAGGAGAAGTTTTCTAGCAGGAAACCAGATTTGTCACATTTCAAAGTTTTTGGATGCATTGCTTATGTACATGTGCCGGATGAGCTACGAACAAAGCTTGATCCAAAAGCTGAAAAATGCATTTTCATTGGGTACTCACTTGAGCAGAAAGGGTACAAATGTTACAACCCTGTCACACATCAAGTAAGAGTGAGCAGGGATGTTGTTTTTGATAAAATGGCAAGTTGGTATGCTGATGTAAAACATGAGATTGGGGCTGATGTAAAAGAGATGGTGGTGACAGAAAATGCAGGTCCATCTTCACAGGTTTTGAGTGGACCGCAAGGGTCAACAACTACAAGCGCTGTTGAGAATCCTTGGAGTGGCAGGTTGTGTGAAAGGGGAAGCCCTGCTAGCTCATCAAATGTGTCACGAAAGGGTAAAGAAAAGGTTGATGATGCCCCAATGCTGCCAAACTTGAGTGCAAGTTATGATGACATAGATGGACATTCTAGTGGTTCTGAACATAGTCTTGATGAGGAGTTTGGAATACACTCTTTGAAGACTCCTGGTGTAAAGAAGGCCTTGGAAGGCATGAATGAAAAGATGAGAAGATCTACAAGAGTGAAGAAGCCAGTGCATCGTTTCATGTATGATACCTATGTGGCTCACCATTGTGCATATATGGCGAAGATTGTGCAGGATGTAGAACCCAATTGCTTTGATGATGCCATCGGCGATGTAAAATGGGAGAAAGCCATGGATGAGGAGATGGCTGCACTTGATGCAAATGATACATGGGATCTTGTCCCATTGCCAGAAAATAAAAATGTGATTGGCTGCAAATGGGTATACAAGGTGAAGCATAATAGTGTTGGCAGTGTGAGTAGGTACAAGGCTAGATTGGTAGCCAAAGGGTATGCACAGACCTATGGGATAGATTATGAGGAGACTTTCAGCCCCGTAGCTAAGATGACTACAATTCGTGCTATTATTGCAGTGGCTGCGTCAAAAGGTTGACTGTTGCACCAAATGGATGTGAAGAACGCATTCTTGCATGGTGACTTGCAAGAAGAAGTATACATAGAGCAGCCACATGGTTATGAGGATGTGAGGCATCCCCATTATGTATGCAAGCTTAAGAAAGCTTTGTATGGGCTGAAGCAAGCGCCACAACATGGCATGAAAGAATGGTGGCACACTTGTTATTCATAGGTTTTTCTATGGCTAATGCAGATCACTCACTCTATGTTTGAAAGAGTGAAAATGGTATTGTCATCGTATGCATATATGTAGATGACTTGATTGTTGGGGGTGATAATGAGGCTGAAATTTAGCATGTAAAAACTCTTTTGAAGCGAGAGTTTGATATGAAAGATTTGGGGGAACTACGATACTTCTTGGGCATAGAAATTATACGCACGCATGAAGGCATATGGCTGTCACAAAGAAAGTATGCATTGGATATGCTATCCAAGTATGGTATGGCTGATTGTAAGCCTATTGCAATGCCCTTGGATCAGAATTTGAAGTTGAGGGCTGATGAGGGTCAAGTGCTTCAAGACATTACTATGTATCGGAAGATTGTGGGTAACCTAATCTTCTTGACTATCTCACGGCCACATTTGAGTTATACAGTTAGCTTGGAGAGCCAGTTTATGCAGTGTCCCAGGAAGCCACATCTTGATTCAGTGAGACGTACATTGAGGTATGTGAGTGCTACATTGGATTATGCACTCTTCTATGAGGCTGGCATTGAGTTCATCCAGCTATACAAGCAAATTACTTGGAAGTTAGCAAAGAGCTGATCACATTGAACATGCCTGCTTGGTTTTAGCCGTGTCAGGCGTTTGATGTTGTCGTTTCTGTGGACTTTAACTCGATGCTGATGGTCCAACAAACAGATGGAAAACTATGCACTTTTTTGCTTGAGCAAAGAAAGCCGAATTCTGTTTACCTAGGGGAGTCTTTTCATAAATTTTGAGTGATTGCATAACGATCAATTGGCTCTTCTCGATTTAGCTGCACCTTGGCCTTGGGAGGGATTAGCCCTTTTGCACCTCGTACTCAGTTGACTTCTTCAACAACCTCCTGGATCCTTCTGGTATTATCTTATTCAAGTGCACAGAACTTTTTGACAAATGAATAATCCAGCTACGACTTGTCCATAGTCAAGCTTGAAGATCTAGGGATATCATGTCAAATGATACAAGGGAATACAATTTTAACATGGAATCAATAAATAAAATCGTCATCATTTTTTAAAGAAAAAACTTAGTTTCTTGTTTCAGAGGCTAGTTTTTCAGCACTTACATCTGGTTCCTCATAATAAAAGCGCTGAAAGTAGCTTGGCTTAAATCAATCATACTTTTGTCCGGGGCAAGATTTCAGACTCTACATGATCTACACATTTGAGATTGAAAATCTCAAGGAACTCCTTGACAAGAGAAACTCAAAATCTGTTTCCGTGTCATATTTCAATCTTGGTTCTTTTGCACTCAACATGGTTCACAAAACATAATGTAGAGTGTTTTGCATTCATAATCTTACTAATCTAAATCAAGGAGTATAAAAGTATTCAAAACTGTTACAAATAAAAATATAATGTCTTCACAATCTTGATATTCTTTCTAGGTTTAATACAAAAATAACTATAGACTAGACTCAATATTAAAAACTTTTACAAATAACAATGTGATTTAGTCACAATATTGGTATTCAAAATAACAATGTGATTAGAGAGCACTGCTTTAGTGTTTGGTGCTTGGCTCTTTGTGTGCCTCTTCTGGAGCTTGGAAGTAAAGGAATGAAAAATTTCCGTGACATCCCTGAGCTTTTTTGAAGTGCCGTTGCTTGTGCTGTTTGAGTGTAGTCTTATTGAGCATTTTATTCAGCATTCAATTGTTTCCTAAAGAAATGTGTCGAAACACGAGATGTTGGATATGAATTTGAAATTCTCCTTTGATTTATAGTAAAAGTGGATTAATTCATATGGTTCAAGATTAGTCCGGACTCGGGCCGTTGATAAGGCTTGTGATGGAAGAATGAAGTCGTCTGCAATGAGTGTAATCATGTTCGTAGATCGGGATTCACTTTCAGAAGCATTTTGACAATCACAGTCAGTGGGCAATTGTTGTTTTCCCGGAGCCAATCTGATCCTCATTGGCTTGCACGGATCTCAGCGAAAAGCATTCACCCTTGACGGCTGAGTGCTAAAAGAGAGTTCAAGAATTGTATTCTCATCAGTTCCTATTTTGATGGCAACACTCCGCTTGCGTCAGCTGGCATTGAAGGACAACAAGCGCATGGCCTCCATGAATAGCAGCATTCATGGGCACAACATGTGATCCTCTGTTTTATGGAGTTATGCTCTTTCTAGATGGCTGGTACAGGGGAGTGTAATCAGAATCAGTAAGAGGTTGGACGAGAGAAGGAGAGTACTGTATGTTCTGGTGTATGGACATCCTATCCAATATGCATTCGAATAGCGATTGATATCATTTGTTTCAGCTCAGGCAGACTTGATGACCTCAAGTCCCATGTCTCGAGTATGGGAAGACCATTCAGGGTTTAGGCTTTCCATGGAGTTTCTACAGATTAGACATGAGCTGTGATACTGGGCTAGAAGCTCATGATAAGATCAGACTTGGGCATAATCCTTTCCCACAGTCAGAGTTCCGATTGCTACTTCAAAAAGTAATGCTTGCGCTTTTACTTCTGGATTTTGTTATCAGATTACTGTGACCTTCACTCTCCCAAGCATGTTTCCAATGGAATGACAATTTGTTTCCACCTCGACTTATTCCAGTCGTCAAGTTTCTCTTTAAAGCATGTGGGCTGACTAGTCCGCACTCATCCCTGTTGATATATTCAAATTTTCCTTTCATACGGTCTTTTTACGATTCATATTCTTCTCTCTTTTATCAGCATGGCTTTTTTGAGGACGGAGTCACCGTTCTACAGTCCGTCAATGGCACTCGATAGTGAGATCCTTTGGGAGGACCTCTGTTTGCCATGGCTCATTATAGAGCTCCTTTGTCTACTGCTTTGGCCGTGTTAAGTTGTGTGTTCCTTTACTTAGCGGATGATACACACATTGTGGGCCATGTAGACAACATTAGGCATGTTTTTGATTACTTGACTACCAAGCTTCATCTTGTAGGCTTGAGAGTCAAGATGTCAAAGTGTATGGCTTGGTATCCTTTGGGCATTTCTTCTCATCTCCAACTTCTAGGGGATGTATGATATCGACAGACGGTTTATGTATTCTAGTAGTGCCAACAAGGTCTGAGGATTTTGTCTCACACAAAGAAATGCCTTTGCGTGAGACATATTTCATTACTCTTCAAAGATCACTAGCAGATGCAATCCATAGGAAAACAATCACGTTAGGTAATGTTTCTTTGGATGCTATTGTTGTTTGTAGACGTTTGAGCTAGATAGTTAGGATATCTTAGGTGCTCCACATATTTTCCTGTGTGATACTATTGGGGCCTAGCCCCATGTTCCGGGTTTGGTTCCATACTTGTACGATTTGATGGGGTATTCCTATCCCTTTTTATTATACTGCTTCTCTTTCACACAAAGACACAAAAGATTAAAACTTAACAGGTGGTATTGAGAATGATTTGCGTATAGACAAACCGGCTGGGACCTTGCACCAAAACCGGTGGGCTCGAGACCCTTTTCAGTCACAGCAGAATACACTTATGAAAGTAGCACACTGCTTAGCGGGAAAAACTGCTGTAGATTTTAGATGCAGACTCTGGAAAGTAGTGTCGCAGGGTTGATTACGTATCCCGCTTGGCATGCTGGAATTAAATAACGAAGTACGATCCACAATATGCTCGTCTTTCAAAAAGTGGATTATTATGAGACAAATGATGTAAGTCCTGCTGAGTAGTACATTTCAGTGAATCTGTCCTGTCGAAGTTGTCTAAGAATATGTGAAAGCCTTATCTACAGCCTGCAGTGTACCACACTACACTACACTGCGCAGATAAGGATCCTGAGCACCCAGAGCAGACAGAATCATGGAAGGCCAATTTTTTTAGGATGATGAAAGTCACTGCATTTTGTCTGTTAGTCTGGCAGCCCTTGCGTGCTCTCATTGATAAAAGTAAGTCTATACATATTTATCTACTATTAGTAATCTATATTTTCACGCTTCCTGTTAGTCCATTACGGCACCTTGCTTGAGATGCTGCATTACATATGGTTATTCTATTGTTATTTATTTAATTAATTTTTAATTGGCTTGGTTTTTTGCATTTCCAATCAGCTGTTGCTAATTTGACTTCAGGAACCTTAAAGTCTACATCACATTGTAAGTAAGGATGGCAAAAACTACAAAAAAATATCTGTAAAGAATAATCAATGAAAACACCCAAAGGACAAAGTGAGATCCAGTCATTGTAATATCGTGCATGCTCTAATAGGACAAAGTGAGATCCAGTCCTTATCGTAATATAGTGCATGCTCATTAGAGCATGGACCACATTACTATGTCTTTTGCATGCAAGTAGTATGATCTACAAGAAATATATCATTCCCAGATGGCATCACATTAATCTTCTTTTCTATTGTTGACGCTATACTAACACTTTTGCTGTGCGAAACGATAAGGATAGACGTGGAGAACTCCACTTCTCGAATAGTGCTCGACAGAGTTGACGATGCAAAATATCGGGTGAAAGGCGTCCTGATATGTATGGCCGTAATAGACAATCTGAAGCAAATTTGTTATGGAAATCATCATTACATTTGTTTAAGTATCCTTCATGTGCGCCTACTTTATAAGTACCTGATCCGCATAAATATTTCATCACTTTCGTGGGAAGTAAAGCAAACGAACAAGTCGGGCCTCGTCAGCCTCTGCTATCTAATCAACCTTACTCGTGATCAGAAAATGGAAAGGTCAGTGCAAAGGTATTGCAACTCTTGAATCCAGATCATCGAGGTTCTATTTTTGCGTAAGTCGTCTGATGCCTTTCGTTGAGGCCTTCTTTGTAGAAGGTTGTTACATAGTCGCTGAAGTTGCAGACTTTGTAGAGTTGCGGGTTGGAATCGTTTATAAGCTCGGGTATGGGGCCGATCACTGATTCCTTATGGGGGTAGTACGCGGCAGCCAGGGACAGGCGTTCACGAGTCTTGTCAGGTAGCCCTCTGTGCTCCACGCTCTTGTATCTTCCGTTGGTCATTATCTGCAAGGGGACAAAGAATTTCAGTATCATGTACTTCACGGCACAGAAAGTGACAGAATTTTGACAAAATCATAATGAGAAGTTTAGAAAACAATCTGCAAACTGAAATTCGAAAGAAGTTGGACGAGAAGTGGACACGAATACATTGCAACAGCAGAGGACGAGCTCGAGGTTTAAAAGTGATCAGAGTAAATCATTTGGATATTTCTTCTAAGACTTATATCTGGTTCTCTATTTGTAATAAAGTTGTGAGGCATTATTGTTCATATCTACCTTCTCTGGGCAGCGCAAATTGTTGAGAAAGATGTTAGAGGAGAAATTCAAGCTCTGCCTAGAAGTAATTGTTCTAGAGAATCAGGCTGGATGATATTCAGTAGGATTGCAAAAACCACGTAGTCAGACGGATGAAGAATCCGGCCATTTCATCGTGATGATGAAATGGCAAAGTAAAAGCATGACTCAGCAGAGATTGAAAAAACAGACAGAAATTTAGAAACTGAAGAGTGGGAACTACAGTCAAAAGGGTGAGAAGAAAGTACTGATTGCACTTGGGCAAAATAAGGGGCTTAATCGAGTATCGGTGTTGGATATATCTCCTTCAGCATACAAGAGGAGTCTGCTCTCACCATTTCCTTGTTGCGCAGATTTGAACGGTCTTCAGCACAAATGTTTTGTTGTTTCTTTTCTGCTTCTTCGACTCGTATTCAACCATTTACACGTCAGATATTGAAAGTTTGACATGTACAGCTTTGTCCAGATCTCATACCTCCATCTGGTCACCCAGATTTACGATGAACGCGTCGGTGATGGGCTCAATCTTTACCCACCGACCATCCTTCTTGATCTCAAGCCCTGCCACCTCGTCTGAATAAAGCATGGTAAGAACGGTCCCTGCATCGGTGTGAGAGGCCAGAGACCTTTCCTTTGTTGGCTCGTCCTCGCTGCCCCAAGGTTGGTAGTAGTTCATGCGTGCTGCTGATCGGACAGGTCCGAAGGATCCTTCACTGGCTTTTCTCAGTGCATCTGGCTCAAGACCAATTGTCTCCGAAATCAAAGCCAAAAGTTTCTCGTGGAGTTCTCTAGCATTGATGAGGTATTGTTCCATAGTTTCCCTGAGAGTTCAAGTAGAGGCATGGTCAGTTGCAAAACTTCAGATTCAGAAATTACGTGGATGAAATCCTTGCCCACAGAAACTATGACTCTGAATTTGAAACAAATGATAATCTTACACATAAATCTGAACATCTATGAAAATCAGGAATAATTTGTGGAATGTGAGGTCTATAAAACAACGTGTGCTAGTATAGGACCTAAATTGGCGTCTCAGTTTCGATTGTAGCATGTAATAATGTTTAGGCCTAGTTTGAGTATCCAATCATTGCTAATGAAGAACACAGACCCGGTTGCCTCCACCGCAGGTCAATGCAGGGTTCCAGTGCCTGGAGGAGCATAAAATCTACAGGTCGAAATATGCGACCAAAAAACTAGAAACAAATAATATTAACACAGAGTTCGTCTTTATATCTGATGGCTTGGCAGTGCTAGACGAAAATTCGAGATTGTTATTCATATTACATGCCCTTGAATTGTAAACGGACTTTACGGATCACCATATATTTCACAATATGGTCAACTATCAAGGAACGAAACTCTGATGAATCTATCCCCCTACGGGGATGTTATGTCGAAAAGAATCTACGGAGAAACCACGCTTTTCAGATGCTTTTACCACTGGTAAAAAAATTTGAAGCTGACGCGAGTCTTGACAATCTGTGGTTTGAGGAACAACTTGGCGATAAACAAAAACTACAAGCTTTGGCACAGAATTAAATGTGAATGTTTCTAAACTAGGGAGGAGAAATTCCGTTAAGGCCTTCAAAAAAATGACCAAAAAACTGAGATCAAAATCAGCATTCAAGCATATCATATGCTGGAACCAGAGCACCTGCAGCTGTACTCAACTTAGCGCTTACTCAGTGCTTGATGACGAAGAGAGCATATATAATATCGAACAAATATACCTGAAACCTGGAGGACAGTCAGGCCAGTATTTCTGCTGTTTCTCTATATCTTGGATGTCCAAAAATATCAAAACAAACTCAGTGGATTCTGCGAGCTTGACTTTCCCCACGGAGTCTCGGAGTTTGGAGCAGCAGTAGCCCTCGAAAACCTCTTCCGTCACTCTGAACTTCATCTTCTGTTCTTCGGGCTGCTTGAAGAACTCCTTAGCCAGCATCTTCGCCTTCCTCATTAGCGACGAGTCGAATCCATGATTGATAATCTGGAAAAAGCCCCACTTCTTGCAAGCTTCATCAATCTCATTGCCAATTCTTGCTCGCTCTGGGCCGTCGAGCCCGCTCAAATCTATCAGAGGAGGGTCCTCTATCACCAACTCCCCCATGCCAGCACAGGCCTGATCCATGACAGTATATTCCCCTTTCACCACAGTTGCTTCTCCCATGGAGTCAAATTCCGAAATTCCGAGACCTCGAGCTGCAAAACCGACCTCTCCACACCTGAAAACTTCTCGACGCGTGAACCCAGCACCAGGGCCATGAAATATATAATGGTCGCCCGCTCTATGATCGAAACTACAACAACCTGCAAAATTCTGTTCAATTCACAAGTCTCAGACCACCGTATACTCTTACAAGTCGGAAGACGTCCGCGAGGTGGGGCTGCGGGTTGGTGACGACAGTGTTCAAAGGGCCCCATCTGTCCCGAGCTCATTGTCTCTGCTTGTCTGCACTTTGGCGACATCGACATCGACATCTTCTAGTGACCATACCGAGGTACAGTAAAAGTTTATCCTGGGATCCATGACGACCTTCTACTGACACTTCTTGTCGGCCTGGGCTCAGGCTCGTGCAGCCACCGTACTGCTGCGCATCGTTGAATTACCTTAGCACCGTATTCGATCTTGACTCTTGTTGTGACTGGCCATGCCACTGCCATATCCGAGCTCACCCAGTCACAGTACGATACGTTACCAACAACTGGGAACGAATCTTCGGAAGAACTCGGCCTCGTCTTGAACCATGTACCGGTTACTTACATCTGACGAAGAAAGTGTTGCTAATTGGTACACGGTCTGGGTGTCTGGCTGGCGTGCAACGAACAGGCAAGAGTAAGGACTCAAATCGACCCGTGCTGGTGTACATCTACCTCTACAACATCCAGCACCCAGATTCGGCGATGGTGCGATAGTCACGTGATGTTATGATACAAACCTGGTTCGTATTCAGATGTGAAATTGCTTCAAGTCCGACCTCCGTTCCGTGCCCATGCCGAGCCAAGAGCCCGGTGGCCACCGAGAGATTTCTTTTGACTTTGACTTACGTATCTATCTATCTATCTAAGGTCGAAATATGTTGCTGGTCGCGTTGCCAGTGGAATGCAGAGCTCTGTCTGTCTGGCCGTCTGTCACCGGCCAGCGTTCAAGTGCTCATGAGTCTAACGTTCTTGTCGTGGTCGGCCTCACGACATTTTGGTGCTTCGGAGAAAAGATGGAGAAAGCTGCTGTACATACATACGATCTACTGTAGAGAATGATTATCCGTATGTATTTTGTTTTGTCTGTTCTTGGGGGATGCCAAATCACAGGTCACCTTGGTGATTGATCGGATAAAATGCTGTTGGTAATGTTTCCAAATTGCTGGAACTGGCTTTAAAATGAGTACGTACTGCGCATGCATCTCTTGCTTTGTGTTGCGCCGTTGAGAATTTGGTGCTTGTTAAAATTGCTATATTTTTCAAAAAGATCTGTAGCCATCTCGTTTCCAGGTTATTGATGTGCCTGTTTCTACCACGGAAACTACAGTTTTTGTTACATGATGAGTTCTTTCGATTTGATCGCCTTTCCATACTCCAGGACAAGCCCATCTGCTTCACCGTACTTCAAGTTGAAAAGGTTCAAATTTTGTGTTGTCGAGAGTGGCCGTCAGTACTGATTATCATTATCTGTCGAACTTAGCTGCGCAGAATCTCACGAATAAAGGAGACGTCGTTGTCCCAACCCTTTGAAGAAAGTGTAGATGGACCATCACTAGCAAAGTCAAAATGCCGGCCTAGCGGCCGGAATAATCCCAACGATTCAATAACTAGGTCTCAAGCGGCGCTTCCTTTTACTCAGTTGAACATGATTAAACGGGTAATTTCGCCGGCCTGTTTAGCCTGTGATTAATTCATGTGATCATTCTTCTGTGACCTGGCCTTTAATCGACCATTGGTGAGTTCCTGAACGATGAACTCTGCATCTCGGTTGTTGATTTGGTGCCAAACTCTGTATATGCCGGTCTCTGACCTCATTCACATTGTGTGAGACTAAACTGATTCGTGATTATGGTTGGTGTTCTCACATTAAGATGTGATTGCTCCGAACTTGTGATCTTTTGCAGCTCAACGATGCAGTGTACGAGTTTTATAGACCTCCAAAGGGATCGATCGATTTACGGGTCATATTTTTTCACGGGTTTCAAGAGGAAGATTGTAACGATGCCTATTTGAAAACCTGGATGAAGGCTGACGAGTCAGAGAGCTGGTTAAACACATGGCTGGCAGAAGCCTTCCCTCAGGCTTATATTATCTCGGTTTCTTATGATTCCAGCAGAAATGTATCGCAGAGTGGAGGAAGATTGGGGATGTACGCGGTTGGGGAGAGTCTTGCACGATCTATTGTTGAGCTTGAGGGCAGCGGCGAGAATTGCCCTGTTGTGCTGGTTGGGTATTGTGTCGGTGGGCTGGTGCTGAAGGAAGTGTGCTTGAAAATTGGTGACTTGGGGAAGGTTGAGCAAGGGCTGAATCGGTACGTGAACTTTCTGAAGATGATGAGAGGAGTATTTTTCTTTTCGACAGCACACAGCGGATCTCTTGAAGGGGCCGAATCATATGGAGGAGCTCCATTGGTCGAATATCTAGAGGTGCTGAGCGAGAAGGCTGCTAGAATAAATGCAGAATTTTCAGCCTTGCGCCATCAACACGGTTGGACGACGTTGGGTGTTTGTGAAGCCAATGAAGCGCCATCGCTTGTCAGTATCCTTCCTGACCTAATCTTAAATCTCTGAAGTCTCTTGGGAAAACACTGGCCTCATTGTAAACCCTTGTGGTTCTGTACAAAGAAGTCCATCGTGAAGTTTCTCTTATGCGTACTGCAGATGATGTACAGATGATAGAAACAGTAGTTTGCTCTTCATACGCATTTTCCGATCTAGAGCATCTCAGTTGACTGCCTCAACAGGCGCAAGCATCGACATCCCAGAGCAATATAAATTTTTTCGTCACCACTCGTGGAGACTAAAGAAAACAAACATGAAATAAAACCCATAGTATACTCCCTCATTCAAGACGAGGTTCACAAAGGAACATGTGTTTTTAGCAGTTTTGGAGGTGGGTCGAAGAGACATGAAACAATTTTCCAATTGTGTTCAAGCAAACAGTCTAGATACTAAAATATGCTGTTAAATGGATGTTGTCCAAATTTGTAGGAAAGCCGTGGAAAGCGAGTTGTGGTCGGAGAGGCATCTGCGCGTCATGACATGGACAAGTTCACCATGATTTCTGGAGCAGACCATTACACTATTTGTAAACCTGAAGACAAACAGTCAAGCAGTTACATGTTTCTGGTGAACTTTCTCCGGCAGGTTTGCCATGAAGAGGTATTTTTCAATGAGCTTTACCAGCTCAGAATCCTCTTACTTGAGAAATACTTACTATATGACCTTATTTGATAAATGTGGCAACGTCACATTTATCAATCACGGTTAGATTTCGCTTCTTCTTCATTTTTTTAATTTTTTTTTTTCTATAGCCTGAAGGAATTTGAGTGTACGTCGTTTCGTTTCGCAGGAAAAGCAGAAACTTCAGTTGCGACTATCTTTGGATTTACCTCAGATACTGTTGCCAACCCAAAAGCGTTTCGTTGGAGTCATCGAAAAGCTTCAATTGCGGAATCTAGAGCCACTGAGATTAGCCCTTGTTGGCATGAACGGCATCGGCAAGACGACACTGGCGAAGCAAGTCCTGATGCACATTGCACCTCGTTTTCAGTACGTTTGCTTTGTCCCGGATACGAAACAGAGTATCAAGCAAGAAAGTCTTCTTACTTTGGTCGCCAAGAACTTGTTTCAAGGTAACGGGCGACGAGTCGATTCGCAAGATGACCACACAGTTTGGTGGTTTCTGAAGGGCAAAAAGAGCTTGTTGATACTAGATGATACTGACACTGAAGACCAGATACGTCGTCTTCTGGAACCAAATTGGTTAGGAGATGGAAGTCGTCTGCTGATCACTTCACGTATTCAGACGGAGGTCCCTGGCTTTGTGATGCATGAAGTGCCACTTCTATCAGAACAAGAATCAAGACAGCTGTTCGATGAATATGTATGCAAGAGTATGGCGAGGACCATGCCGGAGGAACTGGTGAAGCGAATTGTGGATAAGTGTGATTGCTTACCTCTGACTCTCAGAAACGTTGGTAGATATCTTCGCAGTGAGACGGAAGAGGAGAAATTTATTGAAGCTCTGGAGAGATTGCAGAATGCTGAATCTCTAGACGGCATTGCCGACGATAAATACTGGCAGAAGCTTGGAGAGAGTTATGAGGAACTGGGTAAGCTCGAAAAGACGATGTTTCTAGATCTGGCGGTGTTCGATGTGTATAGTGGCGAGAAGCAGCAGTATGATGTCGACCTACTCAAACAAGCATGGAGGACAAGATCTCAAGGGATGTCACCTGACATTGGACTGAAAAATCTACAGGAAAGGTCTCTGATACGCATGCGGCAATTTTCTGGGAGCCTCAACACGCACCGCATAGTTCACATTCACGAACAACTAAGAGATTTGGGAAAGAGCAAATCTAGGCCGGTGGACCAGAGCCCTGAGCTTTGCAGGGGGATCTGGCACACGGATGATGTGATACATGTACTGACCAAGTACAAGGTGGGCGTTCAAGATCTCCAGCTTTCTTTGAAACTTTCAGTGGAGATGAATGCTAGTGATAATGAATGTGAGAAGTAGTCAGTCACAGAACCTTGTCCTCGTGCTTGTGCAGGGCGAGACTGCCAAAATCGAGGTGCTTACGGTAGATGGTGGGAATGGAAGTGATTCGTCGTGCTCGGAAACTGGACTCTTACACGCGGACTGGAGCTCTATCGGTAAGATGTCGCACTTGCGATTTTTAAGGATGGCAAATGTGAAGTTCGGTGGTTCTCCGAGATTCTCTTGGAGCCATGTTTATCCATCGACTGATACACAGATATTTCCTGCGAGTCTTGTGATGCTGCATATGATAAATTGCTCAGAAATATTGCGGAGCAGATGGCCTCTCTTCAACATAAAATGCTGTTGGCCACTTTGCAAGAAGGATGTGGCCACACTCCGGGGACTTGTGATTCTCCTCTTAGAGAATTGCGGCTGTGTAAATCTTCCCGACAACTTTCATACTCTCATCAAGCTCAATACTCTCCAGATTCATGAGAATCTCCTGGAAAGACTACCAGACAAGTTTGGCCTCCTACCAGTCCTAGAACACATGTCTCTGCAGAGTCAACGGCTAGAGAAACTGCCGAACTCCTTTCTCCAACTCTCATCGCTGAAAAGCTTGACAATAGACGGGTGCTTAGCGGTGAAAGTATGGCCCATTCCGGACTCGTCCTCTGCCGTAGAAAGGTGCAAGCTGACATCTCTGGATACTTTGATAATACATAATCTTCCTGCCTTGGCTAAATTACCAGAATCATTCCGGGAAATCGCTGGCCTCCGAAACCTACATCTGATCGCTTGCTCTGATGTCAAGAAACTTCCTGAGGGATTCAGTGAGCTCCAAAAACTGAAGAATTTAGAAATACGAGGTTGCTGCAAACTGGAGTGTCCGTGTGAATCCTTCAGCCGTCTGAGCTGCCTCGAGTCCTTAATCCTGGACGACCTTCCTGCTTTGAAGGCACTGCCAGAGACGTGTGGGAGATTGAGTTCCCTTGGTTACCTCAAGGTGACAAAATGCCCGTCCTTGAAGAAACTGCCCGAAGGATTGGGTAATATTCACGAGTTAGACGAAGTAGAGATCGGACTTTGTCATGGCCTACTATCGGTATGCCACAATTTTGGCGAATTTGGAGCCAAGAAGATCAGCTTCAATTCTTGTGACAGTCTTCGCCGCCTGCCAGATTCCTTTGGTAATGTGGGTGAGTTAATTCTCAAGTACAACGAGCAATTGGAGATGTTGCCTGAAATTGGGAGACAGCTTACAAGCTTGAAGCACCTGGATATTACCGCCTGCGATAGGACGGAAGGCCTTCTACAGTCTCTGGGTGAACTCACCAACCTGGAGGACCTTAATTTGACATTCGGTGAACGTTTTGAGGGTCTACCGAGATCCTTTGGGCACCTACCGCTGCTCAAGAAGCTTTATGTAAGAAACTGTACATTTCCTGCAGGTTTTTCTGATTCTTTAGGGCAGCTTACAAGCTTGGAATCTTTGCACTTATACAATTGTAGCAATTTCACTGACTTAGCAGAATCTTTTAGGCACCTTACACGATTAGAAAAACTGGTAATCAGCGACTGTGAAAACTTCATGAGGTTACCCGAGTCTAGTGGGCAGCTTACTGGGCTGAATACTTTGGTAATAGAGGGTTGTCAGGAATTCAAGGGCCTGCCGGAGTCCATAATAGACCTCGTCTCATTAGGAAAGCTATCTGTACATTGTAAGAATCAGAATGGCGAAGGCTAGTTTCTGAAGTTGATTACGCGAAGTTCTGAACGGTTTGACAAGGTACCTCTGACTCACACAAATCTTATGACATGTTCAATACCTACACAGGTAGACTTATATGTGCAGAGGCCCTGGCTGATAAAACGCATGCATGTGTCAGTCCTCGTTCCGTTTCTGAAATCTGAAATCGTAGCCAAGTATCTGATCCGGCTCTTGCTTTCACTTGCCGTCCACACATTCCGAAACCATTAGAATGCGCATGTCGTTTTTCTGGAGTAAAACGTCTTCGATTGTCCACTTGATTTGCAGTTCTGAAAGGAAACAAGCAAAAGCATTTACGGATAATGTGAACGTTTACTTGCGGAAGGAGGAGGGGTCACATTAAGGAGAGAGATAAAAGGCATCCGATGGGAGATCGATTCACAATGCTCTCATCACACCATAGTGACACTTTGCTTGGAGAATTACACACACGTGCCCCAAGTTTGACAAATGAAAACACTCCAACTCCAAGCGCATCTACCACAAGTACCAAGTACATCGAAACAAATTCTTAGCGCATCCAGCTTGCCAGGGCAGTGCTTGCCAGAGCATGTTGGATGAGAGCAGTTGTGTCTGTCTAAGCCTGATCGTGCCTGTGTGAACAATGAGACTACTCACAACTGTAAATCTAACGCGTGTCTAAACTCGCAACTGGACGATGAAGTTTTTAAAAAAATTCCTGAGAAATTGTGTGGCTGTCTTCACTTTTAACGGTATAATCCTACGATGATTATACCGTTAAAAGTGTACAGGAAACAGTCGTTTGAGGTTTACAGGAAACAGCCTGCTGGATGAGAATTCCCGGACGGTATCCACATCTCCTGTCCAAGCTGCAAAATCTTCAGCTTAAGGTCAGCGTTCACATAGCGGTCCTGAAGCCCTCGGAGTCTATGTTTCAGTACATCCAGGTTCAAACGAGTTGAACCATTGTGTTTAACACTTTCTAACAACTGCTCTCGTAAGGCGGTGCTGAGCATGGAAACTGTCGATACCTGCTAAAGGGTAAGAAAACAAAACTCAGAACCTACCGTCGCCTAATTGTATACTGCTCGAGGGGCTCATCTACCAGATTTCGTTTTCGTTCCTAAAAATTCTTACCCTCTTTCCGGAACTTCCCAGGAAGATGTGCGCAGTGTCCTACTCACACCAAAGTTTGCATCGGCCGGGAATCGAACCCGGGTCTGTTCCGTGGCAGGGAACTATTCTACCCCTAGACCACCGATGCCAGCTGATGCTACTTGGAAAGTTGTTAACTTAAAATAATTTTTTGAGTAATTTTCTTTTTTTAATGATCAGGATGGAAGAGAAGAACTTCAAGCCTCCATGATTTGGCTGCAGGAAAGCAAAGTCATAAAATTCGATGGATGTGGTGCTGGAATTCCAACGAGCAAGATCTTGTAGGAGAATATAATACGCATCATGCAATTCAACTTATGATTCTAGAGCATGTGATTGGACAGTGGCTTTAGAAAGGGAAATGTACGACTGAAATATGTGTGGAAGTACCGGAGTAGGGCTTGTGTGGAAATATGTGTTTTGCATCACCTGGGTTTAGTCCAACAAATTTCGCTGGTCAGAGTAATTTATGAACGAATATTCTGAGCGTCTTTGCTAATGCAGAACTCGAAAAGGTAGTAAGCCATCAAGCAATTATTTAAATATTTGAGGAGGATTGTAAATCCAAGGATGAGGAACCATGTATCCACAACACGTAAGTGAATATTAAAATGTACCAGTAAGAACAAATGATTGGTTCTCGGTCATATTTTCGTTGCATCGCATCTGCGAACAGCAATCTGTTTCCAAACCGGTTCTTAACAAAACCGAGGAGAAATAATCCTGCAATTATTGCTCCTCTTGGGTCACGTACGAAAGGTAATTAAGCAAAATCCATGAAACTGCTCGACGAAGGAGGTCATTCTTTAGACATAGACATCCCCTTTCATATGATCACAAGTGGCAGTTCTTTATTATTCATTGAAAACTTCATCTTGGAGCTTGGGATTGTCCTCCTCGTACCACCAGACTACGGCTACAGCCATGCTTCAGAAAAATGTACATCTCCAAGTTGTCGAGTTTGCTGGCGTTTGTAGGTGCTCCTCATTTGCCCGGAAGCCAGATCTCACAAAACCCCTGCATCTAATTCGAAGCTCTAGTGCTCATCCATCCTGCAAGGCTATCCTTCTCTGACGAGAACCTCTAGTTTTCATATATCCTGTAAATCTAGCAATACAACCTCCAGAGAGTCGAGTCGGCGTTGCAGATCTGACGTTCTATGGGACAACTCATCCAAGGATACGATTACTAATCATTGGAGGGCAAAGAATACAAGACCAACCGTTCATGACGCAAACAGCTCGTCTGGGGGATTACAAGACAACCAGAAGGACAAGTCTCACTTTCGGGCATCCGGTGCGAACATGCTTCGGAGTCCACTCGCATGGAAGACTAGCCCTTCAGCGGTGCCGTCACCGGAATGTATCTTTCAATCAGTTAACCTGCGAGTGGACTTGTGCAGCTTCGTTGTGAGCAATGTGGGAGGAAATGTGTGGAATACCATCACTCGTCACTTTTGCAGGTGGTTACAGTCCACCGTGAGGCTCGTTTGGTAGCACTCGTTGTAAGTCTGAAAGAACAAAAATAATATTCTTGGTGATTCGCAGACACGGAGAGACAGAGCAGTCGCCAAGGTTCAAGGGTGATTCAAGGGTGCTGCAATCACCCTTGAATCAGTGTATTTTCATGCATAATACAGCAACAAGCAAACTCAGAGAAGAATATACCAACGATTGTACTACAACAAGTTTGCTCACACCAACTCCAACTTCATCAGACCGAGTACTCAAGAATAAGAAGCATGGTATAAAACCCCGATGGGGAAAAACCGTCCAAAGAAAAAGAAAAAGGCCACCTACAGGTACAGAATTCTAAGCTGCTACACGACCAGATCGCAACTGGATTTCAACATAATTAGTCCGGACAATTCAAGTTGCAAACTTGAGTAGTCTAGACTCACTAGTATTTACAGATGTATTGCTTGGCCATGGTAGGTGATAAGTGGCACACCTTGTTCTCTGCGTCTGACATTGAGGGAGTGGGTGGGAACACTCCGACTATGAGGCAATGTGACTCCCTTCAATTCCTCAAAGTTTTTTTTATTTTCCATACCAGATTTGCCACCTCGTCTTGGAGCACCCGAATCTTCGTCTGCGTTTGAGAGATTGCCCCCGAGCACCCGTAAACGGGATCCCTGATCCTTTCCTCCGCCTCGAAAGCCAAGGAGGTCACGGCATCCGCTCGGCTCGCCTCCGGCAAGTCTTGCAAAATCTTCGTAACATTGCTGGCCCCGAAGATTTTATGCACATTAGAAAACTTCAAGGGCTGATTGGCAGGAAAATAAGGCGCGAATACACACTCTGCAGTGCATTTTCTTCTCAGATGTTTACAGGCCGCACATGGAGATCTCGACGTGCTCCCTCCGCTGTTGTATGCCATCGGTCACGGAAGATATCTCTTGTCTGCCAGGCGAGAATTCATGGAACACTGTACAACTCTGAACCGGGCATCGATTTATATCGACGCCCGGTTCAAATGGTGCCGCCAATATTTTTGGACGCCACATCTGAACCGTTCTGCCGACGTCCAATATTTGTGGACGTCGGCAGAACAGACGCTTGTCCAACACCTTCGTAGCTGGATCACCAACATGTCCTTCGCAAATGGATCATACATATGTTGAAAGTGAATCTGGAAGACTCCAGGCGGTGCTACCGGTCGTTCACGAGCCATTTTGCTTGATCGGAAAATGACACTTCTGAGCTTCTTCACACAACAAGTTCGCGGGGCCAGAATCAAGTGATGAAAGCAGCGCTGACGTTTTTTCAGCAATACAATTAGACGAGATTTTACGGCGTCATAGCTATTTAGAATTTTAACCGATAAATGTGACTCGCATGAAGAAAACTAAAATTGGAGTGAAGACAATGCATTTCTAACTCGTCTCTTGCGTAAGCCTCCATTCGAAGGTTAGCTATACAAGAACCAAACTGCAAAATTCTTGAAGCCCGCGGCAATGCATCTTGAGACAGCATTAGGAGGGAAAGATATTTGCCCAAACGGATCGTCTGGCCACACGGAGCTGTTTTTCCAATCGATGGTGGTGCGACTCGCTCGCTCGCCCGCCTTCTCTACAAGTTGATTCCGAAAAGAGCCGGGCTCACTTTCATCATGCGGACTAAAGATGGTGTTCCAACAAGGTGTGGCCGATTTCGGCTTGATAAGCCTATTTATGGCTTCTCTTCAGTTGGAAGACTGATTTGTGAGTAGATTAATGCGGTGGACCTGGTTGCCAGGGCAGAGAACATGCCCTCTGCAATCATTTGATGACAAAGATTTATATTACAAACAGGTAGTCTCTTCAAGAGAGACCGTAGAGATCCAAATGACTGTCCAAGGTTGTGGAAGCTTGCGTCACACTAAAGTTGTCGAACTCCAATTCAACAAGAACTCCCATCCCTTTTGTTATTATACTTTGTCTGAGATTATTCAACAAGATCTCACTAAACGCATGAAGGTAGAGACAGTGAATCAAAAAGGTCCACCGACTGATCGTGATGCATCTATGTAAAGTGTTCACGCCTACTCAATGTCTACACGTTCAGCTATGGCTGTTCAGGAACGTTATATCGTCAACAACGTTGTTATATCGTCTTACCGATCAATCTTGAGCTCAATCTGACTGATTTACAGTAAGCTCCTTGTATCTCAGTTTACTAAGAAGTTCGATTCTATCACACGGAGATCCAAAATATGACGATGTGACCGAAACAATTAGTAAAAAATTTAGCCAATTTATTGCTGGATGTAAATAGCAAGTCTAGTTCGCTAGCGCTATGACTGTTGTCACAGAAACGAACGTAATCATTTCACGTGTTCAAAAAAATTTGATGTTTTATCTGATTTTGTTTCGACTCCCGGTGAAAAACTATCTGATATGCCGTTGTCGGTTTAATAAAGTTTGGCATGTACACTTGTGCAGTTGGTCACGGAAAGAATAATATAGCTCAAATGGTTGGACTTACTGAGAAAAATGTGTCGTCGATACACAAAACGTGTCAGGTCACCAACGATGCTCAATCTGGGAGAGAAGACGAAGAAAAAAACCTCTAGAAGTACTGTATTCTGTAGGTCGTTGAAGGAATATTCAATCTGGGGACTGCAGCGAGACAGGAATTCTGATTGCATTGATGAGACGATATCACATTCGACCAAGATTCCGTTAAAAGAAAGTAAGTAAGCCCATAGAGCGAGCCTTCATAATTCCGGCATTTAAAGTATACAACTACACATTTGCTTCGGCTGGAGTCTTTTTCTCTTACACTGTTACACTTTACAAGCAACCGGGTCATGAGTTCATTCACCAGCAGAAAGGCTTTCCCCCAAGGTGTGCCGAGCCTGAGCTTCGAACACAGGCCTTGTTCGAGCCAGACATGTTTGCTGACAGGCGAGCTGATATCGATAAATTTTAGGCAAGATTCTGACGGGCACTAGTGTGCCTTCTCACTTGGGATGGAGAGCTGCGTCTTTCAATTGTAATCGTTTCGGAAGCTTCTAGCGCAGCTCGATTGAGCTGCGTTGGGAGCTGGCTTTCGTGTTCATCGTTGATTGTTATAATCCTCCAATTTAACAAATCCAGTCGGGATTCCCCCACGCACCGATTGTTCACACTGTAACTTCCAACAACGCTACCAACTCTGATTGTGCTGAACGTTCTGAAGAAATTTGTGAGCAGAGCACAACACGTCGACAACCTGACAGTAAGTCAAACAGACATGTACTGATGCACACTGAACTGATTACATCGAACACTAACTTGGGATAATTCAGACTCACAGGACCACGATGAGTCACAAGGAAACCGATAACAAAATTTAACCCAAACAGTTTCTAGTAATCTAGAGACCTCAAGGATGCATGCCCGAGAGCAGGAGCCACCAACATGCGCCTCAAATGTCACCGACAGAAGCACTTGGTTCACTGGAACCCATTCCGTTCTGAAATTGTACTCCGACGTGGTGCGTCGCCGGCTCACAATTTCCTGCGACTCGTATGCTACCGCCACACGGAGCTCAGGTCGCGAAGTGAGTCTTCGTACGACCCAGAGCGACACCTGCCTAACACAAGCTACTGAACGAGAACTTTGACAATTCTGCAGTAAAGTTTTCTCACAGTTAGTTCCTCACAAGTTGGTTGACAACTGGGATATAGGATGCGGACGAATTCCTTCCAAAGAAAGAGTAGATGTATCCTCGTTTACCGGATGACGTTGAACTTTACGCGTAGCGATTGCTTATGAAACAGTGGGTGCACAAGAGAGCTGATCACCATGGCAGCTTCATCTCACCATGATGCAAGATGCTGATGTTAAGTTGGTGTTTGTGAATGCGAAATACTCGAGTGGGAGGAACGGTAAGTCCTTCCGCTTGCATCTTGTGCCTTTCATGCAAAGCAAGTGCTTCTTGCCTGTTATTAACTGCACAGTGATGAAAATTTTCCCTAAGAAAGTACAGGACCTTTTCATCTGAAAGTGGATGATCAAAATTCCATATTCTCAGTTTACCTTGAGATGTAGAACTCTTAGATTCGATCTTCCTTCGCCTCACTCTTTAGGCAGTATATAGCCCATTTTGCTCTCTTTCAACCTCACTAATACTCCAATGACTACATTCGTATGATCTCAACGTAACAACGTTGTGCAGATTCGTTTGAGAAACGGCAATTTGACAACTCGTGTTGATGCCCTTTCTTCAGAGCAGATTGCAAGTGGAAAATTTTGGTTAGGGCAAGAGGACGGGACAGGTACAAAAGCCCTAATCGAAGTTGAATCTGTCATGGTAGCTGATAGCTCTAAAGCTTTGGTCCCTTATTCACGAGCGAAAATCATCAGACAGGTAAACATATTGTAATCTGGCTAAGTACAGACATCCAGGAGATCTTCGTGTGTGAACTTTCGTTTCTTTACCATCTGATTCAATGGTTTCCTGGTTCCTCGCTTTCCTTTGCCCATCTTTGATTGCGTGCTAGCTACATACAGATTTTGGTAGATTGATTTCCTTGCATGTAAGCATACTGAGTCCTGATTCAGTTCATAACTCAACAAGAAGCCATTGCTTTGAACTCGTGGTTATTTCAGCTTAACGATGGAGTGTACGAATTCTATAAACCTGCAAAAGGGTTCACCAGTGTACGAGTCATATTCTTCCACGGCTTCCAGAAGGAAGACTGCGATGATGCATATGTTAGGACATGGATGAAGGCTGACGAATCCGAGTGCTGGTTAGACACATGGCTTGCTGAAGACTTCCCCAGTGCTCATATTCTCTCGGTTTCGTATGACTCCGGCAGAAAAGTGTCGGATTGCAGAGGACGAATGGGGATGTACGTTCTCGCGGAAAATCTCGCTCGAAATATTGTTGGGATTGGGGGTCTAGGTGACGATTGCTCGATCGTGCTTATTGGTTTTTGTGTGGGTGGGCTTGTGCTGAAGGAAGTATGTTTGAAAATCTTTGAATTGGAGAAGAGAGAGCCAATCCTTGGCCAAAATCGGTACGCGAAGTTCCTGAAAAGGTTGAAAGGAGCATTTTTCTTTGCAACAGCCCATTCTGGATCCGGTGAAGTAGCGAAGTCAGACGAAGGAGGTCCATTGGTCGAGTATGTAGGAGTGCTGAATGAGAAGGCTGCTAGAACAAATTCAGAGTTTTCAATCTTGCGCCATCAGAAGGGTTGTAAAACCTGGGGTGTCTGTGAAGACATTGAAACGAATTTGCAGGTGAGCGCCAATCATCAATCGCCAATCCGGATGCGGGGGTCTCTTATATATAAGAGTAGGAAGCAATACCACCCCGCTTGTCCATTACGACACTTCAGATGCTGCGATTCATTAATGAGCCTTCGGAGATGAAATATCCGCACTGTTGTATTCACCCAGACAATAACCGAGGATCACGCAGTACTTCTAAATCCCATTGGCGACCTGATGTTCTTCTCATCCGCGTATGGTCTAGATCTTTCATGTGGGTACTAGATTGTTATTTGTGGTTTTTGATATCCCTACTTTTGAAGATACTATGATGTATCGTGGCAATGAACTTACAGCGTAAGATTAATCCTATAATTTCTCGTAAAATCTTGAGAGGGGTAAGTGCCCAGCACGTGAACGTTGATAGACACTCCATCGTGTTATCAGAAGGCTTCTCAACACGCTTGGAAGCTCGTTTCGAAGTGGACATGACGCTTTTCATGATTGGTGGGCGAATGTCCAAAATATGCAATTCTCTCAGAGCATTCATAGTGTGAATCTTAATACCTTCGAGTGTTGGACGTTCTCCATATTTGCAGGTAGGATCTCTGAAGAAAGCAAGGCATTCTTCAGCATGTGCACGCTATGACGTAGACGAATTCAGGTTGATTCCTGGGGCGGACCATGAGACTATTTGCAAACCTGATGACAAAGAGGCCAGCAGTTATCTGTTTCTGGTTAACTTTCTCCAGACAGTGAGTGATGTAGAGGTATGTTCTGGACCATACTCACAAGTTATGAATTTCACAGCTCAAAATTGCAAGCGTCACACTGAATCATGGAAACCAAGGTATCGGTGAATCCTGGCAGCTTTGGAAGCCTGAAATGTAAGTGTGGTCCCGTTCTGCAGAAGGAGAAGAATGCTGAATTGCGATTGTCGTTGGAGTTTCCCCCCGTACTTCTGGAAGCTCAGGTGCGTTTGGATGGGGTCATTCGGACGCTTCATTTGCAGAACCCAGAGGTGATAGGGTTGGCAGTCGTGGGCATGGGCGGCATTGGGAAGTCAATACTTGCCAAGCAAGTCATGATGCACATTGCTCCTCGCTTTGAATACATATGCTTTGTCCAAGATACCAAACGGAGTATCAAGCGGAAAAATCTTATTACTCTTTTGGCCGACAATTTGTTTCGAGGGGATGGACGGCGAGTCAGTTGGCAAAGTAGTCATACAGTTCGGAGACTTTTAAGGGGTAAGAAGGCTTTTTTGATTCTTGATGACTGTGGTGATATCGAAGACCAGATACGTTGTCTTCTGGAACCAGATTGGTTGGGACAAGGAAGTCGTGTGCTGATCACTTCACGAATTCAAACGACGATACCCGGGTTTGTCACGCTTGATTTGCCACTATTTTCAGAGCTAGAATCACAACAGCTGTTTGAGCTTCATCTTGTAGATAGGGTTCCAAATGCCATGCCCAAGGGCCTAGTAAAGGAGATTGTTGAAAAGTGTGATGGCTTACCACTGACTCTGGAGGTTATAGGGAGCTATCTGCGTACTGGAACGGATGAAATAAAATGGATTAAAGCTCTGGAGAGATTGCGGATTGCCGAATCTTTGAATGGAAGTGCCGATGATAAACTATGGCAAAGGCTTAGAGTGAGTTATGACGAGCTGGGTGAGCTTGAGCAAAGAATATTCGTAGATCTGGCTGTGTTCGACCTGTATAACAACGAAGAGGAGCAGTATGATGTAGATGTACTTATAGAAGCTTGGAGGACAAAGTATTCAGAGATATCACCGGAGGCTGGCTTGAGAACTCTGCAGGACAGGTTTTTCATACGCGTAGGGCCATATGCCGGACGGCTCAAGCCTTACAACAGATTTTACCTTCACGAACAACTACGAGATATGGGAAAGAGTATCTCTCGCCCGGTGGACGAGAATCCAGAACTTTGCAAAGGTATTCGGCACCCGGATGATGCACTACATATGCTGAAGAAGTATAATCACAAGGTGGGATTTCAAGTGCCGTTTATTCTAAACTCTGTGTAGTGCAAAGTCAACTCACATGAGAGAAAGAGATTCGGATTGAAAGCTTATATTTCGACAGTGTCGCTCCTGCTTGTGCAGGGAGAGATGGCGCGCACGGAGGTGTTGACAGTGGAGGTCAGCAAGGAAAGTACAGCTACTTGTTCTCACTTGCAAAATGACATGCTGAGTGTAAACTGGAGCGTCATCAGGAAGATGCAGCAACTGCGGTTGTTGAGAATGGTAAATGTGAACATCGCTGAGTCCAGTGTCTATTTCAAAGTGATTCACCACGACTCCCTGGGAGTCTTGTCATGCTGCATTTGATAAACTGCTCAGAAAGTCCAAGGAGCGTATGGTCTCTGTTGGACACGAAGAGCAGCTGGCCGCTTCGTAAAGTGGATGTGGATGCTCTCCATCGAGTTTCTGTTCTCCTCTTAGAAAACTGCACGGCCGTACGTCTTCCTGATAATATCCACAATCTTAGTAACCTGAAAATCCTCGAGATTCATGTAGATCTTCTTGCAGAACTACCAGAAAAACTTGGTCTCCTTCCAGCCCTCGAACATTTGTCTCTGAGAAGTGCACTGCTAGAAAAGCTTCCGAACTCATTCCTACAGCTATCGACTCTGAAAACCTTGACAATAGATGGCTGCTTAGCTCTGAAGATGTGGCCTACTTCTGAAGTGCTCCCTGAGATAGAAAATAATACCTGCAGTCTGACATCTCTCAACACTTTGATACTGAACAACCTTCCTTCCTTGACTAGATTACCGAGCTCATTTTCACAGCTGAAGTCTCTCCAAACATTGCTCTTTACGGGTTGCTCTGCTCTCAAGAAACTTCCGGAGAGCTTCGGTGAGCTCCAGAAATTGCATCTAATAGCACTAAAAGGCTGCTCTGAACTGGAAACTCTGCCCGAATCCTTCAGCGGTTTGAACAGTCTCGAGGCTTTGTTCTTGAATGACCTTCCTGCCTTGCCGTCATTGCCAAACTCCTTGAAGGGACTGACTTCCCTTCAAAAATTGAAGATACAATCGTGTCCATTGCTGAAGAGACTTCCGGAAGGATTGGGTGAGGTCCACCAAATAGAAGAATTAAGCATCATCAAATGCGATGGCTTGGAGTACTTGTGCCAAAATTTTGGAAAGTGGGGAATCAACAGGCTTTACATAAATAGTTGTAAGAGGGTTCGTTGCCTTCCAGATTCTTTTGGCTGCATCAGCTTGTTGAATCTTGTGTATAACCAGCAATTGCAGATACTGCCTGAAAGCGTCAGCAAGCTCACAAGCTTGAAGTCTCTGGAAATCACCTTCTGTGATATGACCCAAGGCCTTCTGCAGTCTCTAGAGCATGATCAACTCACAAACCTAGAGTTTTTATATCTACAATTTCTTGACAGATACGATGGTTTACCCAATTCCTTTGGGCGTCTACAGAAGTTGAAAGAGCTCTTTGTAACCGGTTGTACTTTCCATGAGGCTCTTGCTCACTCTTTAGGGAAACTTACGAGTCTAGAAGGATTGTTCATAAATGACTGCGATATCAAGTACTTACCCGAAAGCTTAGCTGAGCTCACACGATTGAGACAATTGGAAGTAAGCGAGTGTGAAAATTTTAAGACGCTACCTGACTGTATTGGGAGACTCGCAGATTTGACGAACTTAGAGATAAGTAACTGCAAGGACTTCCAGGGCTGGCCGGAGTCTGTAAAAGAACTCGTTTCGTCAGGGAATCTGACTCTCCGATTCCAAGATTAGCTTGGAGACGCAGTTATTTCGCTCTCAGTTGAAAATGACAAACTGCTGAGTTAACATGCAAGTCAAATTTTAAGCCATTTGATGATACTTGCTTGAACAAATCCTGAAGCTAGTGATTGAGGGTTCTGACCTGCTGTATATATGAATGTGTGCAAATCCCTGCATAAAATCTGTATATTTGAAAGTGGCATCCAGTTCTGAAGAGGAGGACCATACTTTCTTTACATAATCTGCCTAACAGTTATCTCTCCTCACTCAAAATGGAGGGTAACTGCAGTTTAATAGCAGAGTCCCATGGTTTTCAACATACATCCATGTTAGTGCAGGTGCCATGTCAAGTACTTGCAGTCAACTCAATTGCATTGACACTGAGAACGAAATCTCTCATGTCTGCTTTTCACGTGGCATGTGACTGTTGTTTGAACAAACTTTTTTGTCGGATGTTGGTTTGTATACTAGTGTGTACAAAAATTTAGAATCTTATTATCCATGCATTCATCAGCAGCCACATTTGGAACAGATCTTGGGATCTGGATCGTGCGTTTGCCCTGGAAAGGAAATTGAAAGCCGTTAATGATACAACACAAAATCGAACCAACCAGTGAATCTCATATAACTGAATCATAATATGTATGAGCAGAATTGAATGAAATTCCATCTTGATGCTCACGAGAGCATATTTTGAGTCGTGAGTAGCTGGCAAAACTTCAGAAAGAATGCTCATCCCGAAAAGGAACATCAAACTCGGCACGTTGGAAGTGTGGCAAGAGTGGTCACTTTAAGAAGGATTGTCGTGTGAAGACCAAGGCTACTGATCCTCCTTTGGCCAATGTGGCTCAAGATTTTGATGAGGATGACTTGCTCGAAGATGGACTATGAAGCCAGAGGTATGCCCTATGCAACTCACCAAGAGGCGTTGGTGATGTATGGATTCTGGATAGTGCTTGTTCTTATCACATTTGTTACATTAGAGAGTTTTTTCATACTTTCTCAGTATCAAACGGTTTAGTTCTTATGGGAAATGATCAACCCTGTAGAATTGAAGGTGTTGGATCTGTACAAATTCACATGTTTGATGGAGTCAAACGTACGTTGACTCACGTCAGGTTTATACATGAAATGAGAAAGAATCTTATCTCTCTTGGAATGTTAGATTCAAAAGGCCTTGAGTGGAGTTCTAAACAAGGAGTACTTGAGGTGAAAATAGGTGATAAGATTATCTTGAGAGGACACAAGCATAGGAATCTGTACCTGCTAGAGGGCAATACCATATGTGGTGAAGTCAATCTTACCATATCTCGACTTGAGATGGCTCATGTTTGGCATTCTAGAATGGGACACATGAGTAACAGGTACTTGACCTTCCTTCGAGATAAGGGCTTGCTACCTGGTTTAGGTAAAGTTGACATGGAATTTTGTGAACATTGTGTTATGGGCAAGCAACCTAGAAAAGCCTTTGGTGTTGGAACTCATAGTTCCAAAGAGTTACTTGAGTATGTACATAGTGACGTGTGGGGACCCTCTCCTAAAGCCTCACATTCTGGGAAGTGGTACTATGTATCTTTTATTGATGATTACTCAAGATTTGTGTGGGTCTATTTTCTCATACAGAAGTCTGAAGTCTTTGCAACTTTCAAAAGTTGGAGAGCCCAAGTTGAGACTCAGACTGGTCACAAGGTGAGATATCTACGTTCGGATAATGGCGGGGAGTATACTTCAGAGGAGTTTAGAAGTTACTGCAAAGAGGAGGGGATCACTCGTCATCTCACCACGGTTTATACTCCGCAACAAAATGCTGATTCTAAGAGGCTCAACCGAACAGTATTGGAGAAGGTGCGCAGTATGTTGAGCCAATCTGGTTTACCATATGAATTTTGGGCTGAAGCTGTAAATACCGCAGTGTATTTGGTAAATCTGTCTCCTTCAAGTGCAATCGATTTCTTTCCGTTTGAATTGAGGCACAAACGGAGGGCTGATTATAGTCGTTTGAGAATTTTTGGTTGTACGGCTTATCCTCTCATACCTAAGGAGAATAGAACCAAGTTGGATCCTACATCCAAAAAGTGTTGTTTTCTTGGATATGCAAGTGGTGTGAAAGGTTATAGGCTATGGGATCATATAGATATATGGGATCATGTAAGGTGATTGTCAGTAGGGATGTTTCTTTCGATGAGCCCAAATCATTGAAAGAGAGGGAGATATCTCAGGCTCCCTGTATTGACAAAGGCAAATCTCCACTCACGGATGTTGTTGAGGGGGAGATTGATCATTATGGGTTTAATGATGCGCCACAAGGAGAAGCGGCAACAGATGGAGCAAATTCCTGCACAACAGAATTGGAGGAGCAAGTTGTCGTTGTTGAGCCTCAAGACACAGCGCGAAGCGATGGAGATCAACCAAGACCATCTACTAGGAGATCATCAAATCGGATTAGTAGAGCTCCCGAAAGGTATGGAACATGGGCTGATTCATCTATTCTTGAGGATCATGATATGGAAGCTGAGAATGATGATGGCAATGCGTTGATCTTGGAAGAAGGAGAACCTTGTTCATATAGAGAAGCTCAAGTCTCCATCAATAAGCTTGAGTGGGACATTGCTATGGAGCGTGAGATGCAATCGCTTGTTGAGAACAAGACTTGGGAGCTGGTGGAGCTTCCAAAGGGTCAACCTTTGGTTGATAGCAAGTGGTGTACAAGTTGAAGGATAATCCAAAGACATGAAGAGAAGAGGATCTTCAAAGCCAGGTTGGTGGCTAAGGGCTTCACACAAGAGAAAGGTGTGGACTACAACGAAGTATTTTCTCCTGTGGCAAAGTATGCTACAATTCGTCTGGTATGTGCACTTGCTGCGATATTTGGTCTAGTTATGGATCAGATGGATGTTGTCACGGCTTTTCTATATGGATCTTTGGAGGAAGAAATCTACATGAGACAACCTACTGGCTATGAGAAGAAAGGTCAGGAGAAGTTAGTTTGTAGATTGCTCAAATCTCTATATGGATTGAAGCAAGCTCCTAGGCAATGGAATGCAAGGTTTGATGAGTTCATGAAAGCACAAGGATTTTCACGGAGTGTGTTTGATCCATGTGTTTACATGAAGAAGGTGAATAATGAGATCTTTAGCCTCATTATTCTTGTACTCTATGTGGATGACATGCTCATTTTGGCAAAGGAACAATCCGACGTCGATAGATGCAAGAGGCAATTGAAATCTGCATTCAAGATGAAGGATTTGGGTGAGTCCAAGAGGATATTAGGTATGGATGTTCACAGGGATTTGAAGAAGAGGAAGCTATGGTTAAGTCAGGGTAAGTACATTCAGCGTGTGCTTGACAGGTTTAACATGACAGACTCTAAAGGAGTGTGGACTCCTTTGGCGGCACATTTTAAGCTCTCAGCCTCAATGTCCAATTGATGCAACTGAGAGAGGAAAGATGTCATCAATTCCCTATGACAAGGCAATGGGCAGTCTCATGTATTTGATGGTGTGCACTAGATCTGATATTGCTCTAGCTATGGGCAAGGTGAGCAGGTATATGTCAAATCCAGGGAAGGTGCATTGGGAAGCTGTGAAGTGGATTCTTAGGTACCTCAAAAGTACTAAGGATTTTGGTCTTTTGTTTGATGGTTTATTGGACAATGTCAAATCCTTGTTGGGTTATGTTGATGCTGACTATGGACAAGATCTGGACAAGAGGAAGTCTACAACTGGGTACGTGTTTACACTTGGAGGTGGATGCATTAGTTGGAGATCTACCTTGCAGAAGTGCATAGCTCAGTCAACTACGGAAGCCGAATATGTAGCAACAGTGGAAGCAGCAAAGGAGGCTATTTGGTTGAATAGACTTATCACTGAGATGGGATTGAAACAGGATGTTGTAAATCTCCATTGTGATAGTCACAGTGCCTTACATCTTGCAGCAAATCAAGTGATGGATAGCAGGGTGAAGCACATGAAGTCCTGGTCGAGACTTGCTGAGGGAAATAATGGAACGAGATTAACAAAGTCATACGGGTTTGCTCTCTGTCTCTGATGAAGATATATATGAGGTCGTGTCTGGCCAATATATTCACTTCTTGATCGAGTCATTACCAGATGCATTTCTCGGACTTGGACTTCAAATTTCTTCATTCAATCGTTGATATTTATTTCGAAGCTGCCAGTCAATCCGCATCCTAAATTATGTACATGTGTGCAATTCTTTTCCCAACCGCTGCTTTTATACGTCTATATCTGGTCCAGAAGCTCACCACCTACATATATTAGACTTCTGTCTCAGAAATTCTGCCTCATCCACAATCTAGTCACCTTCTGGCTCAAAGACTCGCGAATCATGGCCATCCTTGCGTAGGGTAAACCTCTGCAGATATGATTCTCAGATATAATGCGCATACTTCTGACACTGATGCTGTAAGGCCCGACCTCCACCCCTCTGGATCTCACGGTGAAAACCAAAGAAAGGATAAAACCCTTGGCATTTGCGATTACACGAACGTGGCACTTTCTGTGTTTCAGACTTTAGGAACTGTCGGCCAAGCCTGTTTTCTCTCTGTGTTCTTTTATATACAGAGAGGGAAAACAAGCTTGTGGGGCCATGTAAGCGGAAATCACAGGTTAGTGCTCACCTGGGGCAGGTTTACGGAACTGGTGTCATAAAGCGAGAAGCAGACAAGCCAATATGCACACGAAACGCTAGCACTGAAGATTGGACGTTCGTGGCTAGCGTTAAGTACTACGATGGATTCGTAACGTTAACGCTAGCTATGAGAGTCGTCCAATGGTGTAATTTTCTGTGTGCATACTACGCCAAAGGTCCTCGTGAGTGTTACTTGAGACAGAAAGAGGTTGTCTCCTGCCCTGAGCACATTCGCCGTAGATTAGCTTGTAGGTTCCTGGCATCATTAAGACTTCAAGAAAGTGCAAGAGAGAGTCCTTTATTCCTTAAGATAGGGGAGAGGGGTAAAAAACTTAATCCTTTACAAAGTACATGGGGTGGATTAAATCCCCATCTTCCTTTTGTTGCGGCTGAAGAGAATGACCTTATAACGCGGACTATCAATTCATTCTTTTGTATCTACTTGCAAGCAGTAGTATGCAGCGACTGCCAAAGGCATTGTATAATAAACCATGTTTAAATATGCATTCGTTTTCAAAACCGTGGCTGACGAACTTCGAAACCTTGCACGTGGATGGTCAAGCTACTCATATTTGATATCTGAATCAAGATGCCACTCAATAGAACTCTTATTACCTTCCGGCCCGAAGAACTCGCTTTCAGTGATTCTCACGTAGGGTGCGCTACACCTGCGTGAACGTACTGGTAATTTTTTGCTTCAGTGCGCCTGACTCTGACAAATAAAAGCTCCTCACAATTCCAAACTTCACTTCTCTCGACTTCACGCGGAGAATCAAAGATAGATCGAAGTCCTCGGCATTTGCGACTCAATAAGAACAAGGCAAATCCCCTATTTCTCAGATAGAGAGAACTATAAACTGACTTGTTTTGAATCCTCTGAATGAAGATTACCAAAAGAATCTGGGTCTCGACATTCAACTCAACATTCAAAACATAATCTTCCGCTACGTGATCTCACCCTGAAAAAATTCTTTTAGCCATGCTTGGTGTAAGATTGAAGGTCAAAATCTCTCAAGGTCAAATTGAATCCAGAATATGGGAGTCCATTTTTTTAGTAATCATCTATCCTATATTCTAGGTCCCAGTTTTTATTCTTAACCCAGTTCTTCTAATCTCTTTCTGACGGTTGGGGAGTTGGTTGACGTGTGGCGAAAAGTTAAAACCCTGAGGAATATCCAGATGCGACTTCAAGGGAGTCCCAAGACATCTACGAGAATGGACTTTTTGGGAACCCCTTGTCTATTTAGGGAACTCTTGTTGAAAACTATGTTCTCCTTGTTTTGAACCATGCACATGCTGCTATGAAATAAACTTGAACAGTCCGTTGAAAGATATGTCATGTAAATACATGTGACGGTCACATAATGGTTTCATCGCAACAGCTGTGGATAATTCTTATGAAGCCGGTTAAACCCAATAAATTACGTACTTGAGTCTGATTCTCTGGAGCATTCCAATTTTGAATGGATTCCACTTTGTCACTCATGACTTTGATGCCTTCTGCACTAACTCTATGGCCTAAATAATCTATTTCGCTTTTTCCAAACTCACATTTTGACATCTAACCATACAGCTTATTTTCTCTGAACTGAATCCACCATCCAATGGGCCCGAAAGAGGTCAGGGAATCGCATTTGAATTATACTATATTTACATTGCTTTACCACTATATTTACGTTGCATCACTTTCTATTTGGTTGCATGATTTGGAAATCTTGAAACGCGAACGAAAAGAAGCCCCAAAAGCATAGAGGTCAAACTAGGCTGGCAAGGGGTATCATTCGTTTTAGCTTATTGTTTAGTTTATTTTAGACAATGTATTTCAATTGTTTGATATAGAACTCTAGCTGGTGTTCTACATAGAACAGAAATCACATTAGGTGATGATTCTTTGGATGCTGATGTTATATGTAGACCATTTGACCTAAATAGTTCACATGTTTTAGTTGCAGTAGAAATACCTCCCATTGTGATGCTATTGGGGCCTAGCCTAATGTTTCATCCATGTAGTTCTTGATGGGGTATTCCAATACTTTTTGATATTTTATGTGTCCGAAGATGATTTATGATTCATTGTCATATGATTATATTGTAAAAAATCAAGTACAACCACAAACATGGTCAGTATTTCCTTTTAAATTTCCTTGTCCATTTTCGAGTATGGGCCCGTGTTAGACTTACAGCCGTGAGGAGTCTCACTGTTCACACAGGCACGATCAGGCTCAGACTGACTGAGCTGGTCTCCCTGAACATGCTCTGTCAAGCACTGGTGTTCTTTTGTAAGATTTGGGGCACTTATGTGTAATTTTTCAAGCGAATTGTCACTATGGCGTGGTGACACCAGAATCGATCTCCCATCTCTCTTTTACCGTAGTGCAGGTGCCATGTCAGGTATCTCCCATGTCTGCTTATTACGTTACATGTGACTGTGTGAACAATAAATACTTTCTGGATGTTAGTTTGCTAATAATCCGGGTTGTTGGGATCGGCGTTTGCCCGGCAAAAGAATATGAGAGCCGATATTGAGACAGCAGAAAATCGAACCAAGCAAAGTCAATCTCACGTAACTGAATCATTATAAGTATGAGCAGAATTGTGTGCAATTATTTTCCCAAGCGCTGCTTTTATACTTCTATATCTGGTCAAGAAGTTTACTAGCTACATCTGTTAGACTTCTGTCTCAAAAATTCTGCTCAAACGCCAATCTAGTCACCTTCTGGCTCGAAAGACTCTCGAATCAGGGCCATGCTTACATAGAAGCTTATGCAGACATTATTCCCAGTAAGAAAGGACACAGTAAAATAACAAAAAGGTATGCCCAGTCATAGTACGCCTAATTCTGACACTCATGCTGTAAAGCCCCGGCCTTCACCCATCTCGATCTCACGCTTTGCTGGGGTCTTCCCATCCCTTTTGTTATTATACTTTGTATTTTTTCTTCAAAAAAAATCTCACGGTGGAAAGCAAAGAAAGGTATTACCTTTGGCATTTGCGACTCACACGAACTTGGCACTCTCTGTTCCAGACTTTAGGACTGTCAGCCAAGACTGTTTTCTCCCTTCATTCTTTAATATACAGAGAGGGAGGAAACGCATGCGGGGCCATTTAAGCAAAACTTACAGTTTAGCGGTCACGTGGGGCAGGCTCACGGAAATGCTGTCATAAAAGGAGAGCCAGAAAGGTCAATATGCGCACGCAAGCACTGAAAATTTGAGCGTCATGTCTAGCATTAACGTTACGAAGGACCGTGACGTTAACTCCAGCTATGAGAGTCGTATTCACAATAATGACACGTTTTGGTGTATTTTTTGGTGTGTATACTACGCCAAAGGTCCTCGTGGTGTTGCTTGAGAGAGAAAGCGATTCTCTCCTGTCCTGAAATGTTTCCCAGAAGATGAGATTACAATTAAAACTTTGAGCAGCTCACGAGAGAATATTGTTCAACTGTTAGACTGATGCGTGCTTTGGATCAGGTCAAATGATGTCGCAAACAGCTGGACTTCCGAGCAAAGATATGTTATGATATATTTCAGCTCAGAGTCGAATGAAAGAGAGAGTGCTCCATTTCCTAAGATAGGGGAGAGGAGTAAATGTACATGGGCGGGATGGATCCCATCTTCCTATTTTTGTGACTGAAGAGAATGATCTTATTACGCGGACTTTCAATTAATCCCTTTATACCTACTTCCAAGCAGTAATATATAGCGACTGCCAAGGGCTCTGTATAATGAATCGTGCTCAAATATGCAATCTTTATCCAAACCGTTGCTATTGAACTTCGAAATCTGGTCAAGAGGATAAGCAGATATCCATATTTGACATATGAGTCAAAATGCTGCTCAAAAAAAAATTTATACCTTCCGGCCCGAAGACAGTTGTTCTCACGTTGGCACGCTACACCTGTACTGATAATTTTTTGTTTCAGTGCGCCTGACTCTGACAGATTAAAGCTCTTCACAAATCCGAACTTCACTGCTCTCTACTTCACGCGAAGAACCAAAAATATATCGAAGTTCCCGGCATTTGCGATTCAGTAAGAATAAGGCAAAGCCCCTGTTTCTCAGAGATAATAGAGAACTATCAACTAACTTGCTTTCAATCCTCTGGATTGAGAGATGACCAAAGATGTATCTGGGTCCCGATACATTCAACTAAACATTCAAAATATAATCTTCCGCGACTGATCTTAGCTCATAATTTCTTAGGCTATACTTAGTTTAAGATTGGAGTCCAAAACCTCTCAAACTTAAATTGAATTCAGGACATGGGAGTGCATTATTTTCATAATCAAGTCTGCTAAATACTCTTTATACTCAACCCAATGTTCTAATCTCTTCCTGACTGTTTGGGAGTTGGTTCGACTTTCGGTGCATTTAGTTTATGTGTGATCAAAAGTTAAAGCCTGAGGAAGATCCAGATACTACGTCATGGGAGTCCGCAAGACATTTACGAGAATGGATTTTTTTGGCACCCTTAGTGTATTTAGAGAACCTATGTTGAAAGTAAACTTCTCCTTGTTTTGAACCATGCACATGCTGCTGTCAAATAACCTTGAATAATCATGCAAAGTTAGTTGAGGACTAGATCTTCTGCCACTTGCAACGTACATTAGTCAGGAAAGCTTATTTACTTCCCAGTACAATTTTATGCTTATAGTACTCCAATGGTTCTATTTGTTCTATCTGTTCTCCTTCTACCTATTCTGGACCCAATTTTATAATAGCTCATGGACCAACACTCGGATAACGTCGCGAGTATTCCAATCCACTCTAGACTCATCAAATTTTGAGACACAAAGTTTCTCAAGCTCCTTTTCTACCCTGATTACACTTTTGATTTGATGATTGAACAGTTGCAATAACAGGAGATATGCCCTCTCTAATGCTGCTTTTATTTTTACGAGAATTTCCTAACGTCTACTCCTTACAGATCGCTCTCTTCGACTTCTCAGGGTGAGATTAGCATCCTTCGATGACAATTCTCCCTTCCACGCAAAGGTGTTGGCACTCAATTATAACTCCCGGACATCCCCTACGATCTCTTTCCGATGAATCCATATTTTCTCTTGGCATTCCCGAGCCATTGCCTTATATATTTTCTTCTGCTCCTTTGAGACCGACTCCCCTATTTCTTCCACACTCAGGTTTCTCTTTACCAACTTCTGTCCACCAAATCTTTCTGTATGAATACAGAATCCTCAATTTCTTGTATTACCTTATCCAACTCCTCTGAAGGGACTTCATCTCTATCGCTTGCCATAGGTGACGATATGCGTCTTCCTCTAGTGGGCCCAAACTTTATGTTGATCCACTACTTGTATCTTCATTGTTGGGCCCACCCACATGGTCTTCAACCTGGAGCTCAAACTTCTTCCTCTTCAAAGGTGTCAGCCACTCTATAATTCAGAACATATGCACAAAAAATGAGGAAATGTACACCATTCCCTTTTTGTCAACCCGTAATTTATCCTCTATAGCTTGCACATTCATGGAGAATATCTCTCCCTAGTTCATATTGTTCGAGCCTGTCACAAGTTCTTTCACTATTTTTATCTTATGCATGCTTACATAAATGTCCTCTATGGTAAGAACATTTGGTTTAATGTATACATCACAAGGATTTAAACAGAGTGTATTTGATCCTTGCGTATACATAAAAATGGTGAGTAATGAATTCTTTGGCTTCATTATTCTGGTACTGTATGTGAATGACATGCTCATTGTAGCTAGGGACAAATACAATGTTTATAAGCTCAAAGCTCTCTTCAGTTCTGAGTTTATAATGAAAGATTTTGGTATAGCGAGGAGGATTTTGAAAATGGAGATCCAAAGTCACTTGGAGGATGGGAGGCTATAGTTAACTCAAGGAAAGTATTCTACGAAGATACTTGCGAGATTTAGCATGGAGAATTATAAGGCAATGAGTACTCCTTTAGCTCCTCACTTCAAGCTTTCATCAGTCCTCTGTCCAACAAATACCGTGGAGAAAGGTTTGATGTCCAAAGTCCCCTACGACAAGCCATTGGGAAGTCTCATGTTTTTGATGATTTCCATTAGGCCAGACATTGCTCTAGCTATGGCCAAGACTAGCATATACATGTCAAATCCGGGGAACATACATTGGGAAGCTGTGAAGTGGATTCTCATATATCTCAAGGGTACATTGGATTTTGGTCTTGTGTTTGATGCTAAATCCTACAATGCCAAATCACTAATTGGCTATGTACATGCTAATTATGAAGAGGATCTGGATAGGAGGAAATCTACAACTAGATATGTGTTCATACTTGGAGGTGGATGCATAAGGTGGAGATCTACATTCCACAAGTGCATAACTTAGGCTGCCACAAAAGCTGAGTATGTAGTGGTAGTGGAACCAACAAAGGAAGCAATGTGGTTGGATAGGTTTGTCACAGAGATCGGATTGACACATGATATTATGAATCTTCAATGTGACAGTCAGAGTGCTTTACATACAGCTGTTAATTAGTTGATGGAGAGTAGAGTGAAGCACATCAACATCAGGTACCATTTTCTTAGACAAACTGTGTCTGACAAAATGATTGAGCTAGTCAACATTGACCTTAAATTCAATCATGTTGATATTTTTATCTAAGAGATTCCTTTGGAGAGTTTTTCAAGACATTTTGCCAAATTGCAGGTGTTGCATATGGGCACAAGTAGAGTGGACTAGCAATTATATTATATTTATCTATGTTTTTACTCTATCTTGTAAGGCTACAGATAAGTTCTAATTAACTATAGTTTATAAAGAGATCTATGTTAGGTTTCCTTCTAGAACTTTCCGCCGAGTTATCATATAGGCAATAAAGTTTAAGGATACCAAAACCAAAGTCAAGGAGGAGATTGTTGGATTTACTCTTAGGTCTTGGTTAATTCTAGTCATGCTATTACTCTAGTTAGATGATGACTATGGTTAGATGGCAATATTATATAAAAGGACTTATGGAAGCTTTCTATGACACACTAGAGCTTATTACAGCGCAATTTGAGAGAATGAAAAAAAAAACTTAAGATGAGTAAAGCAATTTGTGTGTTCCCGTTGACGTAGCTTCAAGGAGATGAACCATTAATCTCTTGGGTCAAAAATTTTGGTGCACCTGTGATTCATTGTTTGCCATCTTGGACCAATAATAAAAAGATCTACTTGATACTCTTTTTTATTTTACACTCTTTCTTCCTCTCAACCATTGGACAAAAGGTGATTGTGAAGTTTGGATCAACGGACCATGAGCCTCCAAAGAAAAACTTGTGATATGCATTATTCATGAATCAACATCAGACTTAAAGTTATAGGAAGGGCAAGAGCAAGTGGAGCAAGGGTTTTTAGTTTATTGCTAGTGCTAGGAATCTAGGTTTTATTTTGATCCATCTTGTTATGATGATAGATAAGTATTTGAATGGTTCAGTCCAAGATAAATGATATTGTAAATAATATTTGATACTCATAAAGATGAAGCTCTTTCTCATACTCAAATTTTGTATGCCTTTTGATCTTCCTCTCCCTCATCAATTGCTCCTTCATCACACAACAAACATTAAATTTTGCAAATGTATTAGTCCTATGAAATTAATAGTTTGCAAAACAATCAGCCCACAATCTCTGAAATATTATTTCTGACCAAAGATGAATGTCGTTAGTTTTGAACCTGATCTAGATTTAGTTGAATATTTTATTTTTTGTATAGTAGGATGGCAACCTTTTGGTGTGAAAACCTTTACCATTCTCTCCAAAATTGTCAAATTTCAAATCACACATATCTTCTTCTGCAATTTGTATAAACTAATATAAAAATGACTTTGTTGTCATCATAGATCATCTTGGCTTTTTCATAATCCTATTCTCATAAAACTTCACTTTAGGTCCTCTATACTAATGATTTAAAACATATGTTCACAAAATCCAAAGATGTTGTGAAAAGCCTATAGGTACATCAAAGACCTTTTTAAAATCATCTCATCATTCTTGACATTCTTTCCATTTTGAGTATGAAACTAAGAAAAAGAAGTAGATTTTTTATGAATAAAGCTCATGTCATAAAATAAATTCTCTTTCCTCCTTAATCATATGTACATTGCACTTGTAACAACTGTTGTTGTGACGTTGTCGCAAAGGACAATCCTTCGCTCTGAGAACGCCCGAGCGTCTGGCTGTAGAAGAACCCTCTAGAACTTGTGTAAGTTGTCAATCTCTTCTTCTTCTCCTCAGCACTCCACATTGCAACCGGTAAAACTTTAGCGGAAGAAGATCATGATATCCAATGATTCGACCAATAACTTTCGTTCAAACTTTACAGAAAATTGCGTCACTACCCTTTCAATCTGTCATAAAAGTTTTAGATGTTTTTTCTCATTAGATCTCTCAAAACAATTGTTGATTTACCCACTGTATCACAAGGTGATATGCAGATCCATGTGTACAAAACCCATCACACATCCCAATCCTTAACTCCAATTCCTTTCAAATTTCATGAGAAGGTCACTCATCATCCGAAATTCAACTTTCAAAAGTTTTATTGACAGAAATTTTTGATATCAAAAGATATGATTGATGTACTAAGTTTGTGATAGTCAGTGCAATCGCAACTCGATCGCTTTGCACAAATTTCAACCTATCACTCTGTACTCAAAACTCATCCAATCGAGTTGAAACCTCAATCAAAACACAAGCTTGTGTCATAAATTGTATCTTTGTCAACTCAGATCTCCCAAAACCTTCGTCAGATTCTCACAAACACTTCAAATACACTCAAAGATTGAAATTTCTCTCTCTAACTTTGAATCACCGTTTTAGAGTGACAAATCCTTCAAATCCATCCATTCTTTAACCTACATTGTAGCCCGTCCCATCAGCTTTCCAACGCAATCCTTTGATTTTCGAATCTCTCCCTGAAAAGTTTCCAAAATCCCTAAAAACCTCGAAAAGTTACCCTTGTGTCCTCATTGGTCAAAACTCCTAGACCAATGGGAATGGAGAATGATATTTTGACCTCTAGTGTGGCCAAATTAGCTCCATTGAAACTTAGAGTTTTACAACTATCCTTAACACTCTACTTAGACATTCTATACACAATATGAGTTGTCACTAATAAGAGTTAAAATGACAACTTGCAACCAGCTAAGTATATCCAAAAGCGATCACGATGAAGACACCGGATCTTGATCACAAATAGACTCGACAATGGTACATCTTGAGGATCATGTTATCCACTATCCACGTCCTACATCGACTCCACTTCAATCAGATAAGCTCCTTAGTCAGCAAGGTGATGTGTCTAGATTTTCTTAGCTCTTTACAGCCTTACAATGCCATCTATTACCCTAACCTAAAGTATCGCCGTCATGACAACAACTCTGAAGATGACACATGTCATAATTTTCTCATAGTTTCCGCGTCAAAACACGACAACGTCATTCCAATATTGAATCCTTGTTGATTTCTCATCTGGAACATGTATGAATATTTTTTTCTTCATTGCATTGGCTTGTGTCTTACTAATTTTGCATTTAATTCTCTTGGAAAAATTGTAGAACCTTAAATGTCTTGTCATTGGTGGAGTCAAAGTTTAAAGCACTTCACCTTCCTCTTCATAAAAATCACTCAGAAGTATGTCTACCGACGTCATTTTCAAACATGATCATTTCACTAGAAGAGGTTGAATCATTTTTAAATTTTGGGAGATTCTTCCTCAAGATATCAATATCAATTCATCAATTGTTATCATGACTAAAACTTACACATACTTTTGATCCATGAGGTCTAGTTTAATAAATGTAAATTGATAATATATAAAATTTTAATTTTTCATCATAACCATGAGTTTATAAAATATCATATAAATCTATAAACTCTCTAATAATATAAACTTATAAAAATGGCATACCTGACTTCAAAACATCATTGAATTTCACACTCTTTGCTCAAGATGACCAATTTTATGTGCACATTTTTTTTATAGAGAATGAATGTTCAAAAACCCACTAGGGTCTCTTATTATATTGTGCACAATAGCTTACATTTATAACAGAAGTATATACAATTTTTGTTACTTAAATTCAATATGTCTTAAATGTATCATTTTTTATTATTATTTCATATGCAATGTAGCGATATCATTTAAACTTAGATAATAATGTTGCAATTATTATCAAATTTTATATATAATTTATCTTATGAGATAGTCTTGTGCTAGTAATAATTATTCTTCAATGAGACAACTTAATGATTAGCCCTCTAGAGTGGTGTTCAAACACAATATAGTGCTAGTAATTACTATTAGTCTTCAACATGCCCCTTTATTGATTATACCATCAGAAGTTTACTTCAAATACCTAGATTGATAAAAATTTCATGAGATTTTTAAATGACAATTTTTTTTGTGAGAATGTCTATAATTTGTGAGTCACTTGGACACCAAATAGGAATGAAATCACTTGACTCAGCTCTTTTTCATATAAAATATAATTGAGTCTTAAGATTTGTTGTACAAGAATAAAGAACTAGACTATTAGCAAGTTTGATAGCTCTTAAATTATAAACATAAATATGTGTAGCATAAACATGTGCAAACTTCATTTTATCCAACATTCTTAACCAAAATGTCTCACAAACAACATCTTTTAAATCTTTTAAATCAAGTGTCAAATCTATTGTAGCAACTCAATTTACCATCCTCATGCTAATAATTTAACAAAAAAATTTATCCATATGCTAATGAGTGGACTAAAAAATTTTGCTTAATGAAAGCTAATTAAGGTCATTAGAGTATCTAGCTATTGTGATTGATCATGAAATATTGATTTAATCAGCATACATCCTTTACTTAATTCTTACCATATTTTTTATTATAAAATGAAGATGTAAAGTTCCCTACGGTTTTTTATCAAAAGTCATGTGAGATTTTTTGACTTAGATAGTTAAAATACTTTGAGTAAGGTGTGTTCTATAAGGCCAAATCTCTTTATAGAGTGATTTTCATGGTATTTGAGAACCTTACATTAGTCATCATATGGATATTTTGCGAATAATACCATCCAAGGAGATGCATATCAACCTTAAATTTGAAGATTTATATATAAAATTATGTTTATTTGCACATTGAAAATCAATACTACTTTCATGATAAGATAACTTTTGAGATTTTACCTTATGAAATTTTGGTGTTAGAGGATCATGATGGTGTAATTTGGAAGGATTGTGTGCATACTTAGATGCCAAATCAACCAATTGTGCTAACAAGATATACACTAATTGGATTAGTTGATGGAAAATCTATGATATGTGATCTTGTTTGAAAGTTTAACACATATCATGTTTGACACATACTCTCGTTCCGGAACTCAATGTGTGATGAAGATTTCCTTGATGAGATTAATTTGATAGCTGGTTTGATACTTACACCATATGGATTGAACATGGGTAACTAAGATGGGACATTGTAACATAGTAAATAAAACCATAGTGCAAAGCAACAAGGTTTATAAGCATGTGTTAGTTTATAACATGTTTGATGTGATATCAATATATATTGATATCACATCAATATATATTGCGTTACAATATATACGTGTATCACAACTTATATATAGGGCATCCTTTAGTTGTGAACATATTACAAGAAATACAACAATTTAGAGTTGGTTATGGAATTTGCACTAAATGTGTCCTTAAAGCTAGTAGTGGAGTAAACCTCCGTTAGAAGAATGAGGTTAGGGCTTAACGGGTAAAATTTTTTGCAACACTAAAAGTTGTAGAATATGAAGAAATTTGACCTTCCTTTTCTTTAACGCATGACTTTCTTTGGGCACGATAGTTAAAATTTACTGGATAAGAAACATATCTTGAACTGTGTAAACTTGTATAGATGACATTATTCATCGTTCAATACGCTATAAAACTGATGCTTAGTTCGATACACTGAATTTGGTATCATAGTACAAGACTACTATATTCACTGTTATAATAAATAATCAAGTATATTCTGTAGAATATGAAGAAATGCGACCTTCCTTTTCTTTAACGCAGTACGACCTTTGGGCACGAGACCCAAGATTATACGTGGATAAGGAACATATCTTGATCTTAGTGTAAACATGTATAGATGCCATTATTCATCGTTCAGTAAGCTATAAAACTGATGATGGATAACTGATGCTAAGTTTGATACACTGTTTGTAGCATCATAGTACAATGCTGCTATATTTCCATATTATAATAAAAAATCAAGTATATTCGTGTAATTTTTATAGTAGATGTCAGGATAAGACGTTCAATCAGCAAAACAAAACATACAATCTACCATCTCATATTATTCAGTTCAAATCTTCAGGTCAAAACTCAATTTTCCATCAATGGAGAATGAAAATGGTATGATCGATTATAAGTAATAACTTAATTGCTCCATTGGTGTGGTTTTGGACTCAAACAAAAAATCAAAACTTACCTTAATCTCAACCACACATACACACTAAAGTGAGTAGAAGTAATCTAGATAGTTAGGTGTACAGCAACAGGCCTGCGAGAAAAGGAGAAAGATAAAAATGTACTCCTCTTAGACGGTAGATTAAGGTGATAATGAACTTCTTCATCAACATACTTTACACAATCTTATAGGTCGAGCCTCTAGAGCTTTTCGAAAAGGTAACCGTGAACACATTTTATGTTGAATTTTGACGTTGACCGTGCGAGGACGGGGGTATTACCTGCAATTATAGATATCCTAGGCCTGAGCCGCCTGACGCATTGTGCTAGTAATAACATAAGCGTTCTTCACGCTTATGTTATTATCATGTCCCGATATCTGGGGGATCCGCTCAACTGAGTACTTACGGTTTTTCCTGTTTCATATAGGAACGTATTATGCTACTTTTTGAGATTTATAAACGAGCCGGCGAAGGTGATCAGCGTACTAAAGCACAGCTTGAATCAGCAGGTCTTTATTTTCAGCCCAAAACTGCAGGAGCTTTGCATCCGTGTCGAGTGCAATTGAAGGTATTGGCATAAAGTTCAACGCTCAGAGCTTGTTCCCCAAACATCATGTTCACGCTAACAGGCTCTGAGCGTTAGATTTTCGATGTAGAACTGGCGTGGTATGTTTGTAATGGACTGAAACATTTCACGAAGACTTTGGAGGAGAATGGGAACAAGCACGCAGGGATCGACAGTTTCCATGCTCACCACCGACTTACGAGAGAAGTTGTTACAAAATGTTGAACGCAATGCTTCGACTACTGGGATCCTGAAGGTATTAATACATAGACTCCGAGAGCTTCAGGACCAGTATGTGGACGCAGACCTTAAGCTGAAGATTTCGCACGTTGCAGCTTGGACAGGAGATGTGGATACTGTCCGGGAACTCAAGTACTTGAAGGCGGACCTAAATGAAAAGACGGAAGGTGGGTACACTCCACTGCATCTGGCTGCATCCAGGGGGTACAGTAAAGTTATTGAAGAACTGCAGAGCTGGCTGGGACATCAAATTGATGTCCAAAACGACACTTCTGAGGACGGTTTCACCTCGTTGCACTTGGCAGCTTGTTCTGCTGACCCTGAAACCGTGAGACTGCTTTTGAAAAACTATGCGGATGTGGATACTGCTGTGAATGTCAAAGATAAGTTGTTTGGAAGGACCGCCCTGCATTTTGCTATTGCTGGAGGACATGCCGACGTCGTACAGGTTCTGATTGAATCCAAAGTCAACTTGGATTTTCTCTCGAAAGACACAGCGAGGGGCTGGACGCCATTTCTCCTGTCTGCATGGCAGCGTAAGGGCTTCCACACAGTCCTGAGTCGGCGCTGTTCCAATTTCATGAATATGTTGCTGGAAAACCAGCCCGGTCAGATCAATGACCAGGTTGGGATTTTGGCAAGGGACTTTCACAATAAGGATGATCAACATCTGGTAAACGTAGAAGTGGTCAGTAAATGGATGTCGAAATTCTTCATACACCATACGAGACTCCTCCTGCAGAAATCGAATGATGGGGCGTTCGATAGGAGTGTGAAGTCCATTTCAGTTAAGGATGAAAAGGTGAACAAGAATTTTTATATATATATTATTAATCACATCTTATGCTTTTTCTTGTTGGAACAACTTCTTCACGTTAGGTGAAGGCCACTTGAAGTGAAATGCTTTGTTGACTCCAATAGTTTATATCGTACGGATAGTTAGAGTATCATGAAAGAGGAGTGGGCTGATGGCATGGATTACTTAGGGATCCAAAAATCGTTCTTTAGAGAGAAAGAAACTAAAGACTCAACGGTTAGTGTTGTTTTCGCAGTACCGGCATAAGTCTTAGAACATCACATGAAGTTATACTCTTAGATGAATAAAGTAACATCGGGTCCCTCTTCCATTCCCCATCAGCAAGTGGAGTCAACTATACTTTCATCTAGGCCATGGAAGAGTACTAAGGGGCGTACGAATAACAAGTTAAAGAAGAGGTGGATCTGCTCTTGCAAGCTCTTCAGTCTATGAAACAATTATTGTGTTGTGATGTCTATATGTACTAATCAGAAACACAGGTTTTATTCTTTTTGTTCCGACATAAGAGATTAATCTGTTACACTACCAAATCCGATTTTTATTTCCGGTGTAAAGGACACAGCTGTTCCAGTAGTAGTTGGAAGAACAAGCGAATCTTCGGGAACCTGCTTTCTTCCTCGACAGAGCCTGGTTACTTCTGTCAAGCAGTATGACTCTAACAGTTCCAGTATTTCGGAACCGGCTTTCTTGAATCTCTGATGAGGATGAGACCTAATTTCCAGTAATAATGCCAGCCGATATGATAAGTAACCTGATTACTTTTGCTTTATTTTCGTCGCAGAATATAGTTAACGCTCGTTTTTCAGAACTGTGTTTGTGGTCACTTTGGCACTTTGACGTTCATCAGCAACCTCAAAACTTTGTCAAGTTTCTAACCGATTGCTTATACATGTTCAGGTCTGCAATTGGTATAACTTCATTTCGCAGATACAGGTTAGAAGATTACCGCCAATTAAAAAATGAACAAGATCTCAGATAGCTCCATCTTACATCTGACTAGTTTAGTTCTAAATATTCATGTTGCATCATCTATATAGTAATATACCATTTATCCTACCATGATCGATCTTACAAACCGAAGGGGATGAAATTACTCTTAACAGGGCGAAAATATCGTTCAATATCTGTCATATTCCAGCCTCATAGTTGTTGAAAAATGGACGTAGTGTCAAAGCAGTGGTCTACGAGATTGCCAGAGATACAACTAAGTCCAGAAAAACTCACTATCTTTGAAGAAGATTCCGTTTATATGTTGGTTTCAGGTCACAAACAGGAGTTCCAGATGTAGAAGTTAACCTAGTCACAGCGGAATCTAGATAATGGGGATTTTTAGTGCACCTTACAGTAGTTCGAGGTAAAACAGTATAATGCCAATGGCTCATGAAACAAACACTGATCACATAAGCGCCGAAATTCTGGTAGTTTCGCTGTCGCTGAGATTCTCAACATACTAATTTCTAGCCACTGTCTAGATGTTGAGTGTACTCCTTATTAAAAATTCATGTTTAATTTCCAAATATGAAAGGGATATGCAAAGCGATGAACTCGCCCTCCGAGCGCAGAAGTTAGAAACGATCCATTCGAAGCCGGGATAGTATGGCGGCATCACAAATATGACTCTCCACCATTATATTTCGAGAATCTACGTAAAGTCTCAGTGGCACATTTTTACAGAGGCAAGAAGCAATGTTTGGAAGTAACTCTCAAGATAAGATGATTCCCATCCATTATGCACTAAAGAGATTCATAACGTTTGTAACAAATTCTCATAATAGCTATTGCTGGTGCAGGGAGATTGATGTGAGGAGGCAATCATGAAAACTACATATGACCCAATTTCAGAGGTGTAATCATCCATGATGGTCGCGAGTGGAGTGGCATCAACCAAGGTCTCCCAGTATATGGGTATGCAAAGAGTTCATCTCTTTGTTCTTCTAGCTTTGGAGGTATATTGAGCTATGGACACCGATTTGACATGTTCGTGCACAAGCCTACCATACTAGGCGACATGGGTATCACTATTTTTAGGTTATTGTGCTCACTATTTTAATCAATATGCTTCCATTGCTCTACAAAGAACAATCACTTTAGGTGATCATTCTTAAGATACTCATGTTATTTGTACACCATTTGATAGAGATAGTTCAGATATCTTAGATGCAATACAATATATTTATCATTATGATCCTATTGGGGCCTAGCCCCATGTTACTCATTTGATTTCATCCATGTGACACTTGATGATATCCTCTCATCCTTTTTGTTATTTTATTATGTCATATTTGTATCATGAAAATTCATAAAGAATTACATTTCATTTTAGTAATTTAGTATTTTTTTAATACAATAGAATTTTTTTTTGACATACATTAGTTATTATCATAATGTTTTGAAAATTTTTACATGAATATTTTTTATATCGTGATACTCATGATAAGTTTCAAATGAACCCCATCAACAACTATGATAAAACTAATTGGCTTATACTACAAATCTGTATAGAATTTGCAATTCATATCCCAACTACTCATATTTGAATTTATTACAAAACTATAAAATGCTTATGTAAATTGCATTTTCATATTAAAATAATATAAAAAATATTAAGTAAATATAAATATAAATGATTTAAAATAATAATTATACACAAAAAATATTAATATAATAGAATATTCATCAAATTATTAATTTTAATTAAAACACAATTGACGTAAAATGTTATTCAATTTACAGGATCTACAATATGAATATTATTTTCTCATGCAATAGACATATTCAAACACCACAGTCTATGAGAAATAAAATGTAAGTAAAAAGGTCAAAAATACGTAAATTGAAGGATGAAAATGGTCTTTGATGGTAAAATATAATTATCTAAACCTTAAAATATTATTCACTATTTCTAAAATAATATTCATCAATAATTTTAACTTTAAAAAATATAATAGTCGAAATATATATGAATAATTTATCTATTTTGATTTATCAACTTATAATTTCTTAGACATGAAAATATGAAAAAAATGAAGTAATATTCATTTAAGATATCCTAACTTTTTGACATAGAGGTTCACTCTATGGTTATATGAAGATAAAAACAAACATTAAAAAATATTTTTATGCAGCATAACTTTACTTAAATAATATAAATTTTTTGTCATAAATAACAAGTTCCCAAAAAATTCAAACTTTCATTGAGTGTGAAAATTATATTTTTCATGAAAAAATAATTAACATAATGAGATTATATTTTGGATAGGAAAATGAAATTTACAAAATGCAATTTTTTGCAATTATTTATTTCATTAATTTATTTGCATAACAAATCAATAGATTAAATTTTTCAAATTTTTGTATAAATTGAATAGAAATTTATATTCACAAATTTTGAAATTTAAATAGTAATTTTTTATAAAATTAATTCTTAAAAACTGATGATTAAATTTAATTATTGGAGCACATATTGATGAAATATATTTTTGCATTTGAAAACTTAAAATTTAAAATATTTTAAAAAAATTTCATATAAAAAAATTAACAATAAGACCAAAAATTGAAGATATTTTTATTTACTAATAAGAGAATTTCAAAATATTTAATAATCAATATTTTATTATAAATTAACAGGAGATTTTTTTTTAAATCATTTTTCAATAGTTATTTATTATTTTAAATTAATCCTATTTTTTTTCAATGAGGAATAAAATATAATAATAAATTTATCTGAATATTTGTCAATAAAAATTTATTATTTCAATACAATCATATTTATAGAGATACGTTCAATTTTAAAATAGTAGATTATAATAATAAAATTTCAAAATTTTAATATAATGTCAAATCAAATATATTCTTTCGTTAAAAATTTAAAGATTCCAATGTAATCTGTATTTATTTAAAAATTTCAATTATTTTTTTTTTTCAATTTGTTGATATTTTATTATTGCATTTTTTTAATGATTGAATAATATCTAAGTTTACAAATTTAAGGTTGATTATTATTAAAGAATTCAATATGGTCTTGAAATGTTTTCTACCAGAGTTAACACAAAAGTTATTGTCATCCCTTTTACTAGCTAAAAAACTCTTACATGGAAAATATTCAATTCTGATATTCAAAAAATAATTATCACTTTTGAAAATTTGACATGTCACAGTTCATGAGTTTTATTTATATTTCAAATAACATGAAAATATACACAAATGTCAAATATATGCAAAGCTATAAACATGTGCCTCTATTCACATATACGTATGCTGAAATTCTGACTTATTATAACCGCAAGGTACAACATAAAAGACTAGCTGCAAGATACCAAAAGAGTGTTAGACTTTTCAACGTTTAGGAGACTAGTCAGTGTTATAATTTCCTTGATGTTTGAAAGATTTTAGGACGAGTGCTGAGTATTATAATTTACTTCCATCTATCTCCAAGGGAAATTTCTCTCTGGTCCTCTCATTGCACAAAAAGCTCTTGAAATTTGGTTTGACTCCTAAGTACATGTCATTTTGGAGTTGATGTGATGTGAATGGATCTATACTATATTTCAGATTTCAAAGAGTTTGTATGGTCATAAAATCCTCTAAAACCACGCTGAAGGCCTAGGTGCATTCATGGCCTACAACTGACCCCATTTTGCAAATGGGTTCAGTGGTAGTCTAGGTGGCGGCATGGGCCAATTAAGTAAACATCTGTCTACTATCTACTTCCCCAAATATTCAAACATCCGGACATCATGTTCTAGTGGCCCGACTTGCAGTCCATGGAGTGGAGCCGGGGAGGTGGTAGACTGAAACAAAACTCTCTCTTTGCATGACAGCACGTTGTCCCTCTTCACGAAACAGATGCAGGCACGGGAATAAAAAAAGAAGAAGGGGATTTTCGAGAGTACTTCGCGCAAAACCAATATTGTCAAATATCATTAATTCAAATGGACCGAGTACTGTTGGGCATCATCAACTACTTTCTCACCCCATCGACGACTTTCTGCAGGTGGACTTTTTGGTACAATTTTCTGTAGTGGCCTAACCTGAGTTCAGTGGCAAGCAAAGGAGTACCGTTTAATATTCTATTGCGCGTCTGACATTAAACACAGAGGTTGGACTTTCGTGACAAAGTTTCGTATATGTCATATCATCTTCCTAGAAGGGGTCTTCCCATCCCTTTTGTTATTTTACTGTGTATTTCTTTGTTGTTCCTAGAACATGCAGGTTAGACTTTTATCAACTTTAAACACTAGAACGTGATTTGCAGTAGATGACTTGAGTAATGTAGGGTCCCACTTTCTTTTACCACAGTCAACTTTTCTTTATCATGGTTGATATATGTTCGAAAAGCAACCGAGTAAGGTACAAAATGACACATGCAAATCATCTGAGTCTATGGAACACGCGTTTTGAAACTCTGCATTTCAGAAAGTTGTTTAGACGTGGCTAGATCTAAACAAATTTCGTTTGAGATAAAAAGATGTTCTATTACAGTACCATATTCGCTTTCTATTTCCGGTGTCCAGGACACTACAATAGTAGTAGGACGAGCAAACGAAAGCTGGTGTTCTGCAGCCTGCTTGGGATAGATTGTGAATGATACTCAGTCGACAGAGCAGCTAATTCCAATCCAGGCTTCAAAGTTCATTCGAAATTTCCGATTTCTGAAAGGGATGGTGAAGGCGATAGATTCGCCGTCGGGAAGCAGAAGTTAGAACTGTCCCTTTGAAGCCGAGATCGTATGGAGGCATCAGTTGTGCTCTGGAGATGAATACAGTTGCAGGAACCGCGGAAATAGCTTGTTCTCCGGCCGCTTATCATTGGGAAGTGGATGAGAGTTGCAGTCTCTAAATTTGGGTAGATAGACTTGCGTCTGAGCGCACCTTTGAATCATTACTCGGACACAAGCCACTGATTGAAAAGCACGGAGTGAGACGCACAATACCTTCCGTGGGATATCATAATCTGAACTAATATCGTGCAGAATGGTCGGCAGAGGACGTCGTCAGAGCGGAATGAGGAGGGTATGATTAGAGCTCAACAGAAAGCGTGTGGTAAGCAACTGATAACTCTGACCACCGATGAGAGTTGGGATTATTGCTTGTTTTTCCGATATGAAACGCTGTTGAAAGAGGCTGCTCGTAGCAATGAGAGTTGCTGGTGCATGCTAGGATTTGGCCAATAAGGTCCAATAGCGTCCATGGCGTCGGGTGCACCGCAGATCGAGTCCAAACAGTCTAGCCTCTGCAGAGTGTGGACTCCATAGAACCCCCAGATTGAAGGTCAGCAGATAGCAGTCCTCCCTCGCCAGTGACAACAATCAGACTCTGTAAGTTAGAATACCTCTCTGCCCACCGTTCGGGGCTGATGATGATGAATTTCATGCAATGGAACCTGACATCGATACACATAATGTTTTTACTGAATCTTCTGAGTTGAGTAGGAGGTGTAGCGAGATTGACGTGAGAATGCACTGAACATAACCAATCTCTTGCATATTCGAAACATCCATTCCCGATTTGCAGGCGTCCCTGTAGAAATTGGCCATCCTGTTGGGTTGTTGCAAGTTATACCACGAAACAGGGCAAGCGCGTAGCGAGTCACCAGAGGAAAGCTTGTCCATAACACTGGAGCTCATTGAGACATTGACATCAAAGTAGATTCAAGCTACCGCTTCATAGTACAGCCTTCCAGCTTACAGTGAACTCCGTAATTAGTCTTACCAACACTACAAGGTAAAGTTTATGTAATTAGCTGGTAGAATTTAGAGGTACCTGATTACTGTACACTACACTAGTGAACACTTAATAATGAGGCGTGGAAAACATTCCGTCCTCCTGACGTCTTCCTCGTCGCGCTTGTGAATTATACCCTTCTGCTCAGTCGGCGTGATACCGGCTTATGCTTAAGGAACTTGGCATTAGGAAACACTTGAGTCTTACATGTGCAGGTTTCCAATTGATTCCACTGGTCTTGTGTTTCTGATGTGACAGGAAGTGTACAGATCCTTTGCCGCGATAGATCTGGATTCAAAAGGCCTGTCTTGCTGAGTTTGCATCGTTTTATGCATGTAAGATCAAAATTGAAGGTTAGTGAACATAGTTGATTAGAGTAACAAAAAATAGACACTGATTGTGAATTAAATTACAAAGTTGTGCACTTCATCAGTGCTATGTGAGTTTAAAGATGGAAATAAGATGTGGTAAATACATCTTCTCGACATTGCCCACTAAGCTTCGAGAATAGAAAAACATTTAATTATGCTGAGGTTCATTCCGTAGCATCAAGGTGTCAATTTTTGGTATGGATATTTTAGATGTGCTGCCTCGGCAGATTCAATAATGGGATGGCACCAGTGAATAATCTTCTGCCGCATTTGTTTCAAGCAAGTAGATTCAACAGGAAGAAAATACATTATCCATGGGCTTTGGCAATGCACATGCATACATTTAGAACCAGGGTATACTTCAGAGATGCAATGTTCCAATACGCCTCCAACTCAGCCATTCTACATGTGACTAATATCATTACTTGTGGAATGAAATCCTGAAAGCCTTTGATCCTAATAGGTGCATCTGGCAATAATAACTTTTAAGTCTTTGACATTTAGCAGGAGGATGTAGCTGGTGAGATGTCGAGCCTGAAACAAACTGTACGGGAGTGATCTTCATCAATTATCTTTTTGAATGTAGTGATTAGACAGCTCTTGACTCTAACCATGATCGCATCACTGGAATTAAGTCGATCCAGAGGATCTCCAACATCAGTCATGGATTAAAGAATGAATCACATCCATTTTATTAGAGCAATAGTTTACTTATGAAGTAAAAAATGGAGGTTCCATCTCGATTGACGTGCTAAGATGTTATGAACCATTGAAATGTGCAGATACATCAACATGCAAAATATTTACTAGGAAATAAAACAACCTCCTTGTTCAATTCCGGCTCACCTTTTCTTGTAAGATCCTAATTCATCCAATTCTCTGAACTTTTTGAGCTACCACATCCATAGATACATTGACCTACGATACACAGTCACATGCTGCGAGATCAGATTTTGCTTTTAGGATCTGAATGAGGTAGTTTAAGAGCATCTGAGATCATTATCCAAAAAATTCTGGTTTCAGAATCTTGATGAGGTAGTTTGAAAGCATCTGAGATTATTATCCCTCTGTTTAATAATCTCATATGTCATCCATCGACAGTAGCTCAACATCAACACGTTTGCCCTGATGTGATTTCTAACAGAGCAGACCTCTGCTGGCTCAGTGATAGGAGGGAAACGATCTGAGTTTGCAATGCCAGCATCCATCTGTCCAGGTAAGATTCATATTCATTTGGAAATTTCACGTTATTAAAAGCAGGCGAAAACGCTTGAACATGAGTTCAAAGAACGCTGTTGTGAGTTTGATCAACTAAAGCATGCCAGCTCCTGGTCCGAACATGTCTAGGTAAAAATAAAAAGCTCCTTAGAAAGAAGCTCAAAGTGATGGTTTGGTCATTATTGGTTCAGCATGTCCACCATCGCGGTTTGAGAAGTTGGGAAGTGAATTGGCTCTTCCAGCTTCATTTGGTTCAAATTCGTGAAGACTTCTGTTCTTATTGATCAGCTACTCCATTTTTGGGGCGTAGCGTTAGCTTTGAGCCTTGTTCAATTTTGAACTTTGAACATCCTCAGAATCTAGAAGAGCCTCAGAAATTGGGTTCTGGCTTACAACTTTCCATGTGCACGATCTTTCCAGGACTGAACGATAGGCTGTGAGGGCAAAGGTCGGCTTGCGTGAAGCCATCGCAGAGAAAATTTCCATTCAATTGCAGAGCATGCACTTCTGGATTACACGTGATCATTTTATCATCGGAGGGGGTCATTGGAATGGATGCTGTTGAAAGCAACATGATTCCTAGTGATCCGGGTTCTCACAACTCCCATCATGCAGTGGAAGACACTCCACCGGTTGGGTCAAGCGTCTTTCAAATGCCTCCAGAGGTGGAGCAGTTACTGGAGGAACTGGATGCAATTGCTCGAGAGGATGCTCCTCGAGAGCAGCTAAACTTGTCCAAAGACATAAAACGGCAAATAAAATTAGTCCTCTCCAAGGACTATGGGAGACAACTGAGCGCTGGTTGTTGGGAGGACTCTCGGGTGAAGATTCTTGGCGTCTTGGGTCTGTGCTGGAGTAACTGCACTCGTGTTCTTCTTGGAGATGATTTTGATTCTATTCCAGGCCAGATTTCTTTGCGGGAGTATGAGGCATTGCACAAGCCGCTACAGTCCAGCAAAGTCTTGAGACGGTTAGACCTGGGGTATGAGTATTTTCCCTGCATTGTCGAACGGTGTCGAGAATTGAAAGACGTTGCTGCAAGGCCACTCGGAGACATCATTCGCAGAATGGAGAATCTGGAGGGTTTTCATGCCTCGGGAGTAAAGATGTCGATGACCCATTGGGCTCAAGTAGCGGAGGCATTGACGTGGACGGGTGTGTCCAATCTCACAGAGCTTGATCTGAGCGGGAATGATGCCATTGGTACGGAAGAAGGGTTCAGTATTCTTATGCGGGTTCTACGAATCGCTAGCAAACTGAAACGTCTGGATATTAGGGGAGTGCGAATGGGTGAAGCTGCGGGGAAGGCGCTGGGAGAAGCTGTGGCCTTGCATCAAGAGTTGGAACACTTGTACAAGAGTGTAGAGTTGGAAGAGTGGGAGGACGATGGGATTCAAAACAGTGGGTACACACAAGTCATAGAGGGCTCTATAACCGGCGGATCAAGGAAGGAATGTCCATTGGGTCGTTTTATTGCATCGGCGTTCCTAACTGATCACCCCAACCAATCAGTTCGCAGCTTGACAATCGGCATTTGGAGGAAGAAGGGTGGGCAGGTGTTGAGATTAGGAGCACTCTCAGTGTTTCTCCGAACCACTACCTTCTTATCTCACTTTACTCTTAACATCATAAACTTTTATCTTTTGGGCTGCGAAAGTCAAGATTTGTTCGAAGCGCTACGTGCCAATTGCTCTATTCGAGTTTTAAAATTAGAGCTTCAAGTAGATCGAGCTGCAAGTCCCACAGGAAAAGGTCTGGATTTGGGTGCCTTCTATCAGCTTGTGGAGTATATCAAATCTGCTAGAGTTTTGGAGGAGCTGCATTTAACGTTTCAAAACAAAAACAGATGGGAATGCATGGAGCTCAATTGGCCTGCGTTCTTCGGAGCTCTCGGATCCAACTCAGTCCTCAGAATTCTTGACCTTAGAATTGAGGAGAACTGCTCTTTTGCCATTTCTGATCCTGTACGGAGGGCAATGACAGCTTGGTTACAGACCACATTTCTAGAAGATCTGAGGTTGGATATAAAAGCTGGAGGAGAATGGAGGCATCTTCTCAGATCTTTGAGAAGGAATGCACGCCTTGAAAAGCTGTCGATACTTGAAGATGACATGATACTTGAGGATGACAGGACGTTCAGGGAGTTGATGGCCCTATCTCACATCAATTCAAGTCTGAAAACTATAGATATCCCATATGGGTCTACAAGGGTTGGCCAACGCAAGGTTGCAGTACAGGAGTCATTTCGATGCAAGGCTAGACAACAATCATATCTGGCGGAGCTGCGGGCAGTTCTGGGTACATCGTCTTGGACATCTCCCACATGCGGCCGCGTGTTCTTGTGCGGAACGCCCATGGCAGGTACAAAAGTCTACAAGCTGCAATTTTGGCTCCAACCGGATTGAAATAACGAAAATTAAAGTCTGCTGCATGAACAAGATTTAATGTTTGTTGCAAACTCATAAACGGCAATGTTTGCGGACGAATGGTTGCAAATTTATGATTAGAATTTGTACATTGTGTCAGAAAATGTTATTGATTCTTATGAATATTAGTGTCGAGCAATTGGACGCCATTATTGCTTTATAATTTATTTTAAACAAGTGAAAAAAAACATCATGGATTATCTAAGTGACCAGCACATATAAATTCTTCTTCATGATTTGGCATTTGATATTTGAATAATTTAGATATACCATCATGATTGGTGAGGTGCTTTGTTGTACTAAATCTATATCTGCATATATGTGGAAAATACTCTAGATTATCTTCGGATGTATAAAGTGTTTCTTGTAATTCTCATAAAAATACTTCTACAACCATTGGAATCATGGAAAGGTCAAAACCTTATCTGCAACTAATTTATTTTGTTCTCATGTAGGAAAAACTGCACTGGCACATTGCGCATTGCAGTTGGACACACCATGGTACACTCGGGTCATGAAAAAATTGTTACCTCGCACTTTGGGCATTGAAATTCATGTCCTGAAAAATGATGCTACGATGCAAGTCTCTCTATGGGACTTGGGTGGACAAGATATCTTTAGAGCACTTCAGCAGTATCTTTTTCCGAAGCTCAACAAAGCTTGCGTTTTTGCTTTTGTTTTCTCGATATACGATCGACATCGAAAGCAGCTGAAACAAAACTTGGAGGAAGAGTTCAAAGAAGAATTTCTCTACTGGTTGAAGTTCATCACATCCAACTCTGAGGTGACCGGATTCAATCTGCCGACAGTGATGGTGGTCCTGACCCACAAGGACAAGACGGAGAAGAAGACCGGGCTGAGAGAACAGACGCGGGTTTCCAACTACATTCAGATGGCAGAGCAGATTGTGTCCAGACTACAACGGGAGTTTACTGATGTTTTGAACATATATCCCACAGTGTATTGTGTCAATGCTCGTCGTAAGGAGGACGTGCGGCCGATTGTCACACAGGTTTATAGCACGATGGAGGGTCTTTTCACTGAAGAACTCTTCTCTGTTCCTGAAGCATGCTGCCGAATGAGCCAGCATATTTTACAGTGGGCCTTAGAGAATGAGAAAAGACCAGTAATCACGCATGATGAGTTCTCCGCTCTATGTACTGAAGCGCACCCCGCTTTGAAGAGTCTGCTTCAGAATCTTCCTGCTCCCAACCGTTTCAAAGCTTTGCAAGCTATAGCGTCCTATCTCCAGGACGCTGGAACCATTATTAGACTTTGTGACTCAAATCTACTGGTAGCTAATCCCAACTGGCTTACAAATGTGTTTCTCGGACGCTTGATAGGCATGGGGCAAGGTTTTCAACATGCAGCAGAGTCCAATTCGGGAGCAGAATATCTGATTTCGAGTGATGGGTTCTTAAGCCGATTACAATTCAACACATTTGTTCTTGATCACCTTCTTCAGCGTCTAGAAAGGGATGGATACACTGGTTTCGATCACATGACCGTACAAAGTGTGCTGGAAAGTCTAGACCTTTGTTTTAAGGTATCAGGAATCAACGGAGAGTCGCAGTTCTTTGTACCAACACTGGTCAAGGTGGAGAGTAATAGTCAGCTGCAATGGAATTGGTCTGCCGTAGATAAGGAGTTGTCCGTATATATGGGTCTTCGAATTCGCTGCAAAGATCCGAGGCGGACGTTTTTGTCCACTGGATTTTTCCCGAAATTCCAGGTATGCTACCTCAGGCTTGAACCTCTCCATTAAAAAATCATCAGATTTGAAGTATTGTATTATTGTGAAGCATTGTTTGTAGATTTTTTGCGACTAATAAGTGCAAGTTGGTTGTCTCTGACGTGAAGATTACATTGTGGAGGTTGATGAAAAATGAGGCAGGATTCATCTACAACTGCAAGTACAACCTGATTTCTATACTTCACGACTGCCACGATGTTATCGTAGAAAATAGTGCAGATGGAAGTTTCTTTGATGTGATGATCAGGTCCACCAAGTCAAGAGAGATGGTTTGGATGTTTGTCAAGCAGCACATCCTTGAAAAGTTATTTGCGTTCTGTGCATCTGCTGAGGGCTCTCCTGGAGTGAGTCTAGTTGTGGACATCCTGAGGACGGAATGTGTAAAACAACGTACACCATGTGCACAACGCAAGGATCAGAGCGTGTCAAGGGAAGAACTGATGGAGAAATTGAAGCAGTCAATAAAAATTGCAGGAGAGGACATGACTTCCATAACAAAAAACGTGTATCATCATACTTGGGAGAAGAAGAGTGGCACCACGTTGGACTCAGAATGCGAAGCAGCAATTGATCTTCTCTCACCAGAAGATATTGTGGAGGTTCAAGAATGGTTGAGGCGTGAAGCTGACAATCTCATAAAGAAGTCAAAAAGGTGGCAGAAAGTACTAGAAGAAATTGATGGTACACGTCTAAGTTTGGGAAATGTGGATCTGCTGAGGGAATTTCCAAGAGGGCCAACAGTGGAGGACAGGATGGCAGGAGCTGGGTTTTGCGAGCCTACGCTTGAAGGTATGATACAAGAGGTTGATGCGAATGTGAAGAAGCTGCTGGTCAAAGTCGATGAAATCTCGTCAAATATTGAAGACATCATGAAGAACATTTCAACATTCAAAAATGTTCAAAAGAGTACTCACCACAACGTCCTTCAACTTATCAAGAGTGTGGATCGCACTAATGGAGTATGGGGTTCAACACAACAGCTTCCTTGTCGACCGTACTTTACCAACGACGACGCTACCATGGGCCATCGAATCACAGCAGCAATAAATATTGGCAAACCACTTGTCCTTCATTTTCATTGCGAGAGCATAGATGGAATGCATGTAGTTCCTGATCAGCGTGGTTTTGATCTGACAGTTGGAAAAGAAAATTGTGAGAAGCTTAGAATCATTGCAAGAAGTTCCCTGAAAGCTCTCTGGTGTCTTATGAAACTTGGTATACATGTAACAACGAGTCTAGGGGTCTTAGTGCCAGATCTGCCGATTTCAGAAGATCACCACATCACTCTAGCTACAATGTCCATGTCCAGCCTCTTGGACATTGTTGAACCTCAAAGCATGAGTCAAACTAATGTGGTTGACCTAAAAAAGCATGAAAAAGCATGGGAATATTTGCAAGAACATCTTCGAGATAAGTTGCAAAACAAAATTTCCGACTTCTTCTCTTTGTATCCCGTTGTCTATAAAAGGACGAATAGTAATACTCATGCATATGCTTGGCTCTGTATAAAATGTAGAGAATCAGCTATCAAGGATCACAAGATATGTAGCTAGTAGGTCTAGAGCTTGGATAAGTCGTTTTCATATGCAACTTTTTGAAGTTGTGTGAGCATGTGCAGCCCTTCGACAAAAGGCGGGCGTCTGATTTTGATCCTTCTTTTGTACGCGAAATAATTGTAGATAAATGATCAAGGCCTTTTCTGATGTTTCAAAGTGAATAAAATCGAGTTTTGTCTTCAAGATGTTTAGCAAATTTTTTAATGGAATATGTAGACCGAGAAAAGCATTCTTAATTTTAGTCTTCTGTATTTCATGTTGCAAGATTGAAGCTTACATATATGTGTAGAAAAAAATGCATTTGAAGATCTTTTTCGTATCCTTAGAATCGAGTATAAAAATTTTATATCTGTTGTGCTATGCTTCAAAAAGCTAGTATATATTGCAATGTTTTTTAAAGACATGTACAGTCAGCATGTTAGGGGAACAGATGGGAGCGCAGGAGCTGCGTGGGACCTGAAAACTTGCGAATCCTTATATCTATGATTGTCCATTGCAATCATCGAAGAGATCATAAAATAGAGGAGATTAAAGTGAGATATTTGATTGAGCTTATTGTCCATTTTTATCATAATCTTCTCAATTGTTAGTTTCGCTCATTGCTCGATATTTTTGGCTTTGAAAATAACTGGTTCATCGTTGGGCTCATTTTTGTTGTATTTTTTGACATTCTACCTGACGATGTTTGGTTATAAGAAAACTAGAAAGAAGGAATTGAATTTGATGTTCGACGTCAGGCAATCTTCACGGCTTACATGTGTGGAGTAAATTCTAATGGGCTATGGTGTGATGCACACTTGCAAGACTAATATAACCTCAGTTTCTGAAGTGAATAAAAAGCTTGTTTGTATTTTGGCATTAAGGAAATGTTAGCCAGATATTGACGTTGGGTAACCATGATAGACTATGTGCGAGGCGGTGAAATAAAAATTCAGAAATAGAGAAATGAAGACATTGTGAGAGGATGACATCTGATATTGCCGTGCAGATCTGCAAATCTGTGAGTCTTATAGAACTGGAAGCGATAGTGTGTGGGTGTGGCGTCAGAGCAGGTGGTAGAGAATCTCGAAGCTGGAGAAGAAGAACTGAACCCTAAAGTCAGTCAAGCACTCTACGCTATCCAGAGAGAGAGGAAAAAAAGGAAGAGAATGTAACACAATAACACTGAAGGTAAGTCTGAAGTTTTTATGTTCTCTATGCGCAAATATGCAGTGGAACTCGCAGCAGAAAATTCTTCTTGATCAAATGTGGATGACATCCTAACAAGTTAGGTTCTATGAGGATCTAAAAGCTCGATGATTCTTTGCTACTTTCAAAGAATATAACCACATTCTTTGAAAGTAGCAAAGGGATATTGCATACCGTAGCCTGTAGTCTTTAAGTAGATTCTCCGCATGATTGATTGGACAGAGAGTGGCATGCAGTCAACCTGGGAAAGTTGGTCTCTCAACCAGTTGATTAGATCGAAACATGTACCCAATGTCAAGCACAAACGTCAGATGGACATCACCCTCCCCATAGCCAGCAATCAGTACTCTGAAGCCAATGTTTCAAGTGTATTACCACGTAATCTCCGTGCACTTATTTGTTCATCGAAGACTTTACTAAGAATTGATACGACTGTACTTTGCTGAACCCATTCAAAACCAGAAAACATTCATTTGTAGAAACTGTGGATTCCAATGCTGCTCTGAAAGCCGCCGGCAATCTATCTTCAATTGTACTCTAAAAGAAAGGTCGTCCAGTATAAATACAAGCAACCAGTTACTAAGATAAGCAAAGAGATTACACAATACGATTCGGACTAATATCACGTCTGTACATGCAGGACCTGTATGATTGCACGGCTCAGCTGAAAGAGAAGTCTGCTCTTGACATTCTTTGTCCTTCGATACAGGTCACGTGTTGTGCCAGTTCTGTATCATATGTGAGGTACGCCGCATGTCCGACCAAAATCTTTACTCGTCATTTGATTTTGTTTCAAATATAAATCATTGGGAAGGCGCCAGGATGAATGCTGAAAGGGTTCCTAGACGTGCAAAATTTACTTCAAAACTCAAGGAATTACTGAACATAGCGCAGTTTTTCTTGGTTATCTGACTTCCTCATCTATATCAATTCAATGCAGTATATCTTACCCACTTGACGAGCTTAGGCTCGTCAAGTGGAAACTCTACAGATGCCGGCCGTTGGATGCTCACTATGAAATCAAGCCTATGAGAGCTACAGATATCTAGTCCTCTTGTCTTTTTTCATTTTCAAAATTTGGATTGAACTTCTGTATGAATGGTTCTGGACTGTTACAGAACTCAACATGACACGATTGTTCATCAGTACATTTTCAACATCTTCACATGAAGCTCGATGTATCTCATGGCTTGGGCTGAACTCTTTCTCATTTTGGATACCGAACTACCTCAATTTTTCCTCCGAAAGTTATAAGATATTCCCCACGATAAGCTTTAGAGATGTTTGGCGAAAACTCGCTGAATCAAGTGTGCATATCAACAGTCCACGCGTAATCTCAGCATGTGGAGAAGTATTTTGGCTCGTCTCTCCGCTCTAAATTTTCATCTCATCTTCTGGTTAGTGAGATTTAAAGGATACCAGAGAGTACAGGCAGACTGCAGGACTTGAAGAGATGATTTCAAAGATCACAAACGAATATTCTCAAAATCTAGGTCCACATGATATTTAATTGGACGTTGCTTTTGACCAGTATAGACTTAACAGAGTAAGTTCGCAGATCCATTGTGCGTGAGCACTCAAAGTTAGGACATAAATCCTTTGTAATGGGAAAGAATTAATTACCTGTTCACGAAATGGTAAGAAATAGGGGGCACAAATCCTCCGCAAAAGTCTAAAAAGCTCAAGGAAAATCACAGGTGTGGCATGAAAGTTATAATCTCAGGATCGAGGTAAGTGAGGCGAAGTGTTGAAACGCTCCCTGAGTTTGGCTCTTATGATTGGTTGAGTTGCAAAATCTGGAATCAAAACTATCGATTTGACAGCTTTATCTTTCTTCCTTCTCGAACGCTTTGTACAACTCGTAGGCTCTGTAAGTGCACAACTGCTCAGCAGATGGGAAGGAATCCAAGATCCGCAGTTTCATCCCAGAAAGGAACTTGTAAACAAGGATTTCCCTTTTCTGAACTCTCTAGAAATTGTAACCACTTGAAAGGGCTTGCCACCATGCGCGCAGCCTCGAGGAATGCGAATTGCACATATCAAAGTCCATCCTCGAGTGCACGAATGACGCAGGCTTGAGGCATCAAGGAGCCTTGTGCCTCATGCATTGAGGTAGATCTGTGTGCTCTCCCGTACTACAGACTGAAGATTCGTTTGTTCCGTGCTTGATCATCTGCATCCAGAGATTGTGAAATCAGTTTAGTGACAGACGCCCGACGTCTGAAGACAGAAGGAAGGTACTTTGAAACGATGAGTGTTGCAATCTATTCTTCCATTAAGCATGTGTGGAATTAGAATATACATGTTTGAGATACTCTCAGCGGAAAGTCTCGGGTAATGACCTGTCTCAGACATGTTTGTCTGTAGGATAACTCTTCTTGCAACCTCGATACGGTTCCAGTGGCATGCCAATCTTCATCCGACCAAGAACCGTTGGACAAGAAGAAGTTTGACGAGCGAAAATGCCAAAATTTGTGAGAGGCGAAGGAGAATCTAACAATCTTGCCATCTATCTGGGCTCTGTCGGTGGTGTTGTAGCTTGTATTGTAAGCTTGATCATTGTCATCATGTGGCTGCGGCGGAACTCGAAGAGTTAGCCAGTCGCACCAATGCCCGCCGGCGGGAGTAGCGGTCAAAGAAATTCATGGTCTGTACCGTTGTGATTGAAGCTGCTACCATTCAAGGCGTGAATGTAACTGGACGCAAGCATCATCCAATTCTCAGAACTCATACCCTTCATCAACCCGTGAGAGTCAACCAGTAGACGAACGCAGTTCAGGTTGTCGGTAAATATTGCCACAAAATTCTGCCGAAACAACCAAGATTTACTGAGATGAAGATGATATCATCGAGAATACGTTTGGTTCCAGTAGCTCAGTCGTCCTCAGGAGCAGATGCTTTAACCAATGTGTTCCTGATTCAAAGACTAAAACATAGTTTGATCACAGAACTGTCAGTGAGAAGCAGGTGGGACTAGCCTTGGAGTTTTGGACGTTACTTCTGCTGTAAGCTGCAAAAAAGTGGGTGCAAGAAGCGATGTTGGGCATCTCTTAGGCAGCTCGACGTGAAGGTAACCTGTAATGAAGACAGTAGGTCTTGACTCGTGTGGAAAGGATAAACGAAAAAATAAGATTTCATATAAAGAATTGTTGGTCGATAAGCTGACGCTGCCTGTAGAGATATTAAAGTCGTCAATTTGACAATTTTCTGTGTATGTCTTCTTTGTTCTCATGCCTGAGTCCCTCATGAGCATCCTTGCGGAGGACGTAGTTTCAGATTCTCATCGTGACCTGTCGCGTTGTTGTTCTTCAAGACTTTCTGCAGCAGACCTGGGCACCACCCTATTGGTTTTCATGCTTCGTGATCTTATATGGATGCTTTAGAGCTTTTTGCTAGAACTCAATTTTTGTTTTCTGCCTACAACTCGTGAGTTCGAGGTTCTTGTGATTCAGCTGCGAGAGAATTTTGATCTCAGTCCGAGCTCACATTCTTCTCCGGACTAATCTTCTTCACCGCCACGTTGAGATCGCCTAGAACTGCACGGTAGACGGTGGCCAAGCCCCATCTTCCAATCTCCTCCACTTCCGAGAATTTGTTGGTCGCTTCCTGCAACGCTGAGCTGTAGACCCAAGGGCTTCAAATTCTAGTCGTCAAGTTCCTCTTCAGAGCATGTCGGCTGACTAGTCCATACTCATCCCTGCTGCTTATATATAAAACCTTCATCCGGATAGATTATTTCCAGATTCACCATCTGGTAAGCTTAATGATCTTCAGTTATTTTGACATAAATATCCATAGATGAACTCACGAGTATGTAGTCATCAAACGAGTGCCAGAAAATGTTGAAAGATGTTTAACTGATGACTTCAAGTTGTGAAGAAACTGTACTGAAAAACTGTGAAGTATACTTTTCAAAGTTCAGTTATGCTCGTTACGTAAAATCGTCCTTTTTTTATTTTAGATTTGAAAATGCACGTCAATCTAAAATTTCACCATCGATTCTCCTTCATTCAGTCTCACATTTTGAAGTGCTTGTTGTAATTGCAATAGTTTGGTGGTAACGCAATCAGATGCAGTAAAATAACAAAAAGGATAGGAAGACCCCATCAAGTCTACAAGGATGAAACCAAACGGGTAACATGGGGCTAGGCCCCATGTCTTTACCTTCGTGGCAACTTTTCACCTGGTCTTCTGCTCAACCTTGGCACCTCGGAAGAGATTTCTTCAGCAGAAACAATTTACAGGCACCTTCCTCCAATTCTCAATTGTTTACCAAGCATATAGAAGCACCTCCGGCAAGTTTCATAAGCTATATATTAGATTTTTCTTCTAAGTAATAATGCAGGCCCAAGGTTAGGACGCCAAAATTGGAGAATCCAGAAAATAAACAAGTGAAGAAAAAGAGAGAAGAGAAAAGGGCAACTGAAATGAAAGGGCCAATTGTAAAAGATAATCAGCGGCATCAGAAAAGGTGGCTAAAATAGGGATATCTATCTGGGTAAAAGAAGCTCCAGACTTCATAATGTTTTTGCCCACATCCAAGACCCAGAATAGCTACACTAGAGATTCCCTTCCTAAACATAGTAGATCAAAGTCTGTGTGTTGTCACCGCTGCAGGCTCAGCTTCTTTTTTTAATCATTCACCACTTTGCCAATGTTTATCAAACCCCTGATTCATCTCAGCTGTATCCGCCCAAGTACCAGCTCTCATACTTGCTCTGACTAGTCTAATGTCGCAATCAAGGTAACAGCAAGGACTTTGTTGTACGGTAACTCCTTTCTCGCCTTCTCCACTTGCACCTCACGCGCAGTTCAGAAGCTGATTCCGCTGAATGTGTACTACCAAGGGTTAGAAGCTTATCGCGTCAAGTTCGAACCATGAAAATATTGTACTTCGCAGCTTCCGTGAATGTGGTCTAGGATGTGTTGATATATCAGCTCAAAGCTGAGTCAATCCCGTGCTCAGACATGGGCATGCTCCAATTGCATCATGTACCCTGGAGTATTCTCCAACGTCATCCATGAGCTGAAAAACCTATCCTGAATTCACGAAATATTTTTTGAAATTCTTGATGTGTTGAATGCAGGATTGTTGTATCAATAGCTCAGGCGGAAGCTACTTCATAATCACAACTTACATGACGAGTTGCGCCAAAGTGTGGCTTGAAACTTATCAAGAGCGTAGAAATGTAATGACAAAAGTTGCGTTGAGGAAACCAGAATTAGTATGTCATCAAGATCAAGAGTCTGATGTAAGTTTTTTCATTCACAAGATCCTCTCCTACAGATGAAACATAGAGTACTTGGGTGATGCAGTTTGTAGGTCCGGTGTCGAATGCGAACTATAAGGGTATTGTTCATGGAACAAACTCTATAAAATCTTGTGACGTACATAATAAAACAAGACATGACATTAGTTCTCCATCGTAGGGAAGTTGTGAGAACTGCATGTACAAAAACAAACCAAGGAAAATAAAAAAAACATTATAAAGAAGAATGTAGCAGAAATGCATTTAATATAATGAAGAATATTCTGGTTACACTATTTAAAACACTAATACCAAATAGATACTTATTCAAACGTTGGATGTCAAGCAGGAGATGAACATCACCACTGTATATAAAGATCTAGAAACACATGTGGCAATGGCCCTGATTCATCGGGATGATCCGGCGATGTTGATGCAACTGAATTTGAAAACCAACAACAATCTCCAATGATGGAGTCCATGCCGTGCAGCAAAATACACATTCACTAACATGAGAAAGCTGTTTTCATCTTTTGTAATGCTGCGGGGACATCATTTGATTGTATCGTACGTTTGAAGCGACAATCCAGTAGGGACAAGTTGGAAATCCTTCTTTCAACAACGTCCTACTCCATAGTTTCATCTTGACGCTCCACTCGTCGTCTCTGCAATTTCAGAATCTTTTGTGATCGATCATGCTCTTTGTTATCTTGATCAAAACCTCTGATACTTCCGCCAGAATATCTAGCCTTCACGCTTACTCCGCCGAGTATGATGTCATAAGCTCCATAACACCATATACTCCTTAACCAGTCACCTCCTCTTCCACTTCACGTGCAGCTCAAAGTTTATTCTGCTTGATTGTGTAGCACCAAGCTTTAGAACTCGTTTAGCCGTTCTCAAACTTCTTATGCATACCTGCATCAGATCTAATCCATGATGTTGATAAGGATAACCTTTGGTAACTTTCATCTACAATGTGTTGTCACGTGAGCTCCGTGGTGACAAGGTCCTATGCTCAGACATGGGCATAGGACCTTGTCACCGATGACACCGACTAGCCTTCATGTCTCATAGTCTAATACAGTGGGCCGTGTCTTCTTCAATTCCAAATTAGCTTAAGCAATTTATTCATACAATATCACCACTGACAGTCTTCACCTCAAGCTGAATCCTGAAAGCAATCACCACTTGCATGAATTTCCCTCAATGAAGATAAGCCCACACTGTAAGCTGAAGCCAAAATAAACTTTTCCGAAGATTAGATTCTGGAGACTTTTATGCAAGAGGTTCGATTGAGTTCAATACAGTGGTACCTCCGGATGCAATTACGATGAAAAGTTTGCGCTGAATCTTGATAAAATTAAAACTTCCAATAAATTCCAATGAAATGCATGACTTCTAGATCTAATCTGTGACTGAATTCACTGTTACTTGACGTTCTGTGGTTAAAAGTTGTAAAATGGCCCACTTCTGATAAGATTTATTTATCACAATCTATTACTTCGCCATATCAAACTCCAAATATAGATTAAGTAAAAAGTACATAAATAACTACTGTTCAAATCAGTATTGTGTCTGATTATGTTCATGTTCATTCCTGATATTTTAGGATTACTCTAAGTCAAGGGGCATCTGAAAAATTACCTGCATTGCCCATACGATTAAAACTAAAATCAAGACAGATTGCAATCTCAAAACACCCAGCAACTAACAGACGTTATGTCATGTTGAAACAATTCAACACGACATATTCTTATTCCATTAGCAGAAAGCTAGAGTTTAATCTTTTAATATCGTATCCATCATCACTGAATCCATGACCAGCTTCTAACGGAAACTCAAAACCCCTACATCATAACTACATCCTCTACCGATTATGGGACTTGATTATCATTGGAGCTTGGATTATGCAGGACCTTTGCCATTGACTATACGACATCATCGATATGTGTTGGTCATGGTGGAGCATTTTTCCAAGTGGATTGAGTTGGTGGCCTTGCCCGACAAGTCAAGTGAGGGAGCAGCTTTTGCATTCTTAGCTGCAGTGCTTAGCCAATTTGGTGCACCAGCAGAAGTGTTGACTGATCAAGGTACTGAGTTTTTGGGCGAGTTTCAAGTGATCAAGCGTTGATCGATCATCATACCACCTCAAGAGATCATCCTGAGGCTGATGGTCTAGCAGAGAGAGTTGTTCAGACGGTGAAGATAGGACTGCGAAAGTTTGGCTTGGAGAAAGGTCATCTCGGAGACTAGGACATCCAGCTACCATGGTTGGTCATTGGTTATCGATTTAGCCAGCAAGCATCTCTAGCGTCATTTTCACCGTACTTTTTATTATATGGTAGAGATCCAGACTTACCTGCAGCTATCCGTCGAGAGTAAGGTGAAGTCTTGGACTTGGATAACCCTGATGTTTGGATTAGAATGTGTTCTCAAAGGGCAGAACTCTTCCGTAGAGTCATGCCCATGGTATTTGAGAACCTAGCTATTGCTCAGCATAGAGATACTTTGCTTTATGCTACCATCCAAGGAGGTGGATATCGACCTTCAATTCGCAGATTTCATGTTGGTGATTACGTCTACTTGCAGCAGAGTGCACCAACCACATTGGATGTTACTGCTGGTCGCACGATTCTCCGAGTAAGTGAGGTTTTACCTTCTGGAGTTTTGGTATTTGAGGGTCATGATGGTGTGATTTGGAAGGATCATGTGCATAATTGTGCGCCATGTCACCTTCCAAACATTGATAGTACTATGGATCCAAGCCTAGCAGTTGTACTAGCAGGCTTGAATGTATGTTATGTGGATCAGCTAGTGGAGTAGCTAGTATGTTGATTTGTGATTCTTGTTCGAGAGGAGGACATATATCATTTTTGACAACTCCTCTCAATGCGGTGCCCGTGGGCGGTGGAGATGTCCTCGATGCGTTTAGCAGGTAAGTAGGTATAACTGTTACATGATGTGGATTGGAGATAGACGACTAACGATGGGGCATTGTAGCACCCGACCTCTTGATCTTAGCCCCACGAAGGGCATATCATGTTATGGACTAGATGGCTACTTGGTGTTAGAGGGACCTAACCGCCAGTTAGGGGGGCTATTGTGGTACACTTGTATTGGTGTATGACGATCTATGTGTTGTGATGTTTGATGTGACAAAGATGTATGTTGTGATGCGATGTGTATGTGCATGACAGCTGTCACGACTTATGTAGTAGCATCTCTAGTTAGGTAGGTGCGCGTATGCATGAGCAGATACATCTGTTAGAGCCGGTTGTGCAGTTAGCGCCGTTCGCACTGGGACTGTCGTTAGGGCCGACAGCGCCGTTAGGGGTCCTAGGGCTCAAGGGGTAGAGTTCGAATTAGGGCTCCTTGGAGGGCAATTTTCGAAGTTGAGCCTTTGAGAGTGTGGCTATGGTGGATAGTAGCTAGTGCGGGAACCTGTAGTCTTTGAAGCACAAAGTGGATTTGGCTTGATTGTAATCTCTCTTTTATGCTATGGTTATGAGCGGAGGGTCCTTGTGACGTTTTGAGAGTAGAAAAGATTATTGTGGTACACTTGTGTTGGTGTATGACGATCTATGTGTTGTGATGTTTGATGTGACAGTAATGTATGTTGTGATGCGATATGTATGTGCACGACATGTGTCATCTTCAGAGCTGTTGTCATGACAGTGATACTTTTTGTTAGGATAACTGACAGCGCGGAGGAGAGAATTTTAACTATCAAGGTAGAGTTTACCTTGAGGGAGATACTTGGCATAGCAAAGAGGAAGTTTCATGATGTTACATTGATATCATCAAGAGGAAACGGCAAATTTCCAATGAGACAGCTCTACTTCATGCGATGGGTACAAAGATATCAAGGGATGAAGAAGATGTGTTGGTAGAGTGTTGTGGAGTAAAATCTCAGACGGGTTTGCTTTGAAGGTGAGGCCAAAGAAGAAGATGTGAAAGTGTCTAGCCACTACACCTGATCATATTAGGCAAGGGCGACTACTGAAACCCTTGTGAAGCTAGGAGATCTCAGTGAACCGGTGTTAGCACTGATTGATCATGGATTGGAGATCAATCAATCAAGAGAACTCTACAAGAAGGGGAAGTGGCATATTGACACCAAGCACAATTGGGTGATAAGGGCAGCTAACAACACTCAAGGGGACTTGTATGGAGCGTGCCCTGATGTTCTAGTGAAGATTGGGGATGGAGAAGTTGAGCAGAACTTCTTTGTACAAGACTCAACTTCATACCCATTGATTCTTGGGTAACCATACATTATAGCACTCCGGATGGAGACAAGAGTGCTTGATGATGGATCAGCGTATGCACGAATTTGCAGCCAAGATGGAAAGCGGTAAGTGTAATTTTTAATAATTCCGGAAAATCATGAGAGAAACAAAGCACGGTTGAGAGAGTAAGCTTTTCCAAAATCTGAAGATTTTGAGGATTTTGGAGAAATACCGCTATAGAGAGAGGATATAGTGGTACAAAGAAGAAGGTACTCTCACCTACGCAAAAAAAAAGGTACCTTTTGTACAGGGTTGGTGGAGTTTTCGCGTGATGGATATGCTACATACAAGGAGGTTGTTGATTTGAAAAGATGAGAGAAGAACAAACTGCAGAGATATGAAGAAAATCTTGTAGATTTGAAGCTTTTTGAGGAAGATGAATATATATCAGGAGTTTATGAGGAGTTTGATTTGATAGATCCATTGAAGTAGATGATGAAGGTTGGATTTGGCGATGAAGACAAGATAGTGGAAGTTCATTCTAGGGAGCTCTACTCCACTATTGAGATGTTCCAAGCACCTGAGATTCAAGTGGAGACCAGATATAAAATGGTTGATAAGAAGGTGAAACCGATAGCTGCTCCTTTACCAAATGACTCAAAGAAACAAGTGCAACAAGCGAGTAGAGAAAGTAACTTCAGGGATCCTAGTAAAATGGGACACAAGTTTACTGAAACCACTATGAAAGAGTTGAAGGTTGGATATTATGATTTTCTTCTTGCAAATGAGGAAAGTTGTTTCAAAGAGATGTTTGTTATGCATGGAAAGGCATTCTCTTTTGAAGCAAAGGAAATAGGGTGTGTGGATCCTAACGTAATAGCTCCCATGATCATTTTTACTGTGCCTCATGCGCCTTGGGACTTGAGACAGATCCCAGTAGCTAGGGCCCATATTCCAAAACTCATTGAATTGTTGAAGGAGAAGATGAAGATGAGGATTTTTGAGCCGTCATTTGCACCATATTCCAGTCGGTGGTTTGCAGTGCCAAAAAAGAATGGATGATTACGATTCATTCAAGACATGCAACCAGTGAATCAAGTGACTATGAGGAATATGGGGATGAGATCAATTGTGGACGAGTTTGCAAAGGCCTTTCTAGGGAAAAGTATCTACTCCATGGAAGATCTTTACTCTGTGTATGATCAGTTTCAACTATCAGAAGGAAGCATGGATGTTACCACAATGAGAACACCCTTGGGTTTAGTGAGGATGTGTATGTTACCACAGGGAGCTACAAATTCAATAGCACACATGATGAATGGGATGAATAAAGTGTTAAGGAACTTTATTCTTGAGAAGACTATGCCTTTTCTAGATGATGTGGCCATCAAGGGATGTACATAAGTAGAGAAGGATGGAACCATCGATCAAAGGGGCTGTCGGAAATTTGTGAAGGATCACATTGAAGATTGTGAGAGGATATTATCTCGATTGGAAGAGATTCATCTTACATTGTCAAGAGCAAAGTGTATATTTAGGATGCGGGAGGTTATCATTGTTGGTCATTTGTGTGGATGGTATGGTCAAAAACCAAATCCCAACAAGGTGGATGTTATTCAAAGGATCCGCAAAATCTGCAACTCCTTGACAGAAGTGAGGCGGTCTTTAGGTGTTGTTGTGTTCTATCACATATGGATTTCTCACTATGCTCAAATAACTGATCCGTTATATGGATTGTTAAGGAAAAATCAGAAGTTTGTTTGGGAGAATAGACATATAGAGGCCATGAGGAAGTTGAAGAGGTGTATGTCATCACCTCCAATTTTGTGAAGGATAGAATATCTTGGTAACAAGCCAATGATATTGACGGTGAATACCAGTCCTATTGCCATATGATGGGCCATGAGACAGGATGACGAAGATGAAGGAAGTACATATGTTGTGAGGTTTGGAGCCAAGGTCTTGACTGAAAGACAACAAAGTTATCCTCAAGTGAAGAAGGAATTGTGGGGTGTTGTTACGGCCATGAAGTCGGAAAGGAACTACTTGATTGGAGCACATGTGATTGTTGAGACAGATTGTTTACCTTTGTTGGGGATGATCACCAATTGCAATACACCAGATATTGCAATGTAATGGTGGATAGCATACATCAAGACGCTTAATCCGGAGTTCAAGCATATGGCAGGAAAGGATAACAAGGTGGTAGATATGTTGTCAAGAGCTAGATATGAGGGAGAAGAAGAAATGATTGATGATACTGATGATATAGGAATGATATTTTATTCTGTGGCTCATAAGCAAGGAGTAACACAAAGTTTAGAGATGTTTTTGGAGGATTTGTATGAGGGTGAGTGATTAGATATTGGAAAATATCTTAGTACACTTGCACTACAAAGCGGTTGGAGTGATCATGAGTTCAAACATGTAAGAAGGAAGGCCTACAACTACATGTTACAAGATGGATACCTATGGAAGAGACCAAAACGGAAGGGTGACATGCCACAACGTGTGAATTGTGGAAAGGAGGCTCAACATGAATTGATGTTGGAGTTTCATGAAAGCTTATGGGTAGGCCACAGGGGTATATATGCCACTTTCATGAAATTGAAAGAGAGATATTGGTGGAAAAATATCTACAAGAATGTGGTAGGATTTGTGGAGACTTGTGAGACATGTTAGATGTATTTTGTAATCTGACATCATGATGGTTTGCATTCTACATATCCACTTGCTATTCATTACAAGTGGATTGTGTGGTCATGCCGATGGGAGTAGGACATATGAGGTATTTGGTGTTAGCGAGGGAGGATCTATCCAATCAAGTGGAGGGGATAGCACTACGATCAAAAGCAACAGAAGGGGTTTGCATATTTTTTTTGAAGGACATTGTGTGTCATTATGGATGTATTGAGAAGATAACCGTTGATCGAGGAGAGTTGAATGCTCAAGAGGCATGTGACTTTTTTGAGAGATGTGGAGTCAAGTTGTCTCTCACCACTGCTTATAATCTAGAAGTGAATGCGAAGAGTGAGCCATCCACCTATTATCAAAGCAATTGTGAAGTCATGTAGGGGGAAGGCTGGACAATGGCCTCATTTGTTACCATTTGCATTATGGGTTTATCGTACAACCCATAGCTTTGTGATCGGCTACATGCCATCAAAGTTAATCCAAGGCCAAAAGCCAATTATGCCAATAGAGGAAAACATTCCCACATTGAGTGTGTTGCCTCGGGAGGATAATTTGAGTAGAGAAGATCTTTTGACAATACGCATTCGACAGTTGGAGAGGAGAACGGAGGATGTACAATTAGAAATGGAGAGACTTAGAGAGTCACGTCTTAGAAACAAGGACAGATTTGACAAATATCATAGGCTGAGACCAATGGAGATTAAAGAAAGTGATTGGGTGGTGGAGTATGACAATAATCTTGATAACCAATATAGCACCTTGAGGAAATTTTCAAATAGGTGGTTTGGGCCATATGCGGTGATCAACGTTCATGAAAATGCTACTTATTTGCTAAGAGAGTTGGATTTTACAAAGTTGAAGGTACCTATTTTAGGAAAGCGAATAAAGATCTTCAAAATTCGAGATATGAAGGTCAACCTCGGTCAACTTGAGGAGTAGTTTGACCTTTTTGATGAATATGAGTCATATGGGGAGGATCTAGCTAGAGCACAAGATTACAAATAGCTTTTCTTTGTGTAACTTGTCCGTTACAAGGCTCCCGTGAATGAATTTGAAAAACTTGTGATTGTATCTTAAACCTCAAGGCATATTATTTGTATAAAAAAATTAATGTATGTTTTTTAAGAAATCAATTAACAGCTTTTGATGGATTTTGATTGCTAGACATGTTTTTTTTTAATAATTTGAAAATATGATCTGAACTGTTTTATAACCCTGAAAAATGATAAAAAACATTATTTGTAATTTTGAAACTCCATTGAACGGTTTATTGTAGTTATATGAGTTCAATCCACGAAGGGGATATTTTTTTGAATGTTGTAAGTTTTTCCTGATATTTCAATTATTAAAAGAAGAAAAATTGAGGAAATTATCACAATAGATTAAAATGTTAGATTTTTGTATAAAATTCTAGCAGGATACAGATACGTATTATATGTTCCCAACCTCAAGCATTCCCATTGGACTAGTCAGTAAGTGCATCACTCATAGTCCGGAAGTTTCACACACTTAACACCGCATGCACTGTCACTCTACGTAGGTTAATAATATTCAGGCCTATGTCATTTCTTTTGACAATGACCTTTGACTAATTGGTGTTGATGCAGCATGTCTGACGTTTCCTTTGCCTGGCAGGAACCTTCAAACTGCAAAGAAAGAAATGCTCATCCTTGAAGAGCGGAGGAGACTTGGGAGACGGTGCTTTTCGAGCAATAACTCTTACGCACACTCTGCTCTTACTCACACGAAAGTTTCTGCAGCGTTACCGTGCCTGTACTACAGGCTCTACACTTTTAAGTAGTGTTCAGTGCTGCTATAAGCTGCTTGAAAACGTTGTTGAATACTAGAACATACAGGTCCTGTTACACCGGCAGCACTAAATTGGCTCGATTGCAGATGTGGATCGAAAGGGCAGGGCTTGACAGGGGTTTCGTAGCTCTGCATTTGATGGAGAACATGGTATCTACGCTAATGAGAAGCGCTATCGCCGTGGGTAAGCTGTGAAATGCAGAAGAAACTGCAGGAAGCAGGTTCATATCTGGTCGATTACAGTTCCATGACTGATGCTTAGAGCTGTAAAGGTCACATGCACAACCACTCAAAGCGGCCTCCCTGATTACTCTGTCATGTTTCTACAATGATAATAAAACGGATTCATATCTCGTGTCCAGAGTAGGCTTGATGATACTAATATCCATGTCCGGCTTGTGCAACCGTACATGTGAACGATTTGGCTCTAAGATTGTAAAGAGATCATTGTAGGTACCGGTGAGCTGCAACTCGTTTATTTACTCTTACCTTGACAAGTGAATGACCTCGTGTGATCTTAATTACCAAAAACCAACTGCATTCCTTCAAGTAATATATGTTCTTGAACATCATTTCTACTTTTCTAAAAGAGATGTTTTGGTGAAACTTTTGTGAAGATTACACCGCAAGTCAAGAAATCTAAAGCCTAATACAGGACCACACTCTCCTCAAATAAAACTGGGGCTTTTTTAACATACAGGTGCAATGCTGAGATTGATTTCTTCAACTTGTACATTTAAAATCATATCCAAGAACAGAATAAGTATTTAAACTTGTGGTTTTCCCTTCACCTAGAGATTAATCACCTAGATTGGATGCTGAAATCGAGATCCAGCTTGTCTGGATAGAACTCCCCACCCCTCAATAGCTATGGTACCTTCAGTTGCAATCCTTCTCCCCTTCAGTCACGGCTTATTTCTGTACCTTGATTCTGAATATAATACGTAGATAGAAACAGTACTTTGTGCTAAAATTTAGAGTTATCTCCTCTCCTGCATGTCTCCAGTGACACTAATCACCTAGATTGGATGCGACATTTGGGATCCGCATGAAACTTGTGAACCCTCATCTATACCTTCACCTTCAGTCCTGAACTCAGGAAGCTGTTCTATATATACCCAGCTATCTTAGAGAAATTCAGAACTCGACGATACAATTTTCACCATTCCTTGGTCCGTTCTCAGTATCTATTCATCCATAAAAAAAAAGGGCCCCTCCCATTTCTACACACAACAACTCAAGCCTGCTGCCATTTGTTTGTTGGAATCTTCCAGTTACTCGTTCGAAGTGTCCGGGAACGTTTTGAGCATTGAGAACGCTTGTTCGTCTGTTGTGTAGACCAGCTCTGTATCAGTCATGGACTCTCAGAAAAACTTGATGCTGGCTTTGTTTGTGTTCAGTCTGGTTGCAACTTCTGTCAAAGCCGCCGATCCATACCCCTTGCAGGATTTCTGCATCGCCGATCTCTCGCCTAAACCTGGCTGTGCTGCCCACATGAACGGCTACCCTTGCAAAGACCCCGCAACAGCAACTGCCCAGGACTTCATCTACAAGGGACTCCAAAGTCCAACCATCATCACACCAACAAACCCCTGGGGAGCTAATGCGAAATTAGCCTTCGCTCGTCACTGGCCCGCTTTGAACACTCTCGGGGTGTCACTTGTTCGTCTGGATCTGATCCCAGGTGGCGTCATCGCACCACACACGCACAACTTGGCCACTGAGATTGTGTTTGTGACATCGGGAGAGTTGTACATCGGATTTGTGGCCAACAGTGACGACGTCAGCGCCCCCAACAAGCTGTTCGCAGGAATGGTGAAGGCTGGAGAGGCGTTCGTCATTCCCAGAGGTCTGGTGCACTTTCAGATGAACAAAGGCGTGGCGAACGCTTCCACCATCAACTTCTTGAACTCGCATAACCCTGGAATCTCATTCCTTCCTTTGACGCTTTTTGGAGCGCTGCCACCAGTGGATCCAGCAACCTTGGCCAGATCGTTCGGGATTAATCAGACAGCGGTGACTGCATTGGAAGGTGCTTGGTCGCAGTTGAACCGTGTCTTTGTTTAGTTGTTGACTGAATCCATGGCCTTCAGAAATGTAGTAGTCTGCAATGCTTCATTGTACATGAATGGAAGCATTAAGTATGCTTGTAAGAGCATGTGGTGCTCTAGAAGTAGCTACGTCGGGGCGATTCACATAAGGAAAATCAAGACTGTAGAGTAAGATTCTTGAAATCCACTGGGTGCACAGAATGGCAAATTTCAAAAGTTTAGTATTGGTTTGATTGTCTCTTTCATATCCGTCGTCTGATGTTCCATTTCAAGCAGAAGTGAGAACATTAAATAAAACTTTTCTTATATTAGATATTCCTATCTCTATTTGAAAGATTTATTCCATATTTTGAAAAAAATAATCACAAAGCTCCACGCAGGCATTAAGTATGCTGTACATTGGAAGGAAAATTTTTATTAAACTCGACAAGTTATTGGTGCACAATGTGCAGCTATATAGCTGCAGAAAGCTGCATGGTAGCATGGATGATTAAATTGTATTGGAGGGAATGCTCGCCAATTGTGACTTAAACATAGAACCATTTATCATATTATGTATGCAAGGCAATACGCTAGAATCTTCATGCGTTGCAATTGTCTGTGCAAACAGATGAACAAACTGAAGGGTAAATTTGACAACTTTTTGAGGTCTTTAAGAAAAAACATGACTCTTTCCAAAAAAGGACAAATTACATAGAAGCTCAGCAAATATTACATCATAATTATGACAAGTTAAGCTGTTCCAACCGCTTCGCTTCAACTTTGTCGTCTAAGTCGGGTCCTTTTTTTCTCGGGCTGTGCGGTCCACTACATGGATCAAATTTATGTACCCATCTTCTTGCGGGTTCCACACTTCAATGTAGTCACTTCCTACCTCATTTAATTCCATAAGTTCTTATCATGTGCAAGAATATCTACTCTTGAACTTATAGAGTTCTCTCCCATTTCAAACTTACATTGATGAAGAAAACATCAATAAATGATACTCCTTTATCCTTTGATTACTTGAAACAGGATGATGATTGTTGTATCTAAATCCATCATGATGTCAAGGATTCAAAAAATTGCTTTGAAACGATGACTTTCACAACTTAAGCATGAAACAGTGAAATTCCCTTGTAATGGATTTCCTCTTGAAGGATAATTTCCATACCCTCTAGAACCTCCCTTACATTATGATTACTCGTCTCACATAATTATATGACGTAGATCCTGAGATCAACGAGCATTTCTATGATAGATTTTAACCATGTTGCAAGTCTACCACATGAATATTTACCACTGAAAAAACAACAACAGTATAAATTATCTTTCTTACCATAACAGGTGGTGTTACTTCTCTAGCCATTAAGCTAAAATTATCATCTTATGGACTCTCATCCATTAGAATATCAAGACGAATAACCTTAGTTTTTGAACATGATTTTTCATATTTTAGCTTGCTTCAAATTTGAAGCTTCAAACCTCCAATGAAATTCTTCGTCAACAATCCTCATCATGGTTTACTTCATCTCGTCTCTACTCTTTCTTAACATCACATCAAAATGTGATTCCAACTTTAGAAAATTTTGAATGTGGTACATTTGTGTTGATATATGACGATCTATATATTATGATGTTTTATGTGACAACATGATATATTGTGATGTGATATGTATGTGTACAACAACTTGCAAGAGAGCCGAAACTGCTGGATAATTCTCATATATATGCAATTGATGTATGTGAATGACTTTCTACTTTTGGTGGCGTACAAATAATATGAGACATTTAGTTTGCTTGAGTTTTAAGTTGAGTCTCCCGACTAGCATCCTTGGACAGGAGAGTTTTAACAGTGCGTAGAGATATTATGAGCCAAGGAGCGTAAGATTCACTTTAACAACTTGTAAGCCATCATATACGAGCAACACAAGATAGATCACTGTTCTAACTATAGAGGAGCATCTCACTTTTAAGAGTTGAGCAATTACAAGCACTTAAGTATTACATGCTTCTATGACGCAGCCACATCACGATACAATAATTACATCAATAGGAGATGATGACTCTATACGCAGATCATTCAGAGTCCGGCATCGCTCTTGTTCAAACCAGGAGGTAAGGCAATGGATGATTACAAGATCCTCTATCTAATTGTTTTGTACGATACGCTACATTATCACATCTCTATTATTTTGATTAAGACTTATCCACACGGATTTCTTATTGAGACATGTGTGACTAAACTATGACCGCCAAAATTATTATGTCACAGATGCGCACATGATGTGTCTACCGTACCGTACGTCCAAATTTAGTTTCCACAAGATTTACGTGTGCCTGAAACTCTGGGCTTATTTGTTCAACACGTGTAATTTAAGAAGTTCTCGACTTCGCACATACCAGAAACACCCATTTCAATGAAACTTCCGATGAAAAGTTGAGGACTGATTATTGCGAGATATGAAGAGACACACAGGGTGTCCAAGTTGAGCTTGAGTTGTAGGGATGAACTCGTTTTAGGCATAAGATAACCCGGTCCATGAGGAAAGGGCGGTCATTTATCTACCTGGGGAACTTTCCTCAGGCGAAAGGAGGGATCAAAGACATGGCCTGCCTTTGGTACCCAGGTTTTCTTCCCCCGTGAACTTTATATTCACTCAATCATTCTACTAATCCGTCATCCTCCACTGGTGACAACACCGGACTTGCCTTCCAAAAACGTTTTCAACGAATGTAGCTGACATCATTGAGGATATAAGGACTGTATATAGACTGACAAAGATACTGTAGTTGTCGATGGAAGCTAGAATCTGAAGGACCATCACAGGACCGTATATTTACAGTGGAGAGTTGTGCCCCGATTCACACGCTGGAAAAGCTTCTCTTGGGTCCGCGATGTGAAGATGCGATGACAAAACTGAAGTATGTTTCACATGACCACTCGTCGCTTAAGGTTGGTCAAATCATTTAGGAAAGTGAATGTAATATCTGTACACAGCTAAACTTGTAATGTTGATAAAATCCTTTATATTACTGACCTCTACTAGATCTTACGGTCGTGCAAGAATCCTGACAAACTTACCTCCATTATCTTCAGTGTAAAATGTTGTGACACGTCAGGTCGAAGCTACAAAGTCCTACATGACATTCACAATCAGAAGTGTCAACGACTGCCAGCTCCACTTACACGTCTTTCGTATCTTCAAGAGTCCTGCGCTTCTTGGGTGGTGTTGAGGGTGATGCCTCATCTTCATCAAAGACCCGTTTCATCCATCTACTATAACTAGCTGTTACAGCAGGACGCTCATCACCTTCTAGACCATGTTGGGCATCTCGAGAATCGGGATCAATCCCAATCGGACGCATGCCCTTCGCGCTACTCCCTGCATCAACGTCTACAGTGGACTTCGTTGCTTCCGTGCCCAAAGTAATCCCTGGAGGAGACTGAATATCATCAGTGATCAACCCTTCCTCCGGAGACCAGCTGGCAGCTGCGAATTCTTCTTTCGCAGGCCCATGCTCATTGAAGCGAAATTCATTCACAGCAGTTGTCTGAATCCCACCATTTAAGCTGGATGGCTCCTGATGAGAACTTGCCCTTACCTCCGCCATCTCAGCTCTGTTGCTGTTGTTGATGGGCACTATGTCTTCAAAATGGCTAATTCTTAGCAAGTCTGCAGAAAGCCCTAACGTCTCCGTTGACAAAGGAGACCTGCAAATTCGTTCATACGCTGCAAATCTTGCAACCTTGAAATCTCTTAAATCCAGAAGTGCTTCTGAATTCGAACTGTCGCTCACGGCAACTTCAAAAGCTCGCATGAAAGCCTCCAATATCGCGGCGCTCCTAAACTCTACAAATGCCGAACTTTCATCGACACAGACGATCTCCACGTTAGCCAAACGCTTTTCCTTCGAAAAAACATTCTGCACCATTTTCCTCAAAATGGGGTCTTGGATCTTCGAAGGGAGTCCCCAAACAAGAACGACGTTTTCCCGGTTAAGCAAACGATAAGGAGGGGATTGTGGTCCACGTGGAGCTCTGTCACCAAGGGCTTCCTTTCCAGTTCTCAAATCTAATGCCAACTGTCCTTTGAAAGTCTGAAGCATCAACAGATTTGCGTAGCTGGCGAACCCAATCCGTGAGTCTACTTGAGACATCGCGGCCTGTGGTAGTGACCGTATTGTCGCAGTGTCTACTTGTAAAAGATGGCAAACTTGAGCAAAGACCGACCCTGTCATGTATGCATCAAAACCTGCTTCATGTTTCAAACCGGTATCTGTTCCACCAGAATACCTGAAGTAAATAAGAACAGGGCGTTCAGAATGTCGTGGTAGAAAACATTATGCCCAAGTATACCAAAGCCAAGGAGCAGGCACCAAAAAGGTAAAATGCATAGCTATTCTCAGGTTATGTAATGCTTTCAGGTTGGTCTCGCAAAGTATCTACATTTATGATTAACATGTTATCATCATTTAGATTATAAAGACATTCAAGCTGCAGACAACTGAAACAAGTCGGGATACACCTGGATTCACAAAGTACTACTTCTATTTTCATGCACAACATACCAAAGTCTGAAGAGTTAGGCACTGACCTTTGAAGTTCGCTAGCAATCTCAACCTTCACTCTTGAAATAGGCCTCGTTACTATCCTTGGTTTTCCATTGTAAAACCTTCCAGGAATTCCTGATTGATCTGAAAAGCCTTGACATAGTTGTTGATACACAATGGCCAGAGAGGTACTCCTACTATTCGCTTCACGAAGAGTAGGCTCGGTTTTCAGCAAATATTTTGTATCCAGAATACAGGGAAAATGTCTGGAAATCGAAGCTGAAAATCCCCTCACGTTTGATGGTAATGGTCCCAGAAACTTGTCATGTAGATGGGCTAAATCTGCAATTAAACACAACAACTTTGTCAACTTGGCACGAGCCTGTAACGATCCTAGAAGGGTCCGTCTTCAACATGCAATCAGACGGACCTGATCTTTAACCCTATGCTGACCCCCACCATGGGAAGTGTGAAAACAAGCTGGCCGCATGATTTTTTGAAGAGGTTACCGAGTAGGCAGTTGTGTCCAATAAGGGGAATTCCCGATGCTTCGATTGCATCAATTACTTTCCGGAAACCAACAGCTTGAAAAACCACGGCCTCAAGCTTCTTTCGATTCTCCTCTTCTAACTCCTTCTGAAAAAGGTTGGACGAGATCAAAATGTCAAGACAAGTTACGTACTTCATCTCCGGCATGCTCGTGACTGACGCCATTCTAGCAAAGTCGTTGCAAAGTCACTGCTTCCAGGCCAGAGGTAACGGACCTCAAGTTTTAGTTTATCTTCCTTAGACGTCGTAAATATGACTTTCACTTGCTTGCGATCCTCGGCATTAGGCTTGTCGATGACGACAGCAACAAGATCCTGAAAGTGCTTGCGTAAAACCTAAGAGAATAATAAAGGGACATGAGTTGCCTGGCGTTGATAAAAGCATGATCTCAAAGGCAGGCTTACCCATCCTGTGAATCCGTAGTACATTACAACAAATGACATTCTGACAAGCCTCCAGCTTCGAAACGTCTTCAACTAAGTTACAGAGATGCATTCCAACAAAGACTACTGGTTGTAAAAAACATGCAACTTCACCTTCAGCGTATAATATCTAAAACTTTTCAAAGTACACTGGATGACAAGATCAGCTCTCTCACTTGCTTGACCAGCCGAGCTTGATTATTACCGAAAATGTCCACAAAAAAAGAGGGCCGATGACCGGATAAACCTCCATCACTAACAGGTCTGTCTTTATCCGAAGAAGACGAACTAGGCGTATCAGACTTCGCTGACCATGTATCCTTAAAACCTTCAGTACCTTTTTCCTTTGTGACTGCTTCTATACTGGATAGACTACTCCTGCGTCCACTAGAACCTCCTCCTGGATCAGTCCATTCCCATCGTTGTTGATTTCTTATTACACCATCTCGCCACGCTCCGAGTTGTACTCTGACTTTTTCAGAGAATAGAACGTCACCTGTTCTAGTTAAAGGAATCTCGGGCTCCATTTCCGCCTGTAAGCGCTTCCACTTTTGCGCTTCTTCAGTAAGGCCGAGTTTATCTCTTGCAATCTCTTCCTGCTCTCTTGATAAATAAGAAATTCCTGTTACGTAACGGATGGTGGGGAGGTAAGCTCACTGCATTCTGTGTACACTACAAAATCTAGGAATCAACAGCAAGATCAATATAACCACAACGACCCGCGTCCATAATGTATAAGAAAAGACAAGGCACCTTGGGGAGCCAAACCAAGGAGAGCAGCAATCCAGATGCTCATGGAGTAGTTTCTGGGTAACCTTGGTGGTCTGAGTGTGGTCTGGGTCAACTTAATGACAGAGGATTGTGTGTACAGATATCCTTGCGGTTATAGGAATCCATGAGATTGAATACTAGTGGTAACGAGAAGTTGGCTTCTCAGAGCATTCCTCAGCTCCACTGTAGAGCTCAGACACCTTGATGAAGAATATGACATACCAAAGTAATAATCTTTACATTATACGGTTTAAACATAGGAACATCACAACAAAATCACACTTAAACAACATCCAATATTAAGGCTACTCACCATTATAAACTGTGGTGTTGAAATCAAATCGATGCTTTGCAAGAAATTCCAAAGATGCTGTTTGACAGAAATAGCTCCTTGACGGCATTTCTACAGGAAGCTCGTTCCGTGGAAAAATGTAGAAATTATATCTGTACAAACGGATGTTAACCTCAGTAAAAATTCTAGTGGTGAAATTTGGCATCTCACATGAAAATGATGATCCAAGCTCCAGCAAACTTGGTGAATATTTTGCAAAGATTTCAAGTTCAAGCCTCAGCGTAACTAACACCACCATTGCGTTGAACTCCAGGCAATCTGCCAATCATTAGGCAGAGTTCAGAAAAACACAAAAAGTCAAATGAGGAAAAACATGAACGTATTTCGAAGCTAACGATTCAGCTCAATTCCGACCACGATACCGCACGAAACCTTCTTCCTTTTCCTTCATCTGGTCTTTACAAAGTCAACCTGTGCCCCGAACGAAGGTGCCTGACCTCGGATGGTGTTGCTGAGACTGAAGGCAAACATTCACTTCCAAGGTGCAATTGCTAAGGCTCGTCGCAGTTTCACCAAAAAAATAAAAAAATCATAACGAAATGGTCATACCACGACGAATCTATGAAGCTCCGAATAAAATCATGCACACAAGGACAAACGCTTACGGGTACGCAATGAACTTTTGCCCGGGCTCGTCCCACTTAAAAGGACACACTCCACACTGCCAAACGGCGAAGGACTCCGCCGAATGCTTGATGTGCAAATATCGAGTATCGCAAGTATCCAGCTCGGAGTGACGTCGCCAGGGAGTGGTTTCCACACCCGTCATCTCAAAATCTAATGCCACAAAATCTGCAGTCTGCAAGTGTATGACCAGCTGCTCATAAGTCTCCCAAAAATTGGCCTTGGTAACGTTCGCCATCACGATCGGTCGAGTCTTTGGAGGTGATTGGTACGAAAACCGCGGCCTCGCCACAGACGTACTCAGCGGTCTCGTCCAAACCCTGATAGCGTTGATGCTTGGTAGCAGCAGGCGACTAGGCGCCATGCCTCCGTACCAATTCGCCACCCTCACAGCACGAACAAAAATTTCTCCGCATACTAATCCCCCTCCCTCAACCCTCACTCACTTCAAAGCTGATCTCCATCTGCATCGACCGCGACACACTTCCACTTCCAATCGTCCTCCATAAGCCCCCCGCCTCGGACCTCCTCACCCTCCTTGTCATCCTGTCACCAATTCTCGTACCAGCTTCGCCTCCTCCTCGTGCCCACTGCTTCCCATCCCCCTACAGCCTACTACAGGCCGGGGAATCAAGGCAAGCGAACCTAACTAGAAAATCTGCACCAGCAGTTTCGTCATTTCCAAGCGACATTCGAGTCCCAATTTTCGGTCCAGATCTGTGCCAGTCCGAGCGACGCTTCTTTGGGAACGGGGGTTGCCATCGTCAGCTGAACGGGGAAGCGAGGGCGCTGACGCCGACCTCGGCTCGATCAGATCTATTTCTTGCACAAGAGCTTTTGCTTTCTTGCGGCCAACATGGGCAGCGGCCTCCCCTCCTTTCGTGCTCTGCCAACCGTGCTTCTGCCCAGGTCACTCCCAGGTCCTTGCTTTCACTTTATAATTTGATTAATCGAATGTATTTCGGAAGTGGTTGGAACATGTAACAATTATAGGATCTACCTGATAACTATCGTAACACTTTGTCGAAACTGAAAAAGGAAATACTGTGGTATAAATTGAGTGGAGAGGAGGAATGATGTCAGCAAAAGTATTATTAAGATTGGGATTGCTTTCTTTCATTGAGTTTGAGGGGTCGTAGACTGCAGAAATTACACACTTACACCGATGGGTAGATTTGGATCAGTCTCTCACAATGATTTAGGTCCTCCCGGAACGTTTCACATGTTTCTTTGGCGAATAGCAGTGATTCTAGTGCGAGCTAACATGGTTTATAAATGGAATTATTTGATGAAATTTTAATACATAGATTGGCCGTCCGCTTGTAAGGAGGCCCCTTCATATTGTTCGGCGATTGAGGTCTATTTTACATCAGTAAAAACTATAATTTAATACATGGACTGGCTAGCATAAAACATACTAACAGATAGAAGTGCATTGGAAGCTTCTCAAGTTGCTCTTGTATTACACGAGAATCTTTCTTTTTTTTAACTCTTGAGGGATTAAGCATCTTGTGACCGTACATGTGGGTGTGGGGCATGAACCTCAGACCTAGGCTACCCAGTGCCCAGTTCGTTCACACGACTATCCCAATATCGTCCACGAGCGTCTAATGAAACTCGGGGAGAGATTCTCGCTTTTCCGTGAAACATTGGACAAAGTAAAACGTTAGATACGGGAATATATCACACTTGACAAGAAATGTCCCAAATAGTTCTTCTTCGTCATCATGATTTAAAATCTTCTCATTTGAGGAGCACATTTATCCCACGACAATTAGTTGTAATTTATTTGTTAAGAGGTGTGGTAAATTCCTTGCACCTTAGGTTCAAAGAAATAACATTTGAAACAACAAATTTTGTGTGGGGGTTGACTTTAAAACAAGCAATTTATAATCCACAAGATTTATGTATGACTGCAAACTTTTCACTCTAAGAACTGGGCGTAGTGATAGGATCAGTTTCTAAAATTCAATATTTAATTAAATAAATAATATATAAAATTCTCTTCTTACATATGTTTAAAATTTACATCTTTGTCACTACTTATGTAATGACACCCCTAGTTAGGTAGGTGAGTGCAAGAGGTACTTAGAATTGGTAATGGAGGTAGCACTATTTGGACTTGCCATTAGGGTGTATAGTGTTATTATGAGACCTAAAGCTCAAGGTGTAGAGTTCAAATTAGGCTAATTTGAGTGTAATTTTGAAATAGAGCTTTAAAGACTATAATTGTGATGGATAATTATCTAGTGCAAATACCTGGATTTTTTGAAGCTCAAAGTGGATTTGGCTCGACTGTGATTTCTCTTTTATACTATGGTTATGAGGATAATGTCTTGGTGAATATTTTGAGATTCATAAAAAAATATTATTATGATTCAATTATTTATGTATGACAGTCTATGTATTGTGATGTTTGATGTGACAACAATTTATTTTATAATGAAATATGTATATGCATGACATATTGTATCTTACATATATCTTACTTTTTACATGACATGAATATTTTAATTTGAAAAATATGAATATTTTATTTGATAATAATGAAATAAATAGAAATAATAATTTTCATTCATTTGATAAAAAAATTAAAAAGAATTATTTTAATGATTTTATATTAAAAAAATTATCAATTTAAACTTTAAACTCTTATTATAGTATGTGATCATTCTTAAAAATTAATTCAAATACCATATTTTTTATAAAATATTATCCATATATGACATTAATGTTGATGATACCTACAAGTTATTTCAATTGAATAATTATATTCAGTATTATTTTTAAATCTTAAAATATGTAACTGAAAATTTTAATATTACCAATTGAATTCACATTTGGCACAATGTCAACTGTAACAACATTGGGCATTAATATTTTTTTTCAATGACATTTTATAATATAAATTGATCTATATTTAAAAATTAAATTTTAATTTTTTTGAATATTTATAATATTTTCTGAATAAGGAATAAAGTTAGTTCATAATATTAGTACACAGAAGTGTGATAATGTATTATTTGCCTTATATAATGACAATTATATTCAATCATATGACTTTTACTGGTTACATATATTTCATAATTCATCAAAATAATCATAAATTTATAGGTAAATACATTTTAAACTAGTTTCATTGTAGTTTAAATGGTCAATAAAATGTCTATCTCATAGTGTTACATGAAAAAAATTTCAAAATTGATCTTTATTTTGTAAAAAATATTAAAATCTATATATTAAAAATCAAATATTGTTATATAAACCGTGTGATAAATTACATTTTTTGAAATCCAATTGATAAAAAAAACTTGGATGTGTTACAAGGGACATCATTTCTATATTAAAAAAATAATAATGATATATATTTTTTGTAAAATAATTTGATTTTTTTATTTGAAAAATCTCATCAAAACTTTCAAACTAGTTTTCAAAACTAATCAATTTGATGATAATATCAATTTTTAATTTTTATATAAAATTTTCATATATGTTAATCAATATATCTAGGTTATGAGAAACATTCACTGCTTCAAATTCAGCAAAAAATTTATAATCTCAAAATATTAGTTTATAAGTATTATGTTCAAATTGAAATGTACTTATTTTGAACTTAAGTTAGAAATCATATCATATCATGCACAATGAACAAGATATCAAAACTTGATAATAAAAATAAGAAACAAATGTAAACATTCAATAAAAATATACATCATAGTACAATTGCCTTATGGAGCGCATTTAATCATCCCATTTTACTTCTTCGTTATGATGGTATCATACTCTAATATGATATTTTGATTATATTTTTTTGCTCTATGAGATATGCTAGACAATCGCATAATTAATTTCTATCCCTAATTAATGTATATTAATGTTTTATATATTAATTGAGGGATGGAGATTTTTGAAAAATGTTTGAACACTAATTAGGGTTTGGAATGAAAGTTTGATAGTCTAAATGTCCATTGGGACGAGATGATCCTTTAATATAATATTATGATAATATTTTATTTTCTTAGATCCTATAGATAATCCCTTAATTAGTCTATCTCTAATTAATGTATATGTATACTAATGTAATATATATTAATTCCGTGATGGAGGTTTTTGAAAAAGTTTTAAGTATTAATTAGAGTTTGAAATGAAAGTTTGATAGTCTTAATGTCCATTGGGATGACATCATCCTTTAATATAATATTATGATAATATTATATTTTCTTTATTAGTTACTGTAAAAAATCCGATAATTAGTGATTACCTCTAATTAATCTATACTAATATAATATATATTAATTAAGTGATGGAAATTTTTGAAAAATCTGTAAACACTTATTAGGATTTGGAATGAAAGTTTGATAGGCTAAATGTCTATAGGGACCAAATGATCCTTTAATATAAGGTTATGATAATATATTTTTTATTATGTGTTATAGAAAATACCTTAATTAATATCTATCTCTAATTAATATATACTAATATAATATACATTAATTGAGGGATGGAGATTTTTGAAAAAAATTTAAATATTAATTAGAGTTTGATAGTCTTAATGTACATTGGGACAAAATCATTGTTTCATAAAAAATTATGATAATATTTTTTTAAACTTTATTAAGTATTATAGACAATCCTTTTATTGGTGTATATCTCTAATCAATATATACTAATGTAATATACATTAATTGAGGATTATAAGTTTTTAAAATACGTTTAAATACTAATAAGAGTTTGAAAGTTTGATAGTCTAAATATCCATTGGGATGAAATCATCCCGTAATAAAAGATTATGATAATATTTCTTATTATCAGATGAAACATACAATTTTATAATTAATAGCTCTCTCTAATTAGTATATAATAATATAATAAATATTAATTGAGGATGAAGCTTTTAGGAAATATTAATTAGGATTCGAAATGAAAGTTTGGTAGTCTAAAAGTCATCCAATGAGTCATAATGATGGTCACAACCTAAAAGTGAACTCAATAGCACATGATCTTTATGAATTTTTTGGAATAAATCTCTCTTCATATCCACATATCAAATAATTACAACAGAAGACTTCAAGATATGGAAGATCAATACAATGTATTACTTTGTATGGGGAAGTCATATAAGATGGAGTCTTACCATGGAAGTAGAGTATGGGATGGATAATAAGGGTGACTATATAATTATAATATTTTCATGTTTTTGATTTTATTACATAAATATTTATGCAGCCTTATCCCATGGATGAGGCTGTTACATGGTACACTACCCGATAACGAATTATTTGAGAATAAGATGCTTTCATTTCATGGAGTGAGATGCAAGAGGATCTTTGTTGTACTAAAATCATCACACATCTCAATCCTTCACTCCAATTGCTTTCAAATTTCAAGAGAAATTTTTTTATCATCTAAGCTTCAACTCTAGAAAGTTTTATTGATGGAAACTTTTGATGGCAAAAGTTATGATCACTATATTAACTTTGTGACAGTAAGTGCAATCATGCAACTCTAACTGTATGCACAAACTTCAAGTTATTTAAATATGTTAGGTCAATTCTATAGACTCTCCAACTCTTATAAACATTTAGATGAGAAAAATTATTTATCCAAAACATCTTTCTTTTTACTACTTTGTCATGCATCTTCCTGCAAGTTCATTTTATTTGTAATGTCATCTTTGACAAATATAACTTTTTTTCATTTAAAAAAATGCTAAGTTTTCTTGACAATAAAACAATAAAGCAAACAATTTTACCCCAAATGATTTAAATGGAGAACACCCACATCAATGCTTATGTTAAATTATATTTTATTTCACATAATGATGTCACATCTCATTCCAAACACATTGAGTCATTCAATAATATCTTATCTATTAATGTTTGCAATGCACATCTTCCATAATCAACTTAAAAGATACTTTCATTTTTTGAACATTATACTAGTTTAGATATCATCAAGAATGTAACTAACACACTTCATGATGATCCAAAACCAACTCCCAACTACTATGTGAAAGCATGGAATAATCTTGAAGCTCATCAATAGGAGAAAATCATGTGTAAAGATTTTAACATTCAATTTCAAACAACTCAATTGATACTTTATCAAACTTATTTCATGTCATAAGACTACACTATGTTGGTGGATGTATAAGCTCAAGGATGATGTTGATGCAAGGCTTGAATGCAACAATATCAAGCTCATTGCAAGATATTAATCTCATGTTATTGAAGTTTATTATCATTTAACCTTTTTATTAATAAATAAATTGACAAATTTTTGAGTGATTTTAGTCTTGATAACAATTTTATAATCTTAAGCTTCAACAAATAGATATTTCTAGGCCTTTTGTAATGGTGACATGAATGAAGTTTATGTATCATAGTATGAAGGATTTGAACTAATCATCAATATTGATAACTTAAAAAATACATTTAATTACTCTAACAAACTTCTCAAGTTTGACACATTAAATGAATTCTTTCCAAGATTGGATGGTGATAAAAATTTCTATCTCAAGTCACACAATATCATAATTTTGGTCCTTTTTTGTTAACAATCTAGTACTTGCCCCAATTTGTCTTAACTAACTTAAAAATATGATGACATTAGTTAACACTTCCTTTAACATGAAGGATTATGGAGAGTTAGCATTTTTTTTTAGTATTCTTTTTAAAATTTATTTTTTTTACAAATAACATTCATGTATGTTAAAGCATACATATGATTTTTTATAACATTACAGTATGAAAAGATTGATTCAACTTTGACACATGGAAACTTGTGTGACTAATTTTATTTTTCTAATCCAAATATATATACAATAATACTTTTTTTTTCTTTTTAACCAAGTTTATACAATAATCGCATGGGCAATTTTTTATACATAACTTTATCTACAGTACTTAACATTACTTTTTTTGTGAGTTTATTCAATCATTGAAAGTTGGTCAAACAAGTGTTACTTTGTCTAAAGGGACACAAAATCAAATCATAATGTATTCTAAAATAAAATAAAATCTTTATTTGTTAATTTTTGTCAATACAAATTGGACAGAGTATCCCACACAACTTTTTCTACCTCTTGTTCATGATTCTTATTCAGCAAGGGGATTGTAAGTTGCCATATTTTTCTCTATATCAAGAGAAAAAGATGGTAACTTCTTCAAGTAGTAAGGTTGAACATGTTGCAGCATCATGTGCTACAAGAGAGATTGTTTGAAATGAATATTTTTTTCCAATCTATACGAGATTTAAGATTGTTCCATTATCTTAAAGTGAAAAAATTTAAATAAAAAATTTATAAATAAAAGTTTAATTTTTTATCAATGTAACAACCATATTTTCATGTAGTATTATTAAATTCAAAATTTTTGTTGTAAAAAAAAATTAAATGTAGATTACAAACTTACCTCACTTATGATTTTTGAGATACTCATCAAACCTATGCCACAAGATAAGATTTTTCTTTTAGATTTTAAAAACAAATGTGATGATTTTTAAACATGATTTTAGGGTTGTTAGATTTGAAAAATATCAAAATAAATAAAATAAATAAAATAAATAAAATAAATTAACAAAATGACTTAATTGATTTACACAACTATTTTAAAGGATTATATGCAACTTTCATTTTGTGAACATTTGACTATACAAGTAGTCATAGAGCTGATATTTTTTTTCCATCATTCTAGAAGATATCAAGGTGTATTACAAAAAACTTAAGCTAATCAAACTTAAAATAAGAAAGATTAGGAGCATCTAAAGTTATTCATGTCGTTATATTTCTGTTTATTCATGTTGTTATACATAGTTACACCTAGCAAAAGTTAGTATTATATATCTTGGTTATATCTTACACATGTAATCTAGGGATTTTAGCACATTCAAGTTGCTCTATCTTTTTAATGTTCATATTATTGCTTTTATAATTTTTGTTGTAGTTTATTTTATTTGAATTTGTTTACATAAGTCTCTCCTACTTGCCATTTGAAATTATCTCATGATTATGTCTCTCTCCGATACGCATGATTTAAATGCATTATGAGTTATAATATTTTGTTGGATTGATCAACTTGTTTATTTTATCCAATGAATTAGCCGTATACAAATGACCAATACAGTTGCCATGTTTATATCAACATGTCATCTCTCAAGTGTATTGGATTACTTCTAGATCAATTTTAAAAAATGGACATCACTAATTGTCGACTAGCCACATGGGGTACTCTTGAGTCAATTTCTTCTATTGTAACTTCTAATCTAATGTTCACATGAGATCACACACAAGAATGATATTAATGTTACTTCGGTATGTAAAAATGTTCAAATTGTAACCTATCTTGCACAGTAAAATGGTTGAACTAAAAGAAAAAGAGGAATGAGAAATGAGAAATATGGAGACATGAGAAATATGGAGGAAAAATGAGATGTATTATAAATCCTAGCTCGAACGCAAGAATCACTTTATCATTATGCTCCCTTGATAATAAATGTAGCATCATTAGTACAAAATGTGAAGGGTGAAGATAACTTGTGAACATGTAGAAAATGAATCATATAATCCAATATGGATTGTGATTGATATCTTACTCTTATCTAAATTATATGCTTATAAAAATATTGGTATAGAAATAATAAATAATGCATGTTGTAAATTTTTTTTTCTCCATCGGATCTATCCAAAAATAAAATAGCTCTGAAGGTCCAAATGATTGTATACAACACAAAAAATGGATGTTATAATAATTCATGTGTGTATGATTCAAATGGAGCTAGTGTCTATGTAGTGGGATAGAGCGAGGAAAACTTTTGTTTTTTGAGAAATTATTTCATTGCAACATATATGTAAAGTACACCTTTTTATCGGAGTTACTTTGAACGTTGAGCTTAATAATATTCTTAGATGCTTCTTAGGGAAATCCCGTTGATAATTATCTTAAGAATGAGCGTTGTGTCATTTTTTATGTGTATCTAAGTCTTCATTTTCTTCCTGTTTAGTATCTTTCGTGTTCCATTCTCAAATGGGATTTGTCTTGTAGACAAATCCCATTTGACAATGTACAAATTCCACAAGACTTCCAAAACGAAATGGGTCTATAAATAACACAATGTGTTGTACTATCATTATAAAGAAAAATATAATATGTACATTGCTTCTAGAAGTCTTGTACTTGAGTTGACTCTCTAATTATCACTGACTATTACATAACTTAAGTTACATAATACTTTTAATTTGACTTTTTCTAGGGAAGTCTTGATCAGAACGTTTTCTGGCTTAAATTTAAAGGGACAACTTTGATTTTTCTTTCTAGGCCTTAGGAAATTTCCACTAGAATTTGACCACAACAAAGAGAAAATGTACCAACAACTATGCATGGTGAGGAAGGAACAATGAGCTTAGTTCAAGATAGAGGTCATAGTTCTAGGGAGAAAAAAAGAAGTCATCATACAAAAGAGATATATATGAAACTCAAATATATCTTGCTTGGCTAACTATTTCATTTCTCTCTTATCCGACTCTTTATTACTTACATGAAAGATAAACAAATGTAAAAGAAACCATATTTTCTTATTTTCTTATAAAAAAATTGTTCAATGATGAAAGGAAAAAGTAAAATAAAATATTACGGATTATACACTAGTATATTATCTATGATGCTAATTACATTTGAAAATGGATTACATATTGTCCCCATCATTTTGTAGTTTCATATTTTGGACTATGAGTGCAAAACTATTCTCAAAGTTCTCATTATCCATAAACACTAATGAAAGGAAAGTTAATACGCACAAAAAATAAGACAAATGAGGTGATGGAGCCCTAGAATAATAAACTCTATAGCCTAGCCCCAACAAGACAAAAAGCAAAGATCCTTAGAATTGATTGAAATCAATAATAAATCACCTTCAAGAGAAAGTAAGAAACCACTAGACATAGTAAATTAACAAAAAAAGGATCCCATCAAGTGGTACAAAGATGAAACCAAACTGATAACATGGGGTTAGGACCCAATAGCATCACACTAGGAAATATATCCTACTGCATCTAAGATATTAGAACTATCTAGATAAAACGGTTTAAAAATAATAGGAGCATCCAAAGAAGCATCATCTAACGTGATTGCTCTCCTATGGATTGCATCAGCTATAGAGCAAAGAAAACATGTTGCCTAAAATAGACTATATAATAAATTAAAGAAAGTGATACCCCTTGCCGTCTAGTATGATAGGCTCTTGTGCACTCCCTCACGAATATGTTGAAATCGGTGTCCATATCTCCATATGACTACAAAGCTAGAGTAACAAAGGGGTGATCTTTCTACATCACCCTATACTTCGAGAACTTGGTTGCTACCACTCCACTTGTAACCCATTTGGAGGATGGATGATCATCCCATCCAAAACTATGTCACTAGTAGGATTGATAATCATCACATATGTTATAGTAACTTGGTCCTCCCGAATCAAGTATAGGTCTATCCTAACACTAGTCAACATACCGCAAACACCACATCCCTAATGTCATCATGGATAACTATTCTTTGCCCATTCGAATGGACAACGAGTCATATGAATACCTACTGCATCTAAAGTGATACCACACTCACATGTGAGTAATGAATATGTAGATGGATGGATCAAGCCAAGATGGAACCTCATCGATGCAAAGAAAGAAGCTAGTACGAGTCTTAATGCCTTGATGCATGATCGAGCCAAGATCCACGAGCCTGTACCCTTACCAAAGTAAGAGCATAGATGAGCTTTAATAGTACAAGGAATGACCGGATCCACTAAGAGTGAATGTAAAACTTGCTAAAACTGTTGATCCATCAAGATAGATTGTAGACCTCTAGTTCAATCAATGGTCAAAGAGAAAAATGATGAGAGTTCATGTCGTACCTCTAGGGATAAAACATCTCTCGTATATTATAATAATATATGTAAGAAAAATGATCATGTATCCACGTCCCTCGCATATATCTCAAGGATGGACATATATGCAATCACAAATCGAAAAAATAACAAAGATGCCGAGAATGTCAAACTAGCCAAAAATACTATAGGTGCAATCTACTCCAATCGATAATAAGCCTACCTCTCCACACAAAATTGACAAAGATATTTGTCTTTGTGCCAAATCTCATGTTACACACTCAAGGTTCTTGGTCCCATGATGTCACCAAAGATACCCATGATTCTATTATCAAAGGCTGTCAAATGTGATATGAATGCAGGTGAAAGAGTTACCGTGCGAAGAAGGTAGATGAGACGAAGAGCAATACTAAATGAAAGTGTATCAAACGCCATGTGGGGATCCCATAACTAGAGAAAGTAAGGACATGCGCACATGCCCTAACATACTGCGGTTGTTGTCAATGATTCTTGCAAATTAGCGCAACAACACTCATTGATGACATCTAATTTATCTGTCACACTTTGTGCTTTTTGGCACCTAGCTCTCTTTTCGTTTAAACTTTCTGTTGGCTTTAGAAAGGTACTTCAATCAAGTTTAAGGTATCAATCAACCCTTGGCAACGTGAAAAAAGAAGGTTTCAAGTTAAATTCAATAATGAATAATCATTTCATGATGCTGAACTATATTACATGATGAGCCAACATATGTCTTTAATATGGTTTCCTAGTTCTTACCCGCGGGCAGGAGGTAAGACCTGCAACAAAATTATCCTGCAACCGAGAATCTGAACTCATAGTATCACCTCAAAATGGCATCTAGCCGGCGCATCTAATACAAGAAATTAGAATGGACGTTCTAATTTCTTAAGAACAAAAAGTAATTGAAAAATAATTACTTCCATATCATAAACGATCACATCCATTCTAATCTCCGTTCTTAGATGGTGAACTGATGCTGGAACCCAACGTTTTTTTAAGCGTGTTGAATATATCCAAAGATATATTTCCAAAAATATTTTGGAAATATGAAGTAAAGAATTGAGGTAATTGAGTCTTAAAGAGATGAAGAAGTTGAAATATTTATGGAAGATAGAGTTCATTTTAGAAATTTGAGCATTTAGGTTTTGGGTCTAGATAATACATTTTAAGAAATATTTATTGAAAGCTTATGAATGTATAGTTAAACTCATTGTAAATATTCTTCATATGTAGTATTCAAAAAATGTGTAATTATTTAATTTTTATTTCAGATAATTTCAGTTGTTGATCGCACACGTATGTGCCAAGTCACAAGGATATGAGATTTCAATCTTATTGATGATGACAAATAAATTTTCACAAAAGTAAAAGTGGCATTGATAGATGCAGAATTTTATGTACAATATATGGGGCACTTAAATTATCTGGCAACGTGTAATGTAATACAAATGAACTTTTAATGTATGATTATAAAGTATTTTACAAGTTATATACCGTATTGTGTGCATTAGGAATAATTCTTTATACTTTGATTGTTGTAAGTAAGCTGTACATTAACTTTGTGTGATGAATACTGAAAATTAACATTTTGGGGTAGCTACTTTGCAAATACTGATAATAATAATCTAGATATCTACTTCTTAGCACTATATTGGTTGGAAACGAAAGAATCTAAACACTAAAATGAATACCCTTCTTATACTTTTCAAAATCCTCCAGCGGCACAGGCTGTCCTAAAGAGAAAACGGGGAAGCATCGAATAAAGCACGATGGCCGAGAACCATCGTGTTTTATTCTATCAAAAAATACAAAGCACCGTCCACATGCAGAGGAAAGGGGCGAGGTTTAGGGTTTGTCCTAAAGGGCCCCACTGGCCAGGACCATATGACCGTCACGTCCATAGAGTACCCGACGGACCTCAGATGGCCAGCCGGTCATCGCGGATTCGCGGAGTGCAGAACTAACGCAAAGTCATCGAAGAGGCACAGTATCCTGTCTGCGGCACGTCAAATTACAAAAATCGAATCCCCTACAGGGCCCAGGGCACTCCAACTTTAGACCGTGCGACTATTTCGTAAAAACTTCATACTCACTTTCCAGGAATCTTCAAACGGAAAGTCAAATCAGGGAGACCACGTAAAAAGCCGTGCAATGATGCACTGCTGCAACACAGCATCAGGTTTTCCATGTATAGGGGCTGCTTCCTTCTCCTCTGTCACTGGCAGATGTGCCGAGAGAAATCAATTCGCTTGTCTCAATCGACAAGGACCTGGATCTGAAGCGAGCGGGCTCCAGTGTTCGGGACTCTCGCCCTCCAGAGCTTTGCGCCTGGGCCGGAGGGGAGAGGTTGATTCCAGAATTGGAATCGATGATCGAGTCTTCGTTCACTCTTAGGCAGGCAGGGTGCGCAGCCTTGCGGTACGAGTGTCGACCGCTGTGAAGCTTCCATTCACCAGTGAGTAGGAAATTGAATCAGTGTGCGTGTTTGTTCGCCGGTACACGGATTTCTTGAGGATGGGACGATCACGAGAAAGAATGGTGATCAGATGCTATATTGTTAGTCGACATCGTTCTAGCACTTGGCGGGGTGAGTCTGGGGCCAGGGCTGCTGTTTAGCGTTTCAGGACCGCGTCATCGGAATTAAGGGAATGAGGATTTGGGTCACAGGTCAAGGTCCTGGGAAGTTCTTCTAGCTTAGGAGGTATATAACTCCAGGATTGCCGCTTGCTGCCACGATGCATATCGTTAGTCCTCAAGTTGTGCTGGTGGCAGTGAGCACTGCTGTGATTTTCTTGCTTCTGTATCTCGTCACGGAAGACAGCACGACAATTGCCTCGAGCAAAATTCCAGTCACATCCTTGTTCATTGTGGAAACGCTCGAGAGCAAAGGGACAGATTCAGGAGCAGACAAGGATCCGAAGTTGCCGAACCGACCATCATCGCCACACGTGGAGCTGCAATCGGAGGTCTTGAAGCTCGTGAGTGCAATCAAGGAGGCCACTCGGGTGGCCGCAGGAGGAAGAAAGCCTAGCTTTAGTGACGACGAGACGGATGCATGGCACGCTGAGAATCCGTGCAGGAGCAGAAGGGAACTGCTGCCTAAGTACGCGCGTAGAAAGCACGTACAGGATGTACCACCCAATCGTCAGTGGGATGTTGTCCTCAGAGAATACTCGAAGCTGCATCGCACGTGCTTGCAAACATCTGGCAATCTCACACACTACTTCATGTCGAAATCGACCAGCAATGGGTGCAAATTTCTGATCGCCGATGTCATGGGCGGATCAGGACTTGGTAACAAAATCCTCGTCGTCCTGTCCAACATCCTGTACGCAGTTCTCACCCAGAGAGTCGTCCTCGTCCCGACGGACACTCTCCTTTCCTTCGTCTTCTGCGAGCCATTCGAAGGTTCGTCGTGGAGAGTGGACAATTCCACAATCCCCTACCCTCCTATGAGCCACCCTTCGCTATGGCAGCCGCCGCAATACTTTTACGAGGAATTTGATCGCTCTATGAGAGAATCAGTCGACTCCTCGTCGTCGTCCCGTGAAGCAGCGACCGGTAGCCGACCGTATGCTTCAGCTGTGACAAGTCAAGGTCTAAGAAAGCCATGGATACTCGACGACCAGTGGCACCCCAGGGACCGGTTCTTCTGCAGCCAGGAGCAGGAGCAGTACCGGGAAATCCCGTGGCTTTACATGACCGGCTGCCTGTACACTCTGCCCAATCTCTTCGCCATAGGATCGTTCCGGCCGACTTTGGAAGCGTTATTTCCCGACCGGATGGCGCTCACTCACCTGCTGCGCTCCGTCATGCTACCGGGGGATACGGTGTGGGATCGCAGCATTCGACTAGACGACGCGTATTTAGCGCACGCCGATCGAAGGGTAGGAATTCAGGTCCGTTACAAGGATGGAACCCCGCATTACAGGAAGATGAACGAGCTCTACAACGACAGGATCACCAAGTGCGCTCTAGAGAATGGCATTCTTCCGAACGTCGACTTCTCCATCGACAACCGGCTGGATGATTCTCACGTAGCGGAAGTTCTTCGGCCCAAGCGCAACGTCGTCATGGTGTTCATCGCTTGCCTGTACACGGGCCTCCACGACCATCTGACGAGGCTCTACCTCCGCCATCCTTCTGAGCGAGGCGAGAGTGTCGGGCTTGTGCAGGTCACTCACGAGGATCGGCAGGAATTCGGAGTGGAGGTGGACAGACAAGCCCTGGCTGAGGTCATGTGCCTGAGCTTCTCAGACGACTTATTCGTCACACCCATCTCCACCTATGGAGGCGTGGCCCAGGCCTACGGAGCTTTGAATCCCTGGTTCATAGAAATCAGACCCAATGTAGACAAACCCTGCACCCGGGGAGTCTCTGTGGACATCTGCTACCAGGGTGGGCTCGAGAAATACACATGCCCTTATGATGCGGAGGTAAATGGGCAGCCAATTTCACATGTGGTGCCTTATTTGAAGAAATGTATTCCTGAAGACTACGCTCGTGGTGGTGTCCAACTCATTACAAATCATTCAAGCGTGCTGCTTACATAGGAGGGGGCAATCGTCCTGGGCACAGTTTTCTTTACCCCCAGATGTGGTTGCAATTGTATATAATTAATTGTTATTCATGCTCGTTGCTGGACTTTGGTGACAACTCTTCTAATCGTTGAGCAAATTTTGAGCTCCTCGACGGTCAACTTTGTATACGTGGAGATGTAAAGCCATCGTGAAGTTCGGACGAGACGGACGGCCAATTCCTCTGCGATTTTGGGGCGGAATACCATTTCTGTACATTGCCGCTGTAGAGGTAGCTGATTGTTATTGGAGAGGCGAATATGCGCAAACTGTCTGCCTGTTGAATATGGAGTTGATTACCCTACGGGTTCGGAGATTGTGCGCGGATTGGTGATGCTTCGAGGTTTATATCATCAAAAGTCAAAAGATATTCGAGTTTCAGTGGATGCCATTTTAGCACACCAAGGAACAGTGACGATATTGGAGAGTTACACACACGGAAAACCATAGACTTCTCATGTGTTCTGTAACTTACTACTTGATCGGGTCATTCAATTGTTTCACAGCGGCGACCCCGAGAAAAATTTAGGCATCATCATATGCACGAAGAGATTTATTGAAAGAAGGGCAAAGAGTTTCCCGCCAAGGATTTTGCCCTTTTTCGTGATAGAAACGGTCAATAAAAATGCCAGTGTGATTTACTAGGCTTTCTTTTCAGATGTTGTTGTAAAGTTTCCCAGCCCAAGAAACCTAGATAACCGAATCCGGAGTAGCCATTGGACTCTTCATTTTGTTTGTGTTTTCTATCAGTGGTATGCTAGTATGGTTGAAAAGCCGTCTAATGTCTGTAGATCTTTTCTCTGCAGAGGATGCGAAAGTGGGTTACCTACAAATCAGTCTACAGGACTGATTTGTAGGTTAACTACTTTTGCTTGATGTAGAGTGCACAGACAATTTGGATTTGCTGTAAAATTGAAGGAATTATGAGAAAGTCTGATTCCTCCCGTATTGGTTCATATTCCGAGATAGTCTTACACAATCAGGACTACACGCCCGATTCAATTTGCCTCGAGTAAATGTCATTACACAATCAGGACTACACGCCCGATTAGATTCTGCACTGATCTGTCATACTACTTTGAAGTCGTCAAGATCGTACTCAAAAGACAATCCAATCGATTGTGGAGGTGCATGTGAAATGTTCTTTCTTGATTAGATCTGATAGCGTGGGTTCAGGTTGTATTGCTCTGTGATCTTTGTGCGGGCTCCAACTCAATATGCAAATATCTGCTCGGTGCAAGGGAAAGAAATGAGGATTAATGCGATTCATGAAGAATGAAACGTTGAAAGCTCGACATTACAAAAATCGACAAGTTATGTCCAAATTTTTTTCTTCGATGTAGAAGCTTTTCCTCTGCATCGGCTGTAGGGGAATCTTCGGCTGAAGATTGATTGAAGCTTCGGCTGTAGGAGAAATCTTTCAGGACTGAAGGTACCATCCGTAGAAGCGGGGCGATGACAGCGTTCCCCAAATCTGGAAAGTGAGACACTTCTGTGACCGGCTTCTTTGTGAAACAATCCACTTGGTTATCCATGGCTATAGGCTAGAGTGGGGCTGTACAAGTCTTAAAGGCTTTATGAAATGAGCCTCCATGTTTTCTCCATAAATGTCTGATGAACTGGTCGGTCACCTCCACTGCGCTTGACCAAGTTTTGAAAGGCGGGTAGGAGAGGAGTGTCCTAATTGGCTCAGGGTTCGGTACTGATTCACAGGAAAAGAGTGGCCCGTGGCTGTCCCCACGTTGGGCTCATTTCCCTCGTCAACAAGCGCATAATGTAACAGAGGGGTCTCAGTGTCTCACAGCGAGTGGGACTGTAGGAGGGGCCTACTCACAATTGCAGTGCATTGTAGATCTCATTCTAATCTATACAAGGGTCTACTAGATTCCCTAGATTGAAACTAAGTCTCGAATTATCAACCGGAGAGACTTGGTGGCCTTGAGTCCTATGACTCATATCACTGTCCCGCCGAATGCTCGGGGGCGTTTGGTGCTGAAGTGTGTATGAGCTAAGTGTGTCCGACGGTAGGCCAGAGTGTGGAGTTGAGGTGTCGATGCTCTGCACGAGCAGAGAGACGTTCTCTCTGCTCTTGGTTGTGCAGTAGAGTTTTGTTATTCTTTTACATGCAGGCATGACTGCAGAAACTTAGCAGCATATTCTCGCTTCTTTCACGTAACTCTGCAACTACGCCATTGCTGTGCTGACTGTGCTGTGTCAATGCTGTTCGCTGAAGACAGCACAGCCACGAATTCTTATCTGTACCGTGATGGGTTTTTTGACTTTTCTTATAACATCCGTTCGTATAAAATCGCCCGAAATTTGCAATGGTTGTTTCTCGCCTTAGTTGCACAATTAACGTGTAACCAAGTGTATTACAACACTCCCATAGTGCTATCACAAAGTTCTAGCAATCGTACTGCAGATAAAACTACTTGTGAAGTTTATGTGCAGACAGAGTAATGTTATACTCTGTCTGTCCGTTATAATAATTTATTCTATATAACAATGTATTTACATAATGGATTGACTTAAGCGTAAGTCGTTTTTAGTTAATACTTTTATCAGTTTTATGACAATCATACAGAATTTTTATAAATTTTAATTACAAAATAGAAAGTTTCATAACAAGTTCTTTAAATAATAAAAGTCAGTCAACCTATGACCATATAGCAGTTGTCTTTTACGTGTACTTGGCTGTCTCTATTGCATACCTACAATATCCAGAATAAGTAATTTTTATTGATTAGATTTAAAAGTTTTTATGTCTTAAATACAATTTTGAGTTCATTCTTTTGACAAGCATGGTGTTATATGCGATTGTACAATTAGAAAAACAATGACTTTAGAGCAAACTAAGACACAGGTGGAATTGTCCTGAAGACCTAAAACAATCACCCATTGTTCATTTAAAATTATATGAAATTCCCATATATAGTGATTGAATTATAGAACAATCTTTATGCATCAAAATGTCAACATGTTCTTGTAGCAAAATAGAAATATTAGGAAAGTCGTATGTATAAGAATATAACTTCAGTACATTATAGTGGTTTCAAGCCTAACAAATAACAACCTTAAAGTTTTCAAAGAAAACTTCTTTTGCTCATTTGAAAAATCTGAAGATCTGCACAATTGTGAGTAGATCATTTGAATAGTTTAAATGGAATTGATAAGCAATAAGATTCACAACTACCTCAAAGATATTAAAAAGAATAAGAAATGAATCAAAGTGTAACTGAATGACTTCAATATCTTCAAACTACCATTTTGATAAAAAATTATAAAAAAAGAGAGTTCATTAGATAAAAATATTGAAAGATACTATGATAATTTTATTATGAAATTTTAGGTATATTTTTCATATTTAATTTAATATTATGAAATTCTTGATGAATATGCATAAATGCACTTTGCAAATTTTTGTGAAGTATGAAATTTACAACTCTTTCACACAACTCTTTATGTTTCTAATGTTACTTGTAGCAAAATCTCACAATATCCCAATAAACTATTTCATTTTTTTCCAACTTACAAATGAAAAGTAAATCAGATTTGTGAAAAATGACTAACTGGATAAATCGATGTTAGAAAATTTGGACAGCAGATGAATAGAGTGTTCCATGCACCTTCGAATCGTCTTGGTCGCACCACTGATGCGGCCAACGTCGGTGGCGTTTGTGACATAATTTCTGTCTACTAAGTTTGCAGCAAGGATACATGATGGAGGCCTCGAGCAGTGTATATGTATGACACCTGGTGATTACTGGATTCTCGAAACATCTATTAGCCTTGTCTTCATATAAATTGTTCATTAACAAAGCTCTTGCGACCAGCAGTACGCTGAAACTAATGTTACGTATGTTCAACCACTTCATGTATGTGTGTAGTCCAGCTATAGAGCAAATCAACATTTACAATGTGGATGAGAATTTGAATAATTAGGTCACGTTAAGTAGCCAAAGTTTGTCATAATCGGCTAGCTATATGGCTAGTCTCTAGAAAAACCATATATATATATATATACCTTTATAGTTCAAAAAATCATAAGTAGGGGGGATACGAAACTTCTTTGACCACGTTCCTGTTATTTCTGAAAAAAACACTGGAATAATTAACATAAAACATGTCCACGTGCCAGTAATGTGGATAGTAGTACTGGAAACAGGTTTTTTTAATGTCTTATTTGCTTGCATAATGGACTCTTGTCTGGTGCTTACGCAGGCCTTCAACTGCGTATGGGGTGCAGTGTATGTAGAGACGAGAGAGAGAGAGAAAAAAAACTTTCTGCAACTAGAAGTTTGATACATGAAAGTTTTAAAATCTCAACGAGCTTTTGTGATTTATGCTTGCGGAGGAGATGTGGGAATACATATGAAATGACAAATTGTCTAATCGCTAATGCAATCGTGCGGTTCTAGCTCTGCTGACTTCTCCGGACAGAGTTCTAAGAATTTCTACCGCGGAGGTCCATACTTCCAATATGGGACTCGTGTATGAACCAGCTCACACCTAGACAGACGGTACTAGTTTTTTTTGCCCTAATTTTGATTGAATATGGGATTCGAGTTCTCTCGACGGATTTTAAACATCAATGTTGTGTGTGCACAACATGGATCGCACAAATGCAGCAGTTTAAGAGAAGCTACGCTGGAATGTAATATTTTAGAAGCAAACTTCTTGTCCGACTAGCTTAACACCTTGGAGTTTCTACATTCATGTTTCTTCCTTATATCTTCCTCCCTATGTCTAATTGTCAATTACATTTGTCTCTAGAAGCCTTTTGACACCATTTCAGAATATACCCTGACACCTGTATGGGGGAATGGATGAAAGTTCAGTGGAGTGCCTTTTTTTTCGTTGTACGTAGTTGCAAAGTACCCTATAATTTCAGTCTCAGACTCAAGCAGGTCAGGCTAACTAATCTACCGTAGACCATGACCTATCCAGAGTTTTCCTCTAACCCCACGTTCTGTCACTCACTTCTGTTATCACGTTTCACGTGACAGCTGCTTCGAGATTGGCTTTTACCTTTTGAAAAGTTTCAGAACTATCATTTAGTAACTTTCCGAACGATAGGAATGTTGCAACCAGTTCAAAATATTCTTGTTGCAAATTTTAAAATATTACAAGTTGTGGAAACGTCGCTTTCCAAATATAATCAATGACTGTAAATGAAGGAAAACAAGTAACCGGAATTAACAGTTACAAATTATCTCACACGTGGAAAGTTTTCATCGTCAATATGCGTGTGCGAGTCATATGGCCATGCAGCCTAAAAGGCTAAGACGCCGAGACCAAGAATGAAAACGGAGACGAGTGTACGGAGTCGACGCATGAGACACAAAAGGAGAGAAGTAGTGACCCAACTCAAAGAAAGAGCTGGGAATGCATTTACCTCGCAGAGCATCTGCAGGTATTCACTAAGAAAAAGCACTGGTTTAAGAAACAGAGACGAGGGAAGTCAAGGCCGGAACAGAAGTCGTAATAAGAACCAAATTGGGCAAAACGTAAAGATTCATAACTAGTCCTGTAACAAAAAATTTTAAATTTGATTTTGGTTACATCTGTTGTAGAAATATTCTTGAAAAGACATCGAATAAATTTATAAAAATTTAACTGAATCCTAACTTGGAACAAAAATTTGATCATATATTGTATCTACTGAAGATATCTTAGTATGAAAAAAATTTACAACTTTCATTCGTCTTCAACGCCGATTTCAAAATTCTTATTTTAAAGAATAAAAATTATAGAAGTTCAAAATACGCTGCTATAGATCCTACAATTATGGAAAAAAAATGAACGAGAATACTCGTAAAAAAATTCATTCATTTCTCTACCTTAAATAGTGGCTCATTTTGTTAAACTCGTGTGTCCAATGCAAGTACTTGAATGTTAAAGAACCATCTTCAATATCCCCCATCACTACCCCATTTGCTGCCCAGAACTATAAGAAATATGGCAACAATTTCCGTTGAGGTTGATTCCTCTTGCTGTAAGCGAGAGGAATCAAAACGATATCCTGACCATGAACGCCGACGAATCAAAATCTACAATGTGTCTCAATCGTCCTAACCATCAACAACTGTCCTCAATTACAACTCAATGACAAGAAACGCTCTGAAGTATTGATGGAACCAACAAAGCTACAGATTCTCTTCCCATAACGGAATCATACGTAGATATTAAATTTTCTTCATCTTTCACCCAATCCATCAACAACCGCAAGCCCTAGGCCCAGATGTTTGAACAACTACTGCAATCGCTTCACAACCTAGTCGGCTACGATTGTAAGCGTTAAGAATAACCTGCCAAGGATATGAAGTGGAGAAACCCAGGCCCACTCGATTGAACAAAAATCCTCTCTGGCCACTTTATTCCACTATAAGATTGGGGATAGTTCTTTAATTTTCTACGACGAACTTGCAATTCGTTCAATGTCTCTAGAGGTTCGGACACGTCATCACCATAAAGTATCATTTGATTTTCAATATGCAATACTTACTTAAAAGTAAGTATGCTTGTGTAATGGCCGGGGAAAACAATCGCATGGCTTCATCTTGTTATTTAATGTAGCTGTTAAGTCAGCTCAATTTTCAGAAGATCTGAGGTATTTATTAAGTGGAAAATGTTAGTACTTGATTGCTAACTCCATGCTGATCATCGTTTTCTGAAGAAGGAGCGCTGTATTCTTGCATGAGCACACCAGCCCTCACATCGTGTGTTGGTTGCTGTTCCGAATTATTACTTTTGCTTTGGATCAAGCAATGAGAAGATTTATTAACAACTCAAATTCAGTAGAAAAAAACAAAGGGCGTAGAAATTCAGGAGATGGTCCTAGTTCTGGGAGAATATGGTCAAAAGGTCATGGTAAAAAAACAGTCTTCATATGAAATCAAGTAGACAAAATTTTGGAAACGTCGCTTGAATTTCTTTTATATTTCTCCAAAAATTCTATACTTAAAATAATAAGAATTATAAGAGGAAAAAATAATATCTTAATCATTCAAAATGCAACCATTTGAATTTTTCTCTAAGCTACTTTCTTTATCAAATGATCAAAAATCAGAATGTTGGAAATTAGTGGAATAATGACGATAGGACGAAAGACTATATAAAATGTTTTTTACACCCAAAAAACAAGTGTTTTACCAAGATGTCACTTCAAAGTCTAAAGGTATCATTGATTGTCTCCATTCTTCTGTCGCTTCATAATTTGAACTACAGTAGGTACGTGAAAGAATTCCCGAAACAACTTCTTGCATGAAAATCGACGAGGGGAAATGGATGCGAGTAAAAGACACAACGATGTAAGTAGTTTGGGAAGCCCCGTCAAACGATGAAGGGAAACAAGACACGTAGAAAAGGTGCAAAGCCTCTACACATGAACTTTGATGAATGATACCTAACGAAGACCGACGAATATTCCTAACTCTAAACATTGAGTGCTGGAAAAGTTAAGAGAATGTTTGAAGAAGAAGAGAACTAGGTCCCGAGAAGCAAAACCAATAGTGGGGCCTTTCTCGCTGTCTTCCAACTCCAAACATGTTCCCAAGAACTAACATCCTTATTTTGCAAATGTGACTCGCTCATTAATGCACTGTAACCTTAAACACCCATACCATTTCGCGAAAATTTCACGAACTTACAGCCGAAAGGGGTATGAAATGGGACCCTGCCCAATGTCGACTCCCGCCCGCGTGAAACGGAGCGATTTAAGGGCCCAGGAGAGGGAGAGTACCAAATTTCCGCCAAATGGAAACCAGTCGGGGACTGGGGGCAATCTACAGACGTACATAGGGCCGAGTGACTGTAAAATGGGGCAAACGAACGGTACGAGTCGACGAGTACGGTAGTGTAGTGTACTAGTTACAGCACTGGGGTCACATTGGCCGTGCCACCGGCAGCTTGCATCTGAATTATATACACCCCACCTGTGGTTACTGGAGCAGACATGCGCGGGAACATGTGGCTCACTGGGTGCCAGAAGATGTCACGTCCAGACGAGATGCAGCGAGCACAGCAGCAGAAGCAGTTCGAGCTCGCTCTCTCTCAGAGTCTCTCTGCCTCTCCCTTCCCATTTTCTTCACGTTCGCTTTCCTGAGGAGCAGCAGAGCGCAGCTACGCACTTTGGAGCTAAAATCAGTTGGTTACCTGCACTTTCTTTGGCTAGTTTGACCTGAACAGTAGATAATGATGCCTGTCTCTGTTCCCGTCCCTTGAATGTTCGGTCTCCGTGGATGGAGAGGTTGATGGCTGTCTACTTCTTTCATCACCGCCCCCTACCCCTGCCATCGTTGTCTGAGCTAGATGAAGGCTCGCGGTGTCCGAGCTGCTAGTGGTTCTTATGAGGTCCTGCGGGCTGCTGTTGCTTCGAGTGCTTCTTTCGTGAGGGGAAGCTACACTGCACAGCGTTTGAATGTTGTGTAGGGACTGCTTCCTTTACTTCTCCCCAGTCACAGGCAGAGGTTCCAAGAGAAAGCGAGAAAGTCGTCTAAGTCGACCAGGAGTTTGGTCTGAAGCTAGAGCACTCCAGAGCGCGAGTTTAGGACTCGCGCTCTCCAGAGCTTCCCGTGTGGGAGGGAATGAAGGTAGATGCCGGAATCGGAGTCCATGATTGAGCCTTCGTTCACACGCAGACAGGCAGGTAGGGCGCTCATCCTCGCGAGACGAGTATCGACAGCTGCGAAACGCCTTCCTACTTGTTTATCAGAATGCCATCCATTCTCAATGCGTAGAACAATGGTAAGAGAGTCAGACTGTGTTTTGCTCACCAGTACTCGGATTTCTCTAGGATGGTACTATCACGGCAAGGAATGGAGCTCACATGCTTTACTGTTAGTCGATACCGTTGTAGTAGCTGGCAGGCCCAGGGTTGCTGTGTAGCGTTTTAAGTCAGGATCACATCATCGAATTAAGGGTATGAGGATTTTGGGTCCCAGGTCGAGGTCCCGGGAATTTCTTCTAACTTAGAAGAGATATAATTCTAGGAGTCCAGGAGCGCAACTTACTGCCACGATGCATGTCGGTAATCCTCAAGTTGTGCTGCTGGCAGTTAGCACGGCTGTGATTTTCTTACTTCTGTACCTAGTGACGGAAGACAGCACGAAAATTGCCTCGCCCGAAATTCCGGTCACATCTACGTTCTATGTGGAAACGCTCGAGAGTAAAGGGACAACAGATTCAGGAGCAGCGAAGGATCCGACCCCAGCACCACCTCCACCCTTGGAACTGCGACCCGAGGTCACGAAGCTCGTGAGTGCAATCAGGGAGGCCACTAAGGTGGCCGCAGGAGGAACAGAGCCGAGCTTCAGTGACCAGGACAGAAACGCATGGAATGCCGAGAACCCGTGCAGGTGCAGGAGGGAGCTGCTGCCAAAGTACGCCCGTAGAAAGCACGTGCAGGACGTAGCACCCAATCTTCAGTGGGATGAGGTTCTCAGAGAGTACTCGAAGCTGCATCGCACTTGCTTGCAAACATCGGGTAATCTCACGGACTATTTCCTCTCAAAATCGACGAGCAATGGGTGCAAATTTCTCGTTGCGGATGTGATGGCCGGGGCAGGACTGGGCAACAAAGTCCTCGTCGTCCTGTCCAACATCCTCTACGCAATTCTCACCCAGAGAGTCGTCCTCGTCCCGACGGACACTCTCCTCCCCTTCGTCTTCTGCGAGCCATTCGAGGGCTCGTCGTGGAGAGTGGACAATTCCACCATCCCCTACCCGCCCCTGAGCTACCCTTCCTTCTGGCAGTTGCCGCAATACTTCTACAAGGATTTCGACCGCTTTATGAAAGAATCGGCCAACGTCTCTTCGTCGTCCCGGAGAGCAGCGACCAGCAACCGACCTTATGCTTCTGCGGTGACTTACGTCTCGGGGAAAGTCAAGGACCAGTGGCACCCCAGGGACCGGTTCTTCTGCAACCAGGAGCAGGAGCAGTACCATGAAATCCCGTGGCTCTACATCACCGGCTGTCTGTACACTTTGCCCAATCTCTTCGCCATAGGATCGTTCCGTCCGACGTTGGAAGCGTTATTTCCCGACCGGATGGCGCTCACTCACCTGCTGCGCTCGGTCATGCTACCGGGGGACACTGTGTGGGATCGCAGCATTCGAATAGACGACGCGTATTTAGCTCACGCCGATCGAAGGGTCGGGATTCAGGTCCGTTACAAGGATGGAACCCCGCATTACAGGAAAATGAACGATGTGTTTAACGACAGGATCACCAAGTGCGCTTTGGAGAATGGCGTTCTTCCGAACGTCGACTTTTCCGTCAACGAGAGGCGGGACGACTCTCACGTCGCGGAAGTTCTTCCCCCGAAGCGGAACGTCGTCATGGTGTTCATCGCTTGCCTGTACACGGGCCTCCACGACCATCTGACGAGGCTCTACCTCCGCCATCCTTCTTCGCGCGGCGAGAGCATCGGGCTTGTGCAGGTCACTCACGAGGATCGGCAGGAATTCGGAGTGGAGGTGGACAGAGAGGCACTTGCGGAGGTTATGTGTCTGAGTTTCTCAGATGACCTCTTTGTCACTCCTATTTCCACTTACGGTGGCATGGCCCAGGCCTACGGAGCTCTGAATCCCTGGTTCATAGAAATCAGACCCCGTGCAAACAAGACTTGCACCCGGGGAGTCTCTGTGGACATCTGCTACCAGGGTGGGCTCGAGAAGTACGCATGCCCTTATGATGCCGATGTCAACGGGCAGCCAATTTCCCATGTGGTGCCTTATTTGAAGAAATGTATTCCTGAAGACTACGCTCGTGGTGGTGTCCAACTCATAACAAATCATTCAAGCGCGCTGCTTTTATAAGAGGGGCCAATCTTCCTGAGCACATTTTTCGTTACCCCCAGATTTGGTCGCCGTTGTACATAATTCTTTTGAACATTTACTCTGGTTTCTGGACTTTGGTTGACTACTCTTGATCTTGTTGAGCACATTTTGAGCTCATCGAGGGGCTACTCTTTATACGCAAAGGCCATCGTGAAGTCGGGACGAGGCGGCCACTTTCTTGGCGACCGTTGGTGGGGTGCCATTTCTATTTCTTGCCGCTGTGGAGGATGCTGATTGTGATTGGAGAGGGGAGTATGCGCAAACTGTGTGCCTGCTAAATTATGGAGGGGAGTTTCTCTGGCTTCAGGCATTTTTAGTTGATTGCAGATGCTCTGAGGTTTATATCATAAAATGTCGAAGGTATTCGAGTTTCCAGCGGACCCCATTTTAGGACACCAGGGAAAGTTACGATATTTGTAGAATACACAAATGGAAAACCAAGTACTTACTATTGTCTTGTCAACTTACTAATTCATCGAGGCAAGTTTATGTTCACACAGCGGCTACCCCAAGATAGTTTATAGTCATCTTCGTATGCACGGGGAGAAGTATTGAAGGAACGGCAAACATTGCCTGCCAACGATTGGCCCTTTTCCACCATCGAGACGGACAATAAACATACCAGCGCAGTTCTGTGGTCACCTTTCGGTCCGTCTATCTCTCGTTTGAGTTGTCCATCGGTGTTAGGGTACTATGGTTGAAAACTTACTACTGTTCGTCAGGGCACAGGACTTGGTAAGGCAATACTTTTTGCATGATATAGAAAGAACGGACAAGTTGCACATCCAAAAAACCTGAAACAAGTACAGTATGAGAGTCTAAATCCTTGATCATTAGTTCGTTATGATAGATAGGCTTACACTCTGCAGTATTTTGTCGTACTGTTTGGAGGTCGTCAAGTGTTTAATCCATAGAAGAGAATCGGGTGAGAATATGTGAAAGATTCTGGCTTGATTAAATCTGATAGCGCGGGGTACACTGTTTCAATTTGTGTTCTTGCGGGCTTCACTTGACGTTGGGTACTTGTGATCGGTGCAATGATAGTTGTAATGACGAGGAATATGATCCATGAAGAAGTTTTGAGATCTTTCTGCAGGCGATGGTCTTTATATCCTGTCTTACTCTATCAGTGGTCTCTCGAAAAATAACACGAAATTCCTTTTCGTGGATCGCTGTCTGAAAGTCCGGCATTGAAGTAAGATTTCAGTACCGGAATCGAATCTGGGCATGGACCTGCAGAGAGTCGGCACGCTGGTTCTCGGATTAGCCTACGCTGTACATGTCAGTGGGAAACCCTCTATTTACAAGTATATGGCTCTAGCACGTAGAGCTCAAGCGGGGGTTGTACAAGTAAAAATGGCTCGCCCAAAGAAGCCTCAGATTCATTCTTCAATGTTCGGGCTTTGTTGAGAAGCTCTCCACTTTCGGTTACAGTCTGAAGGTTTGACCGCATGTAGAGAGGGCGGGTAGGTGCAGTCGGTGCAGCATGTTCTAGTTGGTCCAGAGTTTAGCGCTGGCTGACAGGAAAAGATTGGTTTGTGTCGTTCCCCGCGTCGGGCTCATTTCCGCTGTCAGTGAGTGCAGAACGCAATCCATGGGTCTCATGTTGAGATGGCTACCGACTGTGAAGTAGATCTTATTCTAATCTGTTCGTACAAGGGTCTACAAGATTTTCCTTGATGGAACTTAAGTCTCAACTACATATAGGCACAGCGTGCCAAAGATTCAGAGCTCTTAATGAACATCATGGGACTTGTAAAGCAAAATCATATGTTGTCATCTTCTCACCCTGTCACTCGAAGAACGCCGTACACATGGATCAGGAGAACAAAATTCGGTACCTAGTGGTGCACAACTCAACAAGGATGGTATCTTCTGATGGTATGATATGGGTTATGAAAAAAACACTTGTCACCATCCCAACCTTGTTGTCTAAAGTACCCCACTACGTTTTCTCATAAGAAAAGGTAATATTGCCCTTTGATGGTACATGCCCTCAATAATCACCCATCCTCCGGGATGTCTTGAGGGTGGGGTGGGGCCGCGGTAGTCTCCAAGTGTAGAGATATAATCTCCAAGTTTAGTGGTATGAAGGGAGGTCATCTATTTGTTCCTTTAGCTTTGGAGTTATATGAAGCTATGGATATCGATTTCAACATGTTTGTGAGGGAGTTTGCAAGAGCCTACCATACTAGGCGGTAGGAACTATCACTTTTTTCAACTTATTGTATAGTTTATTTTAGACAACGTGTTTCCATTGCTCTATAAAGAACACTAGCTGGTGCAATCCATATGAGAGCAATCACGTTAGGTGATATATATTTGCTCATGAGCAAATATATATGTTGTTTGTAGACGGTTTGATCTAGTTCAGATATCTTAGGTGCAGTATGCCATATTTCATAGTATGATGTTATTGCGACCTAGCCCCATGGTACCCTTATGGTTTCATCCATGTACAACTTAATAGGATCTTCCCATCCTTTTTGTTATCTTACTTTGTACTCTTTCTTTAGCATTATCAAGTTATTGAAATCCCTTTTGATATCATGTATAACTTCATGATAAGAATATACTAGACTATTTGCTCTTGGATTTTTTGACTCTTGGTATTTCATTTAGTGTATATTACACTAATATACACTTATATCAGTGTATAATAACTGATCAGAAAAAGGTTGATGTATAGATAAAAAAACTATGCTCTATTAATGTACATCAATCAAAATTTGCACATATGATACCATAAATTAACTTAAACCATGTGTGTGTATGTACCATCAAAGCAAGATACATTAAAATAACAAAAAGTATGGGAAGATCCCATCAAGTTATACAAGGATGAAATCAAGTGTGTAATATGATGCTAGTCCCCAATAGCACCACAATGGGAAATATGTCATACTAAGATATCTAAACTATTTAGGTCAAAAGATCTACATACAATGGAAGCATCCAAATAAACATCACCTAATGTGATTGCTCTCCTATGGATTGCACTAGCTAGTGCTCTATGGAGAGCAATGTAAACCTATTGCCTAAAATAAACGATACAATAAACTAAAAAGAGTGATACCCCTTGCCGCCTAGTATAGTAGGCTCCCACACACTCTTTCACGAACATATTGAAGTCGGTGTCCATAACTCCATATAAATCCAAAGCTAGAGCAACAAAGAGATGGCTTATCTTCATATCCCTATACTTGGAGACCTTGGCTGATGCCGCTCCACTCACCACCCATCCATGAGGATGGATAATCACTCGAAACATGTCTCATGTAGGATATGTAACCACAACATATGCAACAATAACATGGTCCTCCCAAACCAAGTACATGTCTTCCCTAACCTGAGTTAATTACAAGGCATACCAAGTCTCCATCCATGTGAAGAATCCACCTTTACACCATAAAAAATACCACATCCATACTGGCATCATCAGTAGTTATCGACTGCCTTCCAAATGAGCAATGAGCCATATGAACACCTACAGCATCTAAGGAAGTACCATACTCACAAGTGAGTAATCAAGATGATGTAGATGGATGGACCAAACCAAGGCTGAATCTCATCACTACAGAAAAAATAGATGGTGTGAATAATAATGCTTACATGTGCAAATCAACCATAAGAAGATTATTGACTTTTAGATCTATTTGACATCAAATGTTATCATTAAAATTTTTCAAAACTTAAGGTTAAGTTAAATCAAAATTTATTTTGTATAAAATATTCTTTCTTACTTACATCTTTGAACAAAAATAAATTTAATAAAATAAATTTTGGATGTTAAAATTAATAATATTAAATAAAAAATATTTTAACAAAATATCAATTTTTTCATTTATAAACATAATTTTTAGAAATAAATTAATATAATAAATAATCTATTTATTTTACAAATATATAAAAAAATTTATTAAAAATGATTTATATATATATATATATATATTATATTATATTATATAACAACTTAAAATCTTTTTAACAAGAATTTTAATTTTATTTTTATAGATTTAATTATGACATCATATTTACGTTTTTTTTTTAATAAAAGAATTTCAATTTTTAAATTTTTTGTCAATGCTATTTCCAACTACTTTTAACTATAAACCCTCCATGAGATTAATCTCACTCACGTCATTACATCATGTTTTTACTTAAATATATGAGCATCTTAGAGTATATTTCATTCCCAAGAATCCTCCCTAAAGATACACACAGTTTTTTCAATTGCATTGATTTTGCACATGATCACATCTTTAAATGAATCACACATATTTTGAAAACTAGAAAATTGTTGGCAATGGTCAAGGATAGAAGTGGTATGCTCTTTATTGCAATTGGATTAATCTACTCCCTTTTGTTTCTACAACTTTGGGGTACAATTTGGGGTCTTCATTATTGAAAAATGCAAGACAATTACTTGGGTACTGATTCATGTTTGGATCTACATCATGATTAGACAATGATGCAAATAGATTTTGAAAACACTTTTAACAAGTTGCTATAGTTGCTATAGCAACTATAGTTGCTTTTACAAACACTTTTAGTTGCTATACTTGGAGAGCTACAAGGTGCAAAATAATTTTATCTAGATTTATTGCTTATACAAGGATATTTGATGTAGCCCTAACAATTATTTACTATCAGCGCATATACTTTGTAGAGTAAATAAGTAACATTGAATTAGGAATAAACACTTTGTAGAGTAAATCAGTAACATTGAATTAGGAATAAACACGAAACATCAGAATAATTGAAATAACCATGTTTTGATATGACACACTATGAAGATCATATTGAGATTAAATCTAAAGGCATGAAGGTATATTTCTCTCTATGGATGATGATAATAACGTTGTGATAACTTCGAATGTTATAATCATTGCATTTGACCTTTTCATCTATTTGATACTTGTGAAACTTAGGTTGAAGGTGTTAAAGTGCAAACTATGATCTCCATCAACATTTAGAGTTAAGAAGATTGTGTGGTATTAATAGGGTATAAGAATCGGTGGGATGCTTTAAGGTTCTTAAGATTTTAATTGTCACACGTTGTAAGATGAGGCATTATCATAACAACTGATATATGAAATGTGAAAATACCAAGTAATATAGCAATAAGGATGAGAAGATCCCATCAAGTCGTACAAGGATGAAACCAAAAGGGTAGGATGGGGCTAGACCCCAATAATACATACATGTCCATCTAGGAGGATGGATAATCATCCCCTCCAAAATTGTATCATGTGTAGGATATGTAACCGCAATGTCCACAATATGAATTGATCCTCCCAAACGAAGTATAGATATGCACTAACTTATTCCAACTGCAAGGCATATCAAGGCCCTTCATGTGAGGTATCCACCCTCTCGTGCCATAGAAAACACCACATTCCTAATGACATTATGGATATCTATCTTATATCCTATGAATGGGCAATGAAGTCATGTAGACCGATGCTACATCTAAGATAGTACCACATTCACACGTGAGTAATGAAGATACATATGGGTGGACCAAGCCAAGGCAAAAAATCATCGTTGTAGAAAAGGTAATTGGTGTGAGTCGGAAAGTCTTGATGCATGGTCCCTATTCAAAGAGGCATCCCACCGGTGTCGTGTTGTGACGCAGCTACTATGAGAAGATGATGACATGTGTCATCTTCTGAGCTGTTGTCATGACGGCGATAGTTTAGGTTAGGATAAGACGGCGCTTTGTAAAAGGTTGTTAAGAGCCCACCGTTGGATATACTTTGTAGGGTCAGGATGTTGAAAAGGCTCCAAGAGATATTATCTTGGACCTTATCAGATATAAAGCGATCGGGATGGAAAGGGTATGGGAGAGTGCTAGACACATCACTTTGCTGACTAAGGAGCATATCTGATCAAAGTGGAGCCGACGAGGACATGGATAGAGGACAACATGATACTCCAGATGTACCGATGCTTAATCCATTTGTGATCAACATCCGGTATCTTCATCGTGATCATTTTTGGATGTGGTTAGTGTATCATTTTGGAGATAACTTTCTGCAACAAGTGATAAACTCTCCAGATCCGATTATTCTTCCAGTTCTTTTCCTACGGCGCGATTTGGGGACGTAGCGATTGTATGTTTTGATTTAGTTTGGGCGCTATGGATTTGAACTTACAAGTAGTGGTGGCTTTCAACACATGGGTTCCAATCCATCACTATTGCTTACCGAAAACAAGCCATAGGGAGTTGATTGTTAGGAACTTTGGCGAGGAGTATTATTCTCAAGTTATAAACTCCCCGGTTCCGTTTGTAGTTCCGTTCATACTTAGCCGGTTTCGAGTTGTCATTTTGACTCTTTATTAGTGGCAACTTCGTATTGTGTATAGGATGGCTAAGTAGTGTGTTTAGGATAGTTGTAAAGCTCTAAGTTAAAATGGAGCTAATTTGGCCACACTATAGGTCAAAATAACACTCTTCATTCTCATTGGTCTTGGAGTTTGGGCCAATGAGGGCTCTTGGGCAACTTCTTCGAGGTTTTGAGGAGTTGTGGAGACCTTCCAGGGGGACATTCGGAGATTTGAGGATTGGGTTGGAGAGCTGACGGGACGAGCTACGACGTGGGCTCAAGAATGGATGGATTTGAAGGATTTGTCACTCTGAAGTGATGATTCAAAGTTAGAGTGAGAAATTTAGACCTTTGAGTGTATTTGGGGAGTTTCTGAGAACTTTACGAGGGTTTTGGGAGATCTGAGTCAACAGAGATACAGTTTACGACTCAGGCTTGTGTTTTGATTGAAGTTTTGACTCGATTGGATGAGTTTTGAGTACGGAGTGATAGCTTGAAGTTTGTGTATACAGTCACAATTGCAGGAGGCAGACCGATCGTCACGAAGTTAGTACAGAGATCATATCTTTTGATGTCAGAAATTTCTGTCAATAAAACTTTGCACAGTTCAAGTTCTGATGATGAGTGACCTTCTTATAAAATCTGGGAGCAATTGAAGTCAAGGATTGGGATGTGTGATGGGTTTTGTACACAGGGGTCTGCATATCGCCTTGTGTTACAGTGGGTAAATTACCAATTGTTTTGAGAGATCTAGAAAAGAAAAACATTTGAAACTTTTCTGAGTGATAGTAAGGGTCGTGGAGCAATTTTCTGTAAAGTTTGAGCGGAAGTTACTGGTCGAATCATCAGATATCATAGTCTTCTTCCGCTGAAGTTTTACCGGCTATAATGTGGAGTGCTGAGGAGAAGAAGAAGAGATTGTCAACTCACACGAGGTTCTAGAGGGTTCTTCTACAGCCAGGCGCTCGGGCGTTCTCAGAGCAAAGAAATGTCCATGCGACACCGGATGTGAGCCCTTCTAGTAATGTAGCCTTAGAGTTGTCTATATAATAAAATGCAAAATAAACGTAACCTACTAAAATCAAAATGGTTATACCACCAACATGGAATCAAAAACGTAGGATAAGCAAATAGAATCAAAGCTTTAGTAACATGCAAGTCTATAATAATTCATGTAACTTATCAATCATCTTACAAAATATGTGTTGTATCGGACAAGTAATAAAGCAAAAAGAGTATTACATGGATGAAACCAATGGAGTAAGATGGGGCTAGGTCCCAATAACATCACAGTGCGAAATGTCATACATCACCTAAGATATCTAAATTATCTAGGTCAAACTATCTATATACTAGAGGTCATGTGAAGAAACATGAACCAATGTGATTATTCTCATATGGATTACATCAGCTAGTATTTTGTGTAGAACAATAGATACACTTTCCCTAAAATAAACTATATATTAAGTTAAAAGAAAATGATACCCCTATAGTCTAGTATGGTAGGGTCTGCAGTACTCTCCCACAAACATGTGGAAACGGATAGATACTAATATGTGTTACTAATTTATGTGTTGCATAAATTAGTAAATATTTCACTCTTTAGAACTCGCAATCAATATCCAATTTATGTTGAAATCTGTCCTAACGGACAGATTGGAATTAATATATAATTTCTTTTGTGTATACGGTACGAGTAGAAGTCGGAGATATAAACCTCTTCCCCACAACTTGTCTACGCTACTACGCAGCTGGAAAGAAGTAAGTGCATCACACCAGATCATATCTCTGAAGAGCTGCAAATGGGTACTGTTATCTTTCAGCCTAATTGATCAAGCCACTTGCAAGGCTCTGGTTCCAAAGTTGTGCAGTCCAACGGCATTTTTCTCGAGCCTTGTGAATACACTACACTATTACCGTATGAAACCATGATATTATGAGTTCGTTGGAACCTAAGATAACCCATACCGCAGTTTGCATCCATTTACACGTCCAAAGAACAAGGAACGTTAGTTTCATTTTGCAAATTTGCTGTACGTGAGATGTATTAATCGAAGGAGGATAGAGCACTAAACATGAACTGAAAGTCCAGTAGTTCTGTTTGGAGTGATATTGCTTAAGGTTTGAAATTGCAGTCTACACGTGTTGTCATCTTCTCATAAGACACTCCGGGTGTACACGTCAAGTGTGCAAGTCCGTGGTAAAAGCAACAACAGCAAAATTCGTAACTTCGTACGCAGGTGAAATATAAGAAAAAATCAAATGTAAAGACACGAGAATTCGTCAGTGTATTGACTCCGGCGAACAATGTTGACTACGCACTGTAATAACGTGGACGGAAAGCTACGTTGATAAAACAAAATGTACCTTCTCCTTCTGACTTGCCAGACATCCTACAAAACTACACTGCACCTCCCCAAGCTCTTGCCCGGCATCGGGTTCGCTGCTTCACTCTGGCATACCATGGGACACGGCTTGCTCACTCGTGGCATTCAACCTCCTGGACGTCGCCAGGACGCTTTAAGGCTTGAGGTCCACCAAGTTTCTTCATAATATATGTTAACGTCTATGACTGACTGATTATCGTCCTTTCAGTCGTACCAATGAATTAGTACTCGTGACAGCGGATTTTTAACAAGAAGCATTTCTCCAGTATTCACTAAATCGTCTTCTCGAGAAGGCTACCTTGTTTCTCACGACAAATTCTCATACAGGTAGCCCTTGCGATATGCCGTCACTGCTGCAATACTCACTACAGCGAATGACACTAACTCCCTTTTTTCCAACCTTTGACATAAATGTTCAGGGCACTAGAACATTAACACCTGTGTTACTCCGCAGCCGGTATTCCTAAAAATGGCTGATTTCCTGAATACTGTAACTCGTTTCTAACTTGATTATGTTACTAAGTTGATACTCCACTCTCCGAATTAAACACACATGAGGTTTTTCCCTGTACAACTACAAGCCAGCCAAACTGTACACTTCGACTTCCATATCGACAAAAATCTAATCCAACTTTGAAGCGCCACCGAATTCGTTCAATTCCTGTCTTCGTCTGGATCAACAGCTAGCTGGAAGAGCGACAACAGAAGGTGGATGATGTCAGTTTCCACGAACCTCAGTTCCAAAAGTATCCACTTTTATTTTTATTTCCAACTTGTCAAAACATCCCAGGAATGACACCTCAACTTCCGATTGCAGGATCAATACCGTCCACTTTTGATCACTATTGAGTCTTTGATTGCAAGGATGTAGAGGTAAAATATAAACCAATCAGATTCTGAGTGTGATATTGCCGTAAGAATCTGCGGGGTGGGGTGAACAGGACCTATTGCGTGAAAATGAATAAACCTTCGAAAGGATGAGGTCTGATAGTGCTGCAGCTGAAAGCCTATGTATCGAGGAGATTAAACTTGGAACTCATCTTGAGACTTACTCTGATACTAATGTGGCCAGAGATTCTACGACGTCGAGACTCGCTTCAGTGCAACCCAAGGTCGACTGAACAAGTACTCCACAAAACTGACAGTCGTTCTTCGTGATACATCACTATCCGTAAAATAAGCTTCGTAAGACAGGCATTTACAAAATAAGCTAAAATATTTGGAAAATTATCCACTACAACGGAGGACAAATGTGCAGTTCAGATGGTGCGAATGCACCAACAGCCAAGTGAACAACACATACCACTATCCTAAGGGGTGATAAAAATACGTTGATACAACTACACAACTGATCAATGACGTGAAGCACGGAAACTCCCCTCAAATCTTTCTCTATGATGTAAATCTTACTCTAAGTTCTGCAGACTGAAACTCAGCCCCATGAAAGGGCGTGTAACAACTCGGACTTCCCCATATGAGTGGTAATGTATATCATAACTGGCTTGAAGCACTCTCAGGTGTTTTGGATGTGTAAGTAAGTACAATGGCGAAGAAGGACGAGAACAGGCTTACTTGCACTTAAATCCCTTGCAAATGGATAACCATATGATCAGGATCACAACAATAATGATCGCTAGAACTATCAGCTTCACTTTGAAATTCTGCAACCACATCTTGCGTCGCAGCTGTCTACCCTGACGCTGAAAGTTGTCGGCCTGCAGAAGGGTAAGAGGAGCAGTCAGTTGACGTTGCTAGCGAGCCAAGACGTCTGATCACGTGAACAAGGAAGCTACTTTTGATCAACACACAGAAGCCCTGTGATGTGACTGACCTGAGTCCGCAGATTATCTGTTTTGTCGACCAAGACTTCGATTTTCTCACCGCGATCTAGTACCTGGAAAGAAGGAGAATTTCTTTTCAAACCTTCAAATTCAAAAACAAAAGTGGATTGCAAAAGCTTTTGCTACTGTACAGTTTACACGGCCGATATTAACTTCGTATACTTGCCATCTCAAGATACTAGCCTCATACGAAACATTCGTTCAAGACACTAGATCACTTCATGAATACCGTATGCACTGAAATATCGTAAACAAAGATATTCACCTTCTCAATGTTGTCCATCATGATACCCTTGACTTCTGAAACCTGAGCTTTGATTTTTGATAATTTGTTCATCTCTTCGGGATGTTCAACGCAAAAAGTCATATGTTCTTTCAGTTTTGACCTGCACGAATGAGTTTTACGTTAGACCTTCAGAGCCGGTCAATGTCAAGATAGTTTATAGTTGTTATTGCATGCGGAAAGGTGCTCCGCATACCCGAATTCCTTGTCAAGGCTGTACGCAACATCAAGTTTGCCTTCGTACCCGAATTCCTTGTCCAAGCTATGAGCAATCGCCGTATCAGCCCTCCCACCTCCATAACGTCTCTTGAAGTCCTCCTTGACACGCTCCAAAAATGCAAAAGGAATCTGTCTTCCGAAGTCCTCATCGGCAACGACCAGGTACGCTGCACAATGCCATACACGATGTGCGGTGTTACGAGAAAATAAAGCATGTCATTTCCGACACCGAAGAAACTTTGCGGGCACCTGAGATGGAAGGATAAGATGGGGAAAAAGGACGTACTGAATCCATCTTCAACAAGGTAGTTGAAAGTATGTCGATCGCAAGTGTAGGTAAACTTGTTGTTGTTGGCGGGCAACTTCTGAAGACACTGGACTGCAATTGTGCTGAAGTTGCCAGAGAAGGCAGTGTACTCTGCCAGCACGACAGTACCTCGTGCCACAAAACTGTAAATCAACGAGTTCACACCCATGATTCCCGATACCAGAGCCTTCTTCGAATCACAGAACGACCGCCTTTCCCTCTTGAGATCTCCTCAAAGGCTTTCAAATTCCCGAGCCTCTTTCCTGCCGTGCACAACAACGTTCTCGACGAGATCTTCAACCACGATCTCCAATATCTGTTCGGATCTCTCGGTCCAGTTCGGATCTCTCTCTCTCTTTCTTTCCTCTTCAATCTCTCACAGATCTTGCAGACCTCGCTCGCTAACTCACTCTCACTCGTCAAATCCTCCACCGCAACTCCCACAATCCACTCCCGGCGGAACCTACAACCTACACCGAGTTGCTCGACGCTCCTGTGAGGCCGATTCGCACTCGTCCGTCCGTCGTCGACCTACGAGTAAACGCACGAAGGCAAGCACGAAGCGCGCGAGCCCTATACTTCATTCGTCTCCCTCCCCGTGTCTGCCAACAACCCTCGAGGCACTGTGTTTGGGACGTCGACCCAGCCCGGAGCACGAAGAAATGCACGAAGCCCGCGAGCCCTATTCTTCATTCGTCCTTCTCGCCCTCCCTCCCACTCCCTGCCACCGCTGGACGCGCTGCATAGGACCGCCCAGCCCAGCTCAGCTCAGCTCAGGGCCTTCCGCCCGGCCCGGCCCTTCCTTCCTGGTCTGCCCAGCCCGGCTCGCTCTTCCGACGTCTTCCAGCCGAAAGTAATCTTCCGGTTTGATTACTTTCGGTCTTCTCCTTGGCCTAAAGAAACGGCTGATCGCGTCCCGCGTTTGCTTGCGCAGTAGGTACTGCACGGTGCCGACTGCGCAAGCTGTACTCGGTTGACAGAGAAGTTCTCACCTCATAAACTTCGGTCCGCGGGGAGACAGATTCAGTGTCTGCGGACCACGACATCCAGCGACAACGCTTTGAACGCCTGCCTGAGGTTTCGTCATTGACCCTCAGTCTACAGCAGGTCGCGGAAGGTATGGAAGATGCTCTGATTTTAGCATTTCAGATCTAATGACCATAACATCCAAATGCACTGATAAAATTAAAGTTCGCGCAACGAAGAGAATCAACAGGATCGACCGACCATACGGTCTCAAATTGGCCCTTCTTAAGTTTCTCACCTACTTTAATAGGTCCAGAGTTCAGTATGGAAGCAGGAAGAGAACCCGCAAAGTGAGAAAACTAGGAAAGTTGGGAACATCACACTCCGGAGGGCAAAATTTAAGGAAAGAAAGTTCTCCTTCACTTGGTCTCTATTTGCTGTGGGATCCCACAGCAAACAGAGGAACCAATATCAGAGCTGAATTTTCGTGCAATTTTCGCTTAATTTTATGTGCATAATTTTGGTTTGAACCTCGTGACTGTGCCAGTTCTCAAAATTTAGAGCCTGGCGGAGGTGGTGTTAAATAGAAGACTTTGCAACATGGATCGAGAGCGAATAAGATTTGCTCTTGAATGGAAGTTTAAGTATTTCTTGGAGGTTTACCTGACAAGTCGAATTGATTCAGAGTGCTTCACGTGGGATCAACACGCTGCTTGCATGCGTGCATGCGCTTGATCAACTGGGATCCGCAACAAATTGTGCTGCCTTTGGACTGAAAAATGTACAAATAGACACGCAGTCAAACACGATTAAGCTCATTCGCCTGTGACAGTCCATCAACTAAGGTCCGAAAACATAATTTCGGGCTCGGTCCGCCAGCATTCTACATTGCCTTCCCACCGTACTTCTCGAGGTGACCCTTTGCGGTAACCGACTGCCTCCAGCCGGTCGCAAGTGTGAATGGGTGTGACAGAGTTCTTCCTCTGCCAGAGGCGTCCGATGGAGTAAACCTGTGCACAATTTGGATTGTACAGGGGGGAAACCCTCAAATTTTATCCTTGTAAATAAAACTTACAAAGGCTCTAGCCCCTGTATGCATATAAAAGAAGAAAATAGTTTATCTATGTACGTTAGGTGACAACTATGCCGTATGCTATCAGGCAGAAATTTCGTACAGTGGAGATGATTTGGACCGAAGAATTTCCCGACAAAACCACGTTGATGTAATAACTCACACTGCAGTTGTACTGCACAGTTGTCGATGAATGACAGCTTACCGGATTTCGGTCAAGAGTCTGTCCAGTCACCCCGCTTCGATTACCTGTCAGTCTTCGTCCATCCTATTCAGCACTTCAGTTTGTCCACCGACTGGATGGCGTTGTCCGTTTTCGGCCCTCTTCCAGATTTATCTTTCCTCGAACGGTCGAACCATCATCCATCCACCCACCCGTTCCTCCTCACCGTAGGATGCTTGTTCGCGGAATGCAGTGTTTTTTTCTTGCTCGTCAAGACGTGGACGACATTCTCTGTCTCCAGCCCTTTCATGTGCCTGGATTTTGCTGTCGATGTAGCAATTTCTTCCGGGCGGGATTTTCTCATCTGTAGTTTGCTATGTCAGATACCTCGCGACGTTCAAAATCGACTGCTGCATGGTCTCGTCAAGTTTTTAGGAAAATGTAGGTAGGCTTGCTCGAAGCTTACGCACGCATTTGTACTCCTTTAATATTAGCTCTTTCTTCTGATTAGGAATGGGAATGTTGATGCATATTGGGAATCTCAATTCAAGCTGTTTGTTATTGTGGCCAGTCGTCGCTTGAAGCTCCTGCCCTGAAAATTATGCGTCGGAATTTCAATTTGAGTTGATGACTGGTTATCGTGCACATGCTGCCCTCGAAATGAGGTTCTTAGCGGTGCTTCTTCACTGAATCTGCAGAGCTCTCTTTGATTACAATGGGTGGTAGTAAGTGCCCCGCCCAGTGGCATGTTTTAACTGAAATTTATATGGCCGAACAGCTGGGGATTTGTCTGTAAAGCTCCGAGTGCTTTCAGCACTTGAGTAAATATCTGCACAGTTATGTCGACAATTTGTATCCTAACTCTGCAGATTTTTTCTAAGTGCAGCGTTTTACAATATGTTCAGGAATTGTGAATCTAATGGCAGTAATCGAATTTAGCTGCGTGAGGTGTCAATCTGTCAGGAATCGACGCAATGGCAAGTACTGTTGGGCACCGTGATTCTGTTGTCGGAAATTTTCTCGATTGTAGACGCAGAAAAAGTCGATAGACAGGTGCAGGAAGGGGTGGATAAGCAGGAAGAGTACCTCCAGAAACTCCAAAATTATGGTGCTGAGAACCCGACGACGTTGTCAAGTTTGTTAATTAGCTTCCAGACTCCATTTCTCATCATATTATTGTGCGTCAAATTCCCGTGACCATCTGCTGCTCTGATCCATATTTGGATGTTCACTCAGCACCTAGTTAGGTCTTCTGATTACAAGCGTGCAGATATTTGCACATTTGGGCCCTAAACTTGACTCTTATCTTTCACCTTTTCTGGTTGATTTTTTTCCAAATGCAGTAGGTTCGTTGCAATGTTTGCAATGGTATTGCCATCAGCAGACAGCGTGGGTATTGCGGTCAAATGATGGTATAACTGTGCTAGTTTCCATTACAGGTGCCTTTCGGAAAAGCTCCGTCCTTCTCCGGACGTGAAATGCACACTATTAGCTGCTGGTACTTTTCAAATCTTCCAGAATCACTGAATGCTTGCGGCGGTCATTTGTGCCAACAACTTGCCGTAGTTGTCTCCAAACCCATCACTTACCATACCACCTTTTGTCAGATTTGATCATCTATAGTAAATACTTGGTGCAAGCGACTGCAAGTTATTTTACATTCAGGAAGACACTCAAAGAGAGTTCAAATGGAGACTAATTTATCAGAGTACAACGGGTGTTAGTTAAGTGCAGGCAGAAGTACCGAAAAAGCCGAGATCCACCTCAAGATTCGCTCGGGAATTTCCGGTCTTGTTAAGGGGTTTTTGATTCTAAGGAACTTTAGCGACTGATTGTTTCACAGAATCTTCTATGTAAAGTATTCGAGAACCAAGAAAGATGGTTTTGCAGCGGTCTGGAGGACTAGACAGGCAAGTACAGAATAAGGTACAAAAGGTTTGTGCTCCTCATTTTCTTCAAATGACTTCCAGTCCAAACACTTTCAGTTTACTAGGGACAGCCTCATTTGCGTGGCTGTATACAGGGTAGGATAGCAGGCAGAAATGACGACTGTTGTAGTCTTGTAGATTGTGTAAACAACGACCAGAAGAATGTCCAACCTAGCGCAGGGCAGACTCAGCTCATTATTCACCTTCCTCTTCTGACTTTCAGCAGGTAATGACATCAAAAGTTCGTTAAAAGCTGCCCATGAGACGGAGGACCCAAAACATAGGAACGACTTGGCACATCTGGCCTGGATCCTTACTTGGCACATCTGATACGAGACCAGGTAGAGGAACACGAATCAAAGACATGCCTCCAAGTTCAGACAGATGAGGGAGGCAGGAGGTAGATGAATACTTCACTCTTAGTAGGCTGTAAATGGATTGTATGGTCGTTGCTACTCACTGCTCACCAAAAGTGCAATCAAACAAGCGTTGCCCTAATTTGGTGCATCGAATTAGACTGACGTTATCTGTGCCTTTCCTCCACGAGGAAAGAGCTCGTTGCAGCAAGTGATTTCCACGTCTCACAAGGCCGTTACAACCTTCCACTTTCCAGAAAACTTCTACGGATAATGATGTACGAAGAAGAACGAAGTGTACCGTTGACCTTGGAGTTGCACTGAAGGAAGTCCCTACGTCGTAAAAAGTTTGCCTACGATAGTGTTAGAGTGAATCTCAAATAAGTAAGACACCAAGTATGGTGTCTTACTGATGAAAAAAAAAGAAAAAAAAAAGGTCAAAGTGTGGTGTCTTACTTATTCAAGTCCTTACACCAAGTTATCCCAAATTGATGTTTAAGATAATGATGTTATGTCAACACTTATCAAAGAAGTGACTGTAGGCATCAGTGGTTATATGTCTTGCTGGTAAATAACCACAGTAGTATGCTCTCCTGTTCTCTACTAAAGTCATGTTTCCAGTGTAGATGAATCCTGGAATGAGGTACTGGAACCAGGAACAAACTGTACTCTTCAGTATTTGCCTAGGTCAACCTGAATACCATAGCAGTATTAACTTGTAAACTAGCTGGCCTTTTCCATCGCCCCTTTTGTTCCATGCGTCCTCGATTTCCAAAGAAAGGAATAAAGGATTCAATGAGCGAAACCAGTCTCTTTGAACTCAATGTAGATAGTCTTAGGACGAAAAAACTTTGAGAGTTAATCAAAGGTGAGCATGAAACGGACGCGTAGTACGTAGTGAGGAGGAAGACATGGGGGTTCTGTGGAGATCCGGTAAGTCAATGATTGGTGCATGTGCATGAACTTTTACAACCCTACGGTACCATCAAACATCGCAACTACACCTACCACGAAGGAAAGTGCCGTCATATTTGAGCCCACCTGGAGTGTACAGTCGAGATCATATACACATGAGCAAAGATTCACTGTCGCCAAGAATTATGCAACGGAGGACAGTAATTCGAACTGGAATCGAAAATAGGCCTTCAAGATAGGCCCCCTAGGTACAGCACAGTAGAATGGTCTGGTAGAGATTTTGTGTAGGTGCTGGTAGAAGATCGTAAAGAATTGTTTTCATGATGAACATTCCCTACATGCCAGCAATAAATAGCAAGCCGCGAGTGTGCTCCAGTTAGCGTCAACAACCGGCGTATAGCGTTTGAGAAACGGACAAAAAATTCAAATTACCAACAGGTGCTCATTTTGCCGCGGGCAAATTTCAAACTTGCGAACCAAACAGGGAAATAGAAATCTGGTAACCGATATATGTCTCCGACGACCGACAGCCGGTTCTTCCGGCCCGGGAAAAGACCGGGATTCCCCAAACACTGCTGCTACTGTTGCCGGTCTGGATAGGGCCGGCGAGACAAAAACGGGCCGGTCTGGGTCGGGTCGGGTTGTAGTATCATACGTGCACGGACTCCGGAGCTGGATAAATTTCCCACTTACCATAGTGCATTGTTGTAAATTTCTTTTATATGTACAGCATTACACGAGCACCCTTTCCTAAGTTTTAAACCAAATAGAATTTTTGTGCCAAATCTGTGTTTGGCACAAATGGGGCGTTGTATATGATCATGTGGAACATGTTATTTGGGCAACATCCGTATCTGATGGTATCTGTTTCACCGTCCTCAAACTCGTCTCGTTCACTTTCTCCAAACTCTACAGTCACTTCATGGTACCGATTGAGTAGGTTTGCACAAATAGACTGTCTGTGACAGACATGGAGTATCACACCTATGCTGCGGACATTGCACCAGTGTTGGTAGTCGTGGACATTGTTGATATTGTGGTTGATGTGTCTTGCATGATGATGCCTTCCAAAGCTCGTGAGGAGTTCTTGCTAAAGCCGTCTTTTGGCTGAAACAAGAAGAGCAGCAGAGAGGAATTCAAGCATTCGACGTACTACAGATCAGATTGATGCGCACTAGAGATCAAGAGAGGCTTTTCATCAGGTTTGTTCATCTTCTGAGTTGAACGATTGTTCCACTAGTCTGATCCTACCCTTCAGCGTCACGGGCAGCAAGATTCAACATTTTTGCTTACTCTTTTTCATCCATCCTGCAGAAAAAGCGTTTCTTGGCTTGTGACTACCGTTGTTTTCTTTGATCAGCCTTCCTGTCTCTTTTGGTGTTTCGAGTCCCCAGGTTTTCTTCTCTCGTAACAGTTGTTTCCTCTCTAAAAAGCATAATGTTCGGCAAGGAACAATGAAAGTCATCAGTAACCAAAGCCAAGCCAAGACTAAAAACGTGGATGGAAACCTCTTTCCAGCAAGATATCCAGAAGAAGATTTCTTCATATTTCATGCTCAAGGCAATCCCTCCACGTTTGCTACACCAACTTCCGCTCGTCACGTTGTTACTACCATCAACGTGTCGGCCACCGATCGACACACAGTAAAGCAGAGCCCTAGATCTAATCCTTGAGCTTAACTCCATCCCGTCACATGCCGTATTCCAGCAGGTAAGTTGGATTTAAGTGATCACTGAGTTTACCGCATAATTTGGGATTGACCACGAGTAAACACTTTGGTGGAGTGTGTGCACTTGAGTGGACCACACTCCATGATGGAGCCTCTATTGCGACAGCACTTTTTCGAATGTCTATCCTTGGCTATGAAGGTAGAAATAAAGGGAGGTGTGGAGCTAAAATAAAGCTGTGGAAGGTGCAGAGGAAGATGATTGATTGACAGAAAGTCGAAGCTTTACGCCAAAGTCTGCTTATATACGGAATGATGCATTTATATTCCTTCTTTACAACTTCCAGCAGATGATATCTTGACCTTGTCTGGAGCGATGCTTCCCGGGTAGAATGTTGAATGTTATGAGCTGGATGCTACTAAACTATCTCCAGTAGAAAAGGATGGCGGTAGTCCAGCAACGCAGCTCCGGAAATTGCTCTGACTGTCTCGATACCCGAGTCCAGTCACATTTGAATTTGTTGGACTTCGCTTCATGTCAAAGGAACAACGGGCACAATTTTATAACCAACATTGAGTTCATGTTAATAGAGCCAAGTTATGGGCAGGGTTGTTGACACTATTTACAATACGATAAGTTGTGCAAGGGTACTGCTTTAAATGCTCTTTCAGTATTTTTTTTTCCTCTCTTAATACGAGCATTTCTTCCAACCGAGAATGTTGAATTGTAATTTGCTTGATACTTAATTGAATGGAGTTAGGCAGCCCTTCAATTATGTAGCAAGCAAATTCCAATGGCTGTGGCTTGGTTGGCATTGTGAATTGAGTAGGTAGAATAATATTCGCAAATGACTAGACCCTTCCTGCAATTTGACTCTTTTCGGCTACTATCATTAACTTTAGCGCGAACAACGTATGTGCAACGGGAAATAAAGAAACGTTGATAAATAGATTTCACATTACTCTGTACTAAGGACTTTAGTAATGTAAACATGAAATCACCGATCTCTTCTAAACTTATTTCACTAACATATAGCGAGACATTATGTGGAGTATAGCTCGCGTATATTTTCTGCATAACAATTATGGGATCATCGTCACAACATTCGAGAGTCCGAAAAGGTATACATTCGATATGTAATAATCCATATATAAGTTTCCGAAGGTATTATCATTAATCAAAAAAGGAAAATACTTTGTTTACAAAATTTTGTTCCAAGTACAAGGCACGCATATAACATAAGCCAATAATATTTTATTCTTATTTTTGAAAAATGGATTAAGTTATGAATTATGATTATTAGTTATGAGCATTCCATTTACCAACCCTAAACAAAGTTTATTTCAATTTCTTCTCTTTCTTGTTCATATCTCAAAATAATATCCTTAGATGATTATAAATGCAATTCATCTTCTCTTGAAAAGGCAGCTAAATTTTTTTATCTCTAATTTTTATTAGTAAATTTCATTATTACAGTATTAACTTTTATTTTATTGTAAACAAATTTAATTTTTGTCATCATTTTTTATTTCAAGTTATTTTTAAAAATTATGAAATGGTTTATTAAAACTACTTGTTTTGAATAAACCATTTCATAATCTATTTTTCATCCCAAGAGATTAGTAGTGAGAATTAATAAAAATATATATACATGTATGCTGATTAATTATATGAATATTAATAAAATCATTTTTAAAATATTATATTCAACAACTATTGTGATGCTGATAAATATATAACATGTCTTTAGTAAAATCAATTTTTTCCTCGGAAATAATACTCTTCTCTTGTGGGAGAAGTATAATTTGTATGTGATTGAGTTGTAGACTCGGCATATACTTAGTATATGCTTTTTCACACACATTAAGCATTCACTGAATTCCATTTTGGAAAATACTTTCATATCAACCATTTAATAAATGTCTTATGGTGATAATTAGAATGTACAAGTCAAAATTAAAGAAAATTAAAATTAAGATGAGTTGTGTTCATTGTAATTTAAGCTCCTTAATTTCCACTTTAAATTAATAATATACTTATTCACATTGTAAATAAAGAATCAATAAATTTTATATTATTGCATTCTGATATGTATCAAACCGTACCTTCTATCTCACTTTCAAGAGCTTGTGTAAAAAATAATAATTATAGTTTGGAAAACAATGGAGTATGTAAGCTCTCAACCAAGGATATTGTTTTATGTCATTTGACAACGCCATAACTTTGATCTTTCCCAAATAGATTTTTTTAGCGCCATTAAGAGTGGCCATGCAATTTGAAGACAACAACATTACCATTACGTATAGTGTTACATAAGGAGCTGATCTTTTCATGTCTTGCCAACTTGGGAGGATTAGATTATTATTGCCGACGCGAGACACAGTTGCTAGCATCGTGATTTCATACTAGGCCGGAGGTGACGTTGCTACTATCTGCAAGTCTTTAAAAATTGCCAGAAGGACACAGACTGGCCTTGAAAATTCAAAGAGTGCATGGAGGTGAGATGGATACCGTTGTTCTAGAGTGCGACCTATTTTACCATGATGGTACCATCATGGTCACTAGGAAGCACACATCATTGTCGTAATTCATGCAATAATTAAGACAGTGTATTTGTATACAGTTTGAACAAGCTATAGCCTTTGCTATTGAAATGAACATTGCATATTTACCATTAGAGATAATAACTTTTTGCTGTTATCTCTTATAACCTCAGGCTGGGTTTTCTATGGCTTTATTGGACTCTACTTTGTAAACTTTAGACAGATTTCCGTCGCTATTTTATTTCATGCGTCTCCGTTCCAAACAAAATAATAATAATAATAATACTAAAGGGTGTTGAGATATAAATGATCATACATAGTGAGTATAAATTGAGGTTGTAAATACTCTATAGATTTTCAATGTGCATGTCGTGTGCAAATACCAGTAGAAAACAAAGGACTGCTTAGTGGCATTTTTACCGTGCAAGTTTACATGTCTATGGTGATGTGTAATAATATTTTATTAGCGAATACATTATCTATCTTACCGATTACCTTTCCTCCAACCTCCCTCTGGATCCCTCCACTTGGCACGCTGAGGAGGCTTTGCTACGCAGCATTCCCCGTTTTCCGGAGTGGATGAATAATACTCGAAAGAGATATGTACCGGGACGGCCTGGCCTCCATCTGGATAACCCAAATGTAGAGTTCAATTCACTCTTAGAACCCGGGGCCCTCTTGGGCGGTTACGGTTAACCTCTCGGCTGGTCAGAACCGGGGCCTCCGTGGGTTTCCGTGACCTTAAAGTTGCTGTTCACTTCAGCAATTATAGATTCCCTTGCCAATGGATCTTCAGGTTGTCTCCAACTGTAACACATGTTTTCAAAATACAAAACTTGTTACTGTACAAATCTAATAAGATTGTCGACAGGACTCTGGTCGGATTCTTGATATTCTAACATGAAAAATGAACACCTATGAGTGATAGATATCACATGGTGATGACTGTGGTCTGTTAATCACAAATGTAAGGAGCACATTTGAAAGGACAATGCAAATACAAGTATGTAAAGTACTGTCTATGGCAGTTTGGTTGGATTCTGTTCTGCCTCTACGGTACAAGGAAGTTGAGGGAGTATCGTAGCTACCATAGGGCTTATGTGGATTCTCTATCCTTCAGATCGACTTTCTAAGAAAACTGAGCTTGTCAAACATATCGGTTGTTTACATCGGTCAACGATCCGTCATGTAATGTGTTTTGTAGACACATTCAACAAGTGAGACACTTTTAGGAGTTATGCCACTTCAAGCTTCTAAGCTAATATGACTTCAGTGGGTCATTCAGTGGCTGGAGTTTGCGGGTCTTTCGCTCCAAACTTGAAATATTGTTCATGGACTGATCAGATTGACACGCTGGGGCGTGTTATATGATCAGTTCCTAGAACTTGCCTGGACACACAGTCTTCTCTTCTAGACGCTTGCGGAATGCCACATTGACTGCTGTATTAACGAAGTTATTGTGCTAATTGCTAAGAAATGTATAGTGCTACTGGCAGCACTAACACTATGAGTTTGCAAAGTCTTTTTTTGACTGCATCTTTGGTAACTGGAGTAGGAGACCTCCTCGCGAAACAGTGTGAGCTTCGCCTCCACGCAACGGGTTTTTGTCAGTGCACTCGCACCTCTTGTGGAATGTGTTCTAAAATCAACGTGGAAGGTTTTGAGTTTTTTGACACTGTATGTTCTTCGATAATCTCTGACGTTCTCACCAGGAGCAAAAAGCGAACCTTCGAGTCTAACGCGTTTTGAAGGTGTGATGTGACCAAGTATACTCGTGAATCTTCGGCCTTTACTGAGACTTCTATTCTTAACTCTAAAATGGGATTCTGTAGTCGGCTGAAAGGAAGTCTTCCAACGGTCAAGACGACTTATCAATACCATAGAACAATCTACACACTGTTCGCGCAGGTTGTCGACAACGTTGCGAAAAGAAGTTCTGAAAATGCTGGAAATCAATCAGTCGGGCGGTGGGTCTGGCGAGTCTATGAGACAAAACGTCAAGTATATGCATACAATAGAGAGACATGCGCTGGGTCCGACCTTTTCCGGTAAGCTTCTAGAACATGCCTAGAGTTTGGAGTCACCACACCAGGAGGCTGTGAGGCAGTATCGTTGGGCATTAGAGCACTTCTAGATATCCATCCGGATTGGGTTGTCTTGCAGGTAGACGTTGAGAACGCTTTTAACAGCGTCTCGCGTGCATCCATTTTTAGAGAGCTTAGAGAAGTTTGGTGGACCCCTATCAAGCCTCATTCCTTTTGTACGATCTTTCTACGGTTCTCATTCTTCTTTATTTTATCAGCATGGCTTTTCTGAGGAGGAGTCACGTTTCTACAGTCTGCGGCACTCGACAGGGAGATCCTTTGGGGGGACCCTTATTTGCCATGGCTCATTACAGAGCTCTTGTGTCTACTGCTTTGGCCGTGCCCGGTTGTGTGTTCCCCACCTTGGCGGATGATACACACATTGTGGGCCATGTAGACAGCATTAGGCAGGCCTTTGATTACTTGACTACCGAGCTTCATCTTGTAGGCTTGAGAGTCAAGGTGTCAAAGTGTAGGGCTTGGTCTCCTTTGGGCATTCCGCCTCATCTTCAGCTTCAAGAGGGATGTATGATATCGACAGATGGCTTACGTATTCTAGGAGTGCCGGTAAGAGGGTGCGAGGATTTTGTTTTACGCTACCTTGACGTTGCATTGGCCGAGGATGTTTTGCATGTAGACGACCTTCCTCTACTAGGGGATCCGCGGTGGTGGCGTTTGGTATACTATCATATAGTATTGCTCGTCGACCCACCTATCTTCTTCACCTTGTTCCTCCTTCACCTACATTCATATCACGTTTTGTGACCTTTGATAGGAGGATCATGGGCGTCTTTGGTGACATCATCGGACCAGGGACATTCGAGTGTGTGACTGGAGATTTGGCAAGGAGACAGACATCTTTGCCAATCTCGTGTGGAGGGGTAGGCTTATTATCGATGGAGGAGACGGCACCTGCGGCGTTCTTGGCGAGTTGGGCACTTGTTGCACCTTTGTTATCTTCTCGATTTGTGATCGCAAATAGACCTATTTTGGAGATATATACGAAGGACGTCGATACGAGATCATTTCCCTTACAGGTATTATTACGACATACGAGAGACGCTTTACCACGGGAGGTATGACATGAGTTCCCATCTTTTTCCTCTTTGGCTACCGATTGGACTAGGGGTCTACGGTCTATCTTGATGGAACAGCAGTTTCGGGGAGGCTCTACATTCACTCTTAGTGGATCCGGCCATCCCTCGTACTACTAGAGCTCGTCTACGCTCTTGCTCGGGCAAGGGTGGAGGCTCGTGGATCTTGGCTCGACCATGCATCAGGGCTTTCCTACTTGCACCACCTACTTTCTCCACAGCGATGAGGTTCCGTCTTGGCTTGGTCCATCCATCTACATCTTCATTACTCACATGTGAGTGTGGTATCCTTTTTAAATGCAAGGTGTTCATATGACTCGTTGTCCATTCGGAGGGCAGAGGATAGCTACCCATGATGCCATTAGGGATGTGGTGTTTGCTATGGCGCGGGAGGGTGGATACCTCACATGGAGAGAGCGTTGGTATGCCTTGCGATCGACTAGGGTTAGAGGCGGACTGCCCAGCTTGGTTCGGGAGGACCAGGTCCTTTGTGGGCGATGTGGTGGTTACCGATCCTACTAGAGACCGATTTCGAGAGGGGGTGATCACCCATCCTCTAGGATGGGCGGCGAATGGAGCGGGCGGATAAAGGTCTCAAGTATAGAGGTATGCAGAGAGGTCACCTCTTTGTTCCTCTAGCTTTGGAGTTATATGGAGCTTCGACATGTTTGTGAGGGAGTGCGCGAGAGCCTACCATACTAGGCGACATGGGGTATCACTCTCTTTAGCTTATTGTATAGCCTATTTTAGGCAACGTGTTTCCATTGCTCTACAGAGAGCACTAGCTGGTGCAATCCATAGGAGAGCAATCACGTTAGGTGATGCTTCTTCGGATGCTCTGTTGTTTGTAGACCTTTTGACTTGGATAGTTCAGATATCCTAGGTGTTGTAGGACATATTTCCCAGTGCGATACTATTGGGGCCTAGCCCCATGTTACCGGTTTGGTTCCTTCCTTGTACGATTTGATGGGGTCTTCCCATCCCTTTTGATATTTTACTTCGTCTTACCTTCCTAGCAACCATCTTCCGGTTCCACATGGCTTCTGCAAAGAAACTCTCCACTAGAGACTGTTTACCTTTTAAATAAGATTGATCACATTCTGCTGGCTGGCTACGAGTTTGCGAATGAGCGACCTCGTGACCACGATACTGGCCCCTACCAGCGCAATCAGTGAGTGAGTTGTGGTCTAGAAGAAAGTCGGATGAGATCTAGTTCTCGGAACACATCTTCTGATTAGATTTATATTCATTAAATAAAGTAAACCGTTGTATATTGATGAGAAACTTGGACTGTGAATATACTACTCCAGTAACCCCTTTCATTGGTCGATTTTTTATTTTCTTGTTTGGTGCTTGGTTGTGTCTCAAACAAGATTGGGCTGGGCTATGACGATGGACTGAAATGATACGAACCCATCCAAGGGTTATGATTGCTACTGATAGGATCGGAGAGGTGTAATAAGGGAAAAGATGAAACGAACGGAGAAAGTAATATGATGATTAACTGGGAATCATTAGGGCATGGTTACAACTTATCACTCAAGTCCCCATGGATGTTGCTGGCAGGGCGTTTAGGGGCCAGCAAAGAGAAATGATACGAAAGAGGAGAGTTCGGTAGGAAGATGGTATCATTTCTTTACGTTTTGTAAGGTTAGGCTTTGTGTCATATTGAAAGTGAATAGACAATTCTATTCTTTTTTCAATTTCGGATACCATTGGTGCCTAAATTGAATAATATGGAGAACGATATAAAGAGATATTAATGATTTTGTTATTTTTAGAATTTTGATTAATTTTTCTCAAATTGGACATATGGGTTGAGTCTTTTTAGTTACAATCTTTTTCTTTTCATGCATTGGTTCTATTGGAATCTAGTTGAAAAATTATGAAAATGAAAATAAAAAGTTATTAATGTTTTTAAATTTTAGGATTTTCATAGTTAGCATTTCCCTATGTGAGTTGGGGTGTTAAGGGGTTGTGGTTCTACAAGTTATATGTTTGGAAACCATGCTTAGCCAATTTGGTACATTATCGAAGGTGATGACGAATCTCAATACTGAATTTTTGTTTAAAGCTTTGTTTTATTGAGTAATCATTGATCATCATGAGACTCATGATTTACCAAAGAAGTTTAAGAAGTTTGAAGAGAAGAATAATGACGTTTGGTTTGGAGAAATTAGAAGAAAGTGACTCAACTCTCGTGTTTGACAATGGACTATTTTTTTTAGCTAGCATGCATCATTAGCATCCTTCTCATTAACATTTTATGTTAGCGAGTATATTTACTTGCAACAAAGTGCATTAATAACATTGGATGTCTATGTTAGTCACACACATCTACTAGTAAGTGAGATTTTTTCTTATGAAGTTTTTGTGTTAGAGGAATGTGATGGTGCGGTTTAAAAGTATCATGTGTGTAATTGTGCTTCATATCAACTTCCAAACATTGATTATACTATGAATCTAAGCTTGGCAATTGTGTGTGCAATGTATGTTTTGTGGATGAATTGATGGAGTAGCCAATTTGTTCATATATGAGTCTTGTTCTAAAGTATGACATATATCATGTTTGAAAACTAATATCATTGTCAGTGTCATGTTAACATTGGCAATGTGTTTGATGTGATTAGCATGATAGTTGGTTTGATTATTACATGATTTGGAATGTAGAGAGCCAACTAATGAGAAGACATTGTAGCACCCTAGCTCATGATCTTAGACTCATGAAGAGTATATCATGTTGATGGACTAAATGCTTACTTGGTGTTAGAGCTACCCAACTGTAAGTTTTGGGACAATTGTGATACACTTGAGTTGGGTATGACAATCTACTTGACAATCAACGGGGGAGCATATACATGAATTAGGGCATGTAATGTCATTTGGATGGATAGCACAAATAGGAGATCTAAGGTTTTAAGGGATATATTTTGAATTATGGTTCTTGGAATAATAGATTGTGACATTGAAACTTGGAAAATGTATATATAATAGAATATTGAATAATTCACAAACTTAGAAGTTTTTAACTCAAAATGTATTTGACACTGTTGTAAATTATCTTTTGCGTTACAGGGATGAACAGAATGTACTCGTGTGTATATAGTGAGTTAAAGTTATTTTTATACACTTATTGGATATTTTGAAAAATTATCATTTATCATCATCCATCACGTCTAGGCTATTAATTATCACAAGTACATAACCTCAACCGGATATTTGTATTGAGTAGGTTAATCATTCTTGCTGTTCCTAATCAGTTTCAGATATCTCCACCAACTTCCTCGTGTCTTTTATCATTTGACGGGCAACTCGTTTCGATGTAGAGAGTTCCTGCTCTTGCATAGGTAAAGAAGCGCATAATAAAACAACGCACACAATCGAACATGGAAGAATCTACCGAGAGACACTGCTCTACATGTAGATGTACCTTAAATGAGCAGGAAGTCCTTCAGTTCTTCTGATTCAGATTGAGAAGCACTAACTGCGACTTCACGCATCAATTCTCGGTCTTTTCCAGTAAGGATAATTATCAGACGACCAGATACAATGACTTATAAGAATAAGAACCCAGATCCTGACTCTTGGATTGGCTGTGCAGCATTAATGCAGCCAATCTGTCCAGTTTCGATGCTCAGTACTTGAGTCAGTGGAAGGATCTGGATACACTCGGGCTAAACAGGAATATATGACCAGTTTGTGACGCAACCCGTTGGGACACATCAATGTGACTAGCTATAGATTCCAAGCTCGGCTCCATTCCACGTCTAAGCTGGAAACGCATAAACACTCCAACTATGGCTCACACATAACTCATTTACGCCATGTGATTTATAAATATACGGAAATGCAGCCCATAATAACTTCGAGGCTAAAGGGGGTTCCCTTGTGCATGACCCAACGAAATGCCGTGTGCTCCAAAGCACAAATTCCAATTTCCTTTGATAATAGTAAGTAGGCATGATAGCTCGATGTTCCCGGGTTTTAAATTTCAATCAACTTAGAACTTTGCATACAGAAGGAAGTGACCTTCTGGAGGTGGCACACCTATTGTACACAAAATCAAGACAGCAAGGGCGTATCACACGTAAATCAAACTCACAATGTGCTACAGAAGGGAACAAAATTCTCCTGAGTGGTCTCACTCATTGTGTGATTCATTCACATGTCATTAGCTGAAGGGGACATAACAAACCATGTCTAAAACCATCGTCGAAGAACATGAGGTGGGAATGTACCGGGAAGTAAAATAGATAGCAAGCCCCGTAGGTTGCATGTCGACTTCACGGAGTGCAGCGGTACATACAAAACCCACAGAGAGGACGAGATTGGAGTTGACAAAATCTCTACAACCTCATCCAAGACCTGAACAGATGTTCGAAGTTGTGACTGCCTTGTAGGGACTTCATGAGCACTTCCTCTGATGAACTACTCTCTGGAGTACAGCCCTGGATGACATGAGTCCAGCTCGATGCAACAGCGCTTCATTCATTGCACCCAAGACGAGAAGTCAGAGACGAAGATCCTGATCTGTGAGAGTCCTCATTCCATGCAGTGTGGTCCACATAGAGCTCAAATAGAGCAGAATGAAACAACTCATCTTCCTCCTGCCTGCCTCATCTGCCTGAACTTGGAAACTGGTCTTGATGGCTGTTCTTCAACCTGATGCCGAAACGGATGAATTAGACCTCATCTAAACTGGGAGACCCTGAAGACTACAGAGAACTTACTTCATATCTTGGTGTAAGAAGCAGGAGTTAGACCTTTCCAAGTTTGTGCTTGAAAGGTTCATCCACCGATTAACAAAGTTACGTGTGCAGGGTATGATATTGCTACTGATACTAAAGTTTCATCACAAACATAAACCCGTCACTCCAGAACAGGAACTCTAACTTCAGCCATCACATTCTGACAAATGACACATACCAACTAGATACCATAAACAGAAACAGAAAATAAAACCAAAATATATTGGACTCAGAAACAGGATAAAATGGAACTCATTTCCCTAAGATGTAGATATACCTGTTGATCACTCTGGTTGTTAGGTTTTGCAATCCGATCTGTTACTATTCCTGTACCACCTCGGTTGGTAGGCCTAGAAATTTGCTCTGTTACAATTCCTGTACGATTCGGAACTGCAGACATTATGCTGTGCTCTGTCACTGTTCCCGTAAACGCCTACAGTAAGCAGACACGGTTTTTTCAGTGATATGAATACATAATAGTCATTTCATGGAACCTAGGGCACATCATAAATCGAAAAACTACTAACTGCTCAAGTTTTTAGTCCAAGGGCTGTACAAACTACTCAATACTAACAAACAATCTATAATACGCTCACCAGCGGCGAAATGATCACAAACCGGGATGAGTGAGCTGATTCTGCTGCATTTGAAACTATTTCAGAAGCACAATAACGAGGGTAAACATGAAAAATTGCTCTTTCGAGAATTTAACAGTATGCACAGGGCTCCAAGTGGTGCACGGCGTCATGCACTGTATGAGAATGACAAAACGATAGGAAGACAGCTGGTACTGGTGGAACAGCGGCAAAGATACGTTATAAATATCAAGTCCAGGCCAGGAAAGAAACGTTAGGTAGAAAATAAACTGGACCTGCGTCTGCCCTGGTGTAGATTGAGCCATCTTTTGACCTCTTGTCTCGTTGTTGTTAATAGGATTGACAACATTAGTCTTCCCTGCCTCCTGTCCTAGCACAAATCCTGAAAATACAGAGAGGCAAACTCAACGACCATACCTGGACTGTCGATACTCTTTATTGTCGTGACAACTATCTAATCTTTATTTGTCATTATGAAAGAAAACGTGCTCTTCTGTCATATTCATAGACAAATGCTGGAGAGGTCTAAACGAGAAAATGAAAACTGCTTACATGAACAAGATAAGCAAGAATGAGTCAGCAAGCTTCATATACACACCTTGCTTGCTCGACTCTTGCGTCCTCCAATCCTTTAGCTGCTTCCCAAAACAGCACAAACACATTTTGAGCACTCTTATTGATAAATATAATGCATCTATCACCAGGCTTGAGCCGACAAAGGTGACATCTGATACGTTTCCAGCCATCTTCATACAGTTGACAACATTTGAACCATGATCTAAGTTGCAAGGACAATACTGAAACCGAACCTTTTGCAGCTCATTCTGCCCTCGCATGTCTGGTACCTCAAGACCGCTACACGAGGTGTCAATATCCGCTGTGTATGAAACTTTCTTCGCTGGGGTACCTCGACTCTGTGAAACCATAGGCTGCTGAGCATGCTCAGAGTCGGTGCGTGCCTTGACAGAATCAGCAAATTCTCGTGCAAATCTTGATAATGGTCTAGGCTTCTTAGATACTTCTGCCGGCATTTCGATTACACCCTTGCCTTGACCAGTACGATTAGAATCAGCTCCTTGATTTGGAGAAAACCTATTGTTGATTCTGTTTTCTTCGTCTTCTTCCTCTATATCATATTCTTCCTCCGAACCAGATCCACCGACCATGCTACTGTCTTCCTCGTCAGAATCCTCACCATCATAATCTTCAGCTTCGGACCTATTAAGTTTTTCCAGCAAAGTTGCTTTCTGATCCTTGGAAAGATAAGACTTTGATTTCGTTATGGCTTCCGCTGCATCGAGTTCATCGTCGTTGGAAATATTTTCTTCGTCACTCATCTCCTCTTCGTCACTCGTCCGCCCTGCAGCTTCTTCAGCAGCTTCCAAAGCCTCTATCCTAGCCATTATCAGGTTATGTTCCTCGTCTTCTTCCATGGAACTATGACTGCTTCGAAGTGAGGCTGTGTGACTACTCTCACCTTCGAAATTGCCTTTGTCCTGATTTGGGTCATCTGGGAGAGTAAAAAGTAAACGTAATAATTAGCTAACTTTTGAGCATTACCCTGGGAGTACAAACATAAAAATGACAAGACCAACGGACTGCAACTGAACTGGAAAAGAATGCATCCAAGACTCCTGTCTGGTTTAATGGAGCTCTGTACCTGGAGGCAAGACACACACCAATTTACGAGCAAAGACTTGGGATGTGTCACATTGGGTATTGAAAGAGTCAACTATCTCGTACATCAGGGTTCGCGTCAACATACCACTATTTTTGATGATGGTTTTCGGTACTTGGTCAAAGGATTTATCGGATTCTTCCAAGATTTGTTCTCTAATCTCCACAACCCCAGCCTGCAAAACAGAATCCTTCTAGTTCATGCCCATGCTCGATACTGATCCGGTGCAATTGGAAAAATAGAGCACACTAAGAGATTCATTCGATTGTGCAGTTCTCTCAACAGTCAACCTCATTCACGATCCGAATTATACAAGAAAGAAACACACCTTAGCTTCAGCTGCTGTGTTGCTGGCAAAAGCACCTTCCGCCTCTAGATCAGCAATTTGAGATTCAACACTGGAAATTTTCCTCTGTAGAAATTCATTTCGTCTTTCAAGGATGTTCACAGTTTGTTTGGATGAACGTTCTCCGTAATAACCTTCTCCAAGCAAAACCTGAACTATCATCACCAGCCATTTCACAGGACCATTGAAGAAGGTAAGAAATTTACTTCCTGACTTCCTCTGCCCACTTACACTAGGTTTATGGAGCTCACTCCAGATCCCAAAACCTACGTTCCAGGGTTTGAAGAAATCTGGGAACAGCTTAACCAAAACTCTTACATGGGGTTGCAACATCAACTTCGAAACAAAGTAGACTTTCAACACCTGCTAATTAGATACAGGAGCTAGGGATGGAATTCACGACAACCGCAGCTGTTATCGTAAAAACGGGTACTGCAAACATTCACCACTTTCCATACTACAAATCATTCACAGTGAGTCTGGTGAGTTTAAAAAATACCAGAAACTCATTCGTGTGTATCAGACGTCCAGGGAAGAATGCAGCTTTTCCAAATGGCACCTGTCATTGTACCAAGCTCAAAATAATCATTGTACCAAACTCGCCGCTGATGATAGATTTCATTCCAACGACTTTAAAAAACCCACGGCATTTGGAGAAAGCTAAGGAAGGAAGGACGCAAGATACAGTTTAGAGTCGAACCAGGGAAAGTACAACTTCCTGCCAGCTCACTGAATCACTGGAACCTAGCTAGGTGCTGAAGAAAATCCAACAATTCAGTGAGGAAGCAGTTAGCACGACAATCAACGCACCATGACGTGATGAGAAATGGAGTCTGGAAGTTGCATAACAAGTCCTGACAAGACCTTGTTCTCATCACGATAACTCTGGAGCTCCTTCAGGTAGTCCTGCTGCTTATACACCTCCTCCCGCACCTGCCTGGCGGCTCTTTCAGCATCTGCAATCGAGATCGTCTCCGACAAAGGAATCACGGTACCCTTTGCACTACTTGCCATTGCTTCAATTCCTCACTGAAGCTTCACCGCGCCAAACTTCATATCAGCAAATAACTACTAAAAACAAAAACCCCTTTGAGCCTCAAAGTCTCCGAGGAAGAAATGCTCTCCAATAGACAAACGAATGCTGGACGGAAGAAGGCCGCAAAGAACGGAACGCCACTACTGTCGTCCTAGAAAAACCTCACTTCGTACACAACCGAGTCCGCGAGGCGACCTCACAGCTCACGAGAACGCATTCAATCCCAGAGTCGCCTCCTTCAGTGGAAACAGTGGATTCAAACTCTCCGTAGACTTCCAATCGCCGCACTTTCTGCACGTGGAGAATCTGCACAAATGGTCATGTCTGATACGGGCCGCGATCCGTATGAAACGTCGACGAGGATTTTACAGACAACAAAACCCCAGTTGAAACTCTGTTTGGGCAAATGGCAACTGAACTACATGGCAATCAACTGGAGGCCGAAGGCTTATGAGACCTGCCACTCAGTGGAGCTTTGTGCTGCTGTGGGCGCCTACAGTTGCGCCAATTGCGACCGGACGGCACTGTACCCTTCACATGTGCGCGACAGTTCGGAAGCCAACGTCTGTTCTGTACTGCAGCGTTAACACGGTAATCAGTGAGCTCCAGAGTCCGTGCTCATATCTGGTGGCCTACATCTTCGTATGTACACTTTCTTTTTGGTGTCTTCCACATTTTTTGTGCTGTAATGAATTAGTGTGGAACCAACTATTTGACAAGTAACCACTTACATCTCCTTACCCTTCACAAATGATTACCAATCTCTAAAGACAGCAGTACAAAATAAAACTTTTCCAGGTGGCATCGAGCTGAAAATGGTCAGTGATAACAGAAGGAACACAAAGGAGGCGCTTGGAATAAAACACAGAAGGTATTCAGTAGGAGAGGAGAGAATAATAATCCAAACCCAGTTGGAGTAGGTATGGGACCAACAGAGAGAAAACCTCCTCGATGGAGGAACCAATTAATATAGCAAAAATGATGGGATTGACATTGGATACAGTTAGCCTATCTCTCTCTCCCACATCGTCTCCTCCTCCATTTCTTGCATATTCTCTCTCCATACTTGGTCAAACATGGAGAGTGAATAGTACATTTCTTCGTTTTTCAATTTGGATTCCATTGGTACCTAAATTGAAGACTATGGAGAATGATATTGTGAGATATGAGTGTTTTTATTTTTTTTAGGGTTTTGAGTGATTTTTTTTCGATTATACGTATGGGTCGGGTTTTTTTTTTCCCTCCTTTTCCTGCATTGGTTTTATTGGAACCTAGTTGGAAAATTATGGAGATCTGAATAAAAAGTTATGAGTATTTTTAGATTTTAGGGTTTCCATAGTTAACATTTTCCAATGTGAGTTGGGGTGTTAGGGGGTTATGGTTTTGCAGGTCGGAGTAGATACATGATGGAGTGTTGAGTTTCTTTATCGTTCCCTTTGTGCTAGCTATAGCTTGACTTTCTCTCATGGGACCGCCAAAAGCGGTGTGTGATACACCATGTCTGGTGTGTCATTGTCTCCTTACCTCGCAAGGGGTAAAGACCCATGTGGGAAAGATGCACAAAGATTATGATTGGACCACTTGGGATGCGCATGTGAGGAGGACGGTTACATCGACATCGGTTTTTGTCACTTTGGGGAACACGCTGTCGTGTTGTGACGCGGCTACTATGAGAAGATGACATGTGTCATCTTCAGAGCCGTTGTCATGACAGCGACACTTTAGGTTAGGGTAACAGATGGCATCGTAAGGATGTAAAGAGTTGGGGAGATCTAGACACATCACCTTGCTGACTAAGGAGCTTATTTGATTGAAGTGGAGTCGACGTAGGATATGGATAGGGGACAACATGATCCTCTAGAGGTACCAATATCGAGTCCATTTGTGATCAACATCCGGTGTCTTCATTGTGATCGCTCTTGGTTATACTTAGCCGGTTTCAAGTTATCATTTTAACTCTTATTAGTGACAACTCATACTGTGTATAGGATGTTTAATAGTGTGTTTAGGATAGTTGTAAAGCTCTAAGTTTCAATGGAGCTAATTTGGCCACACTAGAGGTCAAAATAACATTCTCCATTCGCACTAGTCTAGGAGTTTTGACCAATGAGGGCACTAGTGTAACTTTTCGAGGTTTTTAGGGATTTTGGAGACCTTCCAGGGGGACACTCGGAAAATCTGAGGATAGCGTTAGAAAGCTGACGCAACAATCTACAACGTGAGCTCAAAAATGGATGGATTTGAAAGATTTGTCACTCTGAAACGATGATTCAAAGTTAGAGAGAGAAATTTAAACCTTTGAGTGTATTTGGAGTGTTTCTGAGAATCTTAGGAGGGTTTTGGGAGATATGAGTCAACAGAGATATAGTTTATGACTCGGACTTGTGTTTTGATTGAAGTTATGACTCGATTGGACGAGTTTTGCGTACGGAGTGATAGGTTGAAGTTTGTGTAAGCAGTCAGAGTTGCAGGATTGCATTGACTATCACAAACTTAGTACATCAGTCATATCTTTTGATACCAGAAAGTTCTGTCAATAAAACTTTCCAGAGTTGAAGTTCGAATAATAAGTGACCTTCTCATGAAATTTGAGAGCAATCGGAGTGGTGGATTGGGATGTGTGATAGGTTTTGTACACAGGGGTCTGCATATCGCCTTGTGATAGAGTGGATAAATCAACAATTGTGTTGAGAGATCTAGAGGAGAAAAACATCTGAAACTTTTCTGAGTGATTGAAAGGGTTCTGAAGCAATTTTCTGTAAAGTTTAAGCGAGAGTTATTGGTCTGATCATTGGATATCATAGTTTTCTTCCGCTGAAGTTTTACCGGTTATAATGAACTCAAATGTGGAGTGCGGAGGAGGGAAAGAAGAGATTGTCAACTCACACAAGGTTCTAGACGGTTCTTCTACAGCCAAGCGCTTGGGCGTTCTCAGAGCAAAGAATTGTCCTATGTGACAACGAAGGCTACATCGACTCCTCCGTTGACCATTCCGGGTATACCATCAGGGTAGTGGGAGTGGTTAGCTTCCCATGCAGGTTCGATTCTAGGGCTTTCTAAGACTAGATTTCCATGTCCACGTTTATACCATAGGCTTCCTCGGGCACTGCATGATGAGGCTAGACATGCTTTTCACTTACCGCTCGATCAGTTGGCACGCGATTCCATGGACGAGTTAGCATGATTTTTGTTTTTATTACTTCCTCGATGTTGTCTACGTTATACTAGAGAGGGACTGTTGGACATAGGGAGGTGGCAGCTAGATTTCGGAGATTCCAAGCAGGAGATTGGGCTACATTGCAGGAGTAGTCTGTTCGGGCCACACAGGTTAGGAGTCGGGTTCAGTCACATGATACTTCTGGTTCGGCGCGATTGCGACGGTGTAGGATCTTGGGATATGTCGGGGAGTATAGCAAGGCTGCACGGTGCCGCATAAGACAATTCTTTGCTCTGAGAACGCCCTGAGCACATGGCTGTAGAAGAACCCTCTAGAACCTTGTGTGAGTTGACAATCTCTTCTTCTTCTCCTCAGCTCTCCACATTACAACCGGTAAAACTTCAGCGTAAGAAGATTATGATATCCGATGATTCAACCAATAACTCTCGCTTAAACTTTACAGAAAACTGTTCCACAACCCTTTCAATGTGTTAGAAAAGTTTCAGACGTTTTTCTCTTCTAGATCTCTCAAAACAATTGTTGATTTACCCACTCTATCACAAGGAAATATTCAGACCCCTATGTACAAAACCCATCATACATCCCAATCATTTACTCCAATTGCTCTCAAATTTCATGAGAAGGTCACTCATCATCCAAACTTCAACTCTAAAAAGTTTTATTAACAGAACTTTTTGATATCAAAAGATATGATTGATGTACTAAGTTTGTGATAGTTAGTGCAATCCTGCAACTCTGACTACTTACACAAACTTCAACCTATCACTCTGTACTCAAAACTCGTCCAATCGAGTCAAAACTTCAATCAAACAAGCCCGAGTTGTAAACTATATCGCAGTTGACTGAGATCTCCCAAAACCCTCGTAAGATTCTCATAAACACTCCAAATACACTCAAAGGTCTAAATTTCTCACTCTATCTTTGAATCACCGTTTCAGAGTGACAAATCCTTCAAATCCATCCATTCTTGAGCCCACGTTGTAGCTCGTCCCGTCAGCTTTCCAACGCTATCCTCAGATCTCCAAATGTTAAACTAGAAGGTTTCCAAAATCCCTAAAAACCTCGAAAAGTTGCCATAGTGCCCTCATTGGTCAAAACTCCTAGACCAATGGGAATGGAGAATGCTATTTTGACCTCTAGCATTCAACTCTCCTCGATCAGCGGTTATCTTCCCAACACATCCATAACGATACACAACGTTGTCGCAAAGGACAATTCTTTGCTCTGAGAACGCCCGAGCGTCTGGCTGTAGAAGAACCCTCTAGAACCTTGTGTGAGTTGACAATGTCTTCTTCCCCTCCTTAGCACTCCATATTTGAGTTCATTATAACTGGTAAAACTTTAGCGGGAGAAAACTATGATATCGAATGATCAGATCGATAACTCTCGCTTAACTTTACAGAAAATTACTCCACAACCCTCTCAATCACTTAGAAAAGTTTCAGATGTTTTGCTCATCTAGATCTCTCAACACAATTGTTGATTTACCCACTGTATCACAAGGCGATATGCATACCGATGTGTACAAAACCCATCACACATCCCAATCTTTGACTCCAATTGCTCTTAAATTTCATGAGAAGGTTACTCATCATCTGAACTTCAAATCTAGAAAGTTTTATTGACAGAACTTTTTGATATCAAAAGATATGATCGATGTACTAAGTTTGTGATAGTCAGTGCAATCTTGCAACTCTGATTGCTTACACAAACTTCAACCTATCACTTTATACTCAAAACTCGTCCAATCGAGTCAAAACTTCAATCAAAACACAAGCCTGAGTTCTAAGCTATATCACAGTCAACTCAGATCTCCCAAAACACTCCTAAGATTCTCAGAATCACTCCAAATACACTCAAAGGTCTAAATTTTTCTCTCTAACTTTGAATCACTGTTTCAGAGTGACAAATCCTTCAAATACATCCATTCTTGAGGCCACGTTGTAGCTCGTCCCGTCAGCTTTCCAACGCTATCCTCAGATTCTCGAATGTCCCCCTAGAAGGTCTCCAAAATCCCTAAACACCTCGAAAAGTTGCCTTAGTGCCTCATTGGTCAAAACTCCTAGACCAATGGGAATGGAGAATGCTATTTTGACCTCTTGTGTGGCCAAATTAGCTCCACTTTAACTTAGAGCTTTACAATTATCCTAAACACACTACTTAGACATCCTATACACCATATGAGTTGTCACTAATAAGAGTTAAAATGACAACTTAAAACCGGCTAAGTATACCCAAAAGCGATCACGATGAAGACATCGGATGTTGATCACAAATGGACTCAGCATCGGTACATCTGGAGGACCATGTTGTCCTATATCAATGTCCTACGTCGACTCCACTTCAATCAAATAAGCTCCTTAGTCAGCAAGGTGATGTGTCTAGATCTCCCTAGCTCTTTACAACCTCACAAATGCCATCCGTTACCCTAACCTAAAGTGTCGCCGTCATGACAACAGCTCTTAAGATGACACATGTCATCATCTTCTCATAGTAGCCGCGTCACAACACGACATCCATCCCCTCTAAACCTGTGCATCCTCCAGTATGCACCAAGAAGTTAATCAAGGTGTGTACGGCGTCCGATTAGATCAACCTGGTCTTCTACTCGAACTTCTGGTGCTTGGAACGCCTTGATAGTGGAATAGAGCTCTCTAGAGTGAACCTATACTATCTTATCCTCATAACCAAATCCAATTTCCATCATCTCCTTCAACGGATCTCCCAACCCAAACTCCTCATAAACTCCTGATATATATTCACCATCCTCAAGAAGCTTCAAATCTGCAAGGTCTTCTTCATATCTGTGCAATTTGTTCTTCTCCCATTTTTTCAAATTAGAAACCTCCTTGTATGTAGCATATCCATCACGCAAAAACTTCCTCAAAGTACTATGTTGGTTATCCAGACTATTGTCATACACCAACACTCAATCACCTTCTTTAACCTCCTTTGGTCTCAACCTATGCCCAATCTCTTGTATGTAGCATGTCCATCACGCGAAATCTCCATCAATCCTGTATTAAATGTACCTTTCTCTTGTGTAGGTGAGAGTACCTTTTCCTCCGTACCACTATATCCTCTCTCTACAGCGGTACTTCTCCAAAATCCACTGTCAATATCGCTGGCTTGTCACCATCATATTCTATCCTTCGCAAAACCGGAGGTGATGACACACACCTCTTCAACTTCCTCATGGCCTCTACATGTCTATTCTCCCATACAAACTTCTGATTTTTCCTTAATATCCCATATAACGCATCTGTTATATGAGCATAGTGAGGAATCCATACGTGATAGAACACAATAGCATCTAAAAACCGCCTCACTTCTGCCAAGGAGTTGCAACTCTCGCGCATCCTTTGAATAGCATCCACCTTGTTGGGATCTGGTTTTCGACCGTACCATCCACATAGATGACCAACAATGACAACCTCTTGCATCCCAAATATAGATTTTTCTCCAGACAATGTAAGATGGATCTCCTCCAATCGAGATAATATCTTCCCACAATCTTTAGTGTGATACTTCACAAACTTCCGACAGCCCTTTCGATCGATGGTTCCATCCTTCTCCTCTTCTGTACATCCCTTGATTGGCACATCATCTAGAAAAGGCATAGTCTTCTCCAGAATAAAGTCCCTTAACACTTTATTCATCCCATTCATCATGTGTGCTGCTGAATTTGTGGCCCCTTGTGACAACATGCACATCCTCACCAAGCCCAAGGGTGTTCTCATTATGGTAACATCCCTGCTTCCTTATGATAGTTGAAACTAATCATACCCAGTGTAAAGATCTCCCATGGAGTAGATACCTCTCCCTGCAAATGCTTATGCAAACTCGTCCACAATTGGTCCCACCCCCATATTCCTGATAGTCACTTGATTCACCGGTTGCATGTCTTGAATGAATTGTAGTGATCCATTCTTTTTTGGCACTGTAAACCACCGACTGGAATATGATGCAAAGGACGGCTCCAAAATCCTCATCGTCATCTTTTCCTTCAATAACTCAATGAGTTTTGGAAGATGGGCCCTAGGTAATGAGATTGGTCTCAAGTCCCAAGACGCATGAGGCACAGTAAAAATGATCATGGGAGCTACAACATTAGGATCCACACACCCTATCTCCTTTTCTTCAAAAGAGAATGCTTTTCTATGCCTAGCAAACATCTCTTTGAAACACCTTTCTTCATTTGCAAGAAGGGAACCATCAGATCCAACCTTCAACTCCTTCATAGTGGTTTCAGTAAACTTGTGTCCCATTTTACTAGGATCCCTCAAGCTACTTTCTCTACTCTCTTGCTGCACCTGTTCCCTTGACTCATTGTCTAAAGGAACAGCTATCGGTTTCACCTTCTTGTCAACCGTTTTATACCTGGTCTCCACTCGAACTTCATATGCTTGGAACGCCTTGATAGTGGAATAGAGCTCTCTAGAGGGAACGTCCACTATCTTATCCTCATCACCAAATCCAATTTCCATCATCTCCTGTAATAGCATAGTAAGCACCATTCAGTCCGAATTCGTATAGATTGATTTGTTCCCAAGAGAATGAGGGATCAAACCACACTAGCGAAAAAAGGAAATAAGCATTTAGACATCTTTCTAACTCTGGACTGCAGAGTCCGAAGAGCATTCATGAAGAAGGTAATCGGTTTAAACTCAATTCCTTCACAAACCCATCACATCACCAATTCCACAGACACAGCAAATAGAGTTCAGCAATTTGCTTTACTTCGGGATGGGGATCTCTCTCTTTACAAGTTTGCGTCTCGGCGAAACACCTCCTAGAGTACTTTTGATGCTACAGACAGGCTCAGCTCGTGGACGAATATCCGGGTAACTTCACGGATATACGCTTCAGTCGTCACAATGTCGACTGCGGACACCCGGCTCCTCGAGTGCTTTCGTTACCCACGACTACAATTTGCAATCCACTAGTTTGGACACTTGCAAAGATGAAAAGATCCATCACTTTATTTCCTACGGCTATTTATAATGAATGTTCTAACTGCTACTCCTAACTGTCAAGCTAACCGTCTCCTACACGGATCATTTCTCCTAAGTCTTCTACTCGATCTAAGCCATTTCGATCGCACCTCATTTGCTTGCGTGAATGCGTTGATTCCTAACTGCATTTCCTGTACATCTGCTGCGATCTCCTGTCGATGAAGAGCCATGGCTTCCCTGAAATCTCGACCCAACGCCTTGTACATCTCCTTTCTCCGATTCTTCGAGTCCTCGGGATTCTCCATCGCTGCCACCAATTGCTCTAATCGTTGCGTTTCAACACGATCACACCGTGTGAACAGATGCTGCTCACATCTGTTAACGAGGCTCTCCAACTTCGCAGGTGCCTCTACATCCACTTGAATCAATCTTCGCTTCAGGTCTTACACCATCTCCCGAAGATGAGCATTCTTTTTCTCCACAAAATGGATCTCAGCACCCCGAATACGACAGATCTCTTCGTATGCCTTCTTCGCCTCCTGAAGTTTCTTCTCCATCTCAGCTTTCTCTTTGGACAACTTGCTTCTCCGACCCTGGCCGCTCGGCAAGTTCTTGGTATCGACTTGCTCTCGACAATTCTTCAATCCTCCGCCCAAATGCGCACTTAAATTCCCTCACAATTCACTCGTGTGAACTCCCTAATGGTATTCCTATCTAACAAACATATATTCGGACGAATACCTTCATGAGAACCCGAATATAACTCTTTATTCACAAAAATCAAAAAAATCCTACTTATTCTAAGAACTACACTCCTACAGGTCTTGCACCGTCTCCCAAAGTTGGGCATTCTCCTTCTCCATAAATCTCCGCACCCCGAATACGGCTGATCTCTTCGTAGGCCTTCTTCGCCTCCTGAACCTTCTTCTCCATCTCAGCCTTCTCCTTGGACAGCTTGTCCACATTCTCCGTTAGTTCTCTCACTGTGATGTATTGATCCTCCTTCCCCAACGCCAGACAGTTCATCATCTGAATCAATTCCGTATACCCATCTGCTTGAGGGTCCCACCCTGGCATATACATCGGCCCCATCTCGTTCAACTCCAGCAAGACCGGGACCACCACGACTTCCAACCTGCGGCAATTTGCGAAAGATCGATGCCATAGGTTCTGCAATCTCCTTCGAGACTTTCGGCCATGGCTTCACCGCCATCATCTTCTCACAAGAAGTCTTTGCCGGTCCTACTTCTTCTACCTTCTTCTTCCCTACATCTCTTTGAACTGCTAGAGTAGGTGGTGGACTGTCCTCCACTACTCTCTTTCTCTTCCTCGAAGTTCCGATTACTTCAAGGTCTGAGTCTGAATCAAGCTTGCTCTGCACCGCCGGTCTCACTTCTCCCGTTCTCTTCGGCTCAGGAGGAGCACTCGTTCCTAGACTCCTCGTCGATCCACTACTAGCACTGTCGAGGTCCGCCTCCAAGTCTGACAATCCACTCTCCAACCGATATAGCTGTCTCTCCCAGGCGTCGGTACTCCTTTTGCGTGCGGATGTCTTAAGAAAGACGAGAGATAGACTACACTCTTATCATCTTCTCTTAGCTTCGTCACCATGGCCTGTACATTCCTTGCAAAGATCTCTCCTCAGTTCATCCGGATAGTCCCTCTGATGAACCCTTCTATGATCCTCACCTTGTGCATGCTCACATAGGTTGTTCTCTGCGGCGAGAAAAGCTGATTTAAGGTGAGAGCCACCTTCCTCCTGAATACATCCTTAATCAAATCGAGCTTGTAGCCATTAGTCCCCTTCCTCTCCCTAGGGTTGAACCACTTCCGCTCGTCAAAGGTAAATGCCGTGTGCATCGCCGATTCCTCCCAATCGACGCCACCTTTATCCTCTTCGTGGTTGCGTCCGAGAGCCTTCGCCCATAACTTTGCATCCCACTTCTCCGGCTAAGCTCGACTTCCAATTGCCGTCAACGCTTTTCCTCTTTGGACTTCATCACACAGCTCTGGACACAGGTAGTCCTATCGCCATGAAAGAAACGCTCCACCAAGGTTTTTCAACCTCAGCAACTCCGCTGGAGTCCAATCCGCCATTAGAATAAGCGGTCGAATTCTCCCCGCATATCGTCGCACTTCTTCCTACTAGAACTTCTCCGGTTCGACGCTTCGACATTGCAGCTAGCTTTTTCTGCTCCGACCACTCATCAAGTTCTTGACATCGACTTTCTCTCGACAATTCTTCAATGCCGCCCCAGCCCAAGCAGCTTAAATTCCCTCGCAATTCACTCGTGTGAACTCCCTAATGGTATTCCTATCTAACAAACATATATTCGGATGAATACCTTCACGAGAACCCAAATATAACTCTTTATTCACAAAAACCAAAAAAAATCCTACTTATCCTAAGAGCTACGCTCCTACATGTGGAAAGTTTTATTAACATAACTTTGTGATATCAAAAGATATGATCTCTGTACTAACTTTGTGGCAGTCAGTGCAATCTTGCAACTCTAACTATATACACAAACTTCAAACTTTCACTCCGTACTCAAAACTTCCATCCAATCGAAACAAAACTTCAATCAAAACACAAACCTGAGTCGTAAACTGTATCTTAGTTGACTCAGATCTCCCAAAACACTTGTAAGATTCTCAGAAACACTCCAAATACTCTCAAAGGTCTAAATTTCTCTCTCTAACTTTGAATCACCGTTTCAGAGTGACAAATCCTTCAAATCCATCAATTCTTGAGCCCACGTTGTAGCTCGTCCCGTCAGCTCTCCAACCCTATCTTCCGATCTTTGAATGTCCCCTTGGAAGAACTCCAAAACTTCTCAAAACCTTGAAGAAGTTACCCAAGTGCCCTCATTGGCCCAAACTCCAAGACCAATGAGAATGAAGAGTGTTATTTTGACCTCTAATGTTGCCAAATTAGCTCCATTTTAACTTAGAGCTTTACAACTATCCTAAACACACTACTTAGCCATCCTATACACAATATAAGTTGCCACTAATAAAGAGTCAAAATGACAACTCAAAACCGGCTAAGTATGAACGGAACTACAAACGGAACCGGGGAGTTTATAACTTGAGAATAATACTTCTCGCCAAAGTTCCTAACAATCAACTCCATATGGCTTGTTTTCAGGAAGCAATAGTGATGGATTGGAACCCATGTGTTGAAAGCCACCACTATTGATAAGTTCAGATCCATAGCGCCCAAACTAAATCAAAACGTACACTGTTACGTCCCAAATCGCACCGTAGGAAACAACTAGAAGAATAATCGGGTCCGGAGAGTTTAGAGTGGTAACCGGTGATCAAGTCCGGAGCACTCCTATTGAATCAGACGCCCACACAAAGCTAGCATGACGTACACACAAGAAGCCAGTATGGAGGGGATCCAAACACAAGAAGCAAACAGCGACCCTCCACACTCAAATTGTCCCAACCCACCCACGACTGACTCTTGCCATCACCTGGCATTTGACATATCATAAAGCTCAACGTTCTGCGCTGAGCTATCACTATAGAGTTCTTTCAACCTGATTTCTGACTAATTTTATATCTCAAGGCTAATCCACGTTTAGAGCTTGCAATCAACCCTTGCTCTAAACTTCAAACACTAAACTATAAACCGAAACCCATGAATCTGTTAACTCGCAACAAGAGAACTTATGAAAGTTCCTCCACCTCAGAGGTTTCACATCGAGTTCACCACCTTTGTGTCGCAAAGGACAATTCTTTGCTATGAGAACGCCTAAGCGCCTGGCTGTAGAAGAACCCTCTAGAACCTTGTGTGAGTTGACAATCTCTTCTTCCCCTCCTCAGCACTCCACATTTGAGTTCATTATAACCGGTAAAACTTCAGCGGGAGAAAACTATGATATCCAATGATCGGACCAATAACTCTCGCTTAAACTTTACAGAAAATTACTCCACAACCCTCTCAATCACTCAGAAAAGTTTCAAATGTTTTGCTTCTCTAGATCTCTCAACAAAATTGTTGAGTTACCCACTGTATCACAAGGTGATATACAGACCCCTGTGTACAAAACCCATCACACATCCCAATCCATCACTCTGATTACTCTCAAATTTCATGAGAAGGTCACTCATCATTCGAACTTCAACTCTATAAAGTTTTATTGACAGAACTTTTTGATATCAAAAGATATGATCGATGTACTAAGTTTGTGATAGTCAGTGCAATCCTGCAACTCTAACTGCTTACACAAACTTCAACCTATCACTCCGTACTCAAAACTCGTCCAATCGAGTCAAAACTTCAATCAAAACACAAGCGTGGGTCGTAAACTGTATCTTAGTTGACTCAGAGCTCCCAAAACCCTTGTTAGATTCTCAAAAACACTCCAAATACACTCAAAGGTCTAAATTTCTCTCTTTAATTTGAATCACCATTTTAGGGTGAAAAATCCTTCAAATACATCCATTCTTGAGGCCACGTTGTAGCTCGTCCCGTCAGCTTTCCAATGCTACCCTCTGATTCCCGAATGTTCCCCCAGAAGGTCTCCAAAATCCCTAAAAACCTCAAAAAGTTGCCCTAGTGTCCTCATTGGTCAAAACTCCTGGACCTATGGGAATGGAGAATGCTATTTTGACCTCTAGTGTAGCCAAATTAGCTCCATTGAAACTTAGAGCTTTACAACTATCCTAAACACTCTACTTAGACATCGTATACACAATATGAATTGTCACTAATAAGAGTTAAAATGACAACTTGAAACCGGCTAAGTATATTCAAAAGCAATCACGATGAAGACCATGGATGTTGATCACAAATGGACTCGACAATAGTACATCTGGAGGATCATGTTGTCCCCTATCCATGTCCTACGTTGACTCCACTTCAATCAGATAAGCTCCTTAGTCAACAAGGTGATGTGTCTAGATCTCCATAGTTCTTTACAACCTTACAAATGTCATATGTTACACTAACCTAAAGTATCGCTGTCATGACAATGGCTCTGAAGATGACACATGTTATCATCTTCTCATAGTAGTAGCATCGGAACACGACAACGCAAAATTTGGAGTGGGACGCCTTTAGGGGAGGCGGTTTGTACGGTTGGAGAGTGGATTGTCGGATTTGGATGCAGACCTCGATAGTGCTAGTAGTGGGTCGACGAGGAGTCTAGGGATGAGTGCTCCTCCTGAGCCGAAGAGGACGGGAGAAGTGAGACCGGCGGTGTAGAGCAAACCTGATTCAGACTTAGACCTTGAAGTAATCGGAACTTCGAGTAAGAGAAAGAGAGTAATGGAGGACAGTCTACCAGCTACTCTAGCAGTTCGAAGAGATGTAGGGAAGAAGAAGGTAGAAGAAGTAGGACCGGCAAAGACTTCTCGTCTGAAGATGATGGCGATGAAGCTAGGACCGAAAGGCTCGAAGGAGATTGCAGAACCCATGGCGTCAATGCTACAGCTGTCGCATAAGTTGGAAGCTGTGGTGGTCCCAGTATTGATGGAGTTGAACGAGATGGGGCCGATGTATATGCCAGGATGGGACCCTCAAGCAGATGGGTATATGGAGTTGATTCAGATGATGAACCGTCTGGCGTTGGGGAAGGAGGACCAATCCATCACAGTGAGAGAGCTCATGGAGAATGTGGACAAACTGTCCAAGGAGAAGACTGAGATGGAGAAGCAGGTTCAGGAGGCGAAGAAGGCTTATGAGGAGATCTGTCGTATTCAGGATGCGGAGATCCATTTTGTGGAGAAGGAGAATGCTCATCTTCGGGAGACGGTGCAAGACCTGAAGCGAAGATTGATTCAGGTGGATGTGGAGGCCCATGTGAAGTTGAAGAACCTTGCTAACAGATGTGCACAACATCTGATCACATGGTGTGATCGGGTTGAGACGCATCGATTAGAGCAGTTGGTGGCAGCGATGGAGAATCTCGGTGACTCGAAGGATCAAAGAAAGTAGATGTACAAGGCGTTGGGTCGAGATTTTAGGGAAGCCATGACCTTTCATCGACAGGAGATCGGGGCAGATGTACAGGAAATGCAGTTAGCAATCGACGCATTCACGCAAGCCGGCGGTATGCGATCGGCGGCTTAGATCGAGTAGAAGACTTAGGAGAGAGCGTCCGTGTAGAGAGCGGTTAGCTTAGCTGTTAGGAGTAGCAGTTAGAACATTCATTATAAATAGTCGTAGGAAATAAAGTGGTGGATCTTTCATCTTTGCAAGTGTCCAATCTGTTGGATTGCAAATTGTAGTCGGGGGGTAGAACGGCCGAGGAGGCGATATCTGCAGGCGACGTTGTGGACGATCGAAAACGTGTATCCGTGAAGTTACCCGGATATTAGATCCCCACGAAGCCGAGCTTGCGTAGCATCGGTACTCTAGAGAGTATTTCGCCGAGACGCAAACTTGTAATGAGAGAGATCCCCATCTTGAAGTAAAGCAAACTGCTAAAATCCATTTGCTGTCTATCAAATTGGTGATGAGATGGGATTGTGAAGGAATTGAGATTAAATCAGTTGCCTTCTTTGTGAATGCTTTTCGGACTTCGCAGTCTAGAGTTAGAAAGATGTCTAAATGCTTGTTTTTCTTCTTTGCTAGTGTGGTTTGATCCCTCATTCCCTTGGGAACGAATCAATCTATACGAATTCGGACTGAATAGTGCATACCCATGCTATTACAAGTATCCAACCTTTTGCGTCTATCTACTCTGATCTAAATCTAGATCCCATTGGTCTATGCCTAATGTATTGGGTGACCTAACCTGCCATCACCTCAAGCACTCTTGAAGAGTTGGCCATCACTTCCAACTTGTCACAAGAGAAATACGTACCAACTGTGACCTCCGGGCTGACTCTCACTCAGGTTTACCTCCGATGGCTTTTTAGAAGCTCATCATGAATCTAGAAGGACTTAATCCCACCCTATGACCATGACCCTAAGACACACTCTTACACAAACTCTCAAAGTCCAAGCCCCATTATGCACATTCTCACCAAGACTAAGATGTTACTCAAAAGGAATGGATACTTTGGTAATCAAAGTCTTCATTGAATCAAGGCTCCGCTCCAAACATGACTTCTCCAAGAACCAAGTTCCCCAAAACTAAAATCATCACACTATCTTCTTCCAAAACTAACTTCCATTGAAAACTACTTGAGAGGTGCTTCTCAACCTCTCTATTTATACTACTTAGAATCTTACTCTAGTAATTACAAGTAATCACCATATAACTTTCTCTTACCACGTTTAAACGAGGTAGAGATCACAAACCCCAATGAAAAGGGTACATGGCAACATGCAATTGGTCCACTTGGATCTTCTAGAAGCCCAACTACTCCCTAATTGACTTCTAGTGTACCAAGTCAATCTCGCCCCTAGATTTAAGGGTCTTCACCAAGTCCAACCAATGAACACTAGTCCAAGTCAAGGAAAGTCAAGATACCCATGTGATGGAATCTGTTCCTTGATTCTTACTAAACAACAAAATAGTAGTTCTCATCTACCACACCAAAAGTTATTCTATATTTTTCTCTAACTTAACCATAACTAGCTAAACATAGTCATGACTAAGATAAACTTAGGCACAATTTAGATATACAGGGTTGTACATGTATTATCCTACATGTAAAACCCTGGGTCTTATAGCACGCACTAGAGTGGTAACCGATGATAAAGTCCGAAGCACTCCTATTGAATCAGGCGTCTACACAAAGCTAGCATGGCGCACATACAAGAAGCAAGTATGGAGGGGATCCAAACACAAGAAGCAAACATCGACCCTCCACACTCAAATTGTCCCAACCCATCCACGACTGACTCTTGCCATCACCTGGCATTTGACATGTCATAAAGCTCAACGTTTTGCGTTAAGCTATCACTATAAAGTTCTTACAACCTGATTTCTGACTAATTTTATATCTCAAGTCCAAACAAAACTTGAACTTGCACCCTAATATCCCAAGGCTAATCCACGTTCCGAGCTTGCAATCAACCTTCGCTCTAAACTTCAAACACTAAACTATCAACCGAAACCCATGAATCTGTAAACTCGCAACAAGAGAACTCATGAAAGTTCCTCCACCTCAGAGATTTCTTGTCGAGTTCACCACCTATGTCGCATAGGACAATTCTTTGCTTTGAGAAAGCCCGAGCGCCTGGCTATAGAAGAACCCTCTAGAACCTTGTGTGAGTTGACAATCTCTTCTTCTTCTCCTCAACACTCCACATTACAACTTGCAAAACTTCAGCGGAAGAAGATTATGATATCCGATGATTCGACCGATAACTCTCGCTTAAACTTTACACAAAATTGCTCCACAACCCTTTCAATGTGTCAGAAAAGTTTCAGACGTTTTTCTCCTCTAGATCTTTCAAAACAATTGTTGATTTACCCACTCTATCACAAGGCGATATGAAGCCCCATATGTCATGATTTATGTAGTAGCATCGCTAGTTAGGTAGGTGCGCATATGCAGAGCAGATACAGCAGTTAGAGCTGGTTGTGCGGTTAGAGCCGTTCGTAGTGGGACTGCCGTTAGGGCCGATAGCGCTGTTAGGGGTCCTAGAGCTCAAGGGGTAGAGTTCGAATTAGGGCTCCTTGGAGGCCAGTTTTCAAAGTTGAGACTTTGAGAGTGTGGCTATGGTGGATAGTAGCTAGTGTGAGAACCTGGAGTCTTTGAAGCACAAAGTGGGTTTGGCTTGACTATAATCTCTCTTTTATGCTATGGTTATGAGCGGATTTTCCTTGTGGACGTTTTGAGAGTAGAAAAGATTACTTCGAAAATTGAAATTGGATTATGTGGTGAGAACTGGGAGTTCTTGGAGCGCTGAAAGTGTTTTGGCGAGTTTGGATCGATGGTAGCTTCGATCCGATGACTGTTGAGCATGCTGGAGTGCAGCCCGTGGTGATGATCTAGAAGTAGAGTCGATTTGAAGTGGATCTTATTGATTTCGAATTTCTATATTTTCTATTTTAGTGTAAATCCGAATCGGGAATTTTCGAGGGCGGAAGCGCTGCTGGAAATTGACGAAGTGGGTGGATGCTTATAGTTGTCTTGGAGCACTAATTTGAGATTGGCTGAAAAATATTTCAGACAGAAGTGCTCGAAGTCCAAGATTTGGTGTTTCAAAGTTTTAGGGTCGAAAATAGGAGCAGCAAGCTATCTGATTATCATATAGTGTCCGTTTCATCTGGAATTTGATGGGGTGATAGAAGATGTAAAGTTTGTTGTGCACGGATTGAGACGTCAGGCCCAAGACTGGGAGTGTCAGAATTGCGAAATTTGGACGTTTAGGGGTCTCAAATCAAAGTTGAAGATTTTCAGAGTCCGAGAGATGTTTCAAACGGTGTCCGTTTGTGAAAAAAAAAATTGCATTAGGTAGCAAATCCGGTTTTATAAGGAAATGCTTTTTTCAACTGGATTTCTAGTCTCAATTTATGGATCTGGAGAGCAGAAGGCCTCCAAAATTGAGGTTTTGTGTTTTTAAATGCCCTTCTGAATCTATGTCAGTCTGGGTTGGGTTGGTTTGACCCCTTTGATTGATGTTTTTGAGATGGAGTATTGTTCTTTATGTTTCTTGTGATTGATATACCTCCATCTTTGCTTCCTGTTTATGCACCACGTTTGTTTGTGTTGGTGCTTTGTTGTTTGGAGTGTTGGAGCTCTGTGTCTTTGTGGATAGTGAGGCTGGATTTGCGGACCAGTCAGACTATCCATGTTTCTCCCCAGTGAGACAAAACTTGCGGACTTGTAGACTGGGTGAGTGCTTGTGGTGATGGCAGGTTTCACGTTGCCCTTGTGTTAGCACCTTGTGGTGCCTCGGGTACCTTCTGTTGCGGTTTTTGGTTACAGTTGATGTTTCTGGTTCCAGTTGGGGACCTGTTTTTGTACGTTTGTGGAGGTGATACATTGGTGTCACAGTGGAGTTCTCTGGAGGTTCGGAGGAGAGGCTGCTCGGGTTAGCATTGGGTGCACCCGTAGCGGAGTGCGATACCAACCTTGGCCTTTGAGGTTCATAGAAGACTCTGATTTGGTTTCAAAGAGTGACAGAGCTGAGCTTGGTGATATCTTGGAGTGTGTACCCACACAGTGTCCATGTGGGACATGGACGATATCTATGGGGCCACCAAGGGTCCCAGACGATATTCGGGTACAGTTGGCACTATTGAGTTGGATGATTTCATCCAGGAGTTTGACTCATGGTGTGATTTACATCGGATGCGCAACTCTACGTTGTTTAGTCCGTTTATGGCTTGGAAGGGATTATTCCAACATTTGGAGGGTCCGCCGATGGATGATTATCATAATTTTGGCGTGAACACCTTGAGGAGATAGAGTTTTGGAGACAATACTGGTCTCCAAACTACATCTCTATTACTTCTGGTACAGTTTTTAGAGGTTCGAGTTCATCCTCTGTACCTGGCATTGATGATACGGTTGGAGCTAGTAGGGTTAAGACTGGGGAGAGTCTTCGAGAGGCGTATACCCGAATGCGTCGGTTGATCAGGGTTATCCATGGGGTGACAGAGGCACAAGCTGTCCAATATTGGTATGGGATATTGGATAGGGAGTTGAGACGTAGAGTGAGAGATGCTACCTTACTACAGGAGACATCACCTACGTTGGCCATTGTGTTTTGTCTTGCTAAGCGTATTGAGCTCAACATGCAAGAAGAGAGGGTGGTGACTGCTAGGTTCAGCAAGGATTCACCATCTTCATCAACGTCTTCACGTTACCAGTCTATAACACAAACCCGGAGTGATTATGGTAGACATGTGGGACAGCCTCGACCATCTGGATAGAGTGGGTGAAGGTGCGGCATCCAGACCATCGCCATCCTTTTCAGGTCAACAATCAGTTGTTGGGATGGTGTGTTGGACATGTGGTGGACCTCATCACAAGAAGGATTGCCTTCAAGGTCGTAGGATGGATCCTATTGGAGCAAAATCATGTGAGCATTGTCATAGACATGGTCACATGATGGATCGATGTTTTGATCTCCATCCAGAATTACGATCAACAAGAGATGTCATGGAAGTTCCTGGAAGAGGACGAGGAGTTCAAGGTGGTAGGGGTGGTGGTAGAGGACCAGCCCCTACTCAAGTGTTAGCCCATGAGGCTAGTCATGACGTGAAAATGGCATCTCGACTGAAGCAGTTGGAGCAGAAGATAGTAAGTATGGCTATAGCCCAAAAAAGATCAGATTGTGGAATTGGTGCCTCTACATCATATGATGGAGATGTTGTGGAGTACATGTGCACATCGGCACAACCATATGCAGTTGATGTGACTCGTAGTGCAACACATACTACTAAGTCTAGAGGAGCATCTGTGGAGTTGGATCCACAAAGAGGAGAAGCTAGCCGACAGGTTAGACTTCCTCAGTCTTTCACATTGTCTGAGGCATTGAACACCTCATCCATGGCTCCTAGACAATGTATTGGAGAGATGAGGGTGCAAGCCAATGTGGATGTGCTTGGAGACGGAGCAAGTAGGGACCAGCCATCAACATCGTCTGAAGTAGCATCCAGCGCAATGTTGGGGGCGGCAAGGACTCTTGTTCATTCTCTTGTTTTCTCAGCCAAGGATTTATTGGCGTTGGGGGTGTCATCATCCCATATACTATGATTGGCAGCCACACTTTGCAAAAGCAAAGAGGATGTGTTAGTTGCTTCTAGTTGTGTGAGCACTAGTAGTGTTGATCATGGGATCAAGATAGCTACTAGTGGAACTTGGCAAGCGATTGCCGCTCGAATGATGGAGTTATCAGCGAGGCCGGCATATGAACGTACCAGGGTGTCACCAAGTACGGTGATGTTGGATAACATAAGTGGTGTATTCTGTTTGGTCGGACCTTTAGGAAAGGTTTATCGATCTCAACGCGTGTTGTTGGATTCTGGTGCACAACCTTTTATGTTGGATAAGGATGCATTACTTGGTCTTGGTTTGCGAAAGACCGATGTGGAAAGATGTTGATTCCAGATTCAGACATCTCTTGGAGGTTTTAGTGATGCCACGGCACCATACATCACCCGGGTGGCGTTGACTGTGCAAGTGCAACCGGATCATATCACGGATAGCTCTACAACACGAGCACGTGTTGTGATTACACTTGCAGAGTCCTATGATGTATTGGTGGATGCGGTAGTGTTATACCTAATGGGGTTTAGCATCGATTATTGGGAGGACGTAGTCTCTTATCGGCCAGGTTGGCAATCTGGTGAGGGCTGAGTGAGTCGATTACATGTACGATTCATCACCGGTTCTAGCCCTTTACCAAATGGAAGTTTGACATATGTTGTAGCCTTCAGTACTTGTGTTACTTGGCTTGGTGATTTGTTGGAGGGTAACATGGATGCTCATGATAGTCATGATTGAGAGCATGTGACTATCATGCCAAGTCTTAGTGGAGTAGTATCATCCACGTTGGATGGAACACTAGGTACTTCATGTATGCAGCTACAACAGATGGCTGATCAGCTCATACATCAGGCTTGGAGTGAGTCTTTTGCTCCGGAGAGGGAGGAGATGAAGGAATTTATTCCCACTTCCACTATGTTGTCACCTTTAGATACAACGCTTATTGCTTGGCAGTATCCAGAGGAGGGTATATGTGTGCTAGATTTGTTTGGAGGGATTAGCACAGGTTTGATTGCTGTTTTGCAGTCTTGCATACGAGTACATCGATACTTGTATGTGGAGCGAGATGAGATTGCAAGGCGTGTCTCATTACGCCATGTGGCATAGTTGGTGCGGAGATATCAAGATCTTCTACCAGTGTTGGCAGTTCAAGGATATTAGCAGGCCTTGCCGTCAGATATTTCGTTGTTGGGGGCACAAGACCTTGCTCGGCATGACAACATACATTTGGTTATTCCTAGATGGCCATGTCAGGGACACACACGTGCTGGAAATGGTCATGGGCTACAGGATTCACGTTCTTGCATGTTTTGGGAGATGTTACGTGTGTTACGTTCTCTCCAATCACAGCAGACCTATTCTCCGGCATACATTTTGGACAATGTTTCCTTGTTGGATGATCCACGTGCACGGGTGATGACGAGTGCACATCAAATGCGGTCATGGATTGGACCAGCGGTATTGTTGGATGTAGCGAGAGTAGGATCTCGTGCACACCGTCCACGTCTATGATGGACAAACCTTCTTCCAAGGGAGGTTTTATTGCAAGCATATGATGGAGTGGAGAGGCCCTCACATCTCACAGTGAAGAGTATTTTGGATGTGGGTAGACACTCCCAGGCAGTGGTATATGCTGACAGGTCATCCATGGCAATGATGAACCTTGTGGGTCAATCAAGAGCTGCATTGCCCACATTGTTGAGTTACCCAGCTTCCCATGCTTACAAAGAGGGAGTACCTGGACTTGTATGGGATTCTCGCTTGCAACGGTTGGTGGAACCCAACGCTGAAGAGAGAGAGCGAGCTATGGGATTTTGTATCGGTGTCGCATGGACATTTCTTTGCTCTGAGAACACCCGAGCGCCTGGCTGTAGAAGAACCCTCTAGAACCTCTTGTGAGTTGACAATCTCTTCTTCTTCTCCTCAACACTCCACATTATAGCCGGTAAAACTTCAGCGGAAGAAGATTATGATATCTGATGATTCGACCAATAACTTTCGCTCAAACTTTACAGAAAATTGCTCCACAACCCTTACTATCACTCAAAAAAGTTTCAGATGTTTTTCTTTTCTAGATCTCTCAAAACAATTGGTGATTTACCCACTGTAATACAAGATGATATGTAGACCCATGTGTACAAAACCCATCACACATCCCTATCCTTGACTTCAATTGCTCCCATATTTTATGACAAGGTCACTCATCATCAGAACTTGAACTGTGCAAAGTTTTATTGACAGAAATTTCTGATATCAAAAGATATGATCTCTGTACTAACTTCGTGACAGTCAGTGCAGTCCTGCAATTCTGATTGTATACACAAACTTCAAACTATCACTTTGTACTCAAAACTCATCTAATCGAATCAAAACTTCGATCAAAACACAAGCCTGAGTCGAAAACTATATCTTTGTTGACTCAGATCTCCCAAAACCCTCATAAGGTTCTCAGAAACTCTCCAAATACACTCAAAAGTCTAAATTTCTCACTCTAACTTTGAATCATCACTTCAGAGTGACAAATCCTTCAAATCCATCCATTCTTGAGCCCACGTCGTAGCTCGTCCCGTCAGCTCTCCAACCCAATCCTCAGATCTCCGAATGTCCCCCTAAAAGGTCTCCAAAACTCCTCAAAACCTCGAAGAAGTTGCCCAAGAGCCCTCATTGGCCCAAACTCCAAGACCAATGAGAATGAAGAGTGTTATTTTGACCTCTAGTGTGGCCAAATTAGCTCCATTTTTACTTAGAGCTTTACAACTATCCTAAACACACTACAGAGTCCCCCTGCCACTCTAGCGGTACGAAGAGATGTAGGCAAGAAGAAGATAGAAGAAGTAGGATCGGCCAAGTCCTCTCGACCGAAGATGATGGCGGTGAAGCCGGGGCCGAAAGCCTCGAAGGAGATTGCAGAACCCATGGCATCGGTGTTGCAGCTGTCGCAGAAGTTGGAAGCTGTGGTGGTCCCAGTATTGATGGAGTTGAACGAGATGGGGCCGATGTATATGCCAAGGTGGGACCCTCAAGCGGACAGGTATATGGAATTGATTCAAATGATGAACCGTCTGGCGTTGGGAAAGGAGGATCAGTCCATCGCGGTGAAGGAGTTGACAGAGAACGTGGACAAGCTGTCCAAAGAGAAAACCGAGATGGAGAAGAGGGTTGAAGAGGCGAAGAAGGCCTACGAAGAGATATGTCGTATTCGGGGTGCGGAGATCCATTTTGTAGAGAAGGAGAATACACATCTTCGGGAGACAGTGCAGGACTTAAAACGAAGATTGATTCAGGTGGATGTGGAGGCACCTGCGAAGCTGGAGAACCTTGCTAACAGATATGCGCAACATCTATTCACACGGTGTGACCGAGTTGAAGTGCAGCGGTTAGAGCAGTTGGTGATAGCGATGGAGAATCTTGGAGTTTGATTACATCATTGAGGATCGACCCGGTAAGAAACATGCCAATGTTGATTTGATGTCTCGAGCATACGATGAGGAAGGAGATCAACCAGTGGATGATACATTTCCAGATGAGGATTTGCTGATGATGGACACCATAACAAAGGTACCGGCTGAATACAAAGGGGATATGGGATTTCATCTCGGAGGGAGAGTTTCCCCAAGGCATGCATTCACGTGAGAGGAATGCATTGGTGAAGCGATGTGAACCTTATACCATCATAGAGGGCGTGTTGTTTCATCAAGGAGCGAGATGGACTACTCGGAAAGGGTTGTTGGAAGGGAGGAGTCAATTCAACTTATGAAGGAGTTTCATGAAGGCTCGGTATGTGGAGGACACTTTGCGGGGAAAGGTAAAGCGCATTTAAGATCCTAGATGCAAAGGCTATCATTGGAAGGGCATTTTCAAAGATTGTGTGGAATTTTGCAAGAGTTGTGATGTGTGTCAAGCTTTTGCTAAAAAGTCCATGAAAACCCCTCCTTTGACATCGGTTCTATTTTAGGTCCTTTTGAGAAATGGGGAATAGATTTTGTAGGACCCTTGAATCTTACTCCTCGGGGTAACAAGTTCATTGTGGTAGCTACATTATCTAACCAAGTGGGTAGAAGCTAGGACCTCTAAAATCTACTAGTGAGGAAGAAGTGGGTAGATTTCTATACGAGAGGATAATAACTAGATTCGGATGCCCTCTAGAAATTGTATCGATAGAGGTGGTGAGTTTGTTGGAAGCATTATACAAGCCATGCTAGGTCATTTCTCCATCAAGGCACGGGTGACTATTTCCTACAAACCAAATGCTAATGGGTTGGCGAGAAGCGGACCAACTATACGCTTTGCATGATGTTGGCCAGGAGGCGGCACATGGACGGGAGCAAGCAAAATTGGGACAAGAGGTCGCATGCTATCTTGTGGGAGTATCGGACGACTTGGAAGACATCAACGGGGTACTCACCTTTCCGTATGGTATATGGTGTCGAGTCAAAGCTTCAATTCAATTTGATTTGACGACCTTCTTAACTATCCAACGGAAGTTAAAGAGGGCGAATGGAGTAGAAGCTATCAAATCAAGGCGTCAACAACTGTTGGAATTGGAGGAGGCTCGAGCCGTGGTATGGTGCGTGTGGAGCGGGCTCAACAATTGCGAGAAGAAGTATCATGATAATCGATTTGCGACGAAGAAGATGAAGATTTTCAAAGAAGGTGATTGGGTAATGCTTTCTTACGACTCCATTAGATATAAAGAGAGCAAGAAAGAAATTTCTTCCAAAGTACTTTGGTCCTTTCATAGTTCACAAGGTGTGGGGAAACTTTACTTACGATTTGAAGGAGTTGGGAGGGCGACATTTTGACCGGGTGAATCACGACAAGTTGAAGCCGTTTCATCGACGATCGAGATTCTTTCACTCGAGGACGGAGTGAAATCTTGGTCCGGGGTAAATGTAAGACCGGGGTTGTACATATAGGATAAAATGAAAGTATATCTAAATTGTGCCTAAGTTTATCTTAGTCATGACTATGTTTAGCTAGTTATGGTTAAGTTGGAGGAAAATATAGAGTAACTTTTGGTGTGGTAGATAAGAACTACTATTTTGTTGTTTAGTATGAGTCAAGGAATAGATTCCATCACATGGGTATCTTGACTTCCCTTGACTTGGACTAGTTTTCATTGGTTGGACTTGGTGAAGACCCCTTAAATCTAGGGGCGAGATTGACTTTGGTACACTAGAAGTCAATTAGGGAGTAGTTGGGCTTCTAGAAGATCCAAGTGGACCAATTGCATGTTGCCATGTACCCTTTTCATTGGGGTTTAAGATCTCTACCTCGTTTAAACTTGGTAAGAGGAAGTTACATGGTGATTACTTGTAGTTCTTTGGGTAAGATTCTAAGTAGTATAAATAGAGGTTGAGAAGCACCTCTCAAGTAGTTTTCAATGGAAGTTAGTTTTGGGAGAAGATAGTGTGGTGATCTTAGTTTTGGGGAGCTTGGTTCTTGGAGACGTCATGTTCGGAGTGGAGCCTTGATTCAATGAAGACTTTGATTACCAAAGTATCCCTTTCCTTTTGAGTGATATCTTACTTTTGGTGATAATGTGCATAATGGAGCTTGGACTTTGAGAGTTTGTGTAAGAGTGAGCAATAGGGTCATGGTCATAGGGTGGGACTAAGTCCTTCTAGATTCATGATGAGCTTCCAAAAAGCCATCGGAGGTAAACTCCAGTGAGAGTCGGCCCGGAGTTCACGGTTATTTCTCCGCCAACCCATTAGCATTTGGTTTGTAGGAAGTAGTCACCCGTGCCTTGATGGAGAAATGACCTAGCATGGCTTGTATAATGCTTCCAACAAACTCACCACCTCTATCAGATACAATTTCTAGAGGGCATCCGAATCTAGTTATTATCCTCTCGTATAGAAATCTACCCACTTCTTCCTCACTAGTAGATTTTAGAGGTCTAGCTTCTACCCACTTGGTTAGATAATGTAGCTACCACAATGAACTTGTTACCCCGAGGAGTAAGATTCAAGGGTCCTACAAAATCTATTCCCCATTTCTCAAAAGGACCTAAAATAGGAACTGATGTCAAAGGAGGGGTTTTCATGGACTTTTAGCAAAAAGCTTGACACACATCACAACTCTTGCAAAATTCCACACAATCTTTGAAAATGTCCTTCCAATGATAGCCTGCATCTAGGGACCTTAAATGCGATTACCTTTCCGCAAAAGTGTCCTCCACATATCGAGCCTTCATGAAACTCCTTCATAAGTTGAATTGACTCCTCCCTTCCAAATGACCCTTCCGAGTAGTCCATCCGCTCCTTGATGAAACAACACGTCTTCTATGATGGTATAAGGTTCACATTGCTTCACCAATGCATTCCTCTCCCGTGAATGCATGCCTTGGGAAACTCTCCCTTCGAGATGAAATCCCATATCCCCTTGTATTCGGCCGGTACCTTTGTTATGGTGTCCATCATCAACAAATCCTCATCGGAAATGTATCATCCCTTTGGTTGATCTCCTTCCTCATCGTATGCTCAAGACATCAAATCAACATTGGCATGCTTCTTTACCGGTCGATCCTCAATGATGTAATCAAACTCGCCAAGAACAACTTCCATCGGCTATCCTAGCCTCGACATTAGGCTTGTTGAAAATGTACTTCAAAGCCTTGTGGTCGATGCGATAGTAAACTTTCCTCCCAATAGATAGTGTCGAAACTTCTTGAGTGAGAAGATCACGACTAAAGCCTCCCTTTACGTCCTTTGAATAGTTTCTCTCGGACTGCACCATCTGTCTACTAGCATAAGCAATTGGATGATCATGGTTATCTTCATCTAACTGGCTTAGAGTGCATCCTATAGCAATGTTTGATGCATCTGTGTAGAGAATGAAAGGTTTACCCCAATTTGGTTTGGCTAAAATAGGAGCCGTTACCAACGCCTTCTTAAGAAGTTCGAACGCCACTCCATCCTTGAGGATTAAATCGTAATCCGTCCCCTTCTTCATGTAAACCGTCAAGGCAAAAGCTTTGTTGGAGAAGGAAAAGATGAACCGTCGATAGTATCCCACCATTCCAAGGAACCGCCTCAACTTGGTAAACGTCACCGGAAAAGGTAAGTCGAGGATGCGTTTCACCTTTTCTGGATCCACCGCTATATCATCCTTGGAGATGATGTGCCTTAACAACAAACCTTCCTCACATCCAAAAATGCATTTTTCTGGATTGAGCGAGGCCTTGGCTTTCTCCAACCGTTGTAGAATTTTGATCAAATGATCAAAATGATCCTCCTTCTTCCCGTATACACAAAAATCATCTATGAAATCTCGCACAAATTTCCCAATAAAAGGTTCAAACACCTTGTTCATGAACCTCTGAAAAGTTGCTAGAGCATTACATAGACCAAAGGGCATTACCCTAAAGGCAAAAGTTCCCCATGGCGTGGTAAAAGTGGTTTTGAGCTGATCTTTAGGAGCAATTTGAATTTGGTTATAACCACTATAACCGTCTCCAAAACTATACCACTCATGACCTGCCACCTTCTCTAGAATCTCATCTATGAAAGGTAAAGGATATTATTCCTTCTTTGTGACAGCATTCAACTTCTTGTAATCTACACATACACGTAGCTTACCATTCTTCTTCTTGACTATCACAATAGGAGAAACCCATTCAGAATTCTCTACCTCATAGATGAAACCCGCATCCTTTAGCTTGTCGATCTCCTCCTTGACCACCACCACGGCCGTTGGTGGATTTATCCGACGTTGCTTCTAACGTCTTGGGACCGAGCCTTCTCCTCTAACTCAATGCGATGAGTTTCTAAGGTTACTTCCTTCAAATCCTTGTAGCTAAAGGCAAAGACATGGATATATTTTCGAAATATATCCAAGAACCTTGACTTCTCCTCCATAGTAACCTTGGGACCAAACTTAAGAGTGGAGAACCGTCGAGTTATCTCATCTTCACTCATCTTCATCTTGTCGGGATCTTTCACCACCCCTGGCCTAGGAAGTAAATCCATTGCAGCAAGAACTTGAACTTGAACATCATCGTCCGAGGTATCTTCGGATGATGTCTCCTCATCGGTCGACATGTTGGTGTCAACCTTTGAAAAACTGCCACTTTCTTCACTCTCAGACTCTGAGTAATCACTCGTAGGTCTATCTGAGTCTGAGACTGTTCCTCCATCACTTGTGAGAAGGACCTTCACTCGATGGTTTTTCGGCCCTATATGAAGATAACCCTTATGCCACCGATCAGTTGTCCTCATAGCCCTCAACCAAGGTCTTCCTAACAACAAGTCGTAGCTAGCCTCCTCAAGCACTTGAAAGTACAACAAGGTTTGAACTCCCATCACGCTTACCACCACCTTGTCCACCACTCCAATGGGTCGCACCTTTTGCTTGTTGGCCATCCCAACAATGATGTTGGAAGGTCTTGAAAGCTTCATCCCCAACTTCTTCAACAAATGTTTCGACATGGCATTCCGGGCAGATCCATCATCCACTAGTACATCCGAAACATCACGTCCATTAATCGTACTTCAATCTTGAGCTTTGAGTGCATACCTCCGAGGCAACGGCATCCACCACTCCTACTCCAATATTCGGCATGGAAGCTTTCCCCTTGGATCGTCGCTTCTTGGTCCTTTTTTGGAGCTTAGGCCTCCCTCAACTCCTTTCTTATCGTAGGATTTAGAGCAATCAATTGGCCAAGAGTTATATTGGCTTTTTGATTCCCCACATCCTCCACCACGTCGTATTTGAAATTTGGGTAGATGAAATGGAGAAATCATCCATTCCCAACTTCTTCCTCGGTGCTCTCGGTTGACTCACACCACTTTGGATCGAGTGTTCCGGCTTGGTTGATCTTCCATTGAGATGGACTCCTCTCGCAAATCTTGCTCTCTTCTTCTCGTGTGCAAGAATATCAACTCTGAAACTTATAGAGCTCTCTCCTTTCTCAAACGTGCATCGATGAGGAAACACATCAATAGGCGCTACTCCCTTATCCTTCGATTGACTTGGAGCAGGGAGTAGAATTGTTGTGTCTAACTCCATCATGTTGTCGAGGATTAGGACAATTTCGTTGGAAATGAGGGCCTCCACAACTAAAGCATGAAACCTGTGAAGTTCCCTTGTGGTGGATTTCCTTTTGGAGGATAATTCCCATATCCTCTAGATCCTCCCCCTACATTACGATTCCTCCTCTCCCATAGTTGTACTACGTTAATCTTGAGATCGTGAGTGTTTACGTGATAGATTTCAACTCATGGTGCAAGTCTACCTTTGGAGAATTTACCTTTCAAGAAGCAACAACATTAGGAGTTACCATTCTAACCACAATAGGTGGTGATGCTTCTGTAGCCACCAAGCTAGAATCATCGTCTTCTAGACTCTCCTCCATTCGAATAGCAATGCGAATAGCCTCAACCTTAGAAGAGGGCTTTTCATATCTCACCATGCTTCGAATCTGAGGTTTCAAACCTGCAATGAAGTTCTTTGTCAACATCGCCACAATCCCCACCATGGTTGGCTCAACCTCGTCTCCACTCTTTCTCAACACCACACGAAAACGTGACTCCAGCTTCTCCGTTCTCTCCACGTATGATCTCACCTTCTCACTCTCTCCTTGCTTCAAAAAGGTGACTTCACACATCAGCTTCTCGTAAGTTTCATCCGGAAGAAAATTTTCAACAAGATTCTCCATCAAACTCTCCCAAGTGTCTTCCTCCACATGCTCCTTCTTGTACTCATTGTACCACTTCAATGCAGAATCCTCCAAGAAGTCGGGCAAAAGGATAGCCCATTCAGGTTTCCTTCTCTCATTGTTTCCTATACATGCCCTCTTGAAGTCTCTCACAAAAGATTCTACATCTTCTTTCTCTCTCCCATAGAACACCGAAAGCTTCCCCATTTCCAACTCCTTTTGTCGTTGTTGTTGGAAATTTATACGGGACTCCCTAATACACAAACAAAACTAGCTCCATTCTAGAGTAATTCATCAATGGCAAAATGAACGGAATTGGTTGGTCCAAGATTGCCATGGCTCTCTCCTCTCCTAAACACACTATGAGCCTTACCCTCATCGACATCTTCTCGATCATTAAAATGATCTCCATCTTGATTAGAACTTGAGCCACCGGAGATTTCAACTTTTCGGTATATGCACTCAATTTATCTTCAAAGCCCTCCACTAGTGACTCCAACAGCTTTTCATGCCACTACACTAGTGTCCTAAGGGAAGTCCGGTCACTCCACAATTTTCACAATAGGTTACACTCTTGGATTCATGGGGAGATGATGGTCCCAGATGAAGGTTTAGCTCTCCCACGTTTCGTCTCTCTCTCAACCTCCGATCTTTGGTCCTCAAAGGACAACTCACAAGCTTATGTCCCTCCTCTCCACAATAGAAGCAACTCTCACGTTTCGCTCTCGGGGAACTTTTTAGTGTCCTCTCTTCAAACTCCACTCGAACTCCCTCGTATTCGAATCATTTGAAACAATCACGTCCAGGGCTTGAGGTATTTTAGACAACCGGATCTTCCAAAGAGTTTGATCTCCCATTTTCCAATGAGTGTCAAGTCATCCTCACTATGCAAAACACTCATGCACTAACTCTCTCGGAATGACCATAAACAAGGGAAAAGCAAATCTGAAAAGTAAAGCGGTTTTGCTCACTTTTATACTCCCCTTTACTTCAGATATCATAACTTTTTTTATAAAAATGATCTCTCAACGAAATTTAAACCCACATGTAGCTTAGCTCCTGATAAACAATCGTGCAAAGTTTCAAATCCTAATTTCACTCTTGCACGAATTGATGAGCTCTGTACACTTTTTCCCGAGAGCTATCTTTCAAAACCCATCAAGACCCTAGCAAATTCTAAACATCATAACTTTTGATCTAGACATGATATGACTGTTATTTAAAGTGCAAAACGTATCCTATCTACTAATCTAAAATCAGTAAAATTCTCAGAAAAACTTTGGAAAATAATGTTTTCCTCCCAAATACGCACTATAGACCTCTCGCCTCATCCCAAACAACACTTAAGTAAACAAAATGTACAAAATAACTTCCACGCCATCATATAACACTACTAGATACACAAATGGTACATTACTATGCATCATGATCTCGGTTCGCTCTTCCCCCACAATCCTCTCCATATGAGTTCTCATCGTTGCGCTCTCACGGGCAAGAAACTGGATTCGAAACATCTCTGCTCCTTCTAGATTGAGGTCCCGGCAACGGAACCAAAAATATGACCTCCGGGCTGACTCTCACTCAGGTTTACCTCCGATGGCTTTTTGGAAGCTCATCATGAATCTAGAAGGACTTAATCTCACCCTATAACCATGACCCTAATGCACACTCTTACACAAACTCTCAAAGTCCAAGCTCCATTATGCACATTCTCACCAAGAGTAAGATATCACTCAAAAGGAAAGGGATACTTTGGTAATCAAAGTCTTCATTGAATCAAGGCTCCACTCCGAACATGACGTCTCCAAGAACCAAGCTCCCAAAACTAAGATCACCACACTATCTTCTCCCAAAACTAACTTCCATTCAAAAACTACTTGAGAGGTGCTTCTCAACCTCTCTATTTATACTACTTAGAATCTTACTCTAGTAACTACAAGTAATCACCATGTAACTTTCTCTTACCAAGTTTAAACGAGGTAGAGATTACAAACCCCAAGGAAAAGGCTACATGGCAACATGCAATTGGTCCACTTGGATCTTCTAGAAGCCCAACTACTCCCTAATTGACTTCTAGTGTACCAAGTCAATCTCGCCCCTAGATTTGAGTGTCTTCACCAAGTCCAACCTATGAAAACTAGTCCAAGTCAAGGAAAGTCAAGATACCCATGTGATGGAATCTGTTCTTTGATTCTTACTAAACAACAAAATAGTAGTTCTCATCTACCACACCAAAAGTTACTCTATATTTTCCTCCAACTTAACCATAACTAGATAAACATAGTCATGACTAAGATAAACTTAGGTACACTTTAGATACACTTACATTTTATCCTATATGTACAACCCTAGGTCTTACAGCCTTGGATTCAGATATCTTAGGTGCTGTAGGACATATTTCCCAGTGTGATACTATTGGGGCCTAGTGCCATGTTACCGCTTTGGTTTCATCCTTGTACGTTTTGATGGGGTCTTCCCATCCCTTTTGTTATTATACTTTGTCTCTTTTAAAAAAGAATGGGAAGATCCCATCAAGCTATATATGGATGAAACCAAAGGGGTAGGAAGGGACTAGGTCCCAATAGCATCACAATATAAAATGTCATATTGCACCTAAGATATCCTCCCTATCTAGTTAAATTGGTCTACATATTACATGAGCATCATAAGAAGCATCAACTAGTACGATTGATATTCTATGGATTACACCAGCTAATACTTTCTTTAGAGGAATTGCTACATATTGACTAAAAAAGTCTATACATCAAGCTAAAAAGAGTGATACCTTTCTCACTAGTATGGTAGGCTCTTGTGCACTCTCTCACAAACATGTCGAAGTTGTTGTCCATAGCTCCATATAACTCGAAAGCCAGAGGAACAAAGAGGTGACATTTCTACATATCCCTATACTTGGAGACCTTGGATATTGCAACTTTACTTGCCGTTCCTTCATATGATGGGTAATCACCCCCTCCAAAACATTGTCATGTGTAGGATATGTAACCACAACGTCTACAACAGTAATCTAGTCGTAACGAACCAAGTGAACCAAGTATAGATCTGCCCTAATCCGAGTCGACTACAAAGTATATCAACACTTCATCCATGTGAGTAATCCACATCCACCCTCTCCTGTCATAGCAAACACCATATCCCTAATGGCATTATGGGTAGCTATCCTCTACCCTCCAAATGGGCATTCAGTCATATGGACTCCTATTGCATATAAGGTAGAAGCACACTCACATGTGGATCAAGCCAAGGCGAAATCTCATCATTGTAGGAAAAAAGTCAAAAAGCTATAAACTAAGTGACATTGAACTTTATTAGTCAACCTTTTGACATAGACACAATGGAGATAGTAACATGATGAAAAATCATGGAAACCACAAGGTATGAGGAATATAACTTGAATATGAGGGAGAAATTTTTTGAAAATTTCAGTAAAATTTGCTCTTGGATATTTCTTGACATCATGTTTGAAATTCTTTCTTGACTTTTGGTGGGAGTTTTTCTCATATGAAATTAATTTAGGTCTTGAAAATTTATTAACCTATTTTTTTTAGATAAATTTCATATTAGAGGTGAAAACATTCATTTTATATGATATGCGCATAAACATATTGAAGAAATATCTATATCTAAGTATCTAAGTTTCATATGTGCAAAATCCATGAAAATCTCAAATTTCATTTCATTTTTTATAATTTGATCATAGATTCCATGTTTATGCAATAAAAATGTTCAAACTCTATTCATATTGTTTTTCTATTCAAAATCTAGTTTAAACCATTCAGCTTTGTTCTTGTTTGAATCCAATGTCATAATTTTTTTTCATTTGTAATGTAAGTTTACAAATCTTGGATGTAAATGTGTTTTTTCTGGAACTAAAAAGGACTACTTGATTGTAATAAAACATATATTATCAATGAAAATGTAAGCTAAGTTAATAAAATCACAAAAAATTATCTAGCATAATCATGAAATTATATATATTTTTGATAAAATATAAAAAGAATGTGACATAGATTTGTATTATATTTCAGATTGACAATATCGCAGAGAGCTTCAAAAATGTTGCAACAAGTATGAATTCTAATTTTCTTATCCTCAAGATGTTTAAATGGATGTGGACCATTGCACAAAATAGTTTGGATTGTAATGCTTTCAACTTGATTTGCCGAAGAGTATTACCATCTACAACCATGCATATTCCTCATCTATTGTTGCAAGCACATTGCTTCGCTTTGAGATTGTCTGACCGTATGGATGTAGAAAAATCTTTCTGAGCCTTGTGTGAATTACTATTCTCTCTTTCTCCTCTTCATCAATTTACATTCGAGATTATTACAATTGGTAAAATTCCAACATAATGAGATCATGATATTTATCAATTGGAACCCTAAATCTTGTCCAAATCTCATAGAGAATTTCTTAACAACCTCATTGTGCTCTCATAAATTTTTTTTGGATTTCTCTTTTTGAGATATCTCATAACAATTTTATAATTATACATTGTAACACAATGTGATATGTAAACCCTTGTGTACTAAAACCATCAGACATCCCAATCCTTCATTCCAATTATTTTCAAATTTCAAAAAAAGTCTTATATCATTTGTTTTACGCACCCTTGCGGGTAGCGCATGAGTACCCACACAACCCCTAATTCTTAGGGACGAAAGGTTAAGGTCTCCGACCATTGGTATGCATTGCTTTGCCAAGCTTCAAGTGCAGAAAATTTTGTTGATGAAAATTTTTGATAGCAAAAGTTATGATCAATGTACTAACTTCGTGACAGTTAGTGCAATCTTGCAATTCTGATTGTGTACACAAAATTCAAGTTTTTGTTTTGTACTCAAAACTCCTCTACTTGAGTTGAAATTTCAATCCAAATACAAGCATGAGTTGTAAATATATGCTTGTTGAATCATATCTCTCAAAACCCTCGTAGGATTCTCATAATTAACCCAAACACACTCCACGGTATGAATTTCACTCTCCAATTTCAAATCACCACAAAAGAGTGACAATCCACTCAATTGCATCAATTCTTGAGCCTATCTCATAGCTTTTGTCTTTAGCTCTCCAACCCTTTCTCCAAATTGGCAAATGGTTTTCAGCAAGACTTCTAAAACTCCTCAAAACTTTGAAAAACTTCACCTAAGTGCACTCATTGACCCCTAACTCCACAACCAATGAGAATGAAGAGTGATTTTTTTTTAGCTCTAGTGTGGTCAAATTAGCTCCATATTAACTAACAGCTCTACAGCTAATTTAAACACATTACTTAGCCATCATATAAAAAACATGAGTTACAATTAATAAACAGTTAAAATAAAAACTCAAAATTAGCTAAATATGAATGGAACTATAAATGAAGTAGAGTTTATAACTTAAAAATAATACTCCTTACCAAAATAATAACAATCAACTCCATATAGCTTGCTTTCAATAAACAATAGTTATGCATTGGAACTCACGTGTTGAAAGTCATCACTACTAACAAATTTAGATTCATATCGCTCAAACTAAATTAAAATGTATATTGTCATGTTCCAAATCGTGCCATAAGAAACAGCTAGAAGAATAATTGGGTCTAGAGAATTCATCACTTGTCACATAAAATTATCTCCAAAGTGATATACTAAGCATACACAAAAATCATCATGATGAAGACACCAGATATTGATCACAAATGTATTGAGCATCGCTACATATGGAGGAACATGTTGTACTCTATCCATATCTCACGTCGGTTCCACTTAGATCAGATGAGTTCCTTAGTCAAGAAAGCAATGTTCTAGATCTGTCCCTTCGCCTTTGTACACTGACCACGCTTTATATTTAATAAGGTCCAAGATAATATCTCTTGAAGCCTTATCAACATCCTGACCTTACAAAATTGATCCAACTGTGTGCTCTTAACAGCCGTACAATGAGCCGTTAGTTATCATGAGTCTACTTGTCATAACAATGACTCTAATGTCATCATCTTCTCATAGTAGCCACATCATAACACAACATCCAATCCCCCTAAACTTGTGCATCCTCCGGTATGCACCAAGAAGTTAACCAAGGTGTGTGATGCATAAGATAAGATCAACCTAATCTTCTACTTTAGCTAGATCCTCCCCATATGATTCATCTTCACCAAAAAGGTGGAACTACTCCTCAACTTGGTCAAAGTTTATCTTGTTATCACAACTTTTAAAGATTTTGATGCGTTTTACTCCAATATTTACCTTCAGCTTTGTATTATCCAACTCTCTTAGCAAATAAGTAGCATTGTCATGAACATTGATCACCACATATGGCCCAAACTATCTCTTCAAAAACTTCCTCAAGGTTCTATGTTGGTTATTTATACTCTTGTCATACATCAACATCCAATCAACTTCTTTAATCTTCTTCGGTCTTAGTCTATAATATTTGTCAAATCTGTACTTGTTTCTAAGGCATGATTCTCAAAGTCTCCCCATTGCCAATTGTATATCATCTATTTGTCTTTCCAATTATAGAATGTAAGGTCCAAGATAATATATCTTGGAGCCTTATCAACATCATGACCCAATAAAATCAATCCAACCATGGGCTCTTAACATCCTTACAATGAGCCATCAATTATCATGACCTAAAATATCCTTGTCATAACAACAACTCTGAAGATGACACATGTCATATCTTCTCATAGTAGCTCCGTCACAACATGACATCGTTTTATATATATATATATATATTCTGTTTCTTCTTCATAATAATTTCACATTGAAATTGATTTTACAATCAAATGTAATGTTGAAATGATGTGTGATTTATTCAAGCTTTTCTAATGCTTGTTTGGATCTTTGTTTGAACTTTTAGAAGTTGTTACTCGTTATATGCTATTCTAAATGGAGAAAAAATCAAAATTTTAAAAATTGTAAACATTAAACTTTCATTTTTGAGTCTTTTCATGTAAGAAACTAAAGTTTTGCAGCTATTTTCATTATGTTGTAATGAAATCATAAATTAATCGCCATGCAAGATATCTCTTGAATTTATTGTAAATGATCATTTGATTTCAATGTGGATCAAGATTGATTATATTTAGACAATTAATTTTAAAAACTTAAAAAATAAAATATTTATTTATTAAAAATTAATTAAGAATATAAATAGCTGAAAAATCATATTTCATAGATACATATAAAAAATTAATATATTGTGTGCAAAAAAAATAAGTTTAAAAATTTATGCATGAAAAATAATCTATTTTGTATGATTTTAGTTTTATACATGTTCATATTATATGTATAATAAAAATTCATGTATCATAAGATAAGTGTATTTTGCTTGAATTTTGCTTGTATTTTGCTTGAATTTTTAAGGATTAAATATGCATAAATTGTGTCAAAATATGTATTTTTATAAATTATATTTGAAATAATTTTGTTTATAAAATTGTTTTTAAAATTTAAATTTTTTATAAAATTTTGTTTTTTAAATTTAAATTTAAATTTATCTATATAAATTTACACAAAAAATATATTTTGGATTACAATTAATTCATGTGAAATTTAATCTTCATTGTCTCCATGAACTTTTGATATATTTTCATACTTATTAAAATCATGTGGATACAGTCAGGGATAATTTCATAATAAGTTATAGGTGAACATGTTATAATATAAAAAAACAGTCATTAGGACAATGCTTATTGTTTCAGTAATGAAACAATGTTAGAGATACTTATTTGAAAATTTTTAAACCATTATTTTTGTAACATGTCACTTAAAAAAAATAAAATGAGATTTGTATTTCTTTTGTGATAATATTTGAATTTTTCTAAAAAAAATTCTAAATCTCATATCAGTTACATCATTCATCTATTTTACATTACACATATAATAAAATTTTTAAAGAAATATTTAATTAATCTTATTTTTGATCAAATTATATATATATATATATATATATATATATATTTATTTATTTATTTATTTATGTTAAAATCATACACCATCATCATTTTTTTGGGTGCATGTAACATAGTGTTATTTAATTCAATAGATTTAAATTTAAAAACATTTTTACAAATTAGCATAAGTGGTTTACACTTGATTAGTTCATTATCCAATTTATTATTATCAAGTTACATTGGCAAATTTTTCTCATAAATTTAATAAACTAGGTTGTTTTTTTTGTAAATGTGATCTTAAATGTATGATCACAACTCAATATAATCACATTATTATTGTAAACAATCGTGGGATTATAATGAGGTTTCTCTGTTTATGGGATATTTGATGGCTATGAAATTTATCAAACCTTTGCTTGTAATATTTTTTTTAAAAAAAACTGATACTCTTGTGTCATTGAACATAAGTGGTAACAAGGAAGTATCATGGAAGACAACCACTTGAGATCTTTAGCACTAAAGATGAATGGTAATTGAAGAATTGAAACTTACCAAAAATTGAAAAAGATGCAAATATGAACTGTCATTGACATGTGTATCAGCATTCACAGTTCACATTCTACTTGCAAGAAAAGTATTTGTAAACTTTACATCTAGTAATAGCATCAAGTTAGATATAAACTGTGCATTGATATGTAGAATAAACATGATAAGAATTCATTGTAAGGTTGATTCAAACCTCTGAAGGAAGAAATAGTTATTCATAACTTTCACATGAGGTGAAAATCTTACAATTCTGCATATTGATCCACTTATTGTTTTTGTGTTACAAGTGCTCTTGGCTTTGGTGGAAATGGGTGTTGACCACCCATTTCCACCATGAATTTGAATGAGTTCTGATCAGATGATCCTTTTAATTTTATGAACATGGGAGAAATGTTACAAATTACCGTTGTGAACAATATAATCATAATAATGATGTCAACAGTGTGAACTACAGTACAAGTGATTTATTTAGTTTGAGATAAATCTACTGCGGTCATGAAGTGTTGGTCCTCTTCAGGCATTCGGACATGTGAGTGTCCTTCGTCCGAGCTGATGAAAATCTAAATGTTAATTATTCAATCTGCCAGATGGTCTGCAGGAACTAAGAAGACCTTAGAGTATGGAGTAGAAAGAAGTGCAACTCGCAGTGTGGCACCTACTCCTACACTAATGGAGGCGGTGCACCCAGTACTCAGGGATACGAACTGTACTCTACAGAGCAGACACACATACATCACATGATGAGGAAGTAAGGCTTTTCTCTTATTCCTTCGGAGATTCTGGAGGTAAAGCTTTACTCCTCCCTTTTGCTATATATTTCTTACTTCCTCCCATGAATCTATAGTCTGGAGATACCGTTCTGCCATATCTCCTCGCGCATACACCTGCACGAAGTACTGTAACCTGACATATGTGAATTGATACCTTAAAATTGCAATTCACGTGCCACTCCTTTCCGCACTATTTTTTTTACTTGGATGGTATATAGCATATTTGAAGATGGAGGCATTTTCTTACGATCTTCCATCCCTTGCACTGCTATGTTTGGAAGCACGGTCTTCAGTCACATCACACACCCCAAAAGTCCAAGGCTATTGGTCTCTTAACGTACATTGGTTTAATTTCTTTTATAGATATTATTATGACATACCATATATGTTTTATCCCCCGAGGTAGACATGAGCTGATGTCTCTTTCCTCTTTGTACACCGATTAGACTAGAGGTCTAGAATCTACCTTGATAGACCAATAATTTTAGCAAGCTTTACATTCATTCTTAGTGGATCCGGCTATTCTTTGTACTACTAGGATTCGTATATGCTCTTGTTAGGACAAGGTTGTAGGTTCATGAATCTTGGCTCGACCATGCATCAAGTCTTTCTGACTTGTACCAACTACTTTTTCTACAGTGATAAGGTTCCGTTTTGGCTTGGTCCATCCATCTACATCTTCATTACTCACATACGAGTTTTGTATTACCTTAGATGTAGCAAATGTCCATATGACTCGTTGTCCATTCAGAAAGCACAAAGCACAGTATAATTACCCATGATGCCATTAGGGATGTGATGTTTGCTATGGCGCAAGAGGTTGGATACCTCATATGGAATGAGCTTGGTATGCCTTGCAATCAACTAAGGTTAGGCATATCTATACTTGGTTTGGGAGGACTAGATTATTGTTGCACACGTGGTGGTTATCGATCCTCCACGTGACACAGTTTCAAAGGGGATTATTACCCATCCTCTTGGATGCCCGACGAGTAGAGCGGTAGCAGCCAATGTCTCCAAGTATAGAGGTATTTAGAGAGGTTACCTCTTTGTTCTTTTAGCTTTGGACACCGACTTGGACATGTTCGTGAGATAGTATGTGAGAGCCTACCATACCATGTGGCAATGATATCACTCTCTTTAACTTATTGTATAGTATATTTTAAGTAACATATTTCCATTGATATATAGAATGCACTAGCACAAGAGAATAATAGCATTAGGTGATGATTCTTCCTATGGTCTGTTGTTTGTAGACAGTTTGACCTAGATAGTTTATATATCTTAGGTGCAGCAACACGTATTGTGATGCTATTGGGGCTAGCCCATGTTCACTTATTGTGTTCATCCTTGTAGGACTTGATGGGGTATTCCCATACCAAAAAAGACTATTTACTTGGAAAATTGTTTAGAGGGTACATTTTAAGCGATGTACACCCTTTCTCGCAGTAAGAAATGTTTGATTGTGAAATTCACTCAGTCCTATAAATGCTTGTTATATTCGGTCATGGTTGATCCGCGAACGGATATTACAGTACAGTAGAAGTTATTCTTGTGTGCTGGCAGCCTTCTTGTTGACGATAGGATGTTCCAAAACGTTAAAGATTCATGTGATTTCTGTTGCGAAACTACCAGCAGTTGAGCTGGAAGTATAAGTAGAAGCATAGTCAAATTTCATTTTATCTTTTTTTTGTTGGGGAAACGCGTAACCCCAACTCATGAATAAATATTTTATTCTCCGCCTGTGCAGGAAGACTTTTCAGTGTATGGTGGACTTTTTTATTTCCGGGTAAAGTGGAGGGAGGTCATCTGTTTAAAACCTGCAGCATGAGTCCCGTTACAGCTTGGGACTTAGAAATGATTTGATCATGTACTTAGTGGATTGCACTCACCACAGCAGCAAGCAGCTCGCCAACTTGGAGACAACTTTTCCCATTCTAGCGCAAGCTTAGATTCAGTCAGATATTGTAAATTGATTCCTGATCACAAGCTAGCTGATTTAGACTTCTGCATCTGGTAGACTAGAACATGGCCGAAATAATTACAGTGGGTACAATTGCTAGCTCGTTTTTGCAAATTCAGACACTCGTACAAGATCTTCGTCGTTATGTGAAAGGAGTCTTAAGAAAGAAGAAGGAATGCGATGATTTTGTGAAGTTCATCGAAGAAATCGGTGAGTGTTCAGTTCTCCAGCTGCCCAAATTAATTCATTCGTTGAATCAATTTCGTGTGTTTACAATACTCTAGCAGGAGTTTTACAAGTAGTCGGACTCATGAACTCGCAATTTGTTTCTGAGAGTACATGTCAAGAATATATCATCAAAAAGACAAACGTCGAGTAATCCGGACCTTTTCTTAACTTCTAAATTCTTCGGGTCCTAGGCCTACGATTAATTGCCACAGATGTGCCTGTGACTGGGTATTGTATATGAGCGAAGCTAGGGATCTTGGGCTGGACACAAGCTATAGCTACTTATCGGTCAGATCTGTAAAAGTTTGTCGTTTCACAAGAAAGCCTGGACACGCCTTTGCCGTCACCTGCACATCATGTCATGGGTAGACACCGTTTTGTTCTTGTTTTGATTGAATGCTAATTGTGGGCTTTGATTGGAACGAGATCTGCAGAAAGAACTCTGCTGAAGCAACGGAAGTTACTGGAAGATGCTACAAACGATGCCACAAACAACAAAAATGACGTGATGAAAAGGATGAAGATCCTGCTGCACGAGCTCGCAATGGCAAGAAAGCTGGTGAAAAGGTTAGCCAACCCGATCAAGTGTATGCTGCCGGCTACAGAAAAGCTCGAAGCTCGTAAATTAAAAATTAATGAGACAATCGGTCTGATGACATTCCATCAAACATTTCGCGAGGAGACGAAGTCTGACGTAAGTTTCATGGACACTTCACCACAGCAGCATGCATTCCTCAGTTCTCCATTGTAGATTCAGTCTCTGATCAAGAACTCTGGACACAAAAACTTATCCTTTTCAAGTTATTTGTCATTTCAAGTGCGAACTGAAACATGTTGCAATTTAACCGAGAGTCCACAAGGGGAGGATGGGTACACAGCATGTCACTTTTCAAACTGATAACGTCACCTTCACCTTCAGAAAGCATATCAACTATCTTTAAACGCAGGACTCAGTGGGACAGATCAGGTTATATGAAACTATGAGACTATGGAAATGTACACTCCAGAGTCATTCGTTTCAGTATTATAGATAGAACCATCACATCAAATTGACTTCTCTCTGTATCTTGTTTTCCCTTTCCTATCACCCAAGGCAACGAAATCATTGCTCTCATACAACTTGTGTTTACAATCTTCTAGGCTCCGCTATCACCGACTGTCGGACAGGAAATTGAATGTGGACTTGACCCTGGCGTAAGCTCGAGTGCATATCCGCTCCAAGCATTCGTAGGTGATGGCAGCTACACTGAGTATTATGAAGTCATTTATGGAAGGTAGTGCCTGTGCATTCAACTCTCGATGTGTAGATGTGATGAGAATGCACAGCAATGGAGGTGAACTACGAAACCATCGCAGATAACCTCAATATGATCATACCACGTATAGTGCATGTGCTCCACATTAAAACCGTCTCATCTCAAGTTTAGCTTACGCAGATGGTCTCTAGAGCAGTGACGTTGCTGGACATGAGCAGCATTCACTGGTAGAAGACTTCGTTTATATGAATAAATTCTACGGGAAAATTTGTTTGGACGCATCTTGAAAATTCCACGTGATAATAGAAACAAGCAAGCATACATTTTGCCGAGATTATTAGATGCAAGGTACTTGTTTGCGTGAAATCGTCTTTCCATTCGTGCACTTACAGTCCAGTCTATTATCCTGAGAGATGTACATGGAGCAGTCTTGTCAAAACATTTCAGATCACATGAGGATATATGTTCAGTGCATGACGTGCCATCCCATCATCGTAGTTCAACTGGTCCACTGGAGCACGACTCCTGACATTGACGATGAGTCATTCCAGTTCTGCAGAGAGTTGAACGTCCACATAATGCAGTCACGTACAAGCCGTTGGGCCCTAGTTTTTCCTAGGGCAAAAGTGACACACCGATAACAATGATAGACAAGAAAGATAAGAGATTTTCAGCAAAATTGAAGATTTTTTGAACCAGGTACCGACAAACCGTGCTCTAATACGAACAGGGTGATGTATAGTCTCTCTTTATGTAATTTATTATCAAAGGTACCTGAATTTTAAAGTTAAGTTTAGAGTGGGGTGACCATTTACATTATATATTTCAGAAATGTAAAATTCACAGGGTTATCATTTTTTATCTCAACATTCATAACAATGTTTGCTAAATAGGATTTGCATGTTAGATATAAGTACTCATATACAGTGTGACAGTCCCGAAATCTTTGAATAACAACGAATAATTTATGTGGATATTGACAAAACTTGGTCATTTAGTCTCAACGTTGGCGCACTATGGGGAAGACCTCTGGTGGATAATGAACTTGGACCTGAAGTGACTTTAGTACTCCAGGCCCAAGTTCATTATCCACCACCAAATTGTGGCGGGCACTACGACCTGCATTTGTCGATGAGATAATTCATCTATATTTTATATTCAATTGAAAGATAATAAAATCGCTGTCTCGCACCGCGTTACAAGTGAGATCAGAGTAAGGACAATGACAACTGTCCACACTGGGAAGAGTTTAGTGAAGAGGATGGACCGACAGAACCTGTATCTGAACCTAACGAATTGAGAAGAATGAACTACGGTACGACTTCTCTTTGAAACCCACAGGAGAAATGATATGTGGGTACCCTCTTGTGTTATCCACCCTCTTCGCACCATCTACTTTCTCCACAGCGATGAGGTTCCGTCTTGGCTTGGTCCATCCATCTACATCTTCCTTACTCACATGTGAGTGTGGTATCACTTTAGATGCAGCAAGTGTTCATATGACTCGTTGTTCATTTGGAGGGTAGAGGATAGCTAACCATGATGCCATTAGGGATGTGATGTTTGCTATGGCGCGAGAGGGTGGATACCTCACATGGAGAGAGCGTTGGTATGCCTTGCAGTCGACTAAGGTTAGGGCAGACCTGTACTTGGTTTGGGAGGACCAGGTCACTATGGCTGATGTGGTGGTTACCGATCCTACTAGAGACACAGTTTCAGAGGGGGTGATCACCCATCCTCCAAGATGGGCGGCGAAAAGTGGAGCGGCGGCAGATAAGGTCTCAAGTATAGAGGTATGCAGAGAGGTCACCTCTTTGTTCCTCTAGCTTTGGAGTTATATGGAGCTATGGACACCGACTTCGACATGTTCGTGAGAGAGTGCTCGAGAGCCTATCATACTAAGCGACATGGGGTATCACTCTCTTTAGCTTACTGTATAGCCTATTTTAGGCAACGTGTTTCCATTGCTCTACAGAGAGCACTAGCTAGTGCAATCCATAGGAGAGCAATCACGTTAGATGATGCTTCTTCGGATGCTCCTGTTGTTTGTAGACCTTTTGACTTGGATAGTTCAGATATCCTAGGTGTTGTAGGACATATTTCCTAATGCGATACTATTGGGGCCTAGCCCCATGTTACCGGTTTGGTTCCATCCTTGTACGATTTGATGGGATCTTCCCATCCCTTTTGTTATTATACTTCGTCTGGTTTTCTTGTGGGAAAACTTTAAGGATATGAACTCTTCAATTACGGGAATGATCGCCGGACGATTATGCAAGAAGCAAGAATTGCTTCATCACGGTCTATGGTAAGACTTCACACTTGAGCTAATTTGATCATTTCCCATATCTTTCTTTTCGTAGCTAATCAAGGAATATTGAGGTCTTTCCTTGATGATTCAGAAAGGATTCCATGTCTTTGACTTTAGGTTCAAATCCTTGAGGCTTAAGGATTTGAAGCAAGTAACTTTATAAACTCATCGCATTGATGAGCATTGGGAAAGCTCGTCCAATACCTTAGAAACAATGTCGAATAAGTCCACCTACGGCTGTGGTTGTGAAGGAGAATATCTACAAGCTAAATGAGTTCGGTTTCATCTATGAAGTATAGAATTTTGCATGGGTTTCTCTTATTGTGATATTCAAGAAGATTAATGATAAGCTACGTGTATGCGTATATTACAAGAAGTTGAATGATGTCACAAAAAATAATTATTATCCTTTACCTTTCATATATGACATTTTAGAGGAGGTGGCAGGTCATGAGTGGTATAGTTTTTGAGATGGTTATAACCAAATTCAAATTGCATTTGAAGATGAGCTCAAATCCACTTTTAACACGTCATGGGGAACTTTTGCCGTAATGAGGGTAATGACTTTTGGTCTATTGTAGCATTGCATAAACCAGTAACTTTTCAGAGGTTCATGAACAAGGTGTTTGAATCTTTTATTGGAAAGTTTGTACGAGATTTTATATATAATTTTTGTGTGTACATGAAGAAGAAGGATTATTTTGATCATTTGATCAAAATTCTACATCGTTTGGAGAAAGCCAAGCCTCGCTCAATCCGGAAAAATGCATTTTTGGATGTGATGAATGTTTGTTGTTAGGGCACATCATTTCCAAGGATGGTATAGTAATCAATCTAGAAAAGTTGAAACATATCCTTGACTTGCCTTTTCGGTGATGTTGATTTAGTTGAGGCATTTACTTTGTGTGTTTGGGGTTACTATCAAATGTTCATCTTTTACTTCTCCAACAAAGCTTACGCCTTGATGATTTACATTATTTACATGAAGGAGATGGATTCAAGGATGGAGAGACAGTGGTGGTGTTCTAACTTCTTAAGGAGACATTGGTAACGGCTCCTATTTTATATAAACCAAATTGGGATAAACCTTTCATTCTCTACACACATGCATCAAAAATTGCTATATGATGCATTCTAAGTTGGTTAGATGATGATAATCATGATCATTCAATTGCTTGTGCTAATAGACAGATGGTGCAAGCTGAGAAAAACTGTTCAGTAATAGAAAAATAGATTTTTGTGACATTCTCACTCAAGACATTTGGACACTATCTATTGGGAGTGAAATTTACTATTGTTATAGATCACAAGGCTTTGAAGTTAATTTTCAACAAGCCTAATGTTGAGGGTAGGAAAGACAGATGGAAATTGTTAATAACAGAATTTGATTACATCATTGAGTATCGACCCAATAAGAAGCATGTCAATGCCAGTTTAATGTTTCGGGCATTTGATGGGGAAGAAGATCAAGAGGTGGATGATACAATTCAAGATGAGAATTTGCTGATGATGGATACCATAATGAATTTACCAATGGAATTCAAGGAGATATAAGATTTCATCTTGGAAGAAGAGTTTCCCCAAGGCATGCATTCATGGGAGAAGAATGCATTGATGAAGAGATGTGCATATCTTATACCATCATAGAGATTGTGTTGTTTCATCAAGGAGCAAATGGATTGCTTAGAAAACCTATTGGGAGTGAGGAGTCAATTCAACTCATGAAGAAATTTCACAAAGTCTCAGTATGTAGAGGACATTTTGATGGAAAAGTAACTACATTTAAGATCCTAGAGCAAGCTATCATTGGAAGGGAAATTTTAAAGATTGTGTGAAATTTTGCAAGAGCTATGATGTGTGTCAAGCTTTTGCTAAAAAGTCCATGAAAATCCCTCTTTTGACATCAGTTTCTATTTGAGGTTCTGTTGAGAAATGGGAAATAGATTTTGTAGTACCCTTGAATCTTACTCCTGATGATAACAAATTCATTGTGTTAGCTATAGATTACCTAACCAAGTGGATAGAAGCTAAAACTCTAAAATGTACTATAGAGTTTGAAATAGATAGATTTCTCTATGAGAGGATAACAACTAGATTTGGATGACATCTAGAAATTGTATTAAGACAGAGGTGGTGAGTTTGTTGGAAATATTATACAAGCCATGTTAGATCATTTCTCCATCAAGGCACGGGTGACTAGTTCATACAAACCAAATGCTAACGGTTTGGCAGAGCAAACCTATTAAACATTTTGCATGATGTTGGCCAAGGATGCAGACATGGATGGGAGCAATCAAAATTGGGACAAGAGGCTACATGTTATCTTGTGGGAGTATCAAATGACTTGGAAGAGATCAAGAAGATACTCATCTTTCCATGTGGTATATGGTGTCGACTCAAAACTTCCAATTGAATTTGATTTGAAAACCTTTTAAACTATCCAACTGAAGTTAAAGAGGACGAATGGAGCATAAGCTATCAAATCAAATATCAACAACTCTTGGAGTTGGAGGAGGCCTGAGCTGTGGCCATGGTACTTGTGGAGCAAGCTCAACAATTGCAGAAGAAGTATCACGATAATCGATTTGGGATGAAGAAAATGAAGGCTTTCAAAGAAGGTGATTGGGTAATATTTTCCGACTCCGTTAAATAAAAGAGAGGTAGAAAGAAGTTTCTTCCAAAGTATATTGGTACTTTCATAGTTCAAAAAGTGTGGGAAACTTTACTTACAATTTGAAGGAGTTGCGAGGATGCCACTTTGACCGAATGAATCATGACAAGTTGAAGTCATTTCCTCGACGATGAGATTCTTTCACTCCTAGGACGAAGTGAAATCTTGGTCATGGGATAAATGTAAGACCCATGGTTGTATATATAGAATAGAATGTAAGTATATCTAAAGTGTGACTAAGTTTATCTAGATCATGACTATGTTTAGTTAGTTATGGTTAAGTTGGAGATAAATATATGGTAGCTCTTGATATATTAGATGAGAACAACTATTTTTTTGTTTAGTAGAAATCAATGAATAGATTCTTTCACATGGATATCTTGACTTTCCTTGACTTGGACTAGATTTTCATTGGTTTGATTAGAGTTGAGATTGACTTGGGTACACCAAAGTCAATTGAAGAGTAGTTGGAATTCTAGAATATTCAAATTGATCAATTGCATGTTGTCAGGCACTCTAATCATTAAGATTTGTGATCTCTACCTAGTTTAAACTTAGTAAGAGAAAATTACATGATGATTATGGGTAGGTTGAGAATCACCTCTCAAGTTAGTTTTGAGAAGTGAGCTGTAGGAGAGATCTTGTTTCGGAAGCTTGGTTTTTGAGAAGTCATGTTTGAGAGTTTTGAAAATTCAATGAAGATGTAGTGACACGGCAATCTAAAGATGAGCAAGAATGTAGTCTTCAGATTCGTTCCCAAGGGAATAAGGGATCCGAATAAGGTTTCAAGGAAGTGAATGTGAGTTTAGACTTCTTTAGGGTTATGTACCTCACAGTCTGAAGAGTGACATGGTAGGACTATCACAAATCCTGTCCCATGGAAAATAACAGTCCCATCCAAACAAAAACACACACACACAAGCGACACATGTGTTTGATAGTTTCATAAATTGGTGAAATCACCGTTTACTAAGTGATCTTTTCCTTACAAGCTGAAGTCGAGGCGATGCTCTAAGCAAAGTATGTCTGGGTGACACTACACAATGATGGCTCTTGGATAAACGTCTGGTTATCTTCGCAGGCGTCAAATACCAATCGAGGCCAACAACATGTTGATCACACCAGCTTCCTGAAGCTCGTTCTATCCTGACTACAATTGCGGTTCAATCAATTGGACACTTGCAAAGAAAGAAGATCCTCCCTCTTTATTCCTACGACTATTTATACAGAATTTCCTAACTTCTACTCCTAACTGCTTCTTACACGGATAGCTCTCTCCTAAATCTTCTCTGTCCATCTAAGCCGCTCGATTGTATCTCCAATTAGTGCGTGAAGGCGTCGATTCCTATACATCTGTCATGGGTAATCTCGGAAATCTCGACCCAAGGCTTTATACATCTTCTTCCTTTGATCCTTCGAATCTCCCGGATTCTCCATTGCGGCCATCAACTGCTCTAACCGATGCGTTTCTACTCTATCACACCGAGCGAACAGATGTTGCACGCACCAATTCGCTAGAGTTTCCAACCTCGCAGGTGCCTCCACATCAACTTAATTTAACCGCCTCTTCAAATCTTGTGTTGCCTCCCAAAGATGCAAGTTCTCTTTCTCTACGAAGCTAATCTTTGCATCCCGAATACGGCAGATCTCTGTAAAGGCCGTCTTCGCCTCTTGAATCTTCAGCTCCAAGTTGGCTTTCTGTTTGGACAACTTGTCCACATTCTCTGTCAATTGCCGAAGAGTGTTAGTTTGGTCCTCTTTCCCAATGGCCAGTCGATTCATCATCTGGATCAAGTCCACGTAGCCGTTTGCTTGAGGGTCCCACCATGGCATGTACATTGGTCCCATCTTGTTCAATTTCAACAACACCGAGACCACCAGCGTCTCTAATTTTTGAGACAATTGCAAAACAAAAATCAAGTGTTTAGCAATTTCCTTCGTCGCCTTGACCTTCGAACGAGACGGCTTAGGGAGCGCTACTTCATCCACTTTCTTCTTCCCTAATTCCCCCTTCTTGACCGTTGAAAGGCGCAAAGTACTATCTTCTTCTACCATCCGCTTCCTCTTTCGAGATGTGTCAATCACTTCCAGATCTGAATCCGAGTTAGGTTTCTCCTTTGTGATTATCCTGACTTCTCCAGTTCATCGTGGTTTGGGTGGTGCACTAATCCCCATGCTCCTCGTAGACCCACTGCTGGCATCGTTAATGTTTATTTCAAGGTCTGAGAGTCTAGACTCCAATCGGTATAGTTGCCTTTTCCTATGAGTCAGTCACTCCATCTTCGCGTAGAGGTGCACCAAGAAAGACGAGAGATACACTACACTTTTGTCATCCTCTCTCAATTTAGTTGCCATCGGTTGTACATTCTTTGTGTGAAGATCTCTCCCAGTTAATCCAAATAGTTTCTCCCACAAAGCCTTCCATAATCCGCACCTTATGCATGCTGACATACGTCGTGCGTTGTGGTGAGAACAACTGGTTCAACGTAAAAGCGATCTTCCTCCTAAATACATTTTTTATCAGCTCAATCTTAACTCCATTCGTCCCCTTCCACTCTCGAGGGTTGGACCACTTAGCCTCATCAAACGTAAAGGCATTGTGCATTGTTGATCCCTCCCAATCTACCCCATCTTTATACTCCTCGTAGGTCCGTCCCAACGCCTTTGCCCACAACTTCTCATCCCACTTCTTTGGTTGTGCCCTACTCCCAATTGCTAGCGTTGTCTTTCCTCGTTGCACTTCATCACATAGCTTGGGGTATACATAGTCCCATCGCCATGATAGAAATGTGCCGCCTAAATTCTTTAGCCGCAGCAATTCCGCCGGAGTCTAATCTGCCATCAAAATGAGCGGTTAAATTCTCCCCATGGTCGCACTTCATCCTGACGGTACTCTCATGGTTCAACGCTTTGACATTGTATCTACTTTTCTCTCATGCTTCTCTGGTTCCGTAGATTCTTGGCATAGATCTTTGTGCTCGATGTTTCTGAGACCCGCCGACCGATTTATGCAACCTAATTTCCTATTGACTCACTCATGTGAATTTGCTAGCTCTATTCTTACACAACTAACTTCCATATATTCAGACGAATACACTCATTAGGTCCCGAATATATCACTTTATTGAAGAAAATCAAAAAAATTCCTACATATCATAAGAACTATGCTCCTCCACAAGACTTTGATCATCAAAGTATCTCTTCCTTTGGAGTGATATTTGACTCTTTGTGAGAGTTTGCATAATGGAGTTTGGAATTTTAAAGTTTATTTAAAATCATGCATTAGGGTCATGGTCATCGGGTTGGACCATGTCCTTCTAGATTCATGATAAGCGTCCAAAAAGCCATCGGAGGTAAACCTTAGTGAAAGTTAGCCTGGAGATCACATATCGGTATACCCAAAATGATCAACAAAGGAATCGATGTAGTTTATATGATCCCCGAAGTGCCTAATGTCTATGTGATCATCCTCACATGCACATTCCAACTGGTCCAATTATAATCTTTGTGCATCTTTTCCACGTGGGTCTTTTTGCCTTGCAAGGTAAAGAGACAATGATACACCACATGATGTATCACTTACCGCTCTATGCGGATCCCATGAGAAAAAGTGAGCTATAACTACCACAAAGAGAACGATAACAATACATGGTACTCCATCATATATCTCCTCCCACCTACACAATCACAACCCGCTAACGCACGACCTCACATGAGAAAATGCTAACTATTAAAACCCTAAAGTCTAGAAACACTCATAATTTTCTTTTCTGATCTCCATAATTTTCCAACTAGGTTTTAATAAAACCAAGATAGGAAAAAGAATAAAAAGATTGGAATAAAAAAAATCCAATCCATATGTCAAATTTGAGAAAAATCACTCAAAATTCTGAAAATAAGACATTCATTAATATCTATGTATACAGTTCTCTATAGTGTTTAATTTAGGTACCAATGGAACTGAAATTGAAAAACAAATAGAATTTTCTTGTCACTTTCAACTTTGAGTAAAGTATAACTCCACAATGTGTGAATAACTAATCTTGATCTTTTAATTTACTTTGCTCTCCCCATCACTCCTATAATCCTCATATTCATATATCTTAGGGAGACTCTACTATACTTGCACAAATTATTCTACCATTTGTTTTGTACCATTGTTATGATTTTTGTCATCTTTCTATTTATTTCAATCATGATGGTTTTATCTTTGTTGTTGTTTTGATCGTGATAGCGCATTTCAAGATTGGATAAAATAATATTTGATTTGAATCAAATAATATAGATAAAGATATATTATAACCTTGAAAAAGTTTTACTTAAATTTTCCATCTCATATTAGGTGTTTTGTTTTAAATAAAAAGAATCAGCGCTTGAACAATGTCATTAGAGTGTACTCAATGGGAAGAAAAAATCTTTCTGCATTGACTAAGAGTTGATGTACTTGGAGATATATATAACAAGTAGTTATCAACATTTTCTAAGCTAACATCTAGTGGAATGTTGGGGATTATAAAGATTGTTGTTCATTCCCCTATTTTTTATGCCAAGGATTTATTAGCGTTGGTATGTCATCATTCAATATATTACGATTGCCAACCACATTTTGCAAAAGGAAAGTGGATATGTTTGTTGCTTCTTGTATCGATGGGATTAAGACCGCCCTACAAATGAAACTTGGCAAGTTGTCATGACTATATTGATAGAGTATGAGTGAGGCCAGCATACGAGCATATGAGGATGTCATTAAGTGTGACAATGTTGGATAATATGAGTGTTGTCTTTGATTTGGTTAGACCTTCAAGAAAGGTTTATCAACCTCAACAATTGTTGTTGGATTCTTATGCATAATCTTTTATGTTGGACAAGGATGCACTGTTTGGTCTTGGTTTGCAAAAGACCGATGTGAAGAGATATCCATCTCAGATTCAGACATCTCTTGGAGCTTTTAGTGATGCATTGCCACCATACATCATCCGGTTGGAGTTGACTCTACAAGTCCAATCAGATCATATCATAAAAAAATCTATGACCGACCACGTGTTATTGCCACATTTGCAAAAGCCCTATGATGTATTGGTGGGTGTAGCAATGTTATACCAACGGGCTTTACCATTAATTATTGAGTGAAAACCACCTCTCATCGACCAAGCTCAAAATATGATGAGGGATGAGTGAGTCAATTATCTGTGTGGTTTATTATCAATTTTAGCCCTTTACTAAATAGAGGTTAATCATATATTGCATCCTTTAGTGTTGGTGTTTCTTGGCCCAGTGAATTATTAGAGGGAAACATGGATGCAAATGACAATCCATGTCTTAAGAATATTGTTACCGTTTCAATTATTTGTGAAGTTGTGTCATCCACATTGGATGAGTTACTAGATACTTCATGAATATTAGGCAATATTAACTTATACATCAAGCTTAGAATAAGTCTTTTGCTTCAATGATGGAGAAGAAAAAGGAAGTTATTCCCACTTCCATATATTGTCATATTTGGACACAACACACCTTTTTTTGACAGAACCAAGAGGATTGTTTGGAATTCCCGTTCTCATTTTTTTCAAACGCAAATTCTATGGAAGTACAGTTAGGAGATAAGAGATTCCCATCTCAAACATCGAGAGGATTATAGGAAGTTGTCTTGTTGCACACTTCCATTGAACTAATAGTCTCAACCGGAAAAAAGACAAGATATTAGTCGCATTGATGGCATACAGAAAAATATATAAGATGTCAAAATTAAAATTAAAAATTCAATTTTTGTGTTGAATTATAAACAATTACTATTTTAAGAATATAATGTCAACAGATGTTTCTAAAAAAATTAGATTGATAAATAAATCTATCAATTAGTTCATATTAAATAGATTTTATATTATTCTAACCTTTATAGAGATAACACAAGAACTTTTTTTAATCTATTGTTAAAAATGGAAAATATTAGACGTATGTGAAATATTCAAGTGATCATAAGTAAAATTCACATATCTTGATTAGTACGTGCTCTAAGTAAAAGTTCATGATTCCAACCACCACTAGACATTTATTTAAGTCAATGTATAACCTATCCATGTTCATTTGACACACTCAACAAATATTACTCAACTTTCAAAAATTTATGTATACTTCAAATGAAGTATACACAAAATTCTATTCTGAAATATTAATATTTGAAATAGTTGAATGTATATATGAAAGCTAAAGAGAAATTTTATATACAAGTTAATTTAATGAGAAGCTTGGAAAATCATACATAATACGATGATGCATGGTCATTTGTTGATATTTCTTATTTATATGAAAATTTGATTAAAAATTACTTTACTTTTAAAATTTAGTCAATAAAATATTTTTTTTCAATTTATAATAAAAATTTCATGTATAACATGAATAAAAATTAATATTAGTTTAATTATAATAATATTAAAATTCGTTAAAAAATTTATAAACTAAATATTCATATTGATTTTAAAATGTCTAAGTTCCTTAGTAAAAATATATATATTTGAGATAAAATCTATATATAATATTAAATAACAATATCAAATATTGAATTTACTTTTAGTTCTTGATTAACTCTAGTTAGATATTGACTAGGGTTAGTTGACACTACTATATAAGAAGTCTTGTGGAAGTTCTTTGTGACACACTAGAGCTCATTCTTACATTCTGATTTCATAGAACAAGAGAGAAAGCTTAAGATCAATAAAATGATTTGTGTGTTTCTATGGACGTAGCCTCAAGGACATGAATGTACTACTTTGGTGCATGTGTGACTCATTGTTTGCGTCTCGGATCAACAATTGGTATCAGAGTGAGATCAAGAGAATGAGAGCAGAGGGCGAGAGACAAAGATTTATTTATGACACGACAGCTCAATTGGAAATTCATTTGAGTCATGACCAGATATAGAGCCTCGGGTCGGGACGGACTCCTATAGACACTCCAACGAGAATACACACGTCTGACGCAGTCCTTTTGAATCTAGGTCATTTCGCATTCTTCCCCACATGAATCAAGTCTCTAATCTTATCTCGATCCGTTAGACAACACTTGCTCCATCCGCAGAGCCCTGTGCGATTGAGTGACGAGTATTCTTGGTGTTTCATTTTAGTAGAGCTCAATCAGCAATCGTTCTTGATTCTGGACACATCTCGAAAACACCGTAGCAAGATGAACTTTTGTGGCTTTATTGATTACGTGACATAGAACAAAAGCCTATTCAATCGGAAGGGCGAATCGGCCAGATGCACTGGCAGTGGATTCGGTGAAATTGGTGTGGCACCGGTTATAGCGAGGTGCAATATCGCGGTAAAGGGAGGAAAGAAAGGAAGAAAGACATCAGCATCACATTTCGAGATTTCCGAAAAGCAATGAGGGAAGACAAAGAAAGACGAGATCAAGTCAATGGTTGATTCGATTGATCCACATCGCAAGGTCGATTTGGACTCGTCGTCCAGATCTTTGCTGCCGCAGCGATTCTCCACCTCTGAGCTAGCACCACTGCCTTTAGTTTTCGTAGTTCTTCTTCCCTTCTTTTCTTAAGTCTTCGTGGATTCCGTTTCTCCTCCTCCAGTTGAGTGTGAGCGGGGAGCTCGGAGCATTAGACAGCATTGGCTTGAATAGCTGCGGTTCGAACTCCTTGTTTCGTGTCACGAGAGAGAGAGAGAGAGAGAAAAGATTCCATTGCGTGGATGGTGCACGGAGGTTGATATTTGAACTCATGATCTTGGCATTGTGTGTTGAAGTCAGGTTGGTCGAGTTGAATGAATAAGAGAGTGAGTGAAGTAGACCATAGGGACTAAGCATTGTTTAGAGTTCCCATTCTTGTTTTGAGGCATTATTATGGTCATTGTGCTTGCACATCCTCTTGTCTTGACACATTCTTTGTGGAAAAACTCTGAATTAATAGATAACTTATACAAAGTATTGTCAATTGTAAAGAATTAAAGTTTGGTCCCAAGGGAATGAGGTGTTAATTCATTATCAACTACAAATATATGAGTTTATGCATCTTTTGTAGACTCCGGATATTCAAAGTCCAAGGTTGTTACGAATAAACAATATTCAACCATTTAATCAGATCATCAAACCACTATCTATTCATTAGATTACACGCAATTACACATGTAAATGAAATTTCACTCTTGATTTATTGATGTGAGATTGATATGTCATTTATAAGTTGAAGTCTAGTCAATTATCTCGATGAAGTTCTACTTCTGAGGTAAATCCGACCATGGCTCATCGGCGAATATCCAGGTATCTTCACAGGTATAACACATCAATCTATGTCAATCGAACGCAACACCCATCAGTTTCTTGAGCACTTTGTTCTACCCTTACTATACTTGCGGGTTCCAATGAACACTTGCAAAGAAAAAGATAATCTTACTCTAACTCTACTCCTATTTAAACAATTGCTTGCATTTATTCCTAATTGTTGCATACACTAAATTGCGTCCGACTACTTCTTCGGAAAGTTATTGGTCCCTTCGATGATATCTCTTCTCTCCATGCGAAATCATCTACGCTCATATGCAACTCTCTGATGTCTTTTGCGATCTCCTTCCTATGGACACACATCGCTTCTTGGCATTCGCGACCCATGGTCTTGTACATTTCAAATCGCAAGAAGTGTTCATTGCCACAGTCAATTGTTCCAACCGTTCAGTCTCCATCTCATCACATCGGGCAAAAAGGTATTGCGAGCACTTACTTGCCAAAACTTCTAATCTAGCCGACCTCTCAACATCAATTTCTTGCAACTGCTACTTCACTCTCTTCAATTGCTCTTGAAGCTTCTCATTCTCCCTCTCTACAAATTTCATCTCAACGCCTCTAATCTTGCAAATCTCACTGTAGGCATGCTTTGCTGTGGTGACTTCCTAGAGCACCTCCACCTTATGTTTCTCTAGTTGCTCTACCGATTCTGTCAATTGCTTAATGGTCAGCGTCTAGTCCTTCTTCCCCTGAGCTGTACGGTTCATTAACTGAATCAAGTCCATGTAACCGTCCTCATGTGGATTCCACACTTGGATGTATTTGTTCCCCATCTCGTTCAGCTCCATCAACATTGGCACAATCACATTCTCCAGTTTTTGTGCTAATTATAACATCAAAGAAATTGGTTCCTCCCCTGTTACTTTTTTTGCTTTTACCTTAGGCCGTGATGCCTTTGGTACTAGACTACTTGGATGAGCGATCTCCTTCAGCTTCCTCTTCTTGCTGACGGGTTTCGGAACTATTTCTACACTAGAACTTCTTCTCTCGATGGTCCCCATTGAGTCTTCTCTTCCGAATACGGTGTCGTGTTGTGACGCGGCTACTATGAGAAGATGATGACATGTGTCATCTTCAGAGCTGTTGTCATGACGGCGATACTTTAGATTAGGATAACTGACAGCGCACTGTAAGGCTGTTAAGAGTCCACCATTGGATCAACTTTGTAGGATCAAGACGTTGAAAAGGCTCCAAGAGATATTATCTTGGACCTTATCATATATAAAGCGTAGTCAGGATGGAAAGGATATGGGAGAGAGCTAGACACATCACTTTGCTGACTAAGGAGCTTATCTGATCGAAGTGGAGCCGACGTAGGACATGGATAGAGGACAACATGATCATCCAGATGTCCCCATGCCCAATCCGTTTGTGATCAACATCCGGTGTCTTCATCGTGATCACTTTCGTGCGTGGTTAGTGTATCATTTTGGAGACAACTTTCTGCAACAAGTGATAAACTCTCCAGACCCAATTATTCTTCCAGTTGTTTCCTACGGCGCGATTTGGGATGTAACAGTATAAGTTTTGATTTAGATTGGATCTGAACTTACCAGTAGTGGTGGCTTTCAACACGTGGGTTCCAGTCCATCACTATTGTTTACCGAAAACAAGCCATATGGAGTTGATTGTTAGAAATTTTGGCGAGGAGTATTATTCTCAAGTCATAAACTCCCCGGTTCCGTTTGTAGTTCTGTTCATACTTAGTCGGTTTCGAGTTGTCATTTTGACTCTTTATTAGTGGCAACTCATATTGTGTAGATGATGGCTAAGTAGTGTGTTTAGGATAGTTGTAAAGGTCTAAGTTAATATGAAGCTAATTTGGCAACACTAGAGGTCAAATTAACACTCTTCATTCTCATTGGTCTTGGAGTTTGGACCAATGATGGCACTTGGGCAACTTCTTGGAGGTTTTGAGGAGTTTTGGAGACTTCCAGGGGACATTCGAAGATCGGAAGACAGTATTGGAGAGCTGAGAAGACGAACTACAACGTGGACTCAAGAATGGATGGATTTGAAGGATGTGTCACTCTAAAATGGTGATTCAAAGATAGAGTGAGAAATTTAGACCTTTCAGTGTATTTGGGGTGTTTCTGAGAATCTTACCAGGGTTTTGGGAGATCTGAGTCGATAGAGATATATTTACGACTCAGGATTGTGTTTTGATCGAAGTTTTGGCTCGATTGGATGAGTTTTGAGTACGGAGTGATAGCTTGAAGTTTGTGTATACAGTCAGAATGGCATGACTGCACTGACTGTCACGAAGTTAGTACGGAAGATATGATCTCCGTACGGAGATCATATCTTTTGATATCAGAAAGTTCTATCAATAAAAATTTGCACAGTTTAAGTTCTGATAATGAGTAACCTTTTCATGAAATTTGGGAGCAATTGGAGTCAAGGATTGGGATGTGTGATGGGTTTTGTACACAGGGGTCTGCATATCACCTTGTGATACAGTGTAGAAATCAACAATTGTTTTGAGAGATCTAGAAAAGAGAAACATATGAAACTTTCCTGAGAGATTGAAAGGGTTGTGGAGAAATTTTATGTGAAGTTGAAGCGAGAGTTATTGGTCGAATCATCGGATATCATAATCTTCTTCCGCTGGAGTTTTACTGGTTTATAATGAACTCGAATGTGGAGTGATGAGGAGAAGAAGAAGAAATTGTCAACTCACACGAGGTTCTAGAGGATTCTTCTACAGCTAGACGCTCGGGCATTCTCAGAGCAAAGAAATGTCCATGCGACAACGGTCTCTTCAATGTTCCGCATTACCTTATTTAGCTCCTTCAAAGGTATCTCCTCCTTGTTCTCCTCTATAGGTGATTGCAAGCTCTCTCCTCTGTGGGATCCCACACTTTTGGTCAATCTGCTGCTACCATCACTCCCTTTGGCCCACCTAATGCATCCACCACGTTCAGTTGGTATCTCTATCTTTATAGTGATGTCAACCACCCCATTCGTGAATACATATGCACCAAGAACGAAGAGATATAGATCACTCATTTCTCTCCCACTCGCAGCATCTGGCTCATTGCTTGCACATTTCAGGCGAAGATCTCTCCCGACGATCGATCCTCCAACAAATCCCTCAACTATTCTAACTTTGTGCATACTTACATATAGTTCTTTGCGGAGAGAATAGTTGATTCAAGATATACATAATCTTTCTCCAAAAATCATCACAAATAAGATCAATCTTAAAGCCATTCATGCCTTTCTTTCCCCGAGGATCAAATCACTTCGATTCATCAAAGTTAAAGCCCGTATACAACGCTGATCCCTCCCATTCGATACCATCTTCCTCCTTCGAGTAATCTCATCCTAATGCTTCAGCCCAGAGAAGCGCATCCCACAAATCCGGATGCCCTCTCCATCCTATCGGATTTGCTGTCTTCTTTGCTCGAACTTCCTCACACAACTCCGGACATACCTACTAGGAAAGCTCTGCTTAAGTTCTTTAATCGTAAAAACTCCTCAGCTATCCAATTTGGCTTCAACACCAATGGTTGATACACTCCTATCAACATCTTTTTCATCGACGGTAATTGAATAGCCTACCGAGCTTCCGAACAAATGATCGATCTCTTTTTCATATTGTCTAATCACTCCATTAGCTCATTCTTGCTTCCCCGTTGTTCGTCTCACTTGTTGATGTTAATACTAACTACTCTAATCCAATCGATACTTCAGATATTCCTTAACAACTTATTTTTCTTGATCATATTCGTACTTATTTCACATATTCGTATTCGGCATACCAGACTTCATCTGAATATCGCGCACTTTTATTCCAAAATAAAAAAACTAGTCTCAACATCTCTAAGTAGTGTACTGCAGAGTAATATCAACAGTAGTGATTAGGGTTTGTTGTGGTTTAGTTTCTTATTTGGTGTACATTTGGTTGCTAAAATCAGTAGGCAATTCTCAGCTTCTTGCCACTTCTCGGCCTCGATCATGTATTTCGTTTACATAAACGTTCATAAGATTTTATGAAAGTGATGTCCATGAGTTCACTAGATTTCTCTTTATTGAACCCAGTTCATATACAAATTATGATTGAGAGATTTTATCCATTGTAAATTTTCCATGTTTTCCTCATATGAGTGAGAAAGAGACAAGATTGGAGGTTCCATTTGACGACCAAACGATACTATGGAAGAGTTTGGAGGCCAGACAGGACGAGATGGCAGTCATGAAATTGGGGGTGCCAGATTTGATATTGCCAAGTATGATGGACATTCCAATCATCTCTTATGGGAACGTCAAGTGAAGGACATGCTCAAGGCTAACGGTTTTGGGAAATTGTTGAGTCCTAAGACCGATTTGGTGTTAGAGGATGATTGGAATGATATACATGAGATGCTTGTATACACAGTGACATTATATTTACAGCCACATGTAATCAAGCAGTTGGATGATTATGTGGACTGCATTATTCTCTTTGATGAGCTCCAATGAAAATACCATCATAATGAGTTGTCAAATTGACTCTACACGTCCTTGAAGCTGATGAGCTTCAAGATGAAGGACAATGAGACCAAGATACAAGATCATATTGAAGCGTTCAATGATCTTGTTGTGGACTTACAGAATCTTGATGAGGACAAGAGTGATGAGAGGAATGCTCTCCACCTATTGAGTTCTCTTCTGACGTCCTATCAGTCCTTGACACGAGTATTACTACATCGTGACAGGAAAACCATCACCCACATTGAGGTGGTGAGTGCTCTACTGAAAAACGATGTTCAACAAAAGATGATGTTACCTTCTCAACTATCAACTTCTTTAGGAATTGTGTTTAAAGTGAATTGTGGAAGGGCTCAGAAGCGGACAAATGGTGGGGAGAAGAGATCTAAGACTAGATCTAGCTCTAGTGGGAGATCCCAAGACCGAAATACTTTGCTCTGTTGGAAGTGTGGCAAAGCTGGCCACCTCAAGAGAGATTGTCATGACAAAGCATGTGAGTATTCTTCATCCAATGTAGCAAAAGAAAACAAGGACGAAGATAAGAAGGATTTGCTTGATGAAGATTATGCTTTATAAAGCCAACGATATGCCCTATGCACTTCATCTCGTAGGAAAGGTGATGAATGGATTCTAGATTGTGCTTGTTCATACCAAATATGTTATATGAGAGAGTTATGAAATGAGATTAATTACTTGTGACAATTACGACTAGGTCACATTAGTGAGAAGAGCACGTATGTTCTTCACAATAATAGTTTTGTTTCTATACTACGGTCTAGTAGTTTAGATTTTGTGAGCATTATATACTAAGGAAGCAACATCGGACTATTTTTTGAGTAGAAACTCATAGTTTCAAGGAGATACTTGAATATATACATTGTGACATGTGGGGGCCATCCCCTACTCCCTCACATTCTGGAAAGTTGTATTATGTATTTTTCATCGATTATTATTCAAGATTTGTATGGATTTATTTCCTACAACAGTCTGAGGTCTTTGTCACTTTCAAGAAGTGGAAAGCCCAAGTTAAGACTCATACTAGTAAGAGAGTGAGTCTACGATCAAACAATGACGGGGAATACACTTTTGGAGAATTTGAGGTGTATTTTCAACAAGAGGGGATAACTCGACATCTCACTACGGTATATATTCCACATCAAAATGGTGTTATTGAGCGGCTCAATCAAACACTATTGGAGCATACAAGGAGTATGTTGAGCCAATCAAATTTATCACATGCATTTTGGGTTGAAGTTGTTAACATTGCAGCTTATTTGGTAAACCTTTCTCCTTCTAATACGATTAATTACATGATGCCGTTTGAGATGAGGTATAGACGGCTTGCAGATTATCGTCGATTGATAGTCTTTGGATGTAATGCATATCCTTTCACACCCAAGGAAAGTAGATACAAGTTGGATTTTACTTCCAAGAAATATATTTTTCTTGGATATTAGAGTGGTGTGAAGGGTCACAAGTTGTGGAATCCCCTCACCCATTAGTTGATTGTCGATAGAGATGTTTCGTTCAATGATTCCATATCAGCAAACGAGGGGGAGAAAGTTCAAGCTCCTTATACTGACAAGGGAATATCTCTTCTCAATATTGTTGAGGGGGAGATTAATCATGATGGGTTTCATGATGAGGCATAAGGAGGTGCTCCCATAGTCTCATCATGCTCTTGCATTTCCTCAATTCGAGGAAATGCAAGAGTATGATGAGAATGGCAAAACTCAACACATGCTAACACATGAAGATCAAGCTAAGTATTCAACTAGGAGGAAGTCTAGATGCCCTATTTGTGCTCCTAAACAATTTGACAAATGGATTGATTCAACTCAATTAGAAGATGAGGATATCTCTCCTAATGATGAAGATGATATGGCTTTGATCTTGGAAGAAGGGTGACCTTCTTCATACAATGAGTCTCAAGCTTCTATGGACAAGTTGGAATAAGATGTAGCAATGCATAGGGAGATACAATCATTGATTGACAACAAGATTCATCTATCAAGATGCAACTCGATAGATGAAATTAGTATAGAAGTTTATCCATATTTTGCATAACTCATTCAAATCATTGTCAAGATGCACTCATATAGAACAAAAAGTGCACACTGATAGTTTTTATTATGTACAACACAATGAAACAATATATCCTACCTTATCACTATTTATTGAATGTCTCCTTTAGCAATTGACATTGTATGATATTCTATATTTTATTTATCCTTTTTCTTCTTTATGCATAAAAAAAAGAAGTATGAATAAAATATCTTGTGTTGATTATTTTGATTGAATGTTAATTTTGAATCTCAATTAATTAAAACAATATAATTAATCTGATGGATATTTCAATCATTTCAAGTTGATTTAAAAATAATTTCAGTTTTTATGTCGAGATTACAATTTAATATGTAAAGCACACCATTCATATTGGCTTTCAAAGGGTCAACAACTAGTGGGCAGTAAGTGGGTCTACAAACTGAAGGATATTCACATTGACGGAGAGAAGAAGATTTACAAGGCCAGGTTGGTGGCCAAGGGATTCACACAATAAAAAGATGTGTATTACAATGAGATCATTGTAATCCACACCACAACAATGATGTTGTCATTGCATTCCTCTATGGCAATTTGGATGAGGTGATCTTCAAGAGACATCTATGGGCTTTGTGAAGAAAAGCCAAGAGGATATGATTTGCAAGTTGTTAAAATTCTTGTATGGATTGAAGCAAGCCCCTAGACGGTGGAACAAATACTTTGACGATTTCATGAGGGCACAAGGATTTAAACGGAGTGTGTTTGATCCTTGTGTATACATGAAAAAGGTGAGAAATGAAGTCTTTGGCTTCATTATTCTAACACTCTATGTGGATGACATGCTCATTGCAGGGACAAAGATGATGTTGATAAGCTCAAAGCTTTCTTGAGTTTTGAGTTTAGAATGAAAGATCTTGATACCCCAAGGAGGATTTTGGGGATGGAGATCCAAAGGGATTTGGAGGATGGGAAGTTATGTTTAACTTAAATGAAGTATGCTAGGAAGGTACTTGTGAGATTTAACATGAAGAACTACAAGGCAATGAGTATTCTTTTACCTCCTCACTTCAAGCTCTCATCAGCCCTCTATCCAACAAATGTCGTGGAGAAAGGTTTGATGTCCAAGGTCCCTTATGACAAGGCAATGGGAAGTCTCATGTTTTTGATGATTTGCACTAGGCTTGACATTGCTCTAGTTATGGGCAAGACTAACTGATACATGTCAAATCCATGGGAGATACATTGGAAAGTTGTGAAGTGATTCTCACATATCACAAGGGTTCGTTGGATTTTGGTCTTGTGTTTGATGCTAAATCATACAATGCCGAATCACTAATTGGCTATGTAAATGTTGACTATAGACAAGATCTAGACTGGATGGGAGGAAATCTATGACAGGGTATGTTTAACTCTAGTTTACAAAGCGACCTATGTTAGGTTTCCTTCTATGACTTCCCGCATAGTAAACATATATGCAATAGAGGTTAAGGGCCCCATGACCAGAGGCAATGGGGAGATTGTTGGGTTTACTTTGAGGTCTTTGTTAACTCCAGTTAGATTGCTACTCTAGTTAGATGTTGACTAGGGTTAGATGATACTACTATATAATAGTGCTTGTGGAAGCTCTATGTGATACATCAGAGCTAATTCTTACAGAGTAGTTTGAGAGAATAAGAGAGAGAGAACTTAAGATCATTAAAGCGATATGTGTGTTTCCGTGGACGTAGCCTCAAGGAGTTGAACCACGTATCTCTTGTGTCAACTACTATGGTGCATGTGTGACTCATTATTTGCCGTATTGGACCAACACCAAACACTATTTATTGATAGATTTATGATATATTATAATTAATTATATTTGTAAATTTATATTCATGATGTATCAATATTTCAAATTTAATTTTATTAAAAATTGAATGGAATTATCATTTATATTTAGAAATAAATATTCAAAATAATATATTATTTGCATTGAAATCAAATATATTTTATTATCAAATTTTGGGAACCTCATGAGGATAATTAAAGGGGACATGGAGTGAAATCCATTCGAACAACGTCACAGTTGAGTTTATTGGAGTATTCCTAATAATAAAATCTTCAAATTTACAACATTCAATAATTTTGCAATGAAAAGTTTTGGTAATCCTCGACGCACTTTGGGGAAAACCTCAAGTGGATTATGAACTGAGTGGGACGTGGAATGACTACAGCACTGGATGGCCATAAAATTCTGGAGGGTTCGAAAAAGTTTGTTGATGAACAAACCATCACAATTGTCTATTCAGTCATTCCTACTCTTCTAAATAAAAAAATAAAATAAAACAAAATTCGCTTTCTCGTACCACATTACAAGTCAGTTCTAATTTAGTTAATACAATGACAACTGTCGACGCTCGGAAGGATTCTGAGAGGAGGATGGACCCAAAGTTCTGAATCGAACGCAGGAGTAAGAATAAACTTCGACTGTGTCTCTCTCAAGCCCACACGAGAAAGAATCTGTGGGTATTCCCACTTGCGAGAAGACTTTAAGGATATGAACGCATAATTCTTCAGTTGCGGGAATGGCCGCCGTGCGATTGAGCAATTCCTTGCTTCCATCGCTGTCTTCGGTAAGACCATACTCTTCAGCTCGCGTTTGCTGGATTGAGGAATGTTAAAACCTATACTTGATGGTTTAGATGGATTTAAGCGAAGTGAGATCCACTCAGAGGTTTGAATTTTCCAATTCGGTGTTGTGGTAAGAATGGCCAACTGCTTACTCCTTCCACTTCCCTCTCCTTGAGGATTGTGGATTGTGAATGGTGAATTTTGTTAAGAATGAGTGTTGCGAGGCAGGGATGTTGGATGATTAATGTTTTGCGATTCTCTTCCGAGGACTCATCGTTTGGATTCATATTCTTGGTGTTAGTAAAACTCTGCGCTCAAGTCTTTGTTTCTCTTTCTCGTCAATTTGTCGCTGATTGTTGAACGATTGTTGTTTGGATTGAGTGTTTCCTGAACTTGATCTCCTTCCTCTGTGCAGTTGATCTTTGTAATCGGTCCGGTCCGTCTTGTAAATTCGCCTTGGGATAGGTATGCAGTCGCCTAAACTCCTTGTTTTCTGAACATTCATACTTCCGAAATGAGAATGTCGCTTTCAAGAATTCGACTTATCCGCTTGAATCATTTTGTCCTGAGTCAGTGCCCTCAACGTACATCCCTGTTCTGGCTGTGGTTTGCTCGCTGACTCTAGAAGAGCTCATTCTTATGATCCGGCTGACGGGAAATCAGATACTCGTTTTCTCATCTGAGGGCTGTGTTGTTTGTAGTGTGCACATTATTGCCTCCTCTTAGACGTGTTTAGCAGAATTGGAGACTCAACTGCAGCCTGACAGCTGATTATCTTGAACATTTGATTAGGTTTGTAAAGCTGGTTGGAGGCGAGACGCATTCACCTACCAAAGAGCTTGTAAGACTGGATTATCACACACAGCCGCCATGAGTACCTCTCACATTACGAGCGTCGCAAGCGATGGTATGTGTATTCAACTGGATTGCCCTGATAATTCTACGTGGTTCACAGGATTTTGAGCAATTTTTTTACTGATATTTTACACTGAGACTGCTATTCAACCACACTTACGTATCCCTATTACTTCTGTAATCCACATCAAATCACTTTAACCTGCCTGTCACATCGTTTCACGAAAATCCATCAGTCTCGTGAATGTAGCAAAAGCAGCAACGGCTTGATTCACTTTTCATAATTCATTATTTTGCATAACTTGAATCCTAATCTTGTTGAAGGGTTCTGGGCAGTGGTGGCAGGATGATAGGGTTTTCATGACATGATACATTCTATATTGTATCAACCGTGACAATATGTCAAGTAGAGAACTCTCTCATTTACGTCATCTAGAGCTCCATTTCAGAGTCCGTCGGTGTTTGTATTTGTAAGTTTTCGTAGACTTACCAAAAGGTGCAGCAGAGTCTCCCTTACCATAAACAACAAAAATTCACTTTCATGAGACGGAAATTGAAAACCATTCACCAGAAGTGTTCTTGTGCATTGAAACCTGCAGACGTTGCAGGCCAATCTCCTCTAGCGAACAAGAGATGTGTATCCTGTGAAACCAACGATATCAAACCTTTGACCAAGGAGGCAGCCAAGAGCTTATTGTCGCAGGTGAATCTCTTTGGTTCAGTTTGTGAGATTTCATACGCCTATGATATTTATCCTAGTCCAAATGCTAAAGTTTGTCAAATGTGCGGTCAAGACGATGAGGCTTCCAGATTACTATTTTATGCTTCTAGGATCTATACTCTTGACGAGCATCAGGCAAATGGTAATTGAAAGATGCATTATTTTGCAGTTGTTATGCGGTGAATTTCTTCAGAATTCTTCGATAGTCTTACCTTGAACAAATATTCACCTTGTACAGACCCTTACTGGGGCCGGTAAAAATCAGGAGTTGATCTACCTAAGGTTCGTTGGTATAACATGAATGAATAAATGACAACTGAAAGAAATTCAAGCTTAGTTTTACTCGCATTAAATGATATATACCATAAGGTTAATGATTTCCTTTTTGTTTGCACACGAGGGTGTTGAAAGCCACAACTCATGCATTAACTCACATTTTGCTATCACAGGTTCACTTCTTAGACGTAATACGAGTATTCCGCAGCGTTGTTTGGGGTTGTGGGAATTGTTCACTCTTTTAAGTATGTTGGTTATTAAACTCGATCATTGAACTTAATGTTTTCTAAACCTTAGGAAAAGAAAAATGATTACTTACTATTCTTCTTTCAGTTTATGTGAACACTATGATACTTCTATAATACTTGATGAAACTTCGTCTTAAAGCTTATTACAAAAAGACTAGTATTTTTAAGTATCTGAAGGATTTTATCACCACTATGCTCATTGTAATCCTGTGGCTTTGGTGTTTATCCAGACCCCAGAATGGAAAATTGTGGACCTTGATGGGAAGCTCCAATTGCAGAGGAGCTGGAGATCGAAGAACTTTATGAAAGGTTTAGAATTTTTCCAGAGCATTGCAGATGTTGCAGAGTTAGAAGGTGAGCACTGACAACTAGATATCAGCAACCAAATATGAGGTTATTATTTACTCCGTTTTGACAGTAAGCTTGCTCGCTCGTTCCTGTAGTGTAAAATATCATCTGCTGATAAATATCCAGTAATGGCCTCTGGAGTTTTACTTTCTCAAGGCACTTGTTTAACAACTCTGGCTGAACAGACTCTTCTGGTTTTTGCAACTCCTTGAGAACAAGATCTAGTATTCTGATTCCTCTGCTAATCATTTGACCTATCTGGATCTGTTATTAGAAGCAGTTGAACCCATAGCTCATACACTAAGCCCTATTTCCGATTTTCTGTACATGAAAATGGTTGTTGGCATCAGACATCAAGCTTTATACGCTTAGGTATCAAAAACATATGTGAACGTAGTTCCATATTTCTTGGACACTAAGTTGCTAAGCTGGCATCTCTAAATACAAAAGATAGGGAGGAAATTAACTCAGTCTCCCTGTGGCTATGTGCAGGCCATCATCCAGATTTACACCTTGTGGGCTGGAATAACGTGACCGTAAACATTTGGACTCACTCAATAGGTTCGTACTCTCTTGCAAATTTCTTTGAAGCTGTTTCAAGCAAATTTCTTTTTATGGTCTTCAGGCCATCCCAGGCACTTAGTTGGAATTCAGCTCTTACTCACTTGGAATGGAAATCATTCTTGGAGGAGCTACATCAAATTACGTCAGTTGTGTTGCTGAATCGAAGTAGCACCTGCAGGTGAGGCGAGATATCTTATCGTATAACGTATGTTGTCTCATTGTTGTAGTTTAGGCTGAGAGACAACAAAGATCCGATGCATTCCATTCGTGCACCCACTGTGTCTACAAATCTGACATGTGCTTGTAATTTGTCATCTTGTTCTATGCAGGCGGGTTGAGTGAAAACGACTTTATACTTGCAGCTAAAATCAACGCTCTAGACTGCAAAGAACTTCTACGGAAGAGTGCACCAAAACAACCTGCTGTTTCAACTTAGAACACTGTAATGTGCTTTTAATACCATAGAGAGCGTACCATACTAGGCGACATGGGGTATCACTCTCCTTAGCTTACTGTATAGCCTATTTTAGGCAACGTGTTTCCATTGCTCTACAGAGAGCACTAGCTGGTGCAATCCATAGGAGAGCAATCACGTTAGGTGATGCTTCGTCGGATGCTCATGTTGTTTGTAGACCTTTTGACTTGGATAGTTCAGATATCTTAGGTGTTGTAAAACATATTTCGCAGTGTGATACTATTGGGGCCTAGCCCCATGTTACCAGTTTGGTTCCATCCTTGTAACAAAAGGGATGGGGTCTTCCCATCCCTTTTGTTATTATGCTTTTAATGCGAGATCGCCATGTTGTGCTGCTAGTCTTTGAAAGAGCAACAAACTTGGCGACTCGTATATGTGAGGAGGACTAAAACCAAACGAAGCAGTAGTAGTCTGTATATATATGCGGGAGCTCCGGAGCTCAAAACATTCTCACGCGCTGCTGCGTTTTGTTTTCTTCATTGAATGTTTATCTGTTCATGGAATGTTCCGTTGCGAAGGAGTGGAAGAATAAGAAGTTAATAGAGTACACAAAAGCTTTGTCCGTAGTGTTGCTCTGGCTACTCTGAGTGTTACAGAAGATGGTGATAAAGGGTACTGGCTCTTACCCAGCTACTTCGAGACAGTAATGGGCGCTGATAAAGTCGTCGTGATTTTGCATAGCATTTTGTCCTCACTATGATCACAACTTTCTGGTTTTAGTACTTAGTTGAGAATTGCATGGTGATATCATATTACAATATACACTGTTTCATGTGATCCATGTAGCGTCGTCCTCACTTCCTACTTCTGTTTTCGATTGTATCATTTTTCTGGGTTTGGCCGACAACCAATAAATTCACATGGAGGATTTTGTTTCACTTTCCTGTTTATACTATTACCACTTCTCAGTGCGAGACTGTATGAGCAATCTGGGGTCGATCATTCCATTATGCAATATATGGCGGAGCTCCACAAGAATCAGCCCTAGCCCGAGCTTTACTGTGCAGATTGAGGGACAGGCATTTTACTCCGGCAGATAAGAAAAACCTTTATTCCAAATGCAAAACATCACAAGATCGTCATCTGACGTGCTCAATTATCATGCTTCAAAAACCCTGAACAATACACCTATGAAATTACTCGAAGTCTAATGAAATACGTACTAGCGGTTGGTGAACGCATCACAGGTATTGAAATGGTAGAAGAGCCCATATTTTCCCGATGACGAGAGCTTTCAGTTCACAATGATCTATGTGCATGTGTCCATCACGTCTTCCGCAAGTTGAAAAGCATTTAATGCTTGGCGTTTAACGTTGTTTCTGATTCAAATTAAGTCATGTTGACCTTCACTTTCTTATAGCAAATATTTAACGACGTTTAGGTGTCCATGAGTAGAAAACTGTCGTCCCTTTGAAGTGTCCTGTTAGGCTCATGAATTCTGCTTCAAATTAAAACTCTTATAAGTAGATCCGCTGACGTATGACCTTACATACTATTTGAGTCACACACTGCATGTAAGCGAGGCGATTTTATACATTTCAGACCACAGTACGAGCTCAATTATCGAAAAAAGTAATCTTCCAAATTCAGTCGTAGTTAGTCAGATCTTAGCTGTAAACCATACTACGTTTAGGTTTTGACTAAATTTACTTTTTGATAAACATTTCATGACACAATTTTTTTTGTATGTGACCTCATGGTCTTTATCTTTGTTAATTGCATTACATACTACGGTATTAATATCTACATTTCATAAGTCTGAGTAGCATAGTATTCTACTTTTTTTCGTATGGATATTACAACGTCGTAACCTCAGATTTTCTACACGTCAACACACATGTACAATTGTCTACATCTCCATGATATATATATGGACCCTGTACAGTTGGCAGTTTCGTGTAGACCAATCATATTCTGTGGGTGTTTTCAAGACTACAGGAGTAAGGGACTGAATCTCTACCGCGAGACCCATATATAGCTCAGCTGGCGATAAAATTTCCTCTCAAAGTCATGATTATCAAACCCGTCGTGGGATTTTTTCATACAATGTTAGCAGTGGTCGCAGTGTACGATTATGTGTTTCTTTGCAATGAGTACTAGGGGCAGTGTAATCTGACTTCGCATACTGCAGCAACCTCTTATCCACTCTGTGAATTCGTGCTTCTTTTCATTCATGATTCGTGCTTTGAACCGGACCAATTTCAAAGCGGCACTCCAACCGGAGTTTGAATCAGGTCTTAGAGATATGACGACACTGTCTAGTTTCTGATCGGAAACATGTGTTTTCTGACACGTGGTCAGAGAGTTCTTCCTGCAAATTGCAAACTTTGTTTCTTCTCAGGCTGAGTCGGCACTCAGCGTTTCTGCAAACTCCTGAAGCCTCAGACTTTCTTGCTGAGAAATCTGCTCATCATCATCATCAGGTTCTCGGATTTCACCGCTGTTCCTCGGAAATCTGCCTTCCATCATTGTGTGTGACCTGAAGCTCGTTCCCAAAAACAGTCTACTCCAGAGTTTCTGCAAATTCCACCAACACGACAAATCTGCGACTTCTGCTCCTCCATTGCTTGTGAAACGAAATATACAACATGAACTCTTTCTCCACTGTCCTTGGCGCCATTCTACTGACCATCACACGGACCGTATGAGTGTGTGAGTTTTTCTCACAGTTTTCTCGAGGAGTTTCCAACTTGTTCATGCATTTCTCATTCGGATGGGGACTGGGGAGAAAAGTCAAACCGCCACACCTGAAGTCCAAGTCCAAATGACTTTCACAGAACAGTTGGGGTGTGGTTACACCATGTTTGACCCCAACCCTGCCACCCATTATGGCAGTGAAGGCAGGTTTTGTTTTTAGCAGGATTTAAGCATTTACGTGCTCTGGGAGCTTGCATGTAGGTTTTCAAATCCTTGGCATTGTTTCGTTTGAATTGGATCATTGGAAGTGTGCTGAGGCGAGGTAAATTTGGAAGCTGGGGTGATCAAAGTGGAGGTAAATTTAGGTAACGTCTGCACGTCATGGGTTGTTTATAACGTGCTCCATGATCCTTGACTCCTTGCATATTCCACAGATGCAGATAGTTATGGCGGCCAAATTTGGTATACGATCCTCTGTGCTTATCACATAGTGGAAGTACACATTCTCAATTCCCATCTCCGGGTCTCCGGGTCAAAGTACAGTTTTAGTTGCGAGTCGTTGGCGTGGATCGCCATGGTTTTTTGTTGAATACAGCTTGCTGCGCATTATACCACAACCTCGCTCGTATTTCCTTGAATTTGCAGTTTACCGCCGATTCCCTTGAAGCGCTTCCGTTTGGGAGCCTCAAGGCCCTGAACTGTGTGGACTTTCCATGTAGATCTTCTGTAGAGAATCTTTGGTTTGATGCTCCATTACTTTTTATTTGTCCCTTTTTTTGTGCTCTACTTGTACCTTAGAGAATTGCTGCAAACTTACAGGCCAACAGTTTGCGAGACACTACAATTGGCATTATTCATGAAGATCAGGTCGGCTGTGGGCCAAAGCTTGAAACCAACTCCACAACCATTCTACAGTAGATCTTCAAAATTATCCAGCTAGAATTGAAAGAAATGGGTTCAGTTTTTTACCTCACTTTGAAAAATAAATCATGATATATTAAAAGTAAAATCTATACAACGGATTTCATTTTAAAGAATTGAACATAATCTTATTAGATGGTTGAAGTACTTCATAACTTTGTATTGCCCTTTTAAAAACAAAGTATAGAACTGCGAGGGTTATGCAAACGATATCACATGCTTTGTTGAATTTTCAAATCATAATCAGGTCATGTAAAAGAGAAGATCATAAAATGATTTGATAAATTTTAAAGTTAAAGTTTTTTTTTTTTCAAATATAAGGCCAAATAGATAGAAATGTATCGAAACAATTGCTCAAGCACATGAACAAGATATATAATTATTTATATATCCTCTTCATGATATATATCCTCCATGTTCATTTTTTAAGTTATTTAATTATCATAACTAAACTAATTAATATTTTTCAGTAAATGGTTAAAATGAAAAGTTGACTATTTCTAGAACACAAAATTATAAGTGTAGCAGAATATGATACACTCGTCTTGATGATATTAATATTTAAAAATATTTTTCTTAATAAAATTATAAAACTGGGAAAAAAATTAAATGATAAATTAAAAACATAATATGATCAACTAAAAAATTCAATTTTTCAAAAAATAATCAAAATAAAATTTATCATTGATGAAATCAATTTATGTGATTTTGCATGAGTAATAAATACCATACAAATGCAATCATCTTTGTGAAAATTGGAAATTTAAAGACTAAAGTTCGATTTTTGATTTGGTTCATCATATTCAGTATAATTACATGCTCAAAACTGAAAAAAAAAACCAGAATTACGGAATAATTTTTTTTCATTTATATTAAAACTGTGATTATTTTCTATCAAATTCTTAGATACATGCAATTTTTCCATATATGTATTCTATGATCATCTAAAAATATATTTCTTCTAAAATAAAAACATCCAAATATAATTTTAAATTGTAAGTGTTATATATATATAAATAAATCTTGAGTCATCTTTTAATTTATGTAAAATTTTCATACACAGATTATATAACATACAGAAGAGAATTTTAGTTTTTATTTTTTATTTTTTATTTTAATCAAATAATATAAGAAATCAACTTCAAATCTAACTCTGGGAGAATCATATTTCTATCCTTTTTAATTTCTGATTTTATTTAAAGTTAAGCTAGAAAAGAAACTCACACTGAAATTAGTAACATTTTATAAAACTTAAACTTCTTATTACTAGATCCGATCTCCAACTGAATTGAGCGTCTCCAAAAAGACAAAAACGTCTATTCTGGCTGCAATAGACTTTGCTCTTCGATTCATGCAGCATACATGCAGACACCTTAAGCTGATCCAAGGTGGCATTGCACTTAGGCATTCACTTGTTATCTACTTGACAAACTGCCATGAAGTCCTAAGTTAGTACATTTGCATCTCTGAACTTATATCTCACATTCAATATATCCTGGAAATTGTGAAAGGCACATAAAGTTGCAAATTGTACAGCATTTTACGAAATCATAGACTCTCCGATGCAACTAAATCGTTGACATCTTATTCGTGACATGTGAGTTCTGTGTGACAATGCAAATGATTGTCACGTTTTTATGTTTTTTCAGATACACGTGTTTACGTTTACAAAGATCGACACCTGAATTCAGCGTGACTGAATGAATGGCTATTCGTGTTATTTTAAATCCTCAAGCTTACTTTTAATCTTCATAAACTTGACCTGGTTTCATTATCCCCCATCACTGAATCCTGTAAGTATCAATGCGCGCCCATAGAAGTGAGATAAATGTACAAGCTTGTGCTTACAAAAAGATATGTGAGCTTAGCTTCACTAAGAAAATGGCTGTTTATGTTGTTTAAAATCCTCAAGCTTACTGCAGTCTTCAAAAACATGATTTGATCTTCATTTTGTTAATTTTCTCCCATCATTAAATGCTGTAAGTATTTTGTAAATCGTATGGAACGAAATTTATTTAGAATGCTGTAATTATTTTTATAAGCAGTTTTATGTTAATAGGGCGATTCAGTCTACGATATATGGAGGACATAAAATGAAAATAAAATATTTTTTTACATGATAATATAGGCAAGGAAAAAGTTAGATATCCCTATATATATTTTTTATCAAATACGTGATTTTTTTATGGTTTTGATATTTTACATGGGTTTCTTTCATTAAAAAATTAAAAGATACGTGTCAGGATAAACACCTTTAATATATTTCACTGAAAAATATACTCTGTCTTAAAAATCATTTACTAGGTTGAAACACCCTAATATGCCAAAATCATCTTTGAAATATAGATTGCCAAAGGAGAAAGTTAAACATACCCACTCAGTTCTTTGGAAGTTGAATGAATGAACAATCATGTCTTCCCTAAAACATTTATTTTCTGTATATAGAACTCATTTATTCCGTATTAAGTTGATTCGTGTAAAAGAATTAATTGCTCTCATTTAGAGTGAATCAATGGCCAGAATGGTCTAACTTTTGAGACGTATAATCCACATTAGTTTAGTGTACAAAATGGATGTTGTGTGTACAAAATGGATGTTGTATAACACATGCATGTTGGGAATATCAATGCCTATAAGAATTCTCTTTGAGAGTTTCGGTAATCCCATGCTGAAGGTGAACTATCATTAATAGACCAGTTTTGCCATCCATGTACTCAATCGAACTGCGTAAAGACCCCTCTCATCCAAAGATAGATCCAAAAGCAAAAGCTGGCTCTTGAAGTATAAAGGCTCACTTCAGTAGATCTCAAACACTTCCACTATCCATCATCATACCGCGTTATCAGTACATTATCGGTGTCCTTCGCATATCGATCCCGTTCATAAATGTTTACACGCTCCAATTTATATGAGCCGGAACGGCGTACACTTTCCTCTATCATGCGCTTCACAACATTCAGCTATACTACGGAAGATGCCTAAATAATTGAGATCAGATACTCTTATTTTGAAAACTATCACCGTGTGTTATGATCTCCTGCATGGAATTAAGGTAATGCCATTACACGGATTACATCACTTCTCACAGAAATTTAAAAAAAAATATTAAAACATAGGTACGACAACTTTGAAGAATATCGTAAATATTTTACAAGTCTCACATGACTTTTTTGTTGGCAAATGCGGTCCTTTTTGCAGTATGTGGGCTGAAATAACACCTGCGCATGTCCATGCTCAAGGCAAGAAATTTCTCCCTTGGAGAATGTTCAACAAACCAATACTTTTCCGCTTTTCACATGTGCATGGCTTTGTACTTTAATGTACAGATTCTGTACGCAGCAGCCAAAGAGCACAGAATGCAATACTGGTAAAGGAGAATAAACCTCCACCTATTTAATATTCATTACAAAACTCGATAGTATACAAAAGGAGTCCTCTCATCTCAAAATGAACCTAGTCAAGGTCCATAGTCACATTCATTTATCTAGATATTTATGAAAAATATCATTCATCAATGTGGTAAAATCATTAGTTTAATCTGATTATATCAACTTCTAAGATCAAGTTCGGTGAAATATTTAGCTCTATGAAGTTGCTCAAACAAGTCATCCATTCGTGATAATGGATACTTGTTTTTCACCGTTCGTTGATTTAGAACACAATAGTCCATGCACATCCGCATGGAGCCGTCCTTCTTCATCACGAACAACACAAGAACTCCATATGATGACACACTAGGTTGGATAAACCTTTTCTCTAAATACTCTTCCAATTGTACCTTGCATTCCTCCAGCTCGTTTGATGCAAGTCAATAGGGACTTTTACAAGGAGGAGAACTTCCCGGTAAGATCTCTATCTTGTGATCCACTCTACTTCTTGGTGGTAAACCTGGAGGCATATCATCTGGAAAAACATCTTGAAACTCGTTCAAGATACAAGTTAACTCCTCATGTATAAAAGATTGCTCTTTTGGAGCGCTTACATCTCATATTAGGCCCAAAAACATACATCTTTGTGACTGATAGCAGTTCTTCCTATCGTGTATAGAGATAAGTTTTTTTGTTCTGATCTAATTCTATCTCCAAAGATCCTCCAACTGATAGTTTTTATTATCTTCCTTCGCCAATCTACCTCATGATTATATTTTTCCATCCAAGACATATCCAAAATAGCATCATAGCGAGCTAATCGAATTACTCTCCACTCCAACGATTCCTTGTATTGCCCAATCTTCAACTCCACTTTCCTAAGAATGCTCTCAATGCTCTCTCTTTGCCCATTTGGCAACTCTACCTTTTCAGTCTCATCTTTCTCTAAAGCTAATCCCAACTTTATAGCAATAGATTGAGATAGGAAATTTTCTATAGCTCATGGATCAATCAATACTCTCACTTTTACTCCTATCTCGTCATCTGTCACAATCAAACTATCTAGATGTTGCACTTGCCGAGCATATTTTACATGTAGATGAACTTACTCTACTAGAGGATCCACGGATGACGTTTGGTATACTCTCATCTAGTATTGCTCATCGACTCATCTACCTCCTTCAACTACATTCATATCCCATTTGACAGCCTTTGATAGACGTCTTTGGTGACATCATCGGACTATAGATATTCGAGTGTGTGACAAGAGATTTGGCAAGGAGACAAACAGATTTGCCAATTTCATGTGGAGGGGTAGGCTTATTATCGATGGAGGAGATGCCTCCTACTGCATTCTTGACTAGTTGGGCGCTTGTTGCACCTTTGTTATCTTCTTGATTTGTGATTGCATATAGATCTATCCTGGAGATATATGCAAGGGTCGTGGATACGTGATCATTTCCCTTACATGTATTATTGCGACATACGAGAGATACTTTACCACGGGAGGTACAACATGAATTCTCATCTTTTTCCTCTTTGGCTACCAATTGGACTAGGGGTCTACAATCTATCTTGATGGACCGATAGTTTCGGGAGACTCTACATTCACTCTTAGTGGATCCGGCCATTCCTCGTACTACTATAGCTCGTCTACGTTCTTGCTCGGGCAATGATGCATGCTTGTGGATCTTGGTTCGACCATGCATAAGGGCTTTCCGACTCACACAAGCACTTTCTCCACAACGATGAGGTTCCATCTTGGCTTGGTCCATCCATCTACATCTTCATTACTCACATGCGAGTGTGGTATCACTTTAGATACAGCATGTGTTCATATAACTCATTGCCCATTTGGAGGATATAGGATAGCTACCCATGATGCCATTAGGGATGTGGTATTTGCTATGGCGCGAGAGGGTGGATACCTCACATGGAAGAGCGTTGGTATGCCTTGCAATCGACTAGGGTTAGGGCAAACCTATACTTGGTTCGGGAGGACCATGTTAATATGGCGGATGTGGTGGTTATCGATCCTACTAGATACACAGTTTCAGAGGGGGTGATCACCCATCCTCCAGGATGGACGGCGAGTGGAGCGGTATCAACCAAGGTCTCCAAGTATATGGGTTTACAGAGATGTCACCTCTTTGTGCCTCTAGCTTTGGAGTTATATGGAGCTATAGACACTGACTTGGACATGTTTGTGAGGGAGTGCACGAGAGCCTACCATACTATGCGGCAAGGGGTATCACTCTCTTTAGCTTAATGTATAGCCTAGTTTAGAAAACGCATTTCCATTGCTCTACAAAGAACACTAGCTGGTGCATTCCATAGGAAAGTAATCACATAACTGATGATTCTTCATATGCTCTATTGATTATAGACGTTTGACCTTGATAGTTAGTATATATTAGGTGTTGTAGTACATATTTCCCCGCATGATGCTATTGGGGCTAGCCCCAATAACATAACATAGTTTGGTTGATTTGATGGGGTCTTCATTCCCTTTTGTTATTATATTGTGTAGCCATTTTTACAAGTCGGTGTCGGTTGACAGGAGATCTCGGTGGAACTCTTCTCGTGTGACACGAGCAATCAGGAACATCAGATCGTGCAATATTACCGGGTTAGAATTGACATTTCTGCGGTACCCGATGCTGTGGATGTAGACGCTACTGTAGTCGGGAAATTGACTTCGTAAAAATAAAAAGTGGCATAACCTCGTAAAGGGGAGAAGTACGACGTTGGACCTGATGATTACGAGGTTGGAAACAACTTTTGTCACATGCTTTAAACACATGCATTCACACACTTCCCGATCCGTTACATTATTTCTGAGAGGCATGGCATGGATGGTAAGCTCTCCACTTTCCCATCAGTAAAGTAATGAGTATGATAGACGGAGCGGGAGCATGAGCTTTCAATATTATCCGTCCGTCCAGTACGTCCAATCACGGCCAAGCCGGCAGGAGGCACGGTCAAGGGCGGGAGCACTGGGCCTGCTCGGCGCTTTCTGCCATACTTGAGAACGTTCGATACAAGAGATGGAATCGAAATTGAGAAAGTCCATGGTTACTTCCTGCTTTAACGGACTGCCGGTTATTACTTCGAAAGTGGTTTCCAAAGATTTGACGGGAAATATATATAAATTTTTGCATCGTATTTTTGGGACAACGTGTCTATCAAAATCTCAGCCGGCCGGTGACGGAGTGACTGCAGGGCCCACTTCCCGACCATATATGGACGTTACCGGGGTCCTCTCATTTGCACGAAAGGCGCACGACGAATCCCACGCAGCTTCAATCGAAAGCCGTCAATTGTCAAGCATAGAAACTTGGCGCTTTCCTATTGGAAGAAAAGATGACAGCGATCGTGAGTCTGGTCTCTATCGGATTTGGAGGCCTGTCAGCTGGCATTGATTGAGAAGTTACGCCACGTTGGAAATTGAAGAGAAATAAAGCTAAATTGGTAATTCTTGTGGAATTCTTTAATAATGGAAATAAAAAAGCAACCCCGTCGCGGGTGAGTTTCCCGATGCATGGTTGTTCCCTGTGCAAACCAGCACGGGGTTGTAAACCATTGAGTCTTGCTAAGACCAATAGAAGCACTAGGCCCATGCAGTATTTGCCCATCTCTTACGCTGTCTTCCATTTTTTCAGTATCAACGTTGAGAACGGATGCAGATTATCCCCATATTAAAATGACATTCATGGCCAATGGTAGAAAACACTTCCTTTATCCTACTCTCTTTACATTCCCCTTCTACTCACATATGGCTCCACATATTATGTCAAATCAACCATCCCACCATAAAGGGTATCAGAATTCCTCAAACATAACAAAGAGATCCACATCATACCCTCAACAATTAATAACAAACTTCATCCACTAGACTCAATAATAACTAATGGTATGGAGTATTGTTATTTATGTTTATTGTGATTGATAAACTTAATTATGCAGCACACGTGATTTTTTGTTTGGAATGTTAGTGTTCATGCATGTTGCCGATAGTGCGGACCAGTTAGACTGTCCATGTTTCTCCTCAATGAAACAAGACTTGCGGACCTGTAGATTGGATGAAGGCTTATGACGATGGGAGTTTCAGGTTGCCCTTGTGTTAGCACCACAAGGTCTTAACACAAGGGCAACCTGAAACCTGAACCAGACCCTACAATAGAAGGTACATTCTATTGCAGGGTCTAGTTCCAGTTGGGGTCCTGTTGATGTACGGTTACGGAGGTGATACATTGGTGTCAATATGGAGTTCTTTGAAGGTTCACAAGGAGAGATTCTGATTTGGTGTCAGAGAGTGATGAAGCTTAGCTTAGTGATATCTTGGAATGTGTCATCATACTGTTGTTGTGGGACATGGACGATATCTATGGGACCGACAAGGGTCCCATGTAATACTTGGGTACAATTTGCACCATTGAGTTAGATGATTTCATACAAGAGTTTGACTCATGGTGTGATTAATAACGAATGTGCAACTCTATGTTGTTTAGTACGTTTATGACTTGGAAGAAATTATTCCAATATTTGATCAATAGATGATTATCATGAGTTTTGGCATGAACATCATGAGGAGATTGAGTTCTAGAGATAATACTAGTTACCCAACTACATCTCTATCACTTCAGATACAATGTTTGGTGGTGCGAGTTCATCCTTTGCACATGACACTGATCATATGATTGGGGCTAGTTGATTTTGAAAGAGTTCAAAGATCCCAACCTTTAAACCGATTTTGGAGTTCTTTGCATGATTGAGAATTAAAAAGTTACAAAGCTTGCAAGAGTTTCAACAAAAGATTGGGAAGAGTTTTTGAGAGTTATATATTTGAATGATATCCTTGATTGATTAATGTTATCCTTGGGATGATATACGCATAGACTATACAATATTGATATAAGACATTGGATAATGAGTTGAGACATAGAGTGAGAGATGTCACCTTACTAAAAGAAACATCACCTATGTTGGCCATTCTGTTTTGTTTTGTTGAGTGTATTGAGCTCAACATGCAAGAGGATTCAACAAGGAGTCACCAACTTCATCAACTTTTTTATGTTATCAATCTACAACATAAATCCAAAGTGGTTATAGTAGACATGTGGAATAGTCTCAACCATCCAAACTTAGTGATGAAGTTTCCAAATAAAGAGCATTGATATCCTTTTTAGATCAACAACTAATTGCTGGGATGGTGTGTTGGACATGTGATGGAACACATCACAAGAAGAATTGCCTTCAAGGTCAAAGGGTGAATCATGTTTGATTAAAATCATGTGAGCGTTGTCATAGACATGGTCACATGATAGATCGATATTTAGACCTCCATCCAGAATTACGATCAGCGAGAGTTGCCATGACAGTCCCTGAAAGAGGATGAGGAGTTCAAGGTGGAAGGGTTGGTGGTAGAGGATCAGCCCCTAGTCAAGTGTTAGTCCATGAGACTAGTCATGAGGTGAACATGACATCTCAACTCGAGCAGATGGAGCTGAAGATAGCAAGTATGGCTATAACACAACAAATGTCAAAAACTTGAGTTGGTGTCTCTACATCATATTATGGAGATGTTGTAGATTACATGTGCACATCGGCACAATCATGTGCAGTTGTGACTTGTACTACAACACATATCATTGAATGTAGAGGAATATCCATGGAGTTGGATCCACAAAGAGGAAAGGTTGGATGACAAGTTAGACTTCCTCAGTCATTCACATTATCTGAGGCGCATAATAACTCATCCATGGCTCCTAGACAACCTAATGGAGAGGGGAGGATGCAAACCAATATTGATGTACTTGGAGATGGAGCAAATAAGGCCCAACCATCAATATTGTTTAAGGTAGCATCCAACGTAATGTTGGATGCAACAAATACTTTTGTTCATTCTCTTGTTTTCTCTGCCAAGGATTTATTGGCGTTGGGGCTCTCATCATTCCATGTATTACGATTGGTAGCCACACTTTTCGAAAGCAAAGAGGATATATTCGTTGCTTTTAGTATTGACAACACAAGGAATGTTGATCTTGGGATCATGACAACTACTAGTGGAACTTGATAAACTATTGCTGCTTGAATGATGGAGTTATCAATGAGACCGGCATACGAGCGTATCTGATTGTCACCAAGTATGATGATGGACTACATGATTTACAATCTTGTATATTTTGGAAGTTGTTATGTGTATTATGATCTCTCCATTCATAACATACCTATTCATTGACATACATTTTAGAGAATGTTACTTTGTTGGGTTATCCACATGCAAGAGTGGTGACTAATGCACAACAGGTGTAGTCATGGATTGGACCAATGGTATTGCTGGATGCAACGAGAGTAGGATCTCATGCACATCATCCACGTCTATGATGGAAAAATCTTCTTCCAAGGGAGGTTTTATTACAAGCATATGATAGAGTGTAGAGCTCCTCACATCTCACAGTGGAGAGTATTTGGGATGTGGATAGACACTCCCATGCATTGATCTATGTTGACATGTCATCCATGGCGATGATAAACCTTGTGGATTAGCCAAGAGGTGCATTACCCACATTGTTGAGTTATCCATCTTCCCATGCCTCTAGAGAGGGGGACATGGACTTGTTTAGGATTCTCGTTGTGGTTGGTGGAACCCAATACTAAAGAGAGAGAAAGAGCTATGGAATTTTGTACTGGTACTACAAAATATCTACATTATCAAAGGGATCACGACGTCAAGTGTTGGGTCAAGCTATGAACCTAAACTCTTTGACATGGATTGTGAGACTCAGATTGACTGAGCAAATATGCATGTTGTCCACATATGTAACTGCAAGACCATTGGTAATTCTTTCCCTACCGAGACAGTGGAGTCAAAAGCTGGGAGCAAGAAATGACCAAGATCTCATCCTTGGTCTAATGGGCATGTCACAGAAGGAGGAATAAAGTTTTCTTTGAATATGATTAGAATATGTGTTTACGTGGAGCAAGTGGTGGTTACCATAGGTGCATGCAAGAGAGTATCTTTCAATGCTTGAAAGACTAACTCTTGTGTGGTTCCCCATCTCTATTTTTGACCCTTTCCTAGCATAGATGTTAAGGCTTGGGCAAGGCATGCAAAAGCTTTAACAAATCTGCGATAAAATCCGGTAAGACCTAAAAAATTCTTTAGCTGAGTTTGATCCTTTGGTATGTCCATTTCTATATGGCTTCTATCTTCTCACTCATCACTTGGATTCCCTCCATTGTGACTCGATGGCCTAAATAATCTACTTATGATTTGCCAAATTCATATTTTGAAGTTTTGGCATATAACTTATTCTCTTGCAAAACCTGAAGTACATCATTAACACATCTGCCACATTCATTAATCCCATGAATGTGGCAAGTGCGTTAATGGCATCACTAGATACTCAAAGTGACCATACCTACTACGAAAAGCTGTCTTTTGAACATCTTCATCAGCAATTCGAATCTGGTTGTACCCGCTCCTCAAATCCAATTTGGTGAAGTACTTCGCCCCTTGAAGTTGGTCAAACAAATCATCCATTCAAGATAATGGATACTTGTTTTTCACCGTTTGTTGATTCAACCCACGATAGTCAATGCACAATCTCATACTCCCATCCTTCTTCTTCACAAACAGTACGGGGGCTCCATAAGGTGAAATGCTTGGTTGTATAAACCCCTTTTTCAACATCTCCTCCACTTGAGCTTTACATTCCTCCAACTCATTTGGAGCCAAACGATATGGAGCTTTGCAAGTTGGAGTGCTTATGGGTATCACCTTGATCTTGTGATCTACACGCCTCTTAGATGGCAATCCTACAGGTAGATCATCTGGGAAGACATCCTTATACTCCGTAATAATATCGCTTAATGAGTCCGGAATGTAAAGATTGTACTTAGAACCAGCAACATTTCTTATAAGTCCCAAGAAACATACATCACCTCTAGAAATAACAGTCTTACCAATCACAAAGAGAGGTAAACTTCTATTCTGAGATCTACTTCTATCTCCGTAAATCTTCTATCTACTACTTTTTATTACTTTCTTTCTCCAATCTACCTCCGGATTGTATTGCTCCATCCATGGCATTCCTAGGATGATATCATATTGAGCTAATCGGGTTACTCTCCATTCAATCTCTTCTTTGTACCCGCCTATGGCTAGTTGTACACTCCGTGCTAATGTCTCAATTGGTTCATATTGCCCATTTGGAAACTCCACTTCCTCACTCACATCCTTCATCAAAGTCAATCCTAATTTCATTACAACATATCGTGATAACAAATTTTTTGTTGAAAGGATCAATTAGGACTCTCACTTTGTGTCCTTCCATCATCCCATCTGTGACAATCAATCGTGCTTGTTTCTTGCTCCCTCCATGAGCTTCCAATCATTGTCCTCTTCCAACCCCACCTTTTCTTTGTTTAGTGGAATCAGTAAGGCCGCGAGGCAAGTTTACTAGTGATATTCATTTCCCTGCAAGATCTCGTCTTCATTGTTGTAATCCCCTTCTTCCGTATTGTTGAAAGTCCTTCGCAACATAGGCCTTCCTCTGGATGATTCGTATTGAGTTCTACAAAACTTGGCAATGTGATCTATTCTCCCACATATATAGCATTGACGATTGTCATGAACCCCCATTCCTCCTCGATTAACCATTCCATTATTTGCAGGAAGATCCGACAAATTTGGAATAAGTGATTGACGATTATCACCTCCATACCTATGCGGTGGTCCTCGTGGTGGTGCATATCCTTCCCTTCGTCGAAGGATTGCCAACTCCATGGCTGTTGGACCAAGTGGATCTCCAACATTGCTTGATGGTTCACTGTGTGATCCCATAAGCAACCGAAATCCGTTGAGTAATTGCGATTGCTTCATTCAATGTGGATGGATTACTCACCATCACCTCCTTTTGCACTCTCTCCTTTAGGCCTCGTTTGAAGACATCTAAGGCTTCTGCTCCACTCATATCCATAATGGATACTTGAAGATCACGAAATTCTTCAATGTATTCATGTATGCCTCCTTTCTGCTTCAAATCCCACAACTTCATTCTTGTGGTTTGAAGGGAATCCAAAGCTTGAAAGTTCTGAAGAAGCCCCTCTTGTATCACAATCCATGAAATAGAAGCACCTCGTTTCCAGGTAGTGTACCATGTAAGAGCCTTATCCATGAGATAAAACCGCATGAACATTCCTGCATTAAAATCAGAAATATGAAAATGTGATAGATGTATATTCATCCTCATTAACCATCCCTCCAAAACTCCCATGGCTCTACTGCCCTTGTAGGCTTCCACTTTACATGACTTTCCCATACAAAGTAAGAGATTGGCTTGATCTTCCATCTCTTGAAATCGTCTACTATTTGCCTCTTCGTTGGCAATAGCAGTCACTTGCGGTTGGGATTGAGTCTCTTGTATTGGAGTTTCTACTTCCATCTCACCAACTCTTTCTCTCTCTATCTTCTCGCTCTCTAATGCAGAGGTCTTGTCCTCCATGGCTTGTTGCTGTGTATGCTCATTTACAATAGCTTTTCTTAACTCTTTCATTTCTATCATGATTGAGTTTAGAACTTCACTCATAGAAATTGATGCTTCCATGCTTCTCAACCACTCAAACTAATACAACGTAAGTTTAATGACAATCCAATCTCTCAAAATAGGAATCACAAAAGGCCAAGGTGATCCTATTATAGCTCTATAGTACTCTTCACCATAATTTCTAACAATAAAGTCACTCCACACTCTCTTCTGTCAGTAAATTATTCTAATTTCTACATACGTGTTGAACGGAACCGGTGCGGATGGTTCACGGTTCAAATCCATCCAACATTCAGTATAGAATGTAAATGGTATAATTTCATATTTCTCCATAACTAACAATCGGAAGTATCATTGGTACCTGTGATGTCATCACTCGAGTCATAAAATCTGCACCCCAATTCACCACAAGGTACACTCGGAAAACATACTTCTCCATGAATCAAATATGGATGTTGAATAGGTTGGGAAATGGAAACTTTGATACAAGATTTCTCTCAAGCATATCCATACCTGCAGCCCACAGTTTTCCCTTTCCCCCTTACTCTACATGCAGATCAAGGACCTCTGTTAGTCTCTATACAACTCTCAAGAACTTAAAGTTATTTTCACCGTCTTGCTATTCCAAGAGGGGTAATCCACACTCAAGGAAAGAGCAAGATCGATCTGATACCATTGTAACACTAGGGAAGTGAGAAAAGACCACTTGAATAGCTCAAGAAATTCTGAAGTTGAGAATACCCTCAATGATTTCTCTTTCTCCATATATAGTCTTCAAAAAGGTACAAACTAGATAAGGTTACACAACCACCATCCATTCAATTCCTTGTGGATCGATGACATGGCGGTCATCCCTATGAGTACACGGATTGCTGACATGTACTAACACACTAAGTAACACACAAGAAATACAACCTAAAGAGCACACAGATTACTAACGTGGCTCCTTTAGATACTTCACTAATAGTCAACTCAAGACTATCTATCTCCTCCTTTCGTAACTTCTACTTTAGTCATCACTAACTAAAGATGGTTACATTTATAGATCTTATTTTCTTGCATCACTCTGATCACACATTGCATTCTTTTGAACAAGAATAAAAATATTCAATTTGAACATATCTCATAACATTTCACCAAAAACGATAAATGTCATGATGTACTTTATAACTCTATGACACAATCTTTAACATTGTTGATCCAAACTTGATAAAAAAAAATTTATATATCAAATTTGTTAAATTAAACATCTAAGTATTCTGTCAAAATATACACTTTCATACAAACAAAATAATATGTCTTTGTGGGCATCACACATATATAAAGTATAAACTCGGGGATGCAATAATTACAAGTTGCTAAAAAAATACTAATCCTACACAAAATTTCTCCAAAAATGTTGTTTGGACCTCCAAAATTCATATTCATTCTTGCACATTTAAGATCCGATAACTTTAACAATTCTCTTTAATTTTTTTCATTTGCTTGAATTTTTAAATTTTTTCTCGTTTGTTTATGTTTTCTTTTTGAAGCATAATAAAAAGATGGTATCTCTTTTATTTAAGTTCTGTCACAAAATTTTTTATGCTTGTCATTTTAAAATCATATTATAAATCAAATCACCAACATACATGAAATAAAGAATGATATATGTTAGCTAATTGTGAAGCATTCTAATTTAAAGCTTAAAATATGGAGAGATTGAGCTTTAATATATGAACCCGAGAGATGCAAAGTCACCCTATTGATGTTAAAGGCATTAATATCTAACATGCTTATGTGACATACCACCAAGATAGTTGAGACTAATCTCAATTAATTATAATTATATACATAAAATATATAAGTATTTTAGTTTGAACTTCATTTCATATTTATTTATATTATTAATTTCTATAATTATTTTTAAATTGGATAGATAAATCACATGTGAAGGGTTCTATGTTAGGATATGTTTTCAACATTGGAAAGTCAACTATCTACTTGACATCAAAAAAACAATCTACAATAGTTTTGTCCTCTACAAAACTATTGTAGCTTCAACCATGCAACTTTGCTTGCTACATTGATAGTCACATTAAAGTGAAACAATCAATGTAGCAAGCAAAGTTGCATGGTTGAAGCTACTATTAGCTAATATGTGTTAATCATTATCTATTTTAGTCATTAAATATGATGATTATATTTTTTCTTGAACTATGTCAAAAAAATTTTTTCATGCCAAGAATAAGTACATTGCTATGGACTATCATTTTATTTGTAAGAAATTTTTTTCCACATAAGATTTCATATATATATATATACATACATACATACATTAAAGATCATATGGTTGATATGTTCAAATGTTGTTTCAGCTTGTTTAAGTTCAAATGTAATTATTTTGAAATTTATAATGATAACATTTGAATTTAAATGCTAATATATTGTAATATTGAGTGTATATATATATAAATAAGATTTCATGGACTAGGACTTAGAAGAGAAATTTTGACATTATAATTTAATATAGTTAAAGTTAGTTCATATTTGTCTCATCTATTTTTATAATATGCCACATATGAAGGTAATGATGAGCTTTAGTAGCTTTAGGTTTGTTTTATTTTTCTAAAAGGAATACATTGAGGAATTTTAAGATCTTTGAATTCAGATATGAGATATATAAAAAGCTGAAGACCTTGATCTATTCAAGAGAGGATTAAAAAAAAGTTATAATATGAGGTGATTCAAACAATCCAAGTACCTTGAACGAGGCTATTTTTTATGCACAACAAATGACCAACGTTTATCACAACCATGGAGAGATATCCATTCATTTAAATCATTACTATGGACCAATGCATATGAAGTTGGTTAGCATAAGGAGAAGAGAAGATTTTATTCCAAGAGGATTGAATGGTCAAAGAAGAGATTGTCAAAACTTGAATATGCAAATATTGGATACTCTTCCACAAGAAAATTCAAGAGGAAGAGGCAAATTGGATTGGAAACAAGAAATGAGACAATGTTATAATTAAAAAAAATTTGATCATTTTATTATGAATTTTCGAACTCGAGTTTCATCAAGAGGAGCTAGACCATCCTATTGACATATCCCATGCATTTTAAGCAAAAAACTGACATTGTTACTAGTTAGTCACAAGTCTCAAACAAATATAATAATCTTGAAGGTGATAATCCTATAAACAACAAACATTAAAAATCTTGTTTAATGGCCTAACTATTTCGATGAGGAGGAGAAAAGTCGAGGGTAGAAGCAATGACATGAAATAAATAGTTTGAGAAAGAAGGAAACATGTTTGATTGTGACGGATGACAAGATAGAAGAATACAAGTGATAGTGTTGATTGATCAAGGAACTATAAACACTTCCTATCTAGATCTCTTGCTATAAAGTTGGAATTAACTATATAGAAAGATGAGAATGAGGAAATGTAATTGCCAAACAAGCAAAGAAAAAACATTCTGAGCATTTTGAGAAAAGTAGACTTGAAGGTTGGGCAATACAAGGAATCATTGGAGTTGAGAATAATTCTATAAGCTTGCTATGATATTTTTTTGGATATGTTTTAGATCTAAAAAGATAATCCTTATATGGATTGACAAAGTAAGATAGTTGAAACTACTAATTGAAGGATTTTTGGAGATAAAATTAGATCAAAATTAAAAAATATACCTCTATGTATGATGGAAAGAACCATTATCCATCACAAAAATATTTATTTTTTAGGATCAATAAGAGAGATACTCCAAAAAAATAATCTTTAATACCTAAGGAGTTAACTTATGTTTTGATCGAGTTTCAGGATGTTTTTTCTAGATGATCTACCTCTAGATTTATCACCAAGATTGAGAGTAATTATAAGATAGAGATTTTATCATGAAATGTTTCTCCTTGTAAAAGTCGCTATCTACTTGTACCAAACAAGTTGGAGGAATGCAAGACAAAATTGGAGTAGTTTTTGGGGAAAACATTCATCCAACCTAGTGTGTGATCATAAGGAGCTCCAATGCTATTTGTGAATAAAAACGACGCCTTCATGCAGATATGTATTGATTAGCATGCTCTACAATAGCAAATAGTAAGAAAATAAGTATACATTACTATGAATAGATGACATGTTTGATCAATTTCATTAAGCTAATTATTTCACCAAATTTGATAAACTGATTGTATTTTTAGATGATATCTTGATATATAGCAAGTACTTACAAGATTGTAGGACCCTACTTAGAGATTTTGAGATAGTTTTTTTTATTTTTGGAATAAAAATGTGCGATATTTGGATGAAGTCTGGTCTACCGAATACGAATATGTGAAATAAGCACAAATATGGCCAAGACAAATGAGGTGTTAAGGAATGTCTGAAGTGTCAATCGGATTAAAGTAGTTAGCAACAACATCAACAGGTGCGATGAGCAGCGGGGAATCAAGAATGAGCCGACGGAGCAATTAGACGAGATGAAGAAGAGATCGATCATTCGGTCGGGAGCTTGGGAGGCTATTCAATTGCCGCCAATAAGAAAGATACCGATATGAGTGTATCGACCTTTGGTCCCGAAGCCAGATTGGACAACTGAGGAGTTGTTATGATTAAAGAACTTAGGCGGAGCTTTCCTGGCATGGCGATGGGATTATATGTGTCTTGAGTTGTGTGAGGAAGTTTGGATGAAGAAGATAGCAAATCCGATAGGATGGAGAGGGCATCCGGATTCGTGGGATGCGCTTCTCTGGGCAGAAGCGTTAGGACGAGATTACTCAAAGGAGAAGGATGGTATCGACTGGGAAGGGTTGGCACTATATACGGGCTTCAACTTTGATGAGTCGAAGTGGTTTGATCCTCAGGGGAGGAAAGGCACGAATGACTTTAAGATTGATCTTATTCGTGATGATTTTAGGAGAAAGATAATGTAGACTTTGAATCAATTATTCTCGCCGCAACGAACTACATATGTAAGTATGCACAAGGTGAGAATAGTTAAGGGATTCGTCAGGGGATCGATCAAGGTCAATTGGGGAGAGATCTTCATCCAAAATGTGCAAGCGATGGCTGCGAGCAGGAGAGAAAGGAGTAATCTACATTTCTTCATTTCTAATGCATATGTATTCACGATGGGATGGCTCACACCCCAGGAAAAACAGAGGTACCAATTGAATGTAATGGATACTCTAGGTGGGACAGAGGGAAGTGACGGCAGCAGTGGATCGACCAGAAGTTTGGGACCCCAAAGAGGAGAAAGCTTGTTGTCGCCAATAGTGGAGAATCAGGGGGAGATGCCTTCGGAGAAGCTAAACAAAGTAATGCTGGACATTGAAGAAACCGTATTCTGGAGGGAAGACTCAGTGGGGACCACTGAGAGAAGAAGTTCCAGTGTGGAAGTAGTTGCTGAACCCGTCAGCAAGAAGAGGAAGCTGAAGGAGATCGCTCAGTCAAGTAGTCCAGTACCAAAGGCAGCGCAACCTAAGGTAAAAGCTAAGAAGGTAACAAAGGAGGAGCCGATTTCTTCGGTGTTACAGTTAGCGCAAAAACTGGAAAACGTGATAGTGCCAGTGCTGATGGAGCTGAACAAGATGGGGAATAACTACACCCAAGGGTGGAATCCACAAGAGGACGGTTACATGAACCTGATTCAATTAATGAACCGCACAGCTCAAGGGAAGAAGGACCATACGCAGACTATTAAGCAATTGGCAGAATCGGTGAAGTGTCTGGAGAGACAGAATGCAGAGGCGACACAAGAAGCCATCATAGTGAAACAAGCCTATAGTGAGATTTGTAAGATCAGAGGCGTTAAGGTGAAGTTTGTAGAGAGAGCTTCAACATCAATTGAAGAGGGTGAAGCAGCAATTGCACAAGGTTGATGTTGAGCGGCCGGCTAGATTAGAAGTTTTGGCGAATAAGTGCTTGCAATACCTTTTTGCTCAATGTGATGAGGTGGAGACGGAACGGTTGGAACGATTTTCTGTGGCAATGAACACCCCTTGGGATTTGAAGAAGAAGCAAAAGGAGATGTACAAGGCCATGGATCGTGAATGCCAGGAAGCGATGTGTGTCCATCGGAAGGAGATCGCAGAAGACATCAGAGAGTTGCAGATGAGCGTAGATGCTTTCGTCTGGAGAGAAGAGACATTATCGAAGGGACCATCAACTTTCCGAAGAAGTAGTCGGACACGATCCGTGTAGGCAACGGTTAGGAATAGGTGCAAGTAATTGTATAAATAGGAGTAGAGTTAGAGTAAGATTATCTTCTTCTTTGCAAGTGTTCATTGAGAACCGCAAGTGTAGTCAGGATAGAACAAAGTGCTCGAGAACCTGATGAGTGTTGCGTTCGATCGGCCTAGATTGATGTGTTATACCTATGAAGTTACACGGGTATTCGTCCATGAGCCATGGTCGGATTTGCCTCAACAGTAGAACTTCATCAAGAATATCGCCTTGACTTCAACTTGTAAAGGAGAGATCAATCTCCCATCAGTAAATCAGGAGTGGAATTTCATTTACATGTGTAATTGCGTGTAATCTAATGGATGGGTAATGATTTGATGATCGGAATGAGTGATTGAATACTGCTTATTCGTATTATTCTTCAGACTGTGCATGTCCAAAGTCTACAAAAGATGCGTAAACTCACATATTCATCACTGGTAATGAATTACCATCTCATTCCCTTGGGAACGAACTTTAATTCTTTACAATTGGCAAACCTTTGTGTAACTTGTCTGTTACAAAGATCATCAAAAATATCTTCAAGACATATGTATATTACTTTTACCGATTCTTAACAATGGCTAATTTTTGCTTTGTTTGATGCACTCGTTGTTAGACTTGTGTCACAAACTCGTTCATGGCTTTAACTCGGGTTGATGATACATGCATGTGTGTAGAACCCTAGTTAGCTTGTTGTAGAGTTGTTTTTTTGTTTTTTGAATAAAGAAGATGATATTCGGGGGAGTACGCCGAATATGAGTGTTAATATTTATGATAAGTACGAATTGCTCGGCCGAATACGAATGGGCCGTTAGGGAAAGCATTAGGAGGAACAGTAGAAATTAGGAAGATCGGAAGGAGATGTCGACATTCTCGATTCAACGAGCGCCGCAGCAGGCAAAAAGGGCGGGAATCGGAGAGCGATGGATCGTGTGAATTTGACCAAGAAGTGATCTGCGAGTAGAGCAGGAGCGAGAGAGGCTATTCAACTGCCTATTCAACAGAAGTCTATATTCGGAGCATACATGCCCTTGATGCCAAAACCTGATTGGACCGCGCATGAATTAGAGAGATTGGAAGAGTTGGGAGGAGCATTCTTAGCATGACGCAGGGACTGTGTGAGGAAGTTCGGGCCAAGAAGGAACGAAATCCAATTTGGGTGGCGAGGCTATCCAGATTTGTGGGATGTGATATTATGGACGGAAGCGCTTGGGCGTGATTACAAGAAGGAGAAGGATGGAATTGACTGGGAGGGCTCAACTATGGTCTTTGGGTTCAGTTTCGATGAATCGAAGTGGTTCGACCCAAAGGAGCGGAAGGGCACAAACGGATACAAATCGATCTTATCAAGGATAGTTTTCGAACGAAGATAATGTACAACTTGAACCAGCTCTTCTCACCTCAGCGCACTACTTACGTTAGTATGCATAAGGTGAAGATTGTTGAAGGGTTTGTGAAAGGATCCATTAGAGTCAATTGGAGGGAGATCTTCACTCGTAATATATAGGCCATGGGAGAGAAACTACGTGCGGGAGAAAAAGGAGTCGTGTACATTTCTTCATTCTTGGTCCATATGTATTTGAGGATGGGCTGGTTGACTCCTCACGAACGACAGAAGTACCACCTGGAAGCAGAGGAATCAAGAACCAAGCCTCCCTTGGAAGCAGCGAGTAGTGGATCGACGCCAAGTCTCGATTCATCGGGATTACGAACACCGCAGTTGAAGAGAGGTCGATGGAGAGATGACGCATCCTCGGGGGAATTGGAGAATGTTAATTGGGAGATAGAAGCGTCAGAGGGTGGACGCGGGGAAGCAGGAGGGTCCCGAAGAAAGAGAAGTCCCAGTTTGAAAGTTGCTCCAGAGCCAGCGACGAAGACGAAGAAACAAAAATAAGCTACGTATTCGTCAAACCCCACCCCAAAGAATTCTCGACCAAAGATGAAAGCTTCTAAGGTAGGAGGAGAGATAATCTCTTCGTACCTCCAATTGACGTAGAAGATCAAAGCAGTGGCCATACCAGTCTTCATGGAGCTGAACAAATTAAGATCCCGTTATATCCAAGGGTGGAATCCCCAGAAGGACGAATATATGGAAGTAATCAGGGCCATGGATTATGCAGCGCAAGGCAAGGAAGACCAGATGAAGATGACTCAACAGTTGTCTGAGTTAGTAAAGCGGTTAGAGAATCAGAAATCCGCCATGGAGAAGGAGCATCAGCAATTGAAATTGGCATATGAGGAAGTATGTAGAGCCAGAAGGGGAGATGTCAGATTTGCTGAAACAAAAATTGACGAGTTGAAGTGACAACTGTTGAAGTCAAAGCGGCAACTTAGAGAGCTGGATGTCAAGTGACCTGGGAGGTTAGAAACATTGGCCAGCAAATGTTCTGACTACCTTCTTGCGCGGTGTGATGATGAAGAGATCCGGTGGCTAGAGAGAATTAGGGCGGTTATGAATTCTCCTGCCGATTCAAAGGTAGGAAGAAAAGAAATGTATAAAGCCATAGGAAGTGAGTGCCAAAAGTCACTCCAAATTCACAGGCGAGAGATTGTAGAGGATCTCTGGGAATTACAAGTGAGTGTGGATGCTTTTGCGCGGAGACCCGAATTGACGTGTGGCAAGGATGTCCGAGAAGAGAAGAGTCGGAGCTCGGTGTAAATCAATTAGCCTTAGTAGTTAGACATTCTTTTGTATAAATAGGAGTAGCATTAGTCAGAAGGTTCATCTTCTTCTCTTGCAAGAGTTTGTTGTCGAACTGCAAATGTAGTTAGGGTAGAACGGAAACTTTTGAAGCTAAGCTCTGTCGCTTGGAAATTACATAGACTGGTGGAATTACTTGAGAAGTTATCCGAGTACTTTTCCACAAGCTATTGACCTTCGACGGAATGAGTAGAACTTCATTGAGTTTACCGCCTCGATTTCATCCTGTAATAGGGTAGATCGACCTTTCCATCAGTAAAATACAGAAGTTCCTCAATCTTAAGTATAATTGGACTCTGGTGGATACTTTGTGTGTGTGTGTGTGTGTGTGTGTGTTTCATCGGAGTGTGCGCACGAGGAAGTGGCATATTCGGTGATCCTCTTCGGACCTGAACTGTCCAGACTGGTGAAAGACGTGTAAACTCTAAATATTTCCTTCTATGAGCAAATTACCCTTGGATCTCATGGGAACGAACTTCATTTTGCTATAACTTCGATCATCTTTTATGCAACCTTGTTGTTACAATGTGACTCACTCTTGTAACACTAGGGAAGTGAGGAGAGATCACTCGAATAGCTCAAGGAATTCTGAAGTTGAGAGATACCTCAATGGTTTCTCTTCCTCCATATATAGTCCTCAAAAAGGTACAAACTAGATAAGGTTACACAACCACTATCCATTCAATTCCTCGTGGATCGATGACGTGGCGGTCATCCCTATGAGCACACGGATTGCTGACGTGGCACCTTTAGATACTCCCCTAATAGTCAACTCAAGACTATCTATCTCCTCCTTGCGTAACCTCTACTTTAGTTCTCACTAACTAAAGATGGTTACAAATCTCCCTCCTTTTAAGATGCAACGCCCCTCGTTGCTCACACGTTCAAACTCTTGAACGATCAAAGGTGCATTGGCTAAGTTCTTTGCCGGTTCCCAAGTTGATTCATATGATGGATATCCCTTCCATTGTACCAAATACTCCGTTTTTGGGTATTTGTAACCCCAAATCCGTTTTTTGAGAATCTTGTCAACCTCAAATTCTGCCTGATTTGCTACCATAGTAGGTAAAGGAGGAGGGGTTGATGGATTTGTGAACCGCTTTGGGGCGTGGTACATGTTTTTATAATCATGACACATGAAATACGGGATGTATTTTCATATGCAACGGGAGCTCTAACTTGTAAGACACCTCGCCAACACGTTTCAACACCACAAAAGGACCGATGAATCGAGGGTTAAATTTTGGTGTTCCTACAAGTGACAAATTGATCGTGGATAGCCAAACTTGATCTCCTTCCTGAAAATTCACCTCCCTGCGATGAGCATCTGCATATTGCTTTTGTTGATTTTGAGCAATTACCAACTTCTCCTTTGCTTGATGCAGTCCTTTGTGTATGTGCTCCACAAAATCATTGACTGTCGCAACTTTGGTTGAAAACTCCTGCCCCTTAGGAATTCTCAACAAGCTGGAAGGTGTCAAAGGATGAGCACCATATATCAGATAAAATGGAGACACTTTTGTGGATGGATTAACAGAATTGTTATATGCAAATTCCACTAGAGGCAGAAGAGTATCCCACTCTTGTTGTTTCTCCTAGGTGAATGCTCGCAACATATCTTCTATTGTTCTATTGGCCCTCTCTGTTTGACCATCCGTTTGAGGATGATAGGCTGTAGACATTGCTAGCTTTGTTTTGAATAAACCAAACAAGGTTTTCCAAAACAAACTAGTAAAATGAGTTCCTCTGTCTGTGATTAAGACTTTGCTTAATCCATGATTCACAAAAATTGCATCTAGGTACAGATGAGCAAGTTGTGGTGCCGTCACTGTCTTTGTGGTAGGTCGGATGTGTATCATCTTACTCAATTTATCCACAAAGACCACAACTGAATCATGTACTAAAGAGGTTTTTGGTAACTCACATACTAGATCCATAGTAACATGTTCCCAACGTTGTTCAAGAATGGGAACAGGTTGTAATAAACCTACTGGTTTTTGATTCCCCGCCTTATTTTGTTGACATGCGACACAGCTTCGAACATATGTCTCCACATCTTTCCGCATCCTTGGCCAATAGTACACCCATTGTATGCTCTCCAAAGTCTTTTCAGCTCCCACGTGCCCCGCAATGGTTGTATCATGGCCTTCTGACAATACCATTGTGCGTAAATTTGGATCTTGTGGGATCCATATACGCTGCTCCTGAAATGCTAGACCTCGAACCTTACTTTGCCGTGCATTGCTTGGAGTGCTTTCATGATCTCCTCATCCTCCTTTGTTGCAGCCATCATTTGAGACCACCAATCAACTTGGATTTTCACCTCTGTGATGTTGTTGAGACACGGCATCAGCGTGAGAGCATCACGCAAGTTGTTTCTTGCCCTCCACATACACTATCTTCATGTTGAATTGTTGGCGCCATTACGCCCATCAATTTTTCGTTTGGAGAGATCTTTCTCAGTTTCCAAATACACCAATGGTTTGTGGTCGGTTTCTACCACAAACTCCTTGTCTCCCAAGTAATGCTTCCAATGTTTTCGTGGCCAAAACAATAGCTAATTCCTCTCGTTCTGTCGTGTGATAGTTCTGCTCACCGCCACCAACTTTCGGGAGAAAAAACAACCGGTGCCAACCATCCTCCCACTCTTGTTGAAGAATTCCACCCTTTGTTGTACCGATGCATCGGTCGCCAACTTGATTGGTCGATTAGGATCATACCACTTGAGAATAGATGCATGCAAAAGACCATCTTTCAATGCTTGAAAGGCTAACTCTTGTGTCGTTCCCCATCTCCATTTTTGACCTTTTCCTAGCATAGATGTTAAGGCTTGGGCAAGGCGTGCAAAAGCTTTAACAAATCTGCGATAAAATCCTGTAAGACCTAAAAAACTCTTAAGTTGAGTTTGATCCTCTGATGCTGTCCATTTCTGTATGGTTTCTATCTTCTCACTCATCACTTGGATTCCCTCTGCTGTGACTCGATGGCTTAAATAATCTACTTCTTATTTGCCAAATTCACATTTTGAAGCTTTGGCATATAACTCATTCTCTCGCAAAACCTGGAGTACCTCTCGTAAATGTCGCCTATGATCTTCTAAGGTTGTACTATATACCAAAATATCATCCAGAAAGACAATAATAGATTTGTCTAAATAAGGACGAAAAATATCATTCATTAATCCCATGAATGTGGCAGGTGCGTTGGTGAGACCAAAAGGTATCACTAGATACTCAAAGTGACCATACCTAGTACGAAAAGCTATCTTATGAACATCTTCATTAGCAATTCGAATCGGGTTGTACCCGCTCCTCAAATCCAGTTTGGTGAAGTACTTCGCTCCTTGAAGTTGGTCAAACAAATCATCCATTCTCGGTAATGGATATTTGTTCTTGATCGTTTGTTGATTCAACCCACGATAGTCAATGCACAATCTCATGCTTCCATCCTTCTTCTTCACAAATAGCACAGGGGCTCCATAAGGTGAAACGCTTGGTTGTATGAACCCCTTTCTCAACATCTCCTCCACTTAAGCTTTACATTCCTCCAACTCATTTGGAGCCAAACGGTATGGAGCTTTGCACGTTGGAGTGCTTCCGGGTATCACCTCAATCTTATGATCTACACGTCTCTTAGGTGGCAACCCTGCAGGTAGATCATCTGGGAAGACATCCTTATACTCTGTAATAATACCGCTCAATGATTCTGGAATGTAAAGATTATCCTTAGAAACAGCAACATCTCTTATAAGTCCCAAGAAACATACATCACCTCTAGAAATAACAGTCTTACCAATCACAAAGAGAGGTAAGCTTCTATTCTGAGATCTACTTCTATCTCCGTAAATCTTCCATCCACTACTTTTTACTACTTTCTTTCTCCAATCTACCTCCGGATTGTATTGCTCCATCCATGGCATTCCTAGGATGACATCATATCGAGCTAATCGAATTATTCTCCATTCAATCTCTTCCTGGTGGGTACCAGGAAGAGATTATGGCTAGTTGTACACTCCGTGCTAATGTCTCAATTGGTTCAGTTTGCCCATTTGGCAACTCCACTTCCTCACTCACATCCTTCATCAAACTCAATCCTAATTTCATTGCAACAGATCGTGATAGAAAATTTTCTGTTGCTCCAGGATCAATAAGGACTCTCACCTTGTGTTCTTCCATCATCCCATCTGTGACAATCAATCGTGCTTATTTCTTGCTCCCTCCATGAGCTTCCAATCGTTGTCTTCTTCCAACCCCGTCTTTTCTTCGTTTAGTGGAACCAGTAAGGCCGCAAGCAAGTTTACTAGTGATCTTCGTTTCCCTGCAAGATCTCGTCTTCATTGTCGTACTCCCTTCCTTCCATATTGTTGAAAGGCCTTCGCAACATAGGTCTTCCTCCGGGTGGTCTTGATCGAGTTCTACAGAACTTGACAATGTGACCTATCCTTCCACATGTATAGCATTGACGATTGTCACGAACCCCCATTCCTCCTCGATTAACCGTTCCATTATTTGCAGGAAGATCCGACAAATTTGGAATAAATGATCGACGATTATCACCTCCATACCTAGGTGGTGGTCCTCGTGGTGGTGCATATCCTTCCCTACGTTGAAGGTTTCCCAACTCCATGGGTGTTGGGCTAAGTGGTTCTCGAACATTGCTTGATGGTTCATCGTGTGTGATCCCATAAGCACCCGAAATCCGTTGAGCAATTGCGATTGCTTCATTCACTGTGGATGGATTACTCACCATCACCTCCTTTTGCACTCTCTCCTTCAGACCTCGTTTGAAGACATCCAAGGCTTCTGCTCCACTCATATCCATAATGGACACTTGAAGATCACGAAACTCTTCAATGTATTCATGTATGCCTCCTTTCTGCTTCAAATCCCACAACTTCATTCTCGCAGTTTGAAGGGAATCCACCGCTTGAAAGTTTTGAAGAAGTCCCTCTTGCATCCCACTCCATGAAATAGAAGCACCTCGTTATGAAAGCATTCGTTCCCATGTAGTGTACCATGTAAGAGCCTTATCCATGAGGTAAGACCGCATGAACAGTCTTGCAGTAAAATCAGAAACATGAAAATGTGATAAATGTATATTCATCCTCATGATCCATCCCTCCAAAACTCCCATGGCTCTACTGCCCTTGTAGGCTTCCACCTTACATGGCTTTCCCATCCGAAGTAAGAGATTGACTTGATCTTCCATCTCTTGAAGTCGTCTCCTATTTTCCTTTTCGTTGGCAATAGCAGTCACTTGCGGTTGGGATTGAGTCTCTTGTATCGCAGTTTCCACTTCCATCTCACCAACTCTTTCTCTCTCTACCTTCTCACTCTCTAATTCCGAGATCTTGTCCTCCATGGCTTGTTGCTTTGTATGTCCATCTACAATAGCTTTTCTTAACTGTTTCGTTTCTATCATGATTGAGTTCAGTACTTCACTCATAGAAACTGACGCTTCCATGCTTCTTCACCACTCAAACTAATACAATGTAAGTATAATAACAATCCAATCTCTCAAAATAGGGATCACAAAAGGCCGAGGTGATCCTATTACAGCTCTGTAGTACTCTTCACCTCTGCCAGTCTCTATAAAACTCTCAAGAACTTAAAGTTATCATCATGATTTTGCTATTCCAAGAGGGGTAATCCACACTCAAGGAAAGAGCAAGTTCGCTCTGATACCATTGTAACACTAAGGAAGTGAGGAGAGACCACTCAAATGGCTCAAGGAATTCTGAAGTTGAGAGATACCTCAATAGTTTCTCTTCCTCCATATGTAGTCCTCAAAAAGGTACAAACTAGATAAGGTTACACAACCACTATCCACTCAATTCCTCGTGGATCGATGATGTGGCGGTCATCCCTATGAGCACACGGATTGCTGACGTGTACTCCAACTAACACACAAACTAACACACAAGAAACACAACCTAAAGAGCACACGGATTGCTGACGTGGCACCTTTAGATACTCCCCTAATAGTCAACTCAAGACTATCTGTCTCCTCCTTGCGTAACCTCTACTTTAGTTCTCACTAACTAAAGATGGTTACAACTCTAGCCACATTGGATTATGTAAGAGAATATTCTCTATACATAAAGAAGAAAGGGTTGATTTTTGTGGTTGCATTGATTGAGTTATTTTAAGCAAACTCAATAAGAAATAAAAATGCTTCACAATCTTCTTGCTACTCTAAATTGAAAGCTCAAAGCAATCCTTAATAGTTTTATTTGATCTTTTGGTTTGTCCATCTATTTGAGGATGATAAGTCATGGACATGGCTAATTTTTTTGTGAGTAATTCATGTAACATACATGTTACATTAGAATTTTATGATTGTAGTGTTTATTGATTCGTTCTCAAGGGAATGGGGTGTTAAACGAATGTAAGGTAGGAAATATGTGCATTTAGTCTTCTTTAATCAACTCTAGACGATCACTGCCTAAAGAATGTCATTAATTCATGTTGTGAAACCCATCAGAAAATAAAGTGCTAAGAAATTCCATAGGAAATTCTTTTACTGAAATTGGGTGATCCCAATTACAAGAGTCAAGATTCATCAGACGTAAGCTCAAAGAAGTTCTTCCCGCAAAATCCTTGATAGCCAAACTCGTAGGATGAATTCCTGGGTATCTTCACAGAAATCCGATCTCTAGTCAAGTAGGCCACCGCGATCTCTACTCGGCTTCGAGAGTTTCCGTTCTACCCTGGCTACACATGAACAGTTCCTGACTTTCTCTTGCAAATTGAAGATGTCTCCACTAACTACTCTAGTTCTATTTATACATAGTCTTAGCGTCTTATCCGAATCACTACCTACACAGATCACGTCGAACTATAACTTTGGAGATCTGATATACCCTTCGATGATGTCTCTTCCCTCCGGGCGAAAGCATCAACGCTGATTTCCGACTACAACTTCGGAAATCTGCTGTACCCTTCGATGATGTCTTTTCACTCTAGGCGAAAGCATCAACGCTGATTTGCAACTCTCTGATGTCCTCTGCGATCTCTTCCTGATGGACTCGCATTGCTTCTTGACAATCGTGACACATGACTTTGTACATCTCCTTTCGTTTCTCCTTTGAATCGCAAGGAGTGTTCATCACCACCGTTAATTCTTCCAATCGATCAGCTTCAACTTTGTCACACCATACAAAAAGATACTTCGCGCATTTACTCGCTAAAACTTCTAATCTAGTTGATCTCTCCACATCGACTTTGTGCAACTGACGCTTCATCTCCTTCAACTGATTTCGAAGCCGCTCATTCTCGACCTCCATGAACTTCAAATTTCGCTCCCCGAATCTTGCATATCTCACCATAGGTCTTCTTCGCTGCTGCCACCTCTCGTTGCGCTTCTACCTTCTTCTTCTCTAGACATCCCACCGACTCTGTCAATTGTTTGATCGTTTGCATCTCATCCTTCTTTCCTTGAGCGGTCTGGTTCATCAACTGAATCAGGTCCATGTAACCGTCCTCCTGAGGATCCCATCCTAGGATATAATATGTTCCCATCTCGTTCAACTCCATGAGAACAGGAATAACAACATTCTCTAGTTTCTACACTAATTGTAACACCGAGAAGAGCGATTCTCCACCATCTGCTTTGGATGCCTTCACCTTAGGCCTCGATACTTTCGGTACTGGGTTTCTTGGCTTAACAACCTCCTTTAGCTTCCGCTTCTTATTCACCGGTGTTCGAACTTCTTCCACACTCGGACTTCGTACTCGCTTCCCCGAAGTCCCTGCAGAATCCTCCCATCCGAATACAATCTCCTCAAGCTCCCGTAACACTTTGCTTACTTCTTCCGACGGCACCTCCTCCTTGTCTCCTACAACTGGTGACTGCAAACTGTCTCCTTCAACCGGCCCTATACTCCTGGTTCATCCACTACTGGCTTCCCTCATATTCGGCTCTCGTAAGATATCCTCTGCATCCAATTGAGACTTCACTCTTTCCCTTGGAGTTAACCACCCCATCCTCGAGTACATCTGTACCAGAAAGGAGGAAATGTACACTACTCCCTTCTCTCCTGCTTTCAACTTCTGTCCCTTAGCTTGCACATTACGAGCGAATATTTCTCCTCAATTGATTTTGATCTTCCCTCCGACGAATCCTTCCACTATCCTCACCTTGTGCATACTAGCGTAAGTAATTCTCTGCGGTGAGAATAGCTGATTCAATGTATACATTATCTTTCGTCGGAAATCATCCTTAATCAAATCAATCTTGAAACCATTAGTCTTCTTCCTTCCTCGAGCATCAAACCACTTAGACTCGTCAAAATTGAATCCCGTATGTAATGCCGACCCCTTCCAGTTGATGCCATCTTTATCCTTCGCGTAATCTCAATCCAAGGCTTCCGCCCATAGAATCGCATCCCACGAATTTGGGTAAACTCTCCACCCAATTGGATTGGTAACCTTCTTTACTTTCACTTCTTCACACAGCTCCAGACATACATAATCCTATCGCCATGCTAAGAACGCACCACCCAAGTTCTTTAATCTCATCAACTCCTCCACCTTCCAGTCCAACTTCGGCACCAAAGATCGAATTACTCCTATCATCTTCTGCGGGGGATGCAATCAAATCGCTTCTCTTGCTCCGGATCAAATTGTCACTCGCTTCTTCATCGTGTCACCTTGATAGATCTGTGCCCGCCGCTGCTTATCGATATGGTTACAACACTATCCTAACATCGAAACTTCTCCCGCTAGATTTAATCTACTCACATTCACACTCATCATGCATATTTGTCCTAAGAGTCATATTCGTATTCGTCCTTAGTCATTTCCGTCGAATATAATACTTTTTATTCCGAAAAACAAAAAAACAAGCTTAAAATTCCTAACTGAGGTTGTAGAATTCAAATAATTTTTTCCACAACATGCTAGAAACTCAATGCTCATATTAGTGATGATAATTGTAACTATACCATGTTGAGCAAAAACTGCATCCATATAAATGCAATCAAATTCTGGTGCAATACTTTCTTTGTTATGAGCCTAACATGAATCATTTTACTTTGTTTATTCACAAAAATTATTTAGAATTATAACCAATAAACTTTATTGATTACTTATATATAAAATCCATATTAACATGCTCCCATCTTCTACTTGGTGTTAATAGAGGTTGTAGTAGATTTGCTAGTTTTGTTATGTTGGCATGCCAGAAAATTGCATACATAGCTGAGGACGTTCTCTTTTGGTTTTGGCCAAAAGTATCCTTTGGATAACTTTAACGGTCTTCTCCACTCCTACATGGCCAACAATAGTTGACTCATATGCCTCTGCTCACACTATAAACCAACATTTGAGGGTAATCAAATCTTTCACTTTTAAAAAGCCAATCCTTGTTCTAATTGTGCTTTACCCTTCTTAGGGCTTTTATAATCTCCTCATCGTCCTTGGTAGTTTGGTTCAAGTTCTCCCACCATTTGAGTGAATTATCACCTATATGATATGATGAATGCATGAAATTTATATGAATGCATCAACAAGCTGCTTCTTCCCCTCCACGTACATGATCTTCATATTAAAATTTTATCGTCTTTTGACCCATCAAATCCATCATTTTGGGAAATCCTTCTAAATTTTTAAATAAATCAAAGACTTGTGATCCATCTTAACCACAAATTCCTTATCTCCAAAATAGTGCTTCCAATATTTAGTTGCTAATACAACGGCTAACTCCGATATGATAATTTTGCTCCACAAGTAAAAACTTTCCTAAGAAAAAGTCAATGAATTATCGTCCATCTCTCATTACTGTTGTTACACTCCTCCAACTATCTTATCTTATGCATCTGTAGCAAGTTTTATTGATCTACCTAAGTCATACCATTTAAAAATTGATGCATGTAAGAACACATACTTCAAAGCCTAAAATGTAATTTCTTGAGGTGTACTCCATTGCCATTATGTCCTTGGCCTAAGAGATGAGTTAAAGGTTGAGTAATACTATTGAACACTTCCATAAACCTCCTATGAAAATCAATTAAATCTAGAAAACTACATAATTGAGTTTGATTCTTCAAAACATTTCAATTTTAAATAGTTTTCACTTTGTAACTCATGACTTAGATGCCCTCTGCAGTTACTCTATGGCCAAACTCACATTTGATATTTTAGAATACATCTTATTTTCTCTCAACACTTGAAAAACTTGATACCATGAAGAATTTCAAGAAGGAAATAAGGTGTGATTATCTACCAGCAATCTAGCATTAACAAGGGTTTGAAAGTTAAATCCATGATTTATTGAACCCTTTTCGATAGTTCAATATATTAAAGCAATTGCCTAGAAGTTAGAGTTACCAACATACATGAAAATAAATATATCTTTCTTACAAAAGTATATTGCATGATTTTTTTCTTTTTCAACCCTCACAAACCATCTCATTTACCAAAAATACTTGATGGCATAGAGGAATATGAGGTAGAAAGTATCCGCAAGGAATTTACTAGATGTCATCAAAATTCAAAAGTGGTGTGAATGATCCAAAAAGCAAATAATAATTTTTGACTTGTATGGATACATAACAATATGACTATCATGCATTGTTGAATTGAATAAAGTGCTAGATGTCTTTTAGGAATTGGTAAGGATAAGATAACTAAGCATGCAAACTATTCATGTTAGCCATGTGACATAGATTAAATTTAATACTCTATTAGTTCTGTAGTAAATAAAATAAAGAGAGTACTTGAGAAAACATCTCATCTTGAAAGTCATAAGAAAGTCATTGACTTTAATATAATTATTTTTATTTTTATTTTTATTTATTTATTTATATCAAACTCACTAAAAATATATCAATACATATTTGGATCAACAAGTTGTTCATCTACATGTGTTAAAGTTTCTACATATTGCTCCAACACAACAAAGTGAACTTACCAAATTTCATTCCATATTCTACTAACTTATCTAGTGAACAATACCTTTTGTAATTTTCAAAAATCATTATATCAAAAAAGATCCAAACAATTTTAAATTTTTTATCTTGAATTCCTCCAACTTGTCTTTTGTTTGTTATATTTTTTAATTATTACTGAAGATAAAATCATCCACAAAAATTTAAATAAAGATCTAACATACATGTTATATTAACACATCTAGAAAAAATAATTGTAATAAATATTTTTATACATTAGTTCTATCATATCATACTATTGATGATTTTTTAAGTTAAAGAACAACTCTAGTTATTGAAACATCCAATTATAATATTTTTATCCTCATATCCAGAAGTTAAATCATGTATAAATGTTTGTAAAATCACCATTCAAAAATGATTTCTTCACCTTCATCTCATGCATGTTTCACTTTTTATGTGAAGACTTGCAAAAATGATTCAAACTAAAGAGATCTTAACTTAATATCTTATAGTTAATCATATAATCTTTAAAAAATCTATTAATACTAATTAACCTTGTATATACTTAGAATTTCATATAAGGTACTCTCCATCTTGTACACCCACTAGCAATCAATGACACATTTAAATGTAAAAGTTTAATCTACTCTTATGTCTGTTACTTATTTAATGTTACAAGCTTTCTTTGTATAGATTGTTGTCCAAGTTATAAATCCTGTTTTCATTATCTCCCTTGATCAAATTCAACAAACTTCAAAAATTAAAACTTTAAAAGGATAAAATATTATTTAAGATGCAAAATATTGATGTGATTTATCTATATAATTCTCTTTAGCTAAAATTAGATATATTTATTTCGATGGTATATCACATATGAAGTAAATATATTTATCCCTTTAATATTTTAGCACTACTATAGCTTTCAAGAGTTGATATGTTTAAAATTAAGATTTTTGTTTTCAAGATTATGAATTTTCCTAATAGTGTTTCATAGCAAGCTTGCATGAATTTTTCCTTATATATGAGTTGATTCAAAGTGTCAAATCAAAGAACATGAAGGTCTTATATTCCCTCTATGTCAAACCTCCAAGAAAGGTGTGATTAACTTAAGCTAAATTTATCCAAAACTAATCATATATATTCATTATATCAACAACCCGTTTTAACCTCATAATTTATCAAGCTTAATATATATATTTATTCAATAATCTTGCATAAATTATAAACCTCTAATTAAAATCAAGATATTTATATTTTTTTCTTTCTTTGATTTTTTTGTATGTTGTCATTTTACTTTTTTGATATAATTCAAAAATAATTATAAGAGTTATTCTTATATCAGGATATTGATTGTATGTTGCATTTGTATAAAACATAGATTTATCTACTTTTGATGTGATATTCTTGATCAAATTGCTATCAAGTCTTATTATTATAAAAGATTAAATGATCATCTATATCTGAAACTGTTAGAATTTATCTATTACATATGTATATTTATGTTGATAATTATAATATATTTATTATTACAACATAACATCTTTTTTCTTTAATCATTATAATATATTTTAAATTACCATACAACACATTCAATACAAGCAAGTGACTGATATCCGAATAAAGAACATAAAAATTTAAATAATTTTTGAGAAAGATTATTAAATATTTATGTCTCATAGCTACAACAATTTTTTTTGACATGAAATGCTAAAAATAAAATAAAAATTTAAAAATATTAATAATTATATTTAATAAAAAAATTTAATTAATTTGAATGATGTCACTTGTACAAACTATTTCATATTCACAATACATAAAATTAAATACTACTTATAAAAATAACTATATAATAAAAATCTATTCAACATGACTATAATCAATCTATCATCTTAAACTTTTGCTATGTTATCTAATCGACCAAATATTATTTTGATACAAATCTCATATCATTGATATTGAGAAATTCTTTTGTGATTAAGTTAAACTTCTAAAAAATTAATATTTTTTTGTTGATAAATATATCAAATAGTTTAATCAATTCAAATAATTTTTATTTTTATTTTTTAATATTTTAAATAGGCCCAATCATCAAATTTGATATAGTTATAAACAAATGTATCATTTGATATATATAATGATATGTAATCTATATATTCGAATCATTTATTTTATCTTCAAAAATTATTTGTTAGAACCTATCTAAGGCGTTCGTTGTTTATGTAACTTAATATATAACTTGATATTGCAAGCATCAAATGATTTAATGAGCATATCATAAGTTATACTTTCTCTAATATTTTAAATTACACTAAAAAATTCTTAAATAATCATATTTTTGAAAAATAATGTGAGTATATGATTTTTATACATAATTTGAGATTAATATAAGATATGATATGTGTGAAATTAAAATTATTAAAAATAGATAGAAAATAAGGTACTTGATTTCTAGAGAAAATAATCCAAAAATGTTATCAAGGTTCCTTAAAATTATGATTTTTTCTCCTAATTTTGATATTCTAAAAAAATTTCAAATTCCTTTTGAAGTTTTTTTACTAGTTCAAATTTTTTTCGAGTTATTTATATTTTTGTTGCATTAATTTTATCTTTCATTCAAACATAATTCTCTCATTTTTTTATTTTCATGTTATGCAATAATTTAGATCAATCATATATACTTTTCTCATAATATGATATCATGAAAAAGAGGGATATGAAGTCTCTAGGTTGAGCACTATGAAATCCTTTTGAAATGTGTGAGAAAAAAATTCCAACTTTTGACATAAATTCTTAAAAGAAAAAAACAAGTCAAATTTTTCAAACATGTTATATGATATACTTTCAATAAATATATGTCTTTTTTTCTAATTATATTAATACATATCAATTATATCAAATTTTAACTTATCATGATTATTTAATCTTTAGAGTATATATGTATAAAATAATTTATCATTTACGTGTTGTTGTGTAATGTAAGTTTTATAAAAGTCATCTTTTAAAAAATGAAATATCATCATGTGATAAACACATGATGATATTTTCATGTAATATAAATTTATGAATTATTGTAGATTTAGTCAAAATATTTTTTTAATGATATAAAATATTTATAAGGATCAAAGTAATCCATATACATCAATTATATATGACAAATAATTTAAAATGAAAAAAATATGGATTATTATTTTGTTGACTAGATTTTTCATCTAATCCAAGTGGAACGGACTTGAACATCTAGTACTTTGGATGAATCAATATTTATTATATTTGTAATCAAAATCTAATGTTTCATTTCTTCCTTTAAAATATTTAATAAATTTATCACTTCAATAATAATTATATATTTAATTTGATAAACGTGTATCATTCAATATATTTTTATTATTTTATGTAGTAATTTAAGATCGAAAGATTTTTTTGTGATTGAGAATGTATATGTATAAATTTTCATTACATATAATTGTGACAAAGTTTTTTATTTTTTAATATTTAAAAAAAATCAAGTTATATAAAATTATTCATTGTAAAGTTGGATGATGAGATTTATTTGAAGCTATAAAATTTTCAATTTTATTCATTATCTATTTATATTTGATTAATATTGGGATATTATTTTTATTTTATATTTATAATAGCTTCAGTTATTTTTATAATAATAATCAATTATTTAATAATTGTACAAACAATTCAAGCATAAAAAAATGAATTCCAAAGATGAGCTCTTGAAAAAAAATCTCATCTATAGAAATCATTTAACTTTCAATATTCTTAGTGTTATAATGATATAAGAGCAAGATTTAATGTTCTTATAAATATGCATCACACATTAATCTTTGAAAAATTATTCTTGGTTGGTATAATAATTTGAAGAGAAAGCATTTGTTAAAGATTAGGAGTGGCCATTGGATATCAATTAGTGAAGTGTGATTATTGTAGATACATATGATGGATATGAGAGATAAAATAATATTGAGATTCTCTTATATAAATTTTTTTCATATCAAACTATTATATATTGAAAGAGCAAGGTAAACACAATATCTAGTTTATAATTTTGGAGTCAATTTCATAGATCAAGTGATGTGATCTGAAGATTTGATTATTTAACAATATTCACATACGATATTATTTGGGATCTTATGAATAACATTAGTGTTAAGAAATGGATCTCAATTCATCATCACATGTGACATTTAACATGTAAAATTTATTGTATGTATCATCCTAAAGCTATTTTGTAATATTTGTTATTAAAAAATTTGGAGAGAAGTATTACCAAGAAGTGATAACATCACCTATTACTTTTGTGTTATCAATCATGAGAAATTGAAAAATGTTCAACTTAATATAATATTAAAAGAGAAAGCAAACAAATAATGAAAAAACCTTAGAGAAAAATGATTCAAGGGTTGAAAGATTTGAAAGCCATATATGAACAAAGCTAAACTAAAGTGCAATAGCTAGATCAAGCATATATATCAATCAAAGCAAGAGGAATGAAGAATGAGAAAAAAAAAACAAAGATGAAATAGAGATTTGAATGATAAAAAGTGAAGAATAATGAAAATTCAAGTTCTTAAAGCCCAAGCATAACAAAGAATACAAAAATTTGACCTTCAAACACTCATTATCTTCAAAGTGATAAAAGCTTTAAAAGTACAACATTTTTAACAAAGTGTAGTAATGGATGTCTTAGAATGTTGGATTGATAGAATGAAGTATCATCTTGACTTGTTCAACATCAACTATCATATAGCATATATCTTTATTTCTATTTTGTTTTTTAAAAAGATAGCATCTTGATTTTAGAGATGGATGATAGAGTTTAATCAGTTGGACCAACAAATCATTTAAAGTGGAATGAAAAGAGATTATTTTTCTAAATTTTCAAGCAATAGATCTCATAATCATTACATGAATTAGATTGTGAAAATTGGAGTAGAAAGCAAGTGTGAAGGAGTATTTGATGAATTTTAAGATCTTCAAATTCAAATTCAAGATATGAGTGGAACAAAAGATCTTGACAATTTTTAGATACAGTTGAAAAAGTATTCAACATGAAATGATTTATAAAAATCCAAGCAATTTGAACAAGGCTATTAATTATGCATAAATGACAGATGTTAATTAGGGTGGTGGAGAGATAGTCATTCTCACAATTTAACGCTATGAATCAATGCAAATAAAGTTGAGAAATATAAGAATGAGACATGATTTTATGCCAAAAGGAATTAATGTTTAAGAAGATCATGTCACAATCCAAATATGCAGATTTTGGAATCTCATAGAGATATAAATTCAAGAAGAAAATTATACTTTGAAGTAATATGATGATTGAGTCGATGGTACAATGGTGAAATATTTGATCATGTTATTATGAATTTCTAAACTCAAGAATCAAGAAAAGATAGACCATCATGGTGGCATTCACTCAATAACCTAAAGATGAAATGATCAATGATAATAAGGAAAATAAAAAACATCAATAAAATTGTTTCATGGCCTTATTAATTCAATAAGAAGGAAAAAAGAAGAATAAGAAAGCAATGAAAAGAGTTAAATATTTTTTTTTTAAAATAGAATATGTTTGATTGTGAAGTATGATAGGTAGTCAGGGTAGAACGAGCACTTGAGGAGCTGGTGATGCAGGCTGACATTGTGACGACTGAGGCGTGTATCCGTGAAGTTATCTGCATATTCGTCCATGAGTTGAGCCTGTCTGTAGCATCAGAAGTACTCTAGAGAGTATTTTCGCCGAGATGCAAACTTGTAACGCGAGAGATCCCCATCCCGAAGTAAAGCAAAATGTTGAAATCTATTTGTTGTGTCTATGGAATTGGTGATGTGATGGGATTGTGAAGGAATTGGACTTGGATCGATTGCCTTTTTTGTGAATACTCCTCGGACTTTGCAGTCTAGAGTTAGAAAGATGCCTAAATGCACGTTTCTCTTCTTTGCTAGTGTGGTTTGATCCCTCATTCCCTTGGGAACTGATCAATCTATACGAATTCGGACTTGATAATGCATACCCATGCTATTACATAAAAGTCTAACTTTTTCTTGGCGCCGCTGCCGGGGAATGAATTGATTTGACAGCTAGTCAGGAAGGGAAACTCCACGGTCACAATTGCGACCACAATTTTGTTCTTTTTACTAGCTCATCTTTCCACTGCTCCTGAGAGCACTCAGATCCTCTTTGGAAGGAAGGGAGGGTTGAACCATTTTGGGATATGTCTAGCACCTTATGATCAGATCTTCAACCATGCATGACGGAGAGGCGAACTAACGCTGATCGGTCCGAGAAGGAGCCTCCACCGGTGCATGTCCTATCGACAGAGGAAGAAGAGAACACCTCCGAACTCAGTGCCAAAGTATAGCGTGTTGCTGCACGTCAAGAACTAAGACGGAAGGAACGCGAGCAAGGGTGGATCCGACCCTTGGGTCATCGAAGGAAGAATACTCCCGCAAAACCTGATTTGGTGACAAACGTGGTGGGTCACATTCCACCCGCATCTAAGAAGAGCAAAGCTTCTACGTCGAGAGGAAGAAGTCAAACCAGCAGCCCTTGACGTTTGGAGACTCGACCGGACGAGAGTATTCTCCTTTTGGGTTGAGGACATTGAGGAGACCAATGCCCCATCGTCCCACAATTGTAGCAGACATTCGGCTTTGCTGGTGGAGGAGGTCCCGCTCCCATCCTATTATGGGGAATAGTCGTGGCCATATCCGCATACGCATATCTTGGGATATGCACAGGTGGGATAGGAGTGGCCTCCTGCACCCCATAGGAGTAGTCCTCCTGAGAGGGATCATAGGGTGGGGCTTCACTCGAGCTTCCCCAGCTTACTTGATGTGCCGGGTAACTCTCCCTTGGCTAGTGCTCCGAGTTGGTGTGCCCCGGCTTCCTACATATGGTACACCAGACATTCGCCCCACTTTGCATTGGCGATTTGTGTCTATCTTTATTGTTGACCAAGTGCACCTTCAACTCCTCCAAGGACTTGGTCAGTTCTTCCACCTTGGAGGAGATCCCCTTTCTTCCCTCATCGCATCCCTTCATGCGATGATGCTCCTTTTTCTTCGCGGTGTATCTCTACTCCTCATCCGAAGAGCTTGTAGCCTCTTCGGCCAAAGATGAGCTGGTTGTGGAAGGACTTCGTCTTTTCCTTCCTTTACCCCTTGTCTTCGTCCTGCCCTTACCTTTGAAGGTCTACCCCGAATGTCAATGGATATTTGACAATTCCTACGCCTCCGCAGCCTGCATGACTGCCTCCACAGTATTCGGATCAGACCTTCGGCAGAAGGTCTCTTGATCGGGGTCATGCTTCCCCAAACCGGATACATATCACTCTATGGCCATTACCGCCGAATATGTCTTGGTGTTGGCAATGGTCGTTGGCATCCGGTCTAGCAGGCTCAGGAATTACTCAATGTACTCCCTGAGATTCTGGTGCTTCCCTCTTCGGATAGCCCCCAGTCTTCGCAGGAGTACCTTATCGTACCCCATCTCCCCCGGCGGGCCTTTAAACCGGCTTTTTGAGTTCGAACCATGTGGCTATTTCTGCCACATGGTTCTCTTCTTGGTTATTCATTCATACCCTGGCCCCTTTCCGAAGGAGCCCAGGGAAGATTCGTCTTCGGTCCATGGGGTCTTGTTCTTTGTTAGACGTGGAGATGGCCTCAAAGGTCCGAATGTATGAGTCGACATCGTCTTTGTCCGTAGTACCCTTAAACTTGGGGTACTGTTGTTTGGTAATAGGGGCCGTCATTCTTGCTGATGTTCTCTCCTCATCTTTGGGTTGGAGGTCTGTGAACTGTGGCTCAAGATTCACCTTGAGTTCGTTCAGCTCTCCCTTGCTGGCAACAGCGAAGGTCTTGGGCCCTTCTTGAAATGCCGACCACCATTCACCTTCGTCGGATTCTTCGTCTCCCAAAGGCGTTACTGCTCTGGTGGAGGTGTTGATACTGGGGCTCAGCAATTGTAAGAGACCGGGCCATACAAATGTGGAGTGCGATCAACCCCCACAGGCCCGAGGGGAGTCCGAGCGGTACCTAGCTCAAGGGGTTCGCTTCGTGACCCCACCGAAGTGCGATGTAGGGGTGAACCAGGTAAGCTTGGAAGACCGACCCCTACCCATGGGACCAACATGGCCAGAAGAAGTGGTCGAGGTCTTGAAGGTGTCTACCCACAGCCAAGGTGCGGCTTCCTCCTCTTAGCCTGAAAAGCTAAAGAAGGGAGCCACACATAAGGCTATTCGGGCGAATGCGCCAGTCCCCATAACGAAGGAGGCCACCCCCCAAGCACTTCCCTCTACTTTCCCCGCGGATATTCGGAAGGAGGTAGAAGGCTACTTGAAGGAGTTGGCCCCACCGGAGACAAAGGTGGACAAAGGTGATGACATGGCCCAACAGCGATACTCGCGAGAGCTCAAGCGCGAGATTCGGGGTACTACAACCCCGTAGCAGACTTGGAGGGGGTGAAAGCAAATATCACCATGAAGCAGCTGCTATACGACAACATGGCATACAAGCAAATGCTTATCAAAGCTTTGAAGACCAGCAGCGGACGCGCGTGACGAAAGGAAAAGCTCCCTGAAGTGTATTCAGTGGAGCAGAAAGACTTGGGAGCTCCGAAGATCGAGATAGAGATCGCCGGCTGTATATTAAGAAAAGTACCGATAGATTCCAGCTCCGGTGTAAACATAATGACAGAGGACACCGCCCATGGCCTGGGATACACGAAGTACGAAGCCACGCCCCAAATACTACGATTGACCGACCAATCAAGGACAAGGCCGGTGAAGATTCTTCGGGGAGTTCTTACCCGAGTAGGAGGGACATCGTTCCTCCTTACATATATTGTACTCAAGCCGTAGGAAGAGAGTGGATGCAAGGTCTTGTTGGGGAGACCCTAGCTGTACGGAGCGAAGGTCATCACCAACTGGCAGAAGCGGAATCTCACGTTCTTCGACCCCAGTGACACGAATGATCAGAAGGTCACTATTTCCTGGGATAATCCGAAGTACCAAGGCGAGATGTCCTCAGATTCGGGGGTCACTGACCTCAACGGGTTGGACTTCGAAGACGAATCCGAATCCACTGCCCTGGTGGACGTCCGATACTTGGAATGCTACGAAGTGGAGGAGGATATGTCTGAGGAGGATCAATAGCATGCATCGGTGTGGGCCGAGGCGAAACCACCCACATCGATTTAAGTGGTGGAACCCAGTGCATACAAGGAGATTAGTATTAAGCCTTACTGTAATCTCAGAGTAGGCAAGTCCCTGAAGACTCCACCTTGACACGATTGCTCACCTATGAAGACGTCTTTGCTTGGAGGATTGCAGATATGAAAGGAATATCCCGTCAGTGGGGAGAGCACCGAATAGACCTCATAGAGGGGACAGTACCAGTAAGACAGAGACAATACCGGTTAAATCCGAAATACTCCTTGTTGGTAAAAGAGGAAATTGATAAATATCTGCAAGCAGACATTATTTACCCCATGTTGAGCAGTGAATGGGTTGCCCCAATTGTCGTTGTACCTAAAAAGAACTCAGGAAAGATAAAAGTCTGTCAAGACTTTAGGAAGTTGAATGCGGCTACCAAGAAAGATCATCACCCTTTGCCATTTACCGATGCAATCTTGGATCATGTAGCCGGTCGTGAATGTTACAGCTTCTTAGATTGGTTCTCAGGGTATAACCAGGTATCAATACGTGAAGAGGATAAGGACAAGACCACCTTCACAACGGACTGGGACACTTATGCCTATCACAAAATGCCAGTCGGATTATGTAATGCACCCGCTACCTTTCAGAGGATGATGACGCGAGGAAGTTCCTAGAGATCTTCATAGACAACTTATGTGTATTCGGATCTCGAGCAGAGCACTTACAGCACTTTCGAGAAATGTAGAGAGAGCCAATAGATCATAGAGTTCATTGAAAAGACATCCAAGCTATGAGTGATAAAGTTGAAATCATTCAAATAGAGTGTTTTAAAGAATTCAACTCAACTATATATTTTTTAAGTTTAAATAGATTATAAAGAAGGTTTGTGGAAGCTATTACTCATATTGTTTAAGCTTTAATAAATTTCTTAGGTCAATTTCATAAATAGCAATGAGATATAACTCAAAAGACTTTATTTTTAGCTTTGAGTGATGTGCACAAATTCTTAAATGGTATGACCTAGATAAACCAACAAAACTTATTATTAATGCTTCATGTGTGAAGATTGGAGGAGTGATACAACAAGAATGAGAAGATGGATGACATTTAGTTATCTTGTTCTCCTGTAAGTTATTACCTTTAAAGTAAAATTATTAGAACATAAAGAAAAAAAAGTTAGCCATTATGTTTGTTATCAAATATTATAAACATTATCTTGGAGATAAAAAGTTTATGGTTGAAAATGATCATAATTTTTTAGTTTATTTAGAAACTCAAATGTCACTTTCAAAACAACAATTACATTAGGTCAAATATAGACAATATTTCAATATAAAGATAAAATATGTAAAGTAGAAGTAGCTAGTCAATGCATTAACATGGATGGATGTGATGTATTAATTACATCACATAGGTCAATATTATTCTGAATGATTAGAGAACATGATTCAAACAACAAAAAAAGTACAAAGATATTGCACAAACCCTTTTGGAGGATAAAATATAGTTGAAATATGGATTAATTTTCCATATGAAAAATATTTGATGCCATTGGATGTTGTTAAACACACAATAATATGACTAGAGATACCTCATTCAGTTATTTGTAATCATGCATTGAATGGAGAAAAGTTTCAAAGATATCTCAAAAGGTATATTTTTGGTGAAAACTACAAGATAAAATCGTTAGATTTGTATGCAATTACCTATCATGTCAAAAAAATAAGGTGAGTAATAAAAAATCAATATTTTTATTACAACCTCTACCAACATCAAATAAGAGATGGAAGCACATCAACATAGATATTGTATATGATTATCATATGAATTCTACTATATATGATTTTATAATTATTTTTGTAAATAAAATGAGCAAAATGATTCATGTTAAGTATATAACAAAGACAATATCCACACCAAAATATTCTCGCATAATATGGATATCATTTTTGCACAACATGATTTAACTACAATTTTCATCACCAATAGAGTCACTCAATTTACCGTTATATTTTTAAAACCCCTATCTCTGTTATTCAAAGTAAAAGTTTTCATGTACATGGCTTATCATCCTCAAACAAATAACTAAACTTAAAGAGTTAATAGAATTATTGATGGCCTTTTTAGAGATTTTACCTTGGAGGAGCAAGAGATTGTGATGCATTTTTGTTTTTAATTGAGTTTGTTCCCAATAACTTGATTAATGCATACACAAAAATCAACCTTTCTTTTTAATGTATGGAAAATACCCTCTTACTCTTTCTAATTTGGCTAGACTAAGATATATGCAAAAATCTTCCAGCCAAATTGAAGATGTAAACAAATTTTTGTATATATATAATGATGAGTGCATAAGGCCAAGCAAATATTAGCTATAGTTCAAAATTGGTAAAAAAAAATCTACATATGTCTATCCATAACATATGGAGTTTCAAGAGGGAAATCATGTGTGGTTATCTATCATCAATCTTGTATTAAGATGATTTTAAAAAATAAATCCAAGATTTATTGACAAATACAAGGTGAAAATTATAGTCAAGAATCCTACTAGAGGTCATCAAAATACTAATGTGAAATATTGAATCTAATAAAGGATATATACACTTTTTGAAGCTACTTGAGAATGTTTGATAAATTTTACATATACCAAATTACTTGTGGAGATTTTATATATTATTTTACATATACTTTCTCGGGTATCTTGTGGAGATTTTAAATGGGGATAAATTTGTAACCAATTTTGGTCAATTCTATTTAGTGTAGCCAAAATTTAGATTTTTCACCAAACCTTCAAACAACAAAATAATGGTGCAAATGAACCAACAAGCAAAAATTAACTTGAACTTGCATGGATACAAAAAAAGTTGGCCATCATGCATTGGTAAATTAGATGAATATGCTACATTTTTTTTAATAAATGGGCTAGGATAAGATAATGATGCATGCAACCGACGCATGATATCCATGAGGCATAGATTAGATTTTTATTCTTTTTAGCTTTATTGTATATAAATATAACAGACAAGTTACACAAAGGTTTTACCAATTGTAAAGAATTAAAGTTCGTTCCCAAGGGAATGAGGTCTTAATTCACTACCAACGATGAATATGTGAGTTTATGCATCTTTTGAAGACTTTGGACATGCATAGTCCGAAGAGTGTTGCGAATAAGCAGCATACGACCACTCATTCTGATTATCAAACCACTACCCATCCATTACATTGCACACAATTACACATGTAATGAAAATTTCACTCTAGATTTACTGATGGGAGATTGATCACTCCTTTACAATCTGACATCGAGGTGATGTTCTCGATGAAGTTCTACTGTGAGGCGAATCCGACCATGGCTCATGGGCGAATACCCGGGTAACTTCACAGGTATCACGCACTAGTCTAGACCGATCAAATACAACATTCAACAGCTTCTTGAGCACTTCGTTTTACCCTGACTACACTTGTGGTTCTCAATGAACACTTGCAAAAGGAAGAGATAATCCTACTCTAACACTACTCCTATTTGTACAATTGTATGCACCTATTCCTAACCGTTGCATATACGGATCGCGTCCAACTACTTCTTCAAAAAGTTGTTGATCCCTTCAATGATGTCTCTTCCCTCAAGGCGAAAGCATAAATGCTCATCTGCAACTCTCTGATATCTTCTACAATCTCCTTCCGATGGACTCGTATCGCTTCTTGTCATTCGCGTCCCATGGCCTTGAACATCTCCTTTCGCTTCTCCTTTGAATCGTAAGGAGTGTTCATCGCCACAGTCAATCGTTCCAACCATTCAACCTCCACATCGTCACATCGAGCAAAAAGGTATTGCGAGCATCTGCTCGCCAAATCTTCTAATCTAGCCAGCCTCTCCACATCAACTTCGTGCAATTGCTGCTTCGCTCTCTTCAATTGATGTTGAAGCTTCTCAATCTCCCTCTCAATAAACTTCACTTCAGCACTTCGGATCTTGCAAACCTCACTGTAAGTCTGCTTCACGGCGATGGCTTCCTGCGTCGCCTCCTTCTTCTGTTTCTCCATACGTTCCACTGCTTCTATCAATTGCTTTATAGTCTGCGTCTGGTCCTCGTTCCCTTGAGCTGTGCGGTTCATTAACTAAATCAAGTCCATGTAACCATCTTCCTAAGGATTCCACCCTTGGATGTAACTACTCCTCATCTCGTTCAATTCCAACAGAACTGGCACTACCACATTCTCCGGGGCCAAGGCTTAATCGAATAATCAAGAAATCGGCTCCTCCACTGTCATCTTCTTAGCCTTGACCTTAGGCCACGTTGCCTTTGGTGCTAGACTACTCGATTGAGCAATTTCCTTCAGCTTCTGCTTTTTGCTGACGGGTTCCGCAATTACCTCCACGCTAGAACTTCTCTTCTCAGTGGTCCCCACTGAGTCCTCTCTCCTGAATACGGCTTTCTCAATATCCCGCATTGCTTTAGCCCGCTTCTCCGAAGGCATCTCCTGTTGATTCTCCCACATTGGCGACTGCACACTGTCTCCTTGGTGGGGTCCCAAACTCCTGGTCGATCCACTGTTGCCGTCACTCCCCTCCGGCCCACCTAGAGTGTTCATCACGTTCAGTTGATATCTTCTTCTCTCTTGTGGTGTCAACCACCCCATTCATGAATACATGTGCACCAAGAACGAAGAGATGTAAATTACTCCCTTCTCTCCCGCTTGCAGTCTCTTACCCATCACTTGCACATTTCGAGCGAAGATCTCTCCCCAATTGATCTTGATCGATCCGCCGACGAATTTTTTCACTATTCTCACCTTATGCATACTTACATAAGTAGTTCGTTGCGGCGAAAATAATTGATTTAAAGTATACATTATTTTCCTCCTAAAATCGTCATAAATAAGATCGATCTTGAAGCTGCTTGTGTCTTTCCTCTCCAGAGGATCAAACCACTTCGTTTCATTGAAATTGAAGCCCGTGTATAGCACCGACCCTTCCCCGTCAATACCATCCTTCTCCTTCGAGTAATCTTTTCCTAATGCTTCTGCCCAAAAAAGCGCATCCCATGAATCCGGATGCCCTCTCCATCCTATCGGATTTGCCGTTTTCTTCACCCCAACTTCCTCACACAACTCTTGGCACACATAGTCCCAACGCCATGCTAAGAACGCTCCGCCTAAGTTCTTCAATTGTAACAATTCTCCGGCTGTCCAATCTGACTTCGGTACCAAAAGTCGATATACTCCTATCGGCATCTTCTTTACTGACAATTGAATAGCCTCTCAAGCTCCCGACCGAATGATTGATCTTCTCTTCATCTCGTCTACTTGGCTCGTCGGCTCGTTCTTGCTTCTCCACTGCTCGTCGCACTTGTTGATATTGCTACTAACTACCCTAATCCGTTCGAAACTTCAGACATTCCTTAACAACTCATTCGTCTTGGCCATATTTGTACTTATTCCACATATTCGTATTCGGCGGATCAGACTTCATCCGAATATCACTCACTTTTATTCCAAAAACAAAAAAACAGTCTCAAAATCTCTAAGTAGGGTCCTACAATAAAGCAAGAGAAGGACATAAAATGGCATCTCATCTTTGAAAGTCATTTTCAAGTTCATTATTCTTAGTGTTACAATCTATTTCAAATTATATCATGAATCAAACTCATAGTTGAAGGCATCAAACTCAATAATATCCAATTTACTTAAATATTGTCCATGATATCTAGTGGTCTTATAGATCTCATCTATATCTAATAGCAATAGAATGTGTGCACACACTCCAAGAACTTTAGGATATTTTGTGAACCTCAATGGGCAAGGTTTGATTTTGCACATCAATCCAGATTCAGTTTTTGCTAATTCTTATGTCTCTTTGAAAATCTCAAGAGAACTACATTGGGAAGTATGTATAATAGCCCAATAGTTATATCCGCAACAGATTCCCAATAAGAATCAAAATCCGTAATAAAAGATACCCAAGACACTACAAGATACTATAATAAAGTCAACTTGAAACATGCCATCACCAAATACATTTATTCAGTCTTCACGTCCACAAGTGCACCAAGGCCCGACTTCACGGAAGGGCTGTATTTATTAGATAAAAGACCGATGCGGGGCTTGCCCCGGTGTTTCGATGAATCATGATAACTCGACGAATCGCACAGCAAACACTTCAAACAACAAAACACAAACATCAACAAACAAATGTACACAAACAAGAAGTTAAAATGAAGCTACATATTTTTTTTGTTTTTTGTTTTTTCAACTATTACAAACGACTTTAAAGATTGTCCATGTTATAATTTTTATATAGCAATCATGATACAACACAAGATCAAATATTTTTTAAATGATAAAATTATATGATTTTAATATGATTTTTTATTTTAAATTAAAAATATTTAATTTTTTGAATTATTATTATTATTAAATAAATATTTCTTGAGAGTTTTTTTTTATTATTTTTAAAAGAAAATTTATTTTAAAACTATCAATTATACTTGCAAAATCATCTTTAAATTTTTTACTTTTAATTATAAATTTTTTTAATTTATAATTTTTTTAATAAATATATTTTTTAATTAAAAAATATATCTATAATTTTAAAATTTATGACAATAAATTACATTCTACATTTTTCATCAGATTTATTGAAAATTTGAAATTTTACATCAAACTTAAATATTGTAAATTATGGCATGAGATTTTAAACAATTTGATCCATGGAAATTTTACTTTATGAATGCATGAGTCAAAATATAAGTACAAATTTGTAAATAAAACTCATTTAAAATTAAAAAATAATATTTCAAGATATATATAAATAATTTTTGTTAATAGAAACATATAAATAAATAAATAACTTTATTTTATCTATGTTTTATCTATGTATTTTACATAAATAAGTAATAATTAAAAAAGAAAATTTTCCTGCTTCATGGGTTGATGAACATATTTACTTGAATAAAAGAAATATATTATTTTAAAGTGACATAACATATTAATTGGTGAAATGATTTGAATTTTGCATTATTTAGCCTGAAATAATTAAAGATGTGATGATGTAAAAAATTCAAATGTTCAAAACTATGATATTTTTTTATAATATATATATTCATTATAAATATTTCTCATGCATATACTTAATTATTTCTTGTTGAAAGTATTATGCTTTATGGTTTTTCAAATTCGAGGACCTGTAATGATATATGTAATTTCTTTTTCAATTCAAATGAAAAAAATACTTTTGATAAATATGACAAATGATAAATGATTTAATTTTAAAATTTTGAATTTGCCAATGTCATTCATTTTTTTCTAGTTAAATGAATTACAACGAAATGAATTAATTAAATATTTGTAAATATTATATTTATCTGTCAAAAGATAAGAAATAAGGTTTTATTCAAAAATAATTTTTTTCTTTATTTACAATAATTTTTTATATCTAATATTCAATATTTTGAACACATTTTATAGAGTTCACAATAATCACTTCAGTTTTTTACTTTCTATAAGCACTCGTTGTCATTTTCATAGTTAATTTTTTGTAATACTGATATAAAAATAACTTTTAAATTTTCTCTTTGTCGAAAAATTTATTTTTATCCAAAATGTGATTGTTTTTTAAAACTCTATTTAGAATCTAATTTTTAGAATACTAGAAATAAACTTGCATATCTTTTCCGCTGTATTTAAAGAAATAAGCATTTACAATAAAAGTACCATCTATTCCGTAAGATGTTTAAGTATAACTGAGCAAAAAGTTTTAAAGAATCATGGAAGCTGGTGAGACTGTTTCGTATATGAGCAATTTGTGCAAAATAAGTCTGGTTGCGAATTCCCTCTGCAGTGAGAACCCAGTGAAGGTGAGCTCGATCTGCAATATGAATGGCGCAAAAGTGGGAGTGAACTTAGACGAAGGCGGGGGAGAGAAGAGACCCAGTCCCTTCAAGACAACAAACCATAACGGAAGAGATACTCCCAAATCATGGCAAGCTCGTAGGACTTGTTGTAGGAAAGATACGTGAACATGCCCATGATGTGTTTCGTCTGAGGCAGGTGTAGTTCGAGGTGCGAATCCACCAAATCTTTTCTGGTGTGGAAATGATAGGACACAGCTATACTGTTTGCTTTCAGTCTCTCGTAGGTTAGTTCGACTTCACTTTGATGGCCGTCATTAAGTGCACTGTGCTGGAACTTAATGGGTCTGATCATGCAAATTCCTGTCTAGAAAGCGTGATTAGAGAATATTAATTAAGATCAGCAAATTAAACCTGCCACATCATCCTCCACCAATCTAATGCTCTTTGGCTCCTTGGGGTATTTATGACACGCATGTGATTAAGATCTATGCATGCTGCCGCCCTCGCTGTAGCTGATGAACGATGTTCTTCACTTCTTCCTCCATTGTAAGATGTTGTGTTTTCACGGTTTCTCGTCTTCTTCTCGCGATGGAGATCTCCACTCGATGGCAGTCGATGCTACCCACTATTAAGATTTTCTCAGGTGGGTTCTTCACTGTCCTTCAGAACAGTGCGTCTGTTGCCATTTCCCCTTAGATTCAACCCGAAGAATCATCATGGAATTGCATCAGTTATACAACATAAGCATTTATGTGAGAATCTTCATCAGGTTCTTCACATGTTTACAGAGTGAATGACATCTACCTTCTCGTTTGTACGACCAATTTACCATATGCTGCCAGAAAGTGTGCGCCGCTTTTGATTTGCTGCACCTACTGGCTCCTATCCCATCCGTCGAACGCAGATCTCACCAGTTGTTGCCATAGGTTCCAACGATTCATGTACATCTGCTAAACATACTTTGCGTGCTCCGGGCTAATACGAGTACGGTAACTCTTTTTCAAATCCGCCTGACGCCCCTGATCCTGTACCGCAGTGAATTTTTTAATCAATTATTATTAGGTGAAACTCTGCACATGCTGGAAGGCAAAACAGTTTCACAGCCCAGTCACAGCAAACCGATTTAACTGTCTACTGTACTGGTTGGTGACTATTTTACACTGAAATCTCTACGAACGGTGACATGAGATAATAATCTGTTCCACCCTCTAGGATGATTCTCTTGCACGAATGGCGCCGATCCTATGCCAGAAAGGTGACAAATGCTTCACCTCTTCTGGTATTTAGATACAATGGTATGAAGAGTTTGGGAGTAACAAGTGAAATAACAAAAAATATTGGAAGACCCTATCAAGTCTTCCATGGATGAGACCAACGGGGCACATGGACTACCCCCAATAAAACATATGTTTCTTCCTTCTAGATACACATCCAAAGAATAATCACATAACAATTGCTCTCTTATGGATTGCGCAAGCTATTGATATCTATAAAGTAATGGATACATGTCATCTAACATTATTTTGTTCATCTAGCTTTGGAGTTATGGACACCGACTTCGACATGTTTGTGAGGGAGTGCGCGAGAGTCTACCATACTAGGCGACATAGGGTATCACTCTCTTTAGCTTATTGTATAGTCTATTTTAGGTAAGTGTACCCATTGCTCTACAGAGAGCACTAGCTGGTGCAATCCATAGGAGAGCAATCACGTTAGATGATGCTTCTTCGGATGCTCTATTGTTTGTAGACCTTTTGACCTAGATAGTTCAGATATATTAGGTATTGTAGGACATATTTCCCGGTGTGATACTATTGGGGCTAGCCTCATGTTACCGGTTTGGTTCCATCCTTGTACGCTTTGATGGGGTCTTCCCATCCCTTTTTTTATTATACTTTGTATTCGGTATTAGGTATCTAACATAAACTATATAATAATCTAAAGATAATGATACTCGTATCGTATAGTATGCTAGGCTCTCGTGCACTCCTTCACAATCATGTCGAAGTCAATGTCTATAGCTCCATATTACACCAAAGCTAGAAGAACAAAGAGGTGAACTCTTGGCTTAACCCAATACTTGGAGACCTTGGCTGCTATTGCTACACTCGCCGCCCCAGGAAGATGGATGATTACTCCCTCTAAAATTATGTCACGTGTAGGATGGTAACCACAACGTCTGCCATAGTAATTTGGTCTTCCCCAACTAAGTATAGATTTGTCCTAACCCTAGTCAATCTCAAAACATACCAACATTCACTCCATGTGAAGTACCGAACCTCATATGAACATCTGTTGCATCTAAAATGATTCCACACTCACATGTGAGTATGTTATGAAGATGGAGAATTAGTTTAAGAGTACTTTCTCTGTTGTGGAAATTTTCTCCACCCGCCCGTCATTTTGAACTTTGGTTCACTCTCATGATTTTCACATACTATGAGCCTCCGGATATGTTTGTGTATCATAGTGTGATTTTACTTTTGGTATCATCTATGTAAGAAACAAGGCCAAGAAAATAAAGAGAAAGAAAGTTGGTGGTATCATTAGTATAAACTTCAGCTCTCAAGGGTCTTGCTTACTTTGACTTTTTTTGGTCCCCCGCCTTGTGTGATGTTTTGGGTTTTTTACTTTGGTCTTGAGTATTTTCATGCCCATTCTCCGACTCGTTGCGGCTCGTCCAACTCGGAGGTCAATGATGTAAAAAATATGACCAAGTGTGAGAGGGATAGAGTGGCGTCCTAGACTAGGTCCTCAAGGGTGGCTGATGGGGCTGTAGCGATGTGATAATTGCAAATTGAAATAAAAATTTGTCTTACCATTTTGTGATAACACCATTCACCACCATTACTACCAGCACATGGATGCGGATACGTTGAAGGCAAGCTTTAGTTTTCATCCAATAATTGCCAGCCTCGACCCATTTTAAATCGCTCCTTAGCTTTCCAACTTGCCTCAAGGCTCTTTCTTTGCCAACTGTTTGCATGGTAGAAAGGACTCAAAGGCATGTGTTTCCCTGCCTTTGCAAAGCCCCTTGTAGAAACACAGGCGTCTTAAGATAATGCGTTCCGGAGTTAATGAGAAGACACTGCTAAATTCAATGTGCAAGTGCATATCGATATTCCTTGTAGGTTCGGTATCTGTTGGTTTTGAATTATTTTAGCAGAATCTTGAGCTCAACAAGAACAGGTAGGAAATTGAGGAATTTACGAGTGCAAGGTCTTTGCATGTATCTTTCGGTATTTTAGTCTCTTTTTCTGATATCTTCAAACGGATTAAAACACATGTGCTACATCCGGATTGATTCCCTCTAGAGAAAATTTAATTTATTTCACGTGATTGAGCTGTGCTTGATGAAATCCACCCAATAGGACATTCGTGCAAAGGTACACTCCATGTATCATTCACAGTTTTTAAAATTTCATGTCCGCAAATGCCAGTTGGGGCCAGAAGGAAATGCTTAAAAAATTGAATTTTTTTTATGTATTCCATGAATGAGAAGAAAGAAAATACTCAATGTCTCTTGTACCGAGTAAAGTAATTCACTGGGTTCCAGTAATGTCTGAACAATCTACCCGATTATCTCAATGTAATTTCTTGTCACCTTTTCTTCAGGAAGTTCTCTAAATTAAAGTTTTGCCAGTATAACCCTCTCGAGAGTTTTCCTTTACTCCTAGTTTTTTTTATGTCCAGCTCGAGTTTACTGTCATACTATAAACTTTCACTTTTTACCCGGGTCCTTGCATGCCGTGTACCCGGCACGCATCCCTCCACAATACTTTTGTTTAGGATTTATTAAAATGGTTATCACTGTCGTATTTTAAAACTCAGCTCTAGGGGGTCCCCATTTAAGCCACGTCTATAATTTGTACCGAAACTGGACGCACCTTGACATAAGCATGGCGGCCGCGCGATTCTCCCTTAGTGGTCGCCGTCTGTTCGGTATAAGAACTCTTTGCTTCAGCGAGAATCTTCTATCCAGTCTAACGACTTTTCGGTACGTTTTTGTTTCATGCCACTGTGTACAGGGACGTCTACAGAAGTTTTCGTCTATCAGTTTAATTTAGACTTTTGCTGCATAAGGACAAAGTAACAAAAGTGATGGGAAGACCCCATCAAAGGTTACAAGGATGGAACCAAACAGGTAACATGGGGCTAAGCCCCAATAGTATCACACTAGGAAATATGTACTACATCACCTAAGATATATGAACTATCTATGTCAAACGGTATACATACAACAAATCATCCCAAGAAGCATCACCTAATGTGATTACTTTCCTATGGATTGCACTAGCTAGTGCTCTCTGCAGAACAATGGAAATATGTTGACTAAAATAGGCTATACAGTAAACTAAAGAGAGTGATACCCCATGTTGCCTAGTATGGTAGACTCTCGTGCACTCCCTCACGAACATGTCGAAGTCGGTGTCCATAGCTCCATATGACTCCAAAGCTAGAGGAACAAAGATGTGACCTCTCTGCATACCTCTATACTTGGAGACCTTGACTGCTGCCACTCCACTCGTCGCTCATCCTGGAGTATGGGTGATCACCCCCTCTGAAACTGTGTCTCTAGTAGGATCGGTAACCACCACATCTGTCATAGTGAACTGGTCCTCCCGAACCAAATCCAGGTCTGTCCTAACCCTAATTGACTGCAAGGCATACCAACGCTCTCTCCATGTGAGGTATCCACACTCTCGCGCCATAGCAAACATCACATCCATAATGGCATCATGGGTAGCTATCCTTTGCCCTCCGAATGGACAATGAGTCATGTGAACACCTACTGCAAATTTTTGCTGCAAATTTAGTTTTCATGCCTGCAAGCTTGGATAGCTAACCATTATTGGGTCCTTGGACGTGGACCTTATTACCTAGCATGGGTTCATGGTTGTTGTCCCTCTAAGTATATGGAGGATAAGGCATGTTGTCCCTCAATACCTTTTCTACATCTATGAGATTCCCATTTGGTTTTTTCCACATATCATTACTCACTTCTCTCTGTGGTATTACCTTAGATGTAGTCAGGGCCCATATGATTCATTGCCCATATGGAGGCAAAGGATAGCTACCGATGATGCCATTAGGAAGGTGTTGTTTGCTATTGCACAAAAAGGTGGATACCTCACATGGAGGTACTAAGGTTAGGACATAGCTATATGGATTGCACTAGGTCAATGGATACACGCAACCTAAAATATGCTACACAATATGATAAAGAAAATGAATCTTCTTGGAACAAGAATGAAGACGAGCCTTAGTAGTATGAGGAATGGTTAGATCCACTAACAGAGATTGTAGAGCTTGTTGAAACTGTCGGTCCATGAGGGTAGGTTGTAGGCCTATAGTTTCATCGGTGGGTCAAGAAGAAAATGATAATAGCTTTGGTTGTGTCTCCAAGGTCAAAGCATATGTTGTCTACCTTAGTGGTACATGTAGGAAAAATGCTACAAGTGTTGTCTCCTCCATAGATAAAAAAATCTACCCTGGAAAAGATGTTTGTTTTAGTGCCAAATCCCCTATCACACACTCGAAGATCCAAGGTCCGATGATGTCACTAAAGACATCCATGATCCTTTTATCAAAAGTTGTCAAGCGTGATAGGAAAACATATGAAAGAGCAACATAGATGGATCGATGAGCAATATTAAAGGAGAGTATATCAAACGCCACATATTGATCCCGTAGTAAAAAATATCGTATTCATGTAGTACATCATATGCAAGAGCTATGTTTAGATATAGTGAGATAATGTACTCCAACCCTACTAATACTCCAAGAATATGTAAGCCATATCGATGTCATGCATCTCTTTGGAAGCTAGAGATCATAAGTAGACCATGCATTCTACTTTGACACCTTGACTCTCAAGTCTACAAGATAAAGTTTTGTAGTTGAGTAGTCAAAGGACTGCCTAATATGATCTTCATGGCCATAATGTGTGTATCATGTGCTAAAGAGTGGAACACACAACCTAACATAGCCAAAGCAATTTACAAAAGAGCTCTTTAATGAGCTATGACAAATAGGGATCCTCCCAAAATATCGTTCTATCGAGTATCAACTACGGATTATAGAATAGTGACTCCCTCATGTGAAAAGCCATGATGATAGAAGAGAAAAGAAAGTGAACTGTATAAGTATGGTACGAAAGGAATGAGGCTCACCAAAGGTCCACATCCTCACTAATCTCTCTAAAGGTGGATATACATTAGATATTATTAAAAGCGTTCTCAACATCCACATGCAAGACAATCAAATCCGGATGGATATCTAGAAGTGATATAATGTCCAAGGATACTACCTCATAATCTTCTCATGTGGCGCCTCCAAATTGATGAGGATAAAGGTGTTGTTGAAAGTGGGATTGATGTTGAAGGATAATGATATGACTAACTAGATGCAATAAAACCTCCCCAATAGCAATCGATCTAATGCCCCTTCCCCAGTGTAATTTTCCATCGTAATAAGTAGACTAGCACATAACACATGACGAATTGAGAAAGCAATCTTCACTCTCGTAACTAATGCAGCCACCTAGAACAATCCAATGAAACCACTAGAGGGATTATCTGTGTGAAAGTAATATCTAAGATGCTTATAAACCATCCCTCACAAACCCCATGAGGATATGTAACATGAGACATAATATATCCTTTTGGTAATACTCCAAGACCTCTAATGGTACTCCTTCGTCTATGGGTGGATGCAAATGATATAAAAAAAATAGTCTCCTCAATATGGTTAGTCATAAACAAAGGATGTAAGGCTTGTATAACTCTATTATACTTCCCAATCTACTCTAGATCCTACATCATCACAATCAAGTAGAATCTAAAGTTTCGAGTGGTAGAACATGTATATAATTTGTCATGACTTATGTAGCAGTATCCCTAATTATGTGGGTGAGCGCATGCAAGAGCAGATACAACAATTAGAGCTTATAGTGCAATTAGAACTGCAATTAGGGACGAGACATATGGCTCAAGGGATAGAGTTCAAATTATTGCTCCTTGGGGTATAGTTTTTGAAGTAATCTTTTCTATCCTCAAAAAGTCCACAAGGACATTCCGCTCACAACCATAGCATAATAAAGATATTACAGTCAAACCAAATCCATTTTATGTTTCAAAGACTCCAAGTTCTTGCACTAACTACTATCCACCATAACTTCACTATCAAAGTCTCAACTTCGAAAACTGCATCCCAAGGAGCCCTACTTCAAACTCTACTACAAAAATTTTGTAAAAAGACCACCTCCTTATGTCCACATTGTTGTAACCCTCTTTAGTTAGTGAGAACTAAAGTAGAGGATACGCAAGATGGAGATAGATAGTGTTGAGTTGACTATTAGTGGATTATTTAAAGATACCACATCAACAATCCGTATGCTCTTTAGGTTGTGTTTCTTGTGTGTTAGTTATAGTTACACGTCATCAATCCGTATGCTCAAAATGATGTCCGTCACATCATCAATCCACGAGGAATTGGATGGATGGTGGTTGTGAGACTTTATTAATATTGTACCTTTTTTAGGACTATATATGGAGAAAGAGAAACCATTGAGGTATCTCTCAACTTCGGAATTTCTTGAGCTATTTCGAGTGATCTCTCCTCACTTTCCTAGTGTTACAATGCTATCAGAGCAAACTTGCTCTTTCCTTGAATGTGGATTACCCATCTTGGAATAGCAAGACAATGATGATAGCTTTAAGTTCTTGAGAGTTATATAGAGACTAGCAGAGGTCATTGATATGCATGTAGAGTAAGGGGAAAAGGAAAAACTGTGGGTTGCATGTATGGATGTGCCTCAGGGAAATCCTATACCAAACTTTTCATTTCCCAATTTGTTCAACATCCATATTTGATTCATGGAGAAAGATGTTTTGAGAATGTACCTTGTGGTTAATTGGGATGCAGATTTTATGTCTTGAGTGATGGCATCATCAGTATCAATGATACTTTTGATTGTCAATTATGGAGAAATGTGGGATTGTTCCATTTACATTCTTTATTAAATGTTGAATGGATTTGAATCGCGAACCATCTGCACCAATTCTGTTCAACATGTATAGAAATTAGAATGATTTACCGATAGAAAAGAGTGTGGAGGGATTTTATTGTTAGAAATTATGGTGAAGAGTGCTACATAGATGTAATAGAACTACCTTGGCCTTTTGTGATTCCTATTTTGAGAGATTGGATTTTTATTATCCTTACGTTGTATTAGTTGAGTGGTTGAGAAGCATGGAAACATCAATTGCTATGAGTGAAGTAATGAACTCAATCATGATAATGATGAAGAGTTGAGAAAAGCTATTGTACATACAAAACAACAAGTCATGGATGACAAGATCTTTGCATTAGAATGTGAGAATGTAGAGAGAGAAAGAGTTGGTGAGATGTAAGTGGAAACCCCAATACAAGAGACTCAAGCCCAACCGCAAGCAACTGCTATTACCAACGAAGAGACAAATATGAGACGACTTCAAGAAATAGAAGATCAATCCAATCTCTTACTTCAAATGGGAATGTCATGTAAGGTGGAAGCCTACAAGGGCAATAAAGCCATGGGAGTTGGATTTCATGAGGATGAATATACATCTATCACATTTTCATGTCTTTGATTTTATTGCATGAATATTCATGTGGTCTTATCTCATGAAGAAGTCTCTTACATGGTACACTATATGGAAATGAATGTTTTCAGCATGAGATGCTTGTATTTCATTGAGTGGGATGCAAGAGAGTTTTCTTTAGAACTTTCAAGTAGTGGATTTCCTTTAAACCACAAGAATGAAGTTGTGGATTTGAAGCAAAAAGAAGCCATACATGAATATATTGAAGAATTTTATGATCTTCAAGTGTACTTTATGGATATGAGTGGGGCAAAAGCCTTGGATGTCTTCAAACAAGTTATGAAGGAGAGAGTGCGAAAGGAGGTGATGGTGAGCAATTCATCCGGAATGAATGAAGCAATTGCAATTGCTCAACGGATTTTAGGTGCTTATGGGATCACACACGGTGAACCATCAAGCAATATTTGAGATCCACTTGGTCCAGCACTAATGGAGGTGGAAAATCTTTGACGTAGGGAAGGATATGCATCATCACGAGGACCATCGTCCAAGTATGGAGGTGATAATCATCGATCACTTATTTCAAATTTTCCGGATCTTCCTGCAAATAATGAAATGGTTTATCAAGGAGGAATGGGAGTTTGTGACAATCGCCAATGCTATGCATGCGGGAGGAAGGATGTGAGTGAGGAAGTGGAGTTGCCAAATGGGCAAACTGTACCAATAGAGACATTAGCACGGAGTGTACAACTAGCCATAGGCGGGTACGAGGAAGAGATTGGATGGAGAGTAATCCGATTAGCTCAATATGATATCATTCTAGGAATGTCATGGATGGAGCAATATAATGTGGAGGTAGATTGGAGAGAGAAAGTGATAAAAAGTAGTGAATGGAAGATTTATGGAGATAGAAGCATATCACAAAATAGAAACTTAAGTCTCTTTGTGATTGGTAAAATTGTCATTTCTAGAGTTGATGTATGTTTCTTGGGACTTATAAGAAATGTTGATGGTTCTAAGGACAATCCTTACATTCTGGATTCATTGAGCGTTATTATTAAGGATGTATTCCCAAATGATCTACTTGTAGAGATTTCACATAATATGAGTGTAGATCACAAGATTGAGGTGATTTCCGGTAGCACTCCAACTTGCAAAGCTCCATATCGTTTGTCTCCGAATGAGTTGGAGGAATGTAAAGCTCAAGTGGAGGAGATGTTGAGAAAGAGGTTCATAGAACCAAGCATTTCACCTTATGGGACCCCTGTGCTATTTGTGAAGAAGATAGATGGAAGTGTGAGATTTTGTATTGATTATTGTGGGTTGAATCAACTAACAGTGAAAAACAAGTATCATTTTCCTCGAATGGATGATTTTTTTTAACCAAATTAAAGGGGCAAAATACTTTACCAAATTGGATTTGAGGAACGGATATAATCATATTCGAATTGATGATGAAGATGTTTACAACATAGCTTTGTGTACTATGTATGGTCACTTTGAGTATCTACTGATGCCTTTTGGTCTCACTAACGCACCTGCAACATTCATCATTCATGGTATTAATGAATAATATTTTTTGTCCTTATTTAGACAAATCTGTTATTATCTTTTTGGATGATATTATGATATATAGTACAATCTTAGAAGATCATATGCGGCATTTACAAGAGGTATTTCAAGTTTTGTGAGAAAATGAGTTATATGCCAAAGCTTCAAAATGTGAATTTGGCAAATTAAAAGTAGATAATTTAAACCATTGAGTCACAACGGAGGGAATCCAATTGATGAATGAAAAGATAGAAGCCATACAAAAATGAATAGCACCAGAGGATCAAACTCAATTGAAGAGTTTTTTAAGTCTTATTGGATTTTATTATAGATTTGTTAAAGCTTTTGCCCGCCTTGCCCAAGCCTTAACATCTATGATAGAAAAGGGTAAAAAATGGAGATGGGGAACATCACAAGAGTTAGCCTTTTAAGCATTGAAAGATGCTCTCTTGCATGCATTTATTCTCAAGTGGTATGATCCTAATCAACCAATCAAGTTGGCTACTGATGCATCAGGTACAATAGTGGGTGGAATTCTTCAATAGGAATGGGAGGATGGTTGGCATCCGGTTGACTTTTTCTCTTGAAAGTTGATGACAGCCGAGCAAATCTATCACAAAACTAAATGAGAGGAGTTAGCCATTGTTTTAGCCACCAATTATTCGAAGCACTACTTGGGAGATAAGGAGTTTGTGGTAGAAACCGACCACAAACCATTGGTGTATTTGAAAACTCAAAAAGATCTCTCCAAATGATAAGTTTGATGAGCAAAATAGCGTCAACGGTTCAACATGAAGATAGTGTATGTGGAGGGCAAAAAAAAAACTTGCAGATGCTCTCACGTGAATGCCGTGCATCAACAACATCATAGAGGTGAAAATCTAAATTGATTGGTGGACTCAAATGATGGTTGCAACAAAGGAGGATGAAAAGATCATGAAAGCAATTCAAGCAAAGACGGCAAAGAAGGTTCAAGGTGTAGCATTTCAAGATTAGTGTATATGAATCCCACAAGATTCATATTTACGTACAATGGTGTTGTCAAAAGGCCACGATAGAACCATTGTGGGGCACATGGAAAGTGAACAGACTTTGGAGAGCATATAATGAGTTTAATATTGGCCAAGGATGCGGGAAGATGTGGAGACATATGTTCAAAGCTATGTCATAAGTCAAAAAAATAAGACGGGTAATAAAAAACCAACAGATTTATTACAACCCCTTTCCATTCTCGAACAATGATGGGAACATTTTACTATGGATCTAGTATGTGAGTTACCAAAAATCTCTTTATGACATGATTCAATCATGGTCTTTGTGGATAAATTAAGTAAGATGATGCACATCTGACCTACCACAAAGACAATGACAACACCTCAACTTGCTCATTTGTATCTAGATTCAGTTTTTGTGAATCACTGATTAAGCAAAGTCTTAATTACCAATAGAGGAACTCATTTTACTAATTTATTTTGGAAAACTTTGTTTGGTTTATTCAAAACAAAGTTAACAATGTCTACAACCTATCATCCTCAAACTAATGGTCAAACAGAGAACCAATAGAATAATAGAGGATATGCTACGAGCATTCAACTTGGAGGAACAACAAGAATGGGATACTCTTTTTCCTCTAGTGAAATTAGCATATAACAATTTTTTTAATGCATACATAAAAGTGTCTCCATTTTATATGATGTATGGTGCTCACTCTTTGACTCATTCTAGATTGGTAAAAATTTCTCAAGTGCAAAATTTTTCAATCAAAATTACATCGGTCAATGATTTTGAGGAGCATATACATAAAGGATTGCATCAAGCAAAGGAGAAGTTGATAATTGCTCAAAATTGACAAAAACTCTATGCAGATGTTCATCGAATGGAGGTGATTTTTCAGGAAGGAGATCAAGTTTGGTTATCCACAACCAATTTGTCACTTGTAGGAACACCAAAATTTAACTCTCGATTCATTTGTGATGTTGAAACGCGTTGGCAAGGTGTCTTACAAGTTGGAGCTCCCTTTATATATGAAAATACATCATGTATTTCATGTGTCACGATTGTGAAAATATGTACCACGATCCAAGTAGTTCACAAATCCATGAACCCCTTCTCCTTTACCTACTATGATAACATATCATGCAGAATTTGAGGTTGACAAGATTATCAAAAAATGGATTTGGGGTCACAAAAACCCAAAAACTAAGTATTTGGTTCAATGGAAAATATATCCATCATATGAGTCAACTTGGAAATTGTCAAAGAATTTAGCCAATGCACCTTTGATCGTTCAAGTGTTTGAACGTGGACACAACAAGGACGTTATATCTTAATAGGAGGGAGGTTTGTAACCATGTTTAGTTAGTGAGAATAAAAATAGAGGTTACGCAAGGTGGAGATATATAGTCTTGAGCCGACTATTAGTGGACTATTTAAAGATGCCACATCAGCAATCTATGTGCTTATAGTGATGTCAGTCACATCATTAATCCACCAGGAATTGGATGGATGATGGTTGTGGGACCTTATTTATATTGTATTTTTTTTAGGACTATATATGAAGAAAGAGAAATCATTGAGATATCTCTCAACTTCAGAATTTCTTGAGCTATTTGATTGGTCTCTCCTCACTTCTCTAGTGTTACATACCCCCCCTAGACACTATTATGGAAGTAGAAGGAACAAAAATCATGTTAAGTCATCCATGATATCACATGCCAATCTATTTAAGCAATAAGCAAAAAGTCCGCCTAGTCTCGTCATGAAATCTCAAGGAAGCCTATGAAATAAGTGTGAATCTAGGAATCTAGTAGTGAAAAGCCCATAATATAACATGACTGCGATGGTAACCACTTCCATGACTTGATTAGTATATCATGAACCATCAACAAAGGAATCCTTGAAGTGACAGATCTCTATGTGGTCGACCGCCTCACATGCACATCTTTAGTGATCCAATCATTCTCTTTGTGCATCTTTCCCACGTAGATCTTTACATCTTGCAAGGTAAAGAGTCGATGATATATCAAACATTGTATATCACTCACTGTTCTAGGTGGCTACATGAAGGGAAGTGAAGCCACACAAGGTACTCTATCATGTATCTACTCCCACTTGCAAAACCACAACCCCTAACACCACCTCACATGAGTAAATGCTAACTATCAAAACTCTAAAATCTAAAAATATTCATAACTTTCTATTTCAATCTCAAGAATTTCCAACTAGGTTCCAATAAAACCAAGTCATGAAAAAAAATAGATTGGAATAAAAAAATTGATACATCTCTCAGATTTTAGAAAAATCATTCAAAATCCTAAAAATAATAAATTCATTAATATCTCTCTATACAATTCTCCATAATCATCAATTTGGATATCAATGGAACCAAAAATTGAAAAATGAAGAGAATTCTACTCATTCTTAGCTTTAGGCAAAGTATGACATCGCAATCACCAAAAAACAACTCATGTCTTCCAAAGCTACTCTCCACTCTCCCTCCTTAAAAACACTTGTTGTGCACTTAAATACAAATGATATATATGATATACAACTCACGGATATATATTTACTAATATTAAAGAATCATATACACAAATTAACAGAAATTTGATTAGTGTAAATATTTGAATTGAGTGTGTGTACACTAATATTGGTGCCTTGTATTAGTGTATAAATTCATTTATGTATAATATTAGGAAAAATTAAGCAAGTATTCAGATTAAGAAGTACAATGCATAATCTAGTTTTTTTAACTAGTTAAAAAAAATTTTAGCATCAGTTTTCCAACCTTTTTGATTTTTCATGTATGATTTTAATGTTGCTTTAGACATTGTTCACTATGAAAAATCAGTAAAAAACAGCTTTTAACCCCAAAAGTGAAATTTATGCTCCATACTATGATAGAAGTCACATAAAAGAAACATTGATTCAATATGTGCATGATCATTATGAGAAAGTATCTGCTGTCCAAAGGAAGATGCTATGTAACTCAAATTAGGGGCGTAATTAAAGACTGAGAGAAATGAAGTTTGGTCTGGAAATAAATAACAATATTGAAACCCTTCTCGTCATATTGGAATGTTAAATGTAGAGCTGACCAAGTGACATATACTTTAGCCCGTTGTGACTTCAAAACTGCATTGTCCCCAAGTAGTGAAAATGACACATACACTTCTCTAGCATTCATTCAAGGCGTGAACAATAATGATGCTCAGATAATTAGCTGTTCGGTCTTGCTTGAAGACGAAGTAAACTCAAATCATAGATTTGGGGGTTCGACGTTAAAATTCAAGAACTGAATATCCTTTTTAATCTTTTGGTCACGTTTACAGCTATCAGATATATTCAAATAATAAGATATGGCTATACTCAAAATCCTCTCATCGTATTAATATATTCAGAGTAGTATTTTATGCTTCCGGGAAGAATATGTTATCTCGCCTTGGAATATCGTCATTGAGGACGTTGAGCCTCCGAACAAAACTTCTTGCTGGGTGGGACGAATTCCGAACAAAACGTCTTGCTGGGTCGGACGAAGAAAGAATACTGAGAAATTCAAACCAGAGGATCGGCGCTTGCAGGAAGAGGGCAAGGAAATGAATTTAACTTCAAAGGCGTGAGAAGGAATCAATGAATGGCTGGAGATAGGAGCGGGGAACAGGTTCATGTGTTCTTGTAGGAAGCAATACCTTAAAGGTAACAGTACGGCATCGGGATAAAGAACTCTGTTCAACGGTACTCTTTTCCACCCCCCAAGCTGGAGATATTTAGATCTGACGGTTCTTCCACAGGGAGGTCCTGGGACCCCGCCTGAGCTCGAAGCCATCCCAGGTGTTAACAAGAGTAGATAGGTGTTAAAACTGGATAATCGGGATTAGGACTGCTAAGCAGCCGGTAAAATGTGCCGGCGGGGATCTCACTCACGCGTTCTCTACGCCATGCACCAATGCACAACCACGGTCGACTATTTATAAAATGCGTCAACAAAATGCGTCGCGATTTGGAGGGTCGATCGTTGCTCAGATCTGCGAAACAGAGAGAATCAAAATGGCGAGGCGTGATGATATGCTCAGCGGGGAAAGCATCGGGAGCATCGGGAGCGTCAGCTGAGTCGATCCGAGGGCTGAGATTCAATCCGTACGCATCGCGAACTGGCGCCATAGCAGATGCCCTATTAGCCTTTCCGTCGTGTTTCCCGTGACGGGAGTGCGGAAATGATTTCTTCGCCCTCTGGCTGCGAACCCTCGGAGCGTACCGCCGTATACTGGTTCGGTCCGTGGGGTATTGCCATCGTCTTTCTTTCTTTCTCCAGCACTGCAGTCCCCTGTCTGTCTGTCTGAGCGTCTCCTGCGTCTCGTCTCCAGACTCTCCACTATACTTGTGCTGGGCCTTGCTCTCGACGTGAACATATCCGCGACACTGGTCTGGTGTTAACAATTCTGCTCATTCTCCTCGCGCCCGATTGAAGACAGACAGTCGATTGCGGTAGGGTTGGAGAGAGAGAGAGAGAGAGAGAGAGAGCGAGCGAGTTGAAGAGTGGAGGAGGAGGAGGAGAAGCAATTTTTGTTTCGGGGAGCGTGAGGAGGAGGAGAGGGCAAGATCGTGCCGGAGCTGGTAGCTCTGCATTCCGTTCTCGTGGTGCGGTCATCGGTGGGAGAGCAATTTAAAGTGCAAGAGCGGGGGAATTTGGAAGGCTTTGCAGTAATCTGCCAGAGAATTCAGGGAGAGCGGAGTTTGTAGTGGGTTGGGCGAGAATTGGGAGAGTGGAGGCCGTCCCGCGTTCGATCTTGTGTTTGGACCTTGAGAGTGGGGAGGAACGGTCGGAGAGCGGTGTTTCTTGAAATTGAAGATCTGTCAGTTCCTCGAGTGCTACTGGTTCTTTTTGAGGGAATTGCCTTCTATACAGGACATTTCAGATGAAATTTTACAGCTCTTCGTTGAAAGTATCAACAGCGATCAGCTCTTCTAGAAAATTGTCATTTTGGCCCTTCCACCAGGAGCTTTTTTGTGAATTCTCCCCTATCAATCGTTTTGCCGTCTTGCCTTCTTCCAAAGAGGCCCGTAGCATGTTTCTTGAAGATAAGCAGTGAATTCGACATCTGCAGTTGAACCTTTCTAAGACAGTCAGCGTCAGTTCGTCGGAGGAGCGTGTGGCTTGCTTTTGGGAGTCTTGGACGCGAATGATCTGAGCTTCTTGTACAAATTCGGCCAAATGCTCACCTCACAGCTCTGCTCGAATCCTCACTGCAAGCGGACATCTCCAGGAGATGGACCGTAAGCCCTCACCTCTATATCCTCGCATTGCCTTTTGATTTTATTTGGTTTTGATCTCTCAGGGAATTTTTAGGGAACAACCGTTCCGCTGCATTGAAGCTTACGGTCCACCGTGTCTTGGTTTGTGCGTGTCATACATTTCTTAGGCTTCTGTTTGGCGATTTTCGTTACCGCTACGCACGCTTTATTAGACATCTCCTCAGACTGCCCGCAAGGCTGCGTCGAGTCAGATGGGATGGAATTACTTGGTCGAAGTTTGAAGGCAGTTTGCTATCGAGATTCCCTTGGGGACGTCTCTTGGTTTATGAACGCTGATCTTGTGAGAAGAGTGTTCAACGGGAAAAGAGACTGTGCATCCGACGCCTTGCTGTCAAACTGAAGGTGCCGCACTTTTGGTCAACATCTGGATCTGCATCCATCCGCGTTGCCGCGGAGGAAGAAGGCGTAGTGCATGCGGGTGCGCGCTCCAGCTTCTGTGCAGGGAGCTTGGTGCAATGCCATTCTTCTGTCTAACGTCACAAGTTCTTCAGACTCTCGAACAAGGTCTTCAAGAAACTGTGGCCCACTTCTGCGCACTAATTTACTTCGTAGATTGGGCCTGACCATTCTCCTTAATTCTGCTGCTGAACCCTTATCAAATTGCGGACTCTTTTTCGGCCCGATAAGTCCGGGCCATCTACGCTGTCTAACGCGTCGGGTAGCGTTCACAGCGTGTTCGTCTATTGTAGAGGGAAATGTGAGTCCTTATTGATGCGTTGTGGTCAGTCCAAGAACATTTCATCACTCTGTATGATGACAATCGTCCCCATCTGGCATTTGGTGCCAGTGATGACCAAATTGATCCACTAGCGATTGATGTCGCATCGAAATCGTTTCATGTGAGCATCGTGGAAGATGCGCTCCCATTAGAAGCCTTTGACCAAGGCCGTGGCTCTAGAGGCCGGCTATGGTTTCAATGTGGAGATTGGCCCATGAGCATAATTCTGCCCTTCGTAAAGAGGTGGATGAACATGGTTGGTTTCGATTTCTCCTACTGGGAACCTAGTCGAGAGACTTCGTTTCCTTCGTCGCGGTTGATCGCCAGCCTTCGAGGGAACCGAAGGGTACACATAGTTCGGACTGTGTGGTGGCCAGCAGATTCATGCCATGCCGAACAAGGACTATGAGGGAACAAGAGGAAACTGAAGATGTGTTTCCCAGGAGTTCGGGTCAGTGGTGTTTCTGGTGCATCCTCTGCGCTGATCTCTCGAATTACTGCCTTCATCCGCTATTGAAGATGAGTATTGTACCGCGAGGGAACTTGTAGAGTGGACCCATCTCTTTGTGAAGCTACATCGTCATCAAATTGAAGCTCTACAGGAAAATTCTCCTTCTTTTGGCTTATGGACTTCTGAAGTCGTCCATGTGGTCGGCGCAAGCGAAACTGGAACGTTGAATCTTTTCACAGTGCGGCAGACATTGCAATTTTCAACAGAATCCATCGCTGCAATGTTTTTTCTCGGAAACTTGAAGCGGAATCCTGGAGGGGAAGCCCGAGTGTTGTACTGATGGCTTCTGGGCTCGGCGAGCAGCAGTCCGTTGAGCTGCTAGTATTCGTATCCACATCTTGATCGATCCGCCTGTTGCCACCAGTTTGTCCGCCTCTGATTGGCTCCCCCCGTTAGAGTAAAATTATATCCGTGCAAATAACCAGAGGCGGGAGGTCTACCTGACTCTGGAGACATAATCGGCGCCGTTGGCTACATTTGACTTGTCACACACAGTTTCCTTGGAACTCAGATCATGGTCATTGTTCAGGGTTCCTGATCGTTCACCCGTAGTTCAGGAATGAAACTTAACGTGTCTTCTTTACTGTGAGTGTTACCCGCGGTTCTTGCGATGATGCCTGCAGGCGATAGATGAAATCATCTTCGTTTGACGCAGACTATGTATCAAAGTTGGTCTGTGCTTTCTATATGCAACGGAGTTGTACTGTTTTGACCTGCTGGGTAATTTGCAGCAGCCATACGTCCTACGTTTCCAGTAGCGGTGTCAGCATGCGCAATATGTTCGCGTCTAGTTTTTTCGAACCGACCCGTCTGTGGCCTCGTGAGAGGACCTCTTCCCCGCTGGCGATGACCGAAGTGGGGAGTGAGACCCCGAGATGTCGATGCGTCCCCTGTAGCATTATCCCCTTGAAGTCCGTTCCATTTCAACCTTGAACATTCTGTCCCGCACGGTGCGCAGCCAACTTATTACTTCATTTCCTACTTGGCCCCATGTGGATTGTCTAACCAGAGTATTTGATTCGATTATGTGCAGGACTTGCCGCTGGCACGTACGCAACTACGGCAGCGAAGAGGAGCCCAAGCATGTCACTCTATGCAACGCCTGCAAGATCAATTTTGACCAGGTGAGGTCTGCGATTACCTGTACCTTCGTTTTTGTAACTTGAGTTGTCAACATTTCGTCTGTGAGCGGAGCTCTGACCCTTAGAATCATACGTTGTTTTGCAGGGCAAGTACTGTCCATTCTGCGTTCAGATCTATCGCGAGAAGGACCCTGACAGCTTTGACGGGAAAGAGGTATTGCATCGGCCACTCGTTATATATGCATCCTTCGATAATTTCCATCTTGATCTGATGTACACGTTATGCCCTACTTAACAACTCTGCCTGAAGGACGGTGGTTGTCTCAGTAGTCGGACACCTACCGAGCACGTACGGTAGACGTCCACATCTTAGTCAAATTCTCGGTGCAGTAAAGATTGTTGGGCAGCTTATGCAGATCTATGGGGTATACAATGGAGTCACTTCGAGCAACTTCCCTAGAAAATGTTGCGATTGTATCACTTGCCAAGCAGTAAAACACGAAGGATATAACATTCCATCAAATTTGAATGGTCACTTCAGGTAGATACTACCGGGATATGGAGGAAATCGTGAGAGAAACTAATAATCTTCACATGTCCATGCAGTGGGTGGGTTGCGACAATCGTACCTGCAGGCGCTGGGTCCATGTAGACTGCGAGGTGGGAGCAGGAAATAAAGTGGATTCAGCTGCGTTCTATTTATGTCCCAGCTGCAGAGAGGTAAGGCTTTTAAGAATTTATGTGAGGGTTGAGCTGGAAGTATCGAAGAGGGAAGAACTCATTGAGCGGAGAGTATGTCTGACAGAGAGAATTCGATGTAAAGGATGATCTTAGTGGGATCTGTAAAGTCTCTTTTTATTTGAAAGAAAGTGACTTAGATGATGTCAATCATTGTGAGGATGAAAAACCTTTTTTTAAAGACTTCAATATGTAGAAAGCCAAGTGTTCTGTTGCACAATGTGTGATATATTGGTTCGGTTCAAATTGTCGTTATTTGATTGGTGTGTCAATTTTTCCAAAGTTAATCTCGTGTCTTTTTATCAGAATGCCCAAGAGCTGGGCGATCGGAAACGTCCTGGTCGTCCACCTGCTCAAGATCAGTCGGTGGCCACAAACCATTCCAACTCGGACTCTACACCAATGGTAAAAACCATCGCTGAGTCATTGTGACTTATTATCCGTATACAATGTGGTAATGATTTTGTCGTTACTCACCTCTTGTTTGTTGTAGGATGTGGAGCAGAAGCCCAAAATGTCCCTGTCGATACGAAACTCCAGAAGACCACTACAAGTTGATTTGTCCAAACTTGATGTGAGTGTTATGATTGATCGTAAATTTACAGTTATGTTTATCCGATGTTGTGTCTTTTGTCCAACCGTCGAACATACCATATGTAGAGGACGATGCGGATTGTCGACGATTATATCCTAGTGGGTCATGTGGATAATCTTCTTGGTTTTAGTACAGGAGGAACTAATGGCCGTATGCCTTTGGTTTTCAGACTTCGTCACTGAAGCGCTATCGCCGTGTCTACAACCTGCGAGAAGTGACCAGCAGCTGCAAGGAGGAGCTCATTCCGGCAGTGGCGCGGCATTTTGCTGCTCAGGTGAGGGCGCTGCACTCGTGGATGTGTTTGGAAATCCATCCACAGCTATTGCTTTTAAAATGAAAGCTTCCACATAGACTAACGAGTTGCAAGTGTTGTAGGTCGTGGAGGAAAATGAGACGTTGCTGACATTTGCATGCTTCCTGAAGAAGCAGCAGAATTTTTCTGCTTCCAGCTTGACACATCGCATCCCACGTACAGCAGCCAAATGAAGTGAAGGCGATGAGAGCATCTTGCATAGTACTTTGCCTGTACTCCTTACTACTGACTCTCGTGCTTTTTAATAGCGTCTGTCACTGCGAAGGATTGCAAGCATAGTATAGATATATACCGGAGGTGAAGTAGTCGGGTCAGTTTTGTGTAAAGAGGCCGTAGTCACCCTTAAGCTATTTCAGACTGCCTCCTATCAAGTGCTCCTACAGTCAACTGGTATCGTGGCAGCACGACTTAAAGTGGGACGAATTCTATGTTCGTTTGTATAGTGTGTTCGGCCACTAAATTCCAAACAATCGCGATATGAGAGGCAGGTTGATTTGTATCATGAGTAGGAGACAACCTAAATTTTATCATTTTCTTAGCGAAGATATTTGCGGATTTGCCAATTTTTTTATGTAAACATTTTCCTTTCACTCCTTTGTCTTCTTGCGTTTATGTGACGTGTGATGTTGGTTCTGTTTAATTTTACGTCACATTTGAAATTCTCTTAGTATTTTTAAGCCTTTTTTCCCAGTGCACCAAAACGCACGTCTGTTGTGGATCATCATCTCTTTTTCACGCTTTATATCAAATTCTATCCTTATTTCATTTCCAGGTTTTACGGGTGCCACCGTGCCCTGTCCAGAAAATTATCTGAAATGGAAACGCGAGCTGGGTCCTTAAAACCGCTGCTGCAACAACGTAAGAGAAGGGATAAAGTGAATTTGCACAGTACAGATCTTAAATGATCGTAACAAATCGGTTGTAACTATACTTCAGCAAGATGACATTGTCCATATTTTAAAGCGAGTTGGAAAGTAGTGTAAAGGAATACGTTTTCATAGTCAAAAGTCCGTCATAGTGAGAACCCTGGGTCATGATGCAAGAAGGAACACTGTATTAAAATCCAAGTTTAGCAATAACTCGGAAGAAAATCTAAACTTGGGGTCACTAGTAGGAAAGTTTCCAACAAAATATCCGGAAGAAGACTTGCTATTGAACTGATCGTTCTTACTGACTGTAATACTTTAAAAGAATGCACCAATGCCAAAATCAACGTGTAGGAAGCACTTGCATGTACTGCTAGACCAGAACCTTTATCTTTCTACAACGTGTAGATTACATAGAATTAGAAATTATGTTCCAAGTGTGTCAATTCTGGAGCGCAAACCTCAGTTTGCCTCTGTTGAATCCAAGTTGCCCATATGGTTCTAATCCTACAGCTAGGTTCTCGTCGTCGGGTGATTCGCTGTCAAATTCTTATCGACTGTAGCGTGGAAGCGGATCCGTCCCAGGCTTTGGCCACAGCTTTAAATAAGCGCGATCTCATGGTGTGACACCCTCCTCTCACCTGGGCTATGTTTCTTCAGCACATGAGCGTCCAAGGTCTACGTAGACAGATAGACCTGCAGCGGTGAACTCTCCCTCCTCGTCGCTAACTGATTTGCTCACTATAGACGGTTGCAAGTAGGTCACAGGTTCACTTTCCTGATTCTTTAAGCTTATCCGTATCCAACTGCGACAACGTCTCCGACATAAACTCATTCTCACTTGCAACCTGTTCACATGCCCGACAACCAGAACTTATGTACATGCTGCTGAAACCGGCAGCCACAATCAACATCAATAGTTTGGCCCTAAACTATGTCGCCTTCTCGTCTCCCCTCCATTCTACGAGAGCACCCATAGCCTCTTGGCATGCCTTTGGAATCGCGATGCATGCGAGACGCACCACACACTTGAGAAAGAATGACTCGTAAGAACTCGATGAAACACGCGCTCTTGGGTTCGTTTCGCTCCACGGGAATAGTCCACATCTCTGCAGGACGGACTTCTTCGTGCGAGGGTAGGTCGGTCCGCATCTCGCAACGAGCACATCCTCTTGAAGCCATTGGAACGACCTGAAGACTACGAAGGATTCTCTGGCGTCACGAGGGCGAAAACAAAAAGCTTGAGAGAAAGCGACAATGGCCATGGCCGTCAGCACCTTTAATAAAGGCGAAAGAGGCATGAGCCCGATGGTGGGATAAGCAATTCCACTGTTTGACGACGACGCTTATAGAAGTTTAATTCCATCATCCCACAAGGGCTCGTGAGGTCAGCTTCAAGTGGAGACCTAATTATGAGCTCTGTGAAAACTGCTGTACTTACAAGTGACCTACCGGTAACAAAACTCGGCGGAGGACGGAGTCCCTGTGGGGCCCAAGGACGAATGGGCTGGGTTTCCACCCACAGTGAATGGAGCGAGGAATCATTTGCATGCAACAACTTTAGGGAGGAGTTACCTCCGAACGAAATACGTACATGAGTACATACATTTGCGCAAGCGAATCCCCACGATTCAAGACAGATAGACAGACATCAGATCCCATGATTGTGACAGTGGGACCACCACGCAAAGGCTACAGAACGTGACGTTCGCTCGACTCATCCGATGCCGGGATCCTGTCACTCTTGTTCCATCTCGACGGCCCTCGCTGCTCGCTCCAGAATCGTAGGCTCTGTGAGCCGCCGATCTCGTTCAGATTTCACGCGCCGTGTGTTCGTCTCAAGCTCCATGCTCCAGATACTGCAATCTTTCCTCTAGGCCTTATCATATCAATCCAAATCAAAGTGTCACCACCGACACGCACACCCTCCATGTTAGTTGTCTGCAGGGCGAGGCTGAATCGGAAAGCGCTTCCGTCTCTGACACTTCTCGCCTCCCAGCATCCAGTAAGTCAAAATAATTCATTCGCATCTCCCGCTTGAGAATTTTGCTCATGGTTTGTTGTTTTTTGGGGTTTTATTCCCATTTTAAAATAATCCGGAAGCAGATCAGAAATCTCGTTCTCCTCTGACACTTTCTCACATTCTAGCATGCAATCAATCATCCAAACCAAGTCAATAATTCATTTCTATCTCCTTGTGCACTCTTGCTGATCACTCTTGTTGATCGGGATGCATTTTGCGTGCTGAGATTTTTTCGGAACGAGGTGCGTACTTTAGTGCAAAAGCCGGCACATGACATTCATTCACAAATCCGCCACAATGTGGAGATCCACGGAATGTTTTCATATTCTTTGTTCGAACAAGGATTTACATGCCTTGAGGTTTGAACCACTGGCCTTGACTACTTCCCGTTAGTTACAACTTATACGAGATCCGAGCTTTCTATTCGACGCCTACATCTTAGAAGTTTGAATCAAATTTGACAATGTGGGAATTACGGACACTCTATTTCATGGTTTTCCCATCGTTAACGATGGGAAAACCATGAAATAGCAAAAAGAGCGGAAAGTCAAACGAGGGATTGCTTGTCTCTGCCCCTCAAAGTACTTCATCTCTTAAGTTTTTTGTAGTACTGTTGAGTTTACTGAAGGGAGTTAGTCCCTAGAGACTGATCGACTGCAATGAACCAAGTATGATTCAATACTTTATAACAAATCTAAATCCATAAACTATTTCACCCCAATCTAGATTCGTTAAACGCCTTCCTAAGATGTTGAATGGTTCATGATATTGTCCGCAAACACTATATATACATTTCACTTCAACAAGTAACCAGTAAGGCTTTCTGATCGCAATAAAAGATACAAAGTAGGAAACGATATGCTGATGTAACAATTTGTTCTACTCCTCTGAAGTTTGGGTATTTTGCACTCAACTCTCTCAATCTACATTTGGGTTCATTTTTGTGCAATGGGATCATATCTAGAATGCAGTCTACTCATCAATTATATGCACAAGCGTATAATACAAAAGTGATCTCATTAGATTTGTAGTATATGTCACTAGCTTTTTTTCTGGCTTTGGCAACAATACTTCGCTGAAACAATTCAATTTGGAAATTTTAGATTTATTACGTGGATACAACAATGACATGCGAAATTTTTCTTTCCAATGAGGCGACCTCCTTATTTGAAAGCATCTTTGCTACAATTTCGGTCATAGTACTCGCCCCAGTTCTCAAAGGATTCAACATTGCCAAGAGCAACTTCTCCTCAACCTTTAAATGTGTCTTTCAGCGTTAATCAATGCTATTCTATATTTTTCCAAGACATTTTGTTCAACTCTTTGACATATTTTCTCACCACATGTTGAGCTTGTCGTGGTCTAGCATCTCCCCTCATTTCAAAAACGTTACTGTTACACTATTAAACTCTCTTATGTATAAACTTGCTGACTTAAAACATTCAAAGACATTGACTCTAATCATGAAACATTTTATGTCCTAGTTTTTTGAGTTATAAACACTCTTGATAAAGCATCACTACATCTCACACACATTATAACTACGCCAATTCGTTTTGTGAATATATACATTTAAATGAAATATTTAAGATATCATATCATAGTTTTATTATAATTGGCTATATCCTACATTCATAACATATCAACTACATTATATTCAATCTTAAATTAGATGTAATTATAAGATTATGAAGAAATTCACACCCGAGGGGAGTTAAAAGCTCAAGAGGCACATGATTTCTTTGAAAGATGTGGAGTGAAGTTGTATTTTACCACTGCTTATAATCTAGAATGGAATGTGAATAGTCAATGGGGTCATCAATCTAATGTCAAAGCAATTGTGAAGCTACAATTTATAACATCTATACCTACAAGATATCATTCAACACAAAATCATTATTTATTCCCTAATCCGTCAATGTATATCATAACTTGACTAACATTGAAAACATTATCATCACAACCAATACATATTATATTCACTATCTTGTTCCCAAATACGGTTACCTAGACTATGAAGAAGTAAATTTTTAATTTATTTTACTTTTTTCATTCAAACATAATGATATTTCCACTCAATCCTTAGTGTATAATCATCCAAATCTTGTTACATATTTTAAATCATATTATTTTAAATGCACATCCTTTTTTTCTTTATAAGTGATAGCAAAATATCTTTCACCTGATTCAAAAAATCATGACATGAAAAATATTTATAACTAAAATTCATATTTTTCATGTACGAGTTCAAAACAAGATAATACTACTGAAACATCATTGACATCAAAACAATACAAGTTTCCTTTTTTGAAAAAATAAAAACATTCATGTAATATCACAAATGACTAGAATATTAACTACATTCACACTTTTACATTATTTATTGAGGATATGATTTATGATTCAAGTCAAATCATATGAAGAAAATATTGAAGAAAACACAGTTGTTAAAGAAAATATTTTCTTATCGAAAAATTTTAGATAGTCCAAAAATAGATAATATATTATTTTTATCAAATTTTAATAGCTTTTTAGATCATATTATTATTTTCATATTTAAATTAATCATATATAATTTAGAATCAATGCAAGATAATATTTCATTTATCTCATCATTTATCTTTTCCTTTATATTCTTCAACAAGACATCATGATAGAATATTATGATTTTCACATGTGTTTAAAAAAAAGCCTTGTGCGCATGTCAAAAAAACACACTTGGCAATACAATCTTGAATAATGTAACAATTGAAATTTCACTAAAGAACAATAATTTTTCCTTTCATGAATTTTTTATGAAAACATCAAAATATCCTTTCTAAGTAAGGTTTTGTGAGTACATAATTAAATGATTATTTTTATTATATCAATTTCATTTAATTGTATGATTTTATAAGTAATTTATAGGAATTTATGAATAATCATGATGATAAATCTTTATGTTTATGAATTATAGATTTTAAATCTTAATTTATATTTTTTTGGTTCAATCCAAATATTATTTTTTATACATAATTTTAATTTAATTTAAAGATTTTTATCAATTAAATTTTATAAGAAAAATTTTAAATAGTAATAATATATAAAATTTTGCTTTATTCTAAAATAATAATAATTTTTTATAATTTTCCATCCATAGGTTTGATGTGCTCATGATAAACTGAAAGATAAATTTTCAAGTGAATACATGAATTCTTCATTTTTGATAGATTTATAGCTATATTGAATTTGCAAAATTTTATCATTTTTTTGGGATATTTTGTGTGTTTGAAAACTCATTTTTTTGTAAAAAAAATAAAATAAAATTTACATCAATAATAATTAAGATGAAAATAAATAACTAAAATTTTAGAAAATATCAGTGAAATAATTGAAAAAACATAGGATGAGTAATAAGTTGATGGATATTATTAAACATAAGTAAAGTTGTTCATAATGTATGTTTGCAGAGTAGAATAACAATAACTTGTGAATTTATGGATGATCATCTATTCAAAATCGATTCCATTGTGTGTGTAGCTTGAGATCCAAATATACGGTTTAATTTGAGAAAATCTACTTATGTTATAACAAGACAAACCAGAGATATCATATGTTGAGCTAAAATTTAAGATCAAATATTTTAATAACATTATCCAGATATCTTAAAAACTTATTTGGGGATATTCTGATAAGATGTTTAAAATATATAGTCGATAATATCTGCAAATTGTTTACAAATTTATATTGTTATGGTAAGAAGGTATGTAGTAACGTTCATAGTAATGAGTCAACGGGAAAAAGCACGCTTTTGGCATGACTGAAGGAAAAAGCTGCAGGAAAATATCTTCTTTTCGCGGAAGGTCGTCTAGTAAAAGATTTTGATCGTGAAGTAAAGGAAACTTTCTACTTGTTTTTAGTCTGAAATATAAAATATTGGTATTTCTCTCATGAATGCGATTCTTCCTGTTATTATATCCCATTCTTCTTCAGACAACACACAGTCAGTCACACGTAGGATTTTCCTTGCCACAAGGACACAGCAGGACAAATACAAGCAAAGCCATGAGGAGGTTTGTGGATTTATGGAATTTGGGGTTGGAAAATGAGTCACAGATTCCATAAGACTTGCAAGCTTTAAGAGCTGCCATAATAAAAGATTTACGAGTCAGGTTATAGAACTAAGCATGTTTTTGGAAAATTCTTCCACCCTCCGGTACTTTACGAGGAGTCACGTCCTAGAGGGTCCACTCCACCTAACGCTCATCAATGAATGGAATGGAAAGGGTTCAGTTGTGGATGCAACGTGAGATATGGTGATGATGATGCAGTGCACTGTAAGCTAGGGTCGTACAAAGGACATTTTTATTTCAAGCGTATGACAAATGAAATCGGTCCTACCTCAGCTCGGCTCTGCGCTCTCCAATATACTTCACATGATGATTATTTTTCATGTCAGGCCTCACTCTTGGAAAGTTGCCAATATTTTACGACTTTCGGAGTCTTTTTAAAAAGACACACAGTTCCACCACCGAGGAGGCTCCTGGGGACGAAAGCTATGCACTACTTACCGTTTATGAGCTGTAGTAGTCTACATACATAAACTACTACAAACTTCTAGTTCTATAGTGTGGCACAACTCAGTTTCTGCTAATACGTGCCTGCACCATTGCTTCGAGTCAAATGCAAATAAATGCACAATGTTTAATCTTCTCATACATGTGACGCAAAATCAATGTGCAACTATACAAGGGGCTACTTTTTCTACAGTTCTGGTGTACTTTTTCTCCGTTGGCTCGTTACCTGATTTGGAGTTTTACTTCTCTACTTTCCCATAGATTCTTTCTGTCGGGGACAGTGGTAAGAGACAGTACCATCCTCGTTGCCTTTCTGTTGGAGTTCGACCCTGAACTCTCGTTTACGATTCCCCTCAAGACGATCAGGCAATAGGACAATGAGTTTCTTACAGTTCATAGTATAGATGTAGTGAGACAGTTTGGTGGTTGTGATGAGAAGAGTCTACCAGACATACTCTCGCAAGAGGACACTGGATCCTCCCTATTTTCAGCCGAGAGCTTTCTACCACTCGAAGTCTTGCACAAACTCATTACACTGTTTAGAGATTGACCCCTCAAGGCATATACGCTGTTCAGTTGAAGTGTCTGTTATATCTTTGGTGCTCGTCCCACGTGTTCCCTTAGATCCCTCAAGGCTAAATTTATTCTTGGCCCTTTGGTGTTTTCTTGTCTTGCTCGATGAGGTTCTTCCCATCATGTCTTGTTCCCAACGTGAAGTTTTCACCAAATCTTCAGGCACTTGAAGTACTGTACTGCTTATAAAACTTGTGTCTAAGATTTTGTTGTTTCAAACGAGAGTTGAATCGGATTCAACTGGTTGTCTGGAAATCTTCGCAGAGGTTAAATATTCTAGTGACTTGATGAACACACTGGCAAGTTGACACAGCTCACGACCTTGAGGTACTCACGAAGTCAGGTCCGCTGTGAGTTGTGATGGCTGTTTGCTGTTGTCTCACTAGAGGTTGACGTTGGTTGACACACGTTTGACTTGAATATCAAAAAGATTTTTGATCTAATTCTCAATTTTCTCTTTATCTTTTAGCGTATTGGGATCTCCTTTAGGGGCTGAAGATCTTCTTGACACCTGTCCTTTGACAACAACAAGATTTTAAAAAAGAAATTATAAATCTGTGTGGAAGCTTAGAGTAACTTTAAGCTTCACACTTTCCTTCAGGTGCAGAATGGCAGATTGAAATTCGATCCTGACACCGAATCTGATAAAAAGTGAGGAGTATTCGATCTCTGACTTCATCTCTCTTGGCGTAACGTCTAGTTTGATCAGCTCACCACATTCATGACTGACTGTTCCATGTAACGCCTCAAGCTGCATCACACTGATGTATTTTCATAACAATTCTTAACATCTGTCTCATGTTGGACAATGTGTTTCATGCAATTCTACTTGGTAGAGTTCACCACTCCGTCTTACTTTCATGACATCGTACTAGCCTTCAATTATGTGCATTTTCCAAAGCGAAAAGGGCAGTATCGTCTTTCAATAATTCACTTCAGTGCAAGTGATGATCTCTTTTCTGCCGGTACTATGTGTAGTTGACATTCCTTTCTTTGGCCTGACCTCACACACTGAGGTGGTGGTTTTCATGGAAAATGTTTCAGTCGTATCCAGCTATTAGTGCTTTGTAACGTGGAAGTTGGAGCACTTGACTGGAGTCATCATTCATCATGTAACTCGTAATTTATAACTCCACTGGGAAGCGAGTGGAAGAGGACACACACAGAAAATTCAGATATCTGTCTCAAAATCAAAAACATCAGGAAGCTATTGGAATTTTCAGTATAAATGTTTGTTTGTTTGTCCTTTTGGGTTTTTTTGGGACATTCAAGAAATTAACTATGCCCGTTAAATGCTAATCTGATTCTCACCAAATGAACCAAATCACGTTTACAGGCCACTGTAGAACACCTACATTGAAATGCAATCTCTATATTAACAGGATAAATTGCTTGAAGTGAAATTGCTAAAGGTGGGAAAGAATTTGCTCATCAATTAGCCTAGTCTATTGTGGGATGTGGATGAGAAGGCACATAAATCTTTTAAAATCATGATGATACTATGTTTTCTTTAAAAGCTTTATAAAATTCCCACAAAGGTGTGGAAGCGTAAAGAAAGGTCATTGTTCGTTCCAATCATATTTTGTATAACTCTTTACAAAATTGAAAATATGGGATACAACACCATGTACATGAGTTAAGCATGTTAAATTCATTTTCGACAAGGAACTTAACTAATACATGTTTTCCTCTTATTGACCCTTAGATGGAATGGCAGGCAAACTTGAAGCCTGGAGGGAGGGATGATGTATTTGAACAATGAATTCTTATTGGGAAAACATGACTCTCTATCTCCAGCAACGATTCCTCCCATCTACATCTTCAATCTCACATCCGAGTGTGGTACTACCTTAAATGTAGTAGGGGTCCATATGACTACTTGTTCATTGGGAGGGCATAAGATAGCTATGCATGATGCCATTAGGGTGTGGTGTTTGCTATGACAGAGGTGGATACCTCACATGATGTTTGCAGCTGACTTGGGTTAGAGCACACCTATACTTGGTTCCTATATTTGGTTGAGTAGAACCGAGTGACTATTACAAACGTTGTGATTATAGATCCTACATGTGATATAATTTCGGAGGAGGTGATTACCCGTCCTATGGATGATCGGTCAATGGAGCTACAACAACCAAGATCTCCAAATATAAGGATATGGAGAGAGATCACCTTTTTGTTCCTCTAGCTTTGGACTTATATGGAGCCATGGACACCGACTTCAACATACTAGGCGGCATACTAAGAGAGCACTATCTGGTGTACTTCATAGGAGAGCAATCACGTAAAGTGATGATTCTTCATATGCTTATTGTTTAACCTAAATAGTTATCTTTGGTGTAGTAGGACATATTTTGCATTGTGATGATATTGGTCGTAGCCCCATGTTACCGGTTTGGTTTCATCCTTGAAGGATTTGATAGGGTCTTCCAATCCCTTTTTGTTATTTTACTTTGTTGGGGCGTAGCCCCATGTTACCGGTTTGGTTCCATTCTTGTACAATTTGATGGGGTCTTCCCTTGGCTGTCAGAGTATTTTACTTTGTTTGTTGAAGTAAGACCATAGTTCTAGATACATGTAGCTCACAAAAATGTACCTTCAAGGAACCAAGAGTAGAGGTGAAAACTGCTCCGAACGGATGAATCACGATGGAAGAGGCCAGAACTCTAGACTAACGTAAAAAACCGAAAACCGAATCTTGTATATCGAACGGAGGAACCTAGCTTTCATAACCTTATTTGAACATAAGCCAAGAAATCAACGAGCCGTTAATAAGTGAGTGATGTTTGTCTTGATAGTGCACTGATTGGGCTGCATTTAGTGTCTTAAAGCCGTGTACCAAGGCGAAATGCTGATCCTATTTTCCTTATCCGCCACGACATTCCTAAACACTGCAAAAATTACCATTTTAAGCCAAAGCCTGAATGATTGATGGCAAGAGTACTTCTAACATAGAGCTGCTTTGCTGCGTTTGACAAGAAGCTGACAGATGGGAATTTCCTTGCAAAAGAAAGTCTTGCACACATTCAAGGCTGCTTTTGTTTTGAACCCCCATCACAAACGAAGAAGGATGTACTTGTTTGTGATGGGTGCATATTGACCACTAGTGGAGTTCATCATGCGTGAGGGTATACATCGATGTTGACTAAAACAGCAAATGCTCATTTGTTAACAACATATGTTCAATTTAAAATGCTGATTTGAAATTTCCAATTCTTGTCAAATCCAAAAAATTTCAGTTCACATTCGAGTTTACTTACACTCTTCCATCATTTTTTATTTTTTTGGGGTGCCTCTTAGTTGATAAGTTTGAAGTTTGGACAAACACATCTTACAAATGAGATTGCTATGGTTTGGTCTAGGTCTACATTCGATGTTACCAAAAGTATCCACCATTGAAACTTAAACATCACATCTATATATCTATTTTCATTCAAATATGTCCTACAACACCTAAGATATCTGAACTATCTAGTTAAAAAAATAACAGGAGTATATGAAGAAGCGTCACCTAATGTGATTGCTCTCCTATGGATTTTACCAATTAGTGCTCTCTCTAGAGTAATGGAAACATGTTGCCTAAAATAGACAATATAATAAGCTAAAGAAAGTGATACCCCATGCCGTCTAGTATGATAGCCTCTCATGCACTCCCTCACGAACATGTCGAAGTCGGTGTTTATAGCTCATATAACTTCAAAGCTATAGGAACAAAGATGTGACCTCTTTGTACACCCTATACTTGGAGACCTTGGCTACTGCCGCTCGCTGTCTATCATGGAGGATGGATGATCATCGCCTATGAAACTGTATCATGAGTAGAATCGATAACCACCACATCCATCACAGTAACCTGGTCCTCCCGAACCAAGTACAAGTTTGCCCTAATCCTAGTCGACTGCAAGACATACCAACGCTCCCTCCATGCAAGGTATCCATCCTCTCACGCCATAGTAAACAACACATCCCTAATGACATCATGGGTAGCTATTCTCTACTCTCCGAATGGGCAATGAGTCATATGAACATCTACTGCATCTAAAGTGATACAACACTCACATGTGAATAATGAATAGTAGATAGATGGACCAAGCCAAGAAAGAATATCATCGCTGTAGAAAAAGTAGCTGGTGCGAGTCGGAAAACCCTGATGCATGATCGAGCCAAGATCCACGAGCCTGCACCCTTACAAGTTCAAAAGCGTAGACAATCCTAGTAGTTCAAGGAATGGACGGATCCATTAAGAGTGAATGTAGAATATGATAAAACTGTGGGTCCATCAAGGTAGACTATAGACCTCTAGTCCAATCGATGGCCAAAGAGAAAAAAGACGGAAGCTCATGTTGTATCTCCAGGGGTAAAGCATCTCTCGTATATCGCAATAATAGCTATAAGGGAAATGATCCCATATCCACTCCTCTCGCATATATATCAAATATAGGCCTAGATGCAATCAAAAATTGAGATGATAACAAAGATGACGAGAAGGCCCAAGTAGCCAAGAATGCTATAGGTGCAGTCACCTCCATCGATAATAAGCCAATCCCTCCACATAAAATCGGCAAAGATGTTTGTTTTAGTGTCAAATCTCTTGTCACACCCTCAAAGGTTCATGATATGATGATGTCACCAAAGACGCCCATGATCCTCCTATCAAAGGTTGTCAAACTCGATATGAATGTATGTGAAGAAGGAATTGTGCGAAGAAGGTAGATGAGTCGACGAGCAATATTAGATGAGAGTATACCAACGTCAGCTAAGGATCCCCTAGTAGAGGAAGGTCATCTACATGCAAAACATACTCGGTAAGTGCAATGTCTAGGTAGCGTGAGATAAAATCATGGGACCCTACTTGCACTACTAGAATGCATAAGCCATTTGTCGATGTCATACATCCCTCTAGAAGCTAGAGATGAGAAGGAATGCCCAAAGGAGACCAAGTCCTACACTTTGACACCTTGACTCTCAAGCCTACAAGATGAAGCTAAGTAGTCAAGTAATCAAAGACATGCCTAATGTTGTCTACAAGGTCCACAATGTGTGTATCATCTTCTAAAGAGTGGAACACACAACCTGACATTGCCAAAGCAATAGACAAAATAGCTCTATAATGAGCCATGGCAAATAGGGGTCCTCCCAAAGGATCTCCTTGTTGAGTGCCATCGGCAGACAGTAGAACGGTCACTCCCTCCTTGGAAAAGCCATGTTGATAAAAAAAAGAAGAATGTGAACTGTAGAAAGACCGTACAAAAGGAATGAGACTCGATAGAGATCCACCAGCCTCTCTAAGCTCTCTAAAAATGGATACACGTGAGATGTTGTTAAAAGCGTTCTCAACGTCCACCTGCAAGATATCTTAATCCGGATGGATATCTAGAAGTGCTCTAATGGTCAACGATACCGCTTCACAGTTTCTTGGTGTGACGATTCCAAACTAGTTTGGGCAAATATGCTGCTAGAAGTTTGAACGATGTTGCAGGATAAACGACTGACTAAACGTAATAAGATCTCTCCAATAGCATTTGGTCTGATGCACCCAATGTCTTTCTCCATCACCAAAAGCTGACTAGAACTTAGTACCTGACTTATTGACAACGAAATCTCCCCTCTCGCAATTGCTATATTCCCAAGCTTGCCCCAAGATCCTACATTATTATAATCGCGCTGAATCATAAGTATCATGAGGCTAAATCCAACTCCTAATATGTGTGATCCAAACAGACTCCTCCTGCAATGTAGCCCAATCTCCTACTCAAAATCTCCACAATCTAGCTACCACCTCCCTATTTCCGGCATGTCCCCCTCTAGTATAACATAGACACCATTGCGAAAATAATAAAAACAAAAACCACTAACTCACGTTAACTCCATGGGGTCACATGCCATCCGATCGAACGGTAAGCAAAAAACACATCTAGCCTTGTCATGGAGTGCACGAGGAAGCCTATGGAATAAACGTGGACATGAGAACCTAGTCTCAAAAGGTCCTAGAATAGAACTTTCATGGAAAGCCAACCACTCCCATGATCCAATCGGTATACATGAAATAATAAACGAAGGAATCAATGTAGTCGGTGTGTTCCCCGAAATGACAAATACAAATATCGATGTCAATGTGATCGTCCTCCTCACATGTGCATCCCATGTGATCCAATCATAATCTTTGTGTATCTTTCCTACTTGGGTTTTTACCCCTTGCGAGGTAAAGAGATGATGGCACACCGGACATGATGTATGACACACCGTTTTTGGCGGCCCCACGAGGGAAAGTGAAGCTATCGCTAGCACAAAGAGAACAATAAGGACACTCAGCACTCCATCATATATCTATTCCCACATGCAAAATCACAACCCCCACAATTGGGAAAATGTTAGCTAAGAAAATCCTAAAATCTAAAAACATTCATAATTTTTTATTCGTATCTCTATAATTTTCCAAGTAGGTACCGGTGAAGAAGAAGAAATTGGAATAAAAAAATCCAGACCCATATATCCAATTTGAGAAAATTCACTGAAAACCTTAAAAAAACAAAAATCATGATATTTCTCTATATTATTCTCAATAGTATTTAATTTAGGTACCAATGGAACTAAAATTGAAATAAAAAGAGAAATGTATATTCACTCTCTATGTGTGGCAAAACAACCGCACAATATGCAGGAAAGTTACTACACTACTTTCATCTCTCACTCTTCAGCTTCCCTCTCTTCATCTTTCGCGATCTCTAAGTTCAACTTGATGGGGTCTTCCCATCCCTTTTGTTATTTTACTGTGTCTCTTCCATTTTTCATGCAAAGACCATCCAAAGTGGAAAGGTCTGAAACAGAAATGAGTGATGTATGGCAGGGTACAGGTAAATGGACATCAAGGTGCAGTATGACATTATCTCTTCCTGTTGTTCGCGAGGCCCCACATTTTTCCCCTCAACTACTTATAAAAGACCTTGATCTACTGAACCATAACACTCGAGAGTCGGAGTACCCATCTTCCTGAAGCTATCTTCGTGCTTCATCATACGCAGATGATTGACTGAATTCAACGCATCAAGATTTAAGCTCATTGCATCATGAAGTTTGGACCACTGCATATGTTGTAAATCGAGGGACTCCATAGCCTGTAGAATATGGAACGGTTCCATCGTAAGACCACGGTACAGAAGTGGATTCTCACTCAAGGGTCAACGTACCCAGCGCTGCCCAAAATCCGGTGCAGCGAAATCTGAGTCCCGAGTCCGAGTCATCTGGAGCTTCTTAGAACCACAGACGCTTATACTAAACGGGGCTCCACGAAGTTTACGACCATTCCAACACAGATTTGGGAGCACCAAATGAAAATACCGGATGGCCCAAGGAATGGAGTGGTTTCACTAAAATCAGAGAGCGGTGCAGTTCAAAGTCATGAGTCGAATTTAGAGCGCTGGAAATACACGCGATTGGTCAACGCATGCATGGCGGAAGCTGGAATACGTTGGATCACTGAACGCCAAGATGACCAGCACCAAAAGGACTCATGGGCTTCGGACCACCGCATCCCAGAGCACCATGATCTCGGGGTCGGTGGTCGAAATCCCAGTTCATGGAGGCCCAATCCCCAAGGGCAGGGTATTAATATACTTCGCCACAGGCTTTCTGCCTTAATGAGGCTTTGCCCAGTAAGATTACAATATTCAGCACTATACTTTAATACTTCAGGCCCACAAACTCCAAGGGGTTTTCATGGGATCCGCACCTCGGAGAATGGGCAGCCGAGGAGCTCGGGCCAGGCTATGGGGGATGAAGGATCGGCAAGCCAGCGAGCACTCGAGGACCCGTGCTCCTCCCGCCGTAGACCCCAATCAGGAAAACTTGCAGCATTCAAGTGGCCGAGGAAGCAGTCTTACTTTCGGTTTTGGAAACAAGTACTGGATCCTCATGCCTGGGGAGATGGTTCCCTCGAAACTTGGTGCTAGAAATCGAGATCATGCTCCAAGAGCCTGATGCAAGCACTGGAGCTTTTCCTGTAGGGCTTTCTTAGCTCCACCGAGATTCAGGGACGACGGGGGTTTACGAGGATGGAGCACGGCAAGGGCTGAATTGAAGGGAAGGAAAAAGAGCTGAAACCGATGGGATAAGCGGGCCCTCCGGAGCACTAAACACAGCACCTTCGGAACGAAATCACTGAAGAATTTAAAGCTCTGACACCCTTCTCGGAAGGACATAGGGAGAATTTGGAGCGCTGGACCAACAGTGATCGCAGAGAGCCCAAGTGCCAATCGGGGCAAGGATCTTGTCCTTCTTCTTGCTCTTGCAGCCCAGGGAATCCCTACACAGCACGTCAGATTCCGACCTACGACGTGCTTCATCAGATCTTGGAGCATCGGTCTTGATCCTGCTTTCAAAACGGACCAACCTAATATTCCTAAAAGGCTGTAGGCCGAAGGAGTGGATCCATTGGAACGAGCCACCGGAGTGCTGAGTGAAGCACACTGCGGAGTTATGTTCACTCCGAAGCCCAGCCATCGTTCCGATGACCACATGCATTTTATCTGCACTGTATGAGGAGGGTCAGACACCTTCCATTCTTACACGACATGATCTTCTGCTTCCTACTCCTCTTCTCCTCTCGTTTCTTTATCCCGTCCTTCAATGTCATGTGAATCTCTCCCCTGCCTCTGGGCCACCATTTGCTGGGGAAAACTCCCAAGAATTCGAAGACCGTAGAATGTGCGAAATTGCGTGCACCATTCCAGCGACAGAAAGAAGGAAAGGCCAGGCTCGGTTTCTTTCCGGGGCCAGAGGGGGAGGGCCAATCATCTTTGCAGAGGGTTCTAGGCAGGGCCGGGGCAAGTGAGTCGATGTCAATGATGGCTGCCAACTCCCTCGTCCTTGCTTACTAAGATTGAGACGGGAATCCTGTGTCAGTTGCCCGCCTGCCGAAACAGTAGGTTTCTCGTATCCGTGCTTACTAAGCTCTCCAAGGGATGGCTGACATCTCGAGCAACAGTCACTCACAAAGCTCCCGCTGGTGCTGCAGCTGGTGCTGCTGTACTTGATTGGCGTCTAAATACTATTGACCGGTGTAGCGTCAGTGCTTCCCATTACTGTCTCCCAATTTAATATACATTTAAGTGCATATTCACGGTACGCAAGGAAGATAGCAAATGAACGACGTATGCAGGACTTACATCGGGTTGCAGCTCGGGAGCAACTACTGGCTGAGTTTTTTAGAATTGAATAATCTGATCCGAGCCAGAATCACTCTAATCATCCGCGCACAGTGTTGTGATAATGTACGGTGACCTTCAGACCTCCTTCCTCCGAGGGATTCCAGAACCTGCCGAGCCCAGGCATCCGAAGGGTCACAAAAAGCTTTCAGGCCCAAAAATGAAGTTCATGATTTTCGATATCTGAAGCTCAAGTCGGAGGGGTTTGATTTCCCCCAAGGCGTTGGGATTTTGGAAGCCAGCGGAGCTTGAAAGGAGGCCATGAATCCCCTGAGCGCTTGATAATGGGACTTGAAGGTTTGAGCACTGGGATCTCTGGTACATTCAGTGCTTTGTACGCGAGGGCCTGAGTACTCGAGGAGCTGCCTAAAGTTGGAAACCCTGCCCCAGGGTCAACGTAGTGGTACGCACTCGAGGGATTCCATGAATTCGGGGCACAGCCAAACTGCGCACCGTAGACCAAGCTCCCAACCTCCTCATGGAAACTGGAGTACGAGAATCTAGCACTACATGGCTAGTGCACTTAAGCGTTTCCATCATCAAGCCTACCTATGTCCTACCACCCGAGAAGTCTTCCTCACCGAAGGTTATAGATGGAAAGAGAGTCAGTCAAGCCATGTTTCCAAGCCTGGAATCGAGCCATCAATATGAATCCATTCAGGCAGGGATCGAGGGCCACTATCCGCAGTGTGGTTACTGGGTTGGGTAGGTAGAAATGGATGCAGTGCTGATAACGTATCAAAGGTTAAGGAGATGTCTTGAGGTGTCGAGACGAGAAGAAGAGGTTTGGTAAGACAAATTGTTAAATCTAAAGTGGATGATGATGCTTTGAGTACCGGCAGGCATTTTGACGCCGACATGATGGTTGTCAGCCACCAGACAATCGACGAGCTGAGTCGAGGAATCTCTAATAAGTAAGCAGTGAAGGACTTGCTGCCATACGTCGCTCCTTCTGAGCCCACTGCTGGCACAAAACGTTACGTATGGCTATATACATATTACGTTAAATGCTTGCAAGCAACATGCCTCATCTTCCAGTAGTACGGTGAAGTTCTTCAAGACTTCGGGACCACAGAGCCAAGTGACACACTCAAACCTTGAAGGAACTTTTGTGCTTTCGTTGATTTTGATGCCATGAGAGGTTTCTCGTTCGACTCACCAGGTTAGAAGCCATTTTGCTCGTACGTTAAAGAGTCCGTATTTGAAGACTGGAAAGTGGTGTTGGTGGTATAGTTCTGAAGGCTGAATCCTGACTTCCTGGGAGAAGTCAATCACTATCCATCGAGCAAATGTGTGAAACGTTGTCACTGTCACGACGTCAAGTTGAACTCGTCGACAAAACTTGCTGGGCCTTCTTTGGACATAACATTCTCATCCTTGTTCAGAGTTTAATCACTGAAAGCTTTTAGACAGGGCATTCAGAACGCTTACACTGGAACAGAAGAGAACATGATCACGCAGTTATTACACGGGAACAAGGAGACAAAAGATCACACTGCTAGCTTACAGTGATTGCATGTTCTTGACGTTTACAAACTGACGCAGTGAAACATTGTAGTACATTTCACTGCGCACAATCTTCCACACCTTAAAAAGCTCTGATTTCTATTAAGCGTGTTGAGTAGTAGAAAACTGAAATCTGATTCTCCGAACACCAGACAGTGAAATTATGAAACTTAGAGATTGGGAAAAAAAAGGATCATTCTCCCCAGATATTTATTATATTTATATATTTCACATTTTCCAGCCATTGAATCTAGTCTATCATGGCACTAGTCATGTGTCCCAGTTGTTCTATGTTCCACAATATTCCTATAAGTAAATGTAATCCTATTTACATTCCCTTTGTTAAAATCCTTAAGTGATAAAAATCATCTAATTATTTTATAGTTAAAAATTCATAAGTAAAGAAAAAAGAATGGAAGCATCTAGACGCACCTACCATTACAAGTCTCTTCTAGATATGATAGGCTATGCATATCTGTCCCATATACGAGCTTTCTATGGTTTGTTGTAGGTAGAGACTTTGTAAATAAATCTGCAAAGTTTTTTTTTAACCTAACTTATTTCACATCAATATGAGAGCTCAACAACTCATGTGTAAAAAAGAATATTGGAACAATGTGTTTAGTGCGATCACCTTTGATGTAGCATGTCCTACATTGCGCAATGAGGCATGCATTACATAATGCGGCATTGTCCTCTTACAATGGAGTTGGAGGAGCATATACCTTTGAAAAGCCACAAGAATCTCAAATAAAGTCATTCATTGAACTCAGCCACACACATTCACATGATATAGTCACCATAATCTACTTCATTGACTTCCAAGAAATGACTTCTCCTTGCCCATGGGCAATGTCTTGCTCTTAAGCAAGACATTGCCCATAATGAGGATCAAACAAGTAGCATGCATATGCATATCCAATGATCTCACTACTCTTTCTCACCTTGTAGAATAAATTTATGTCTTCAGTCCCTTTGAAGTAACAAGATAGATAAGTGCTCCAATTACTATCAAGTATGGAGTTTCATGTCATAGAAATTCCTCCCCATCATCGCAAGTCATGTATTCATCCATATGCACATCTAAACAACAAAACAACATAGATGAACCCAAAAAGTGAGTAGTGTCTATAATATCTTACCAATGTAAGAACTCAAATAGAGAAAAATTTCCTCAACAAAATGCTCAATTTGCAATCCTTGGCAAAATGTGGTAACATAAAGGTACTTCATTTCAAATTTTACCTTTAGTTCACCAAAAATCAACATAATGACATTGGTTGTGCCAATGAGGTTGAGGTCATCCACATAAATTACAATAATGACAATTTTTTTTTCAATATGCTTGATAAAGATGCAAAAGCACACATCATCATTCTTAATACCTCGGTTAACAAGAAAATCTTTGAGTAATTGATAGAAATTCATCCAACTTGTTTAGGTCATACAATGCTCTCTCTAGCTTGAGGCATTTAAGTTATCCTTGAGGCTTCATTTCATCGTCTAAACCTACGGTCACCTTCATATATATATGTTCAATTTATCATGCAAATATGTAGTGGGACAACATTCATCAATCATACTTTTAACTTTTTGTCAACTGCAAGATTTAATAGATACCTAAATGTGATGAAATCCATCATAGAGGAGTACCTCTTCATAATCAATGCATGGATGTCGGGTAAAGCCTTCAGCCATCCTTGCCATGTTTTTTAAAAAATATCCATTTTCACCCCATCGGGTTAACTCTTTTAGGTATGGTCTCTATTGGACCGATAATTTTCATGTACTTTAAGAATTAGAGTTCATATCTTATGATCCTTTCTACTTGGACTAATCATTACCACTATTTGCTTTACCTACAATAGTCGGATCATTTTCATCAATGTTAAGGCATGATGAAACGTGGAAGGAAAAGTCATCAATTTTGACTTTCTTATAATTCTAAATCTTGTTTGTTTGGACATAGTGCACATCCATCTTTGTTGATTCTGCTTGAGACTCTCTCTTAAAGATTAATGCTTTTGTCTCTAGAGGCCCCAACTCATGTGCATCACATAATTCTCCATGGATGCATTGTTTATATGGTTGTGCTTCATCTCTCTTCAAGGGTGTGGAATAAATTACAAGAGGCTCTCCTTTGTGGCAAAGGAATAGGAACTAAAACATTACATCCAAATATACATAGATGACTTACATTATATACCTTACCATAAATAACTTATGAAGATGTAATGAATCCTAAAGTTGATGATTTTAGCCTAATTAGTGTCCGAGTGTAGAGTATAGCATGACCCCAAGCTGACAAGGGAAGATTAGACCTCATCAATAATTGTATGGCTATTAAATGTAAACGATTGATAAATGATTTTTCCAAATCATTAAGATAAAATCATATATCAATCTTATTGTATACATAAGATAGTGATTTTTCTACCAAAATATCAATACACTCATAATATAATTGAGAAGTATGTGACTTAAATTCACCTACTCCATTGGCATGAAAATTTAGATATGGTGGTATAAAAATCTAGCTCTTATTTGGATAATTTGAGCTAATAAACGAGCTAAAGGTAAGTTTCTATTAGCTATCAAGGAAACATATGACCATTTAGTAGAAACATCTATCAAGACAAGGAAGCATCTAAATGGTCCACATGCATGCTCTATCATGCCATAAAAAACATAATAGGGAGTTCATGTGAAAGTTTTCACTATTGGGGGCAAATGATTAACTTCCCTAGTGCATGAAATTCATAAGGTTTCATAGCTTTGTTGATATGGGAGACTTGAAGCTCGTGTACGAGTGTGTTGGGGATAATGCAACTCATCATGATCTCTTTGGGATATTCCATCTGATCATGCCACTTGTTCAAACACATCACAATGACCTCCTCCTTGTGTGAATAAATAAGTGGAGCAACATAAAGATCATAGGAGTATGCAAGGATTTTCTCCACCAAACAGTCTTTATTGTCCAACAATAATAACAATTCTTGACTAGCGTGAGTAGCAGTTCAAAAATGGAAACCATTGCCACATATATATTTAAAACTAAGAATAGTTTTAGTTGATGTTGGAGAATAGATATCATTTGAGACATAAATATGCATACCTTGAGGCATGATAAGACATCACTCACCAACCTAATAAATTGGATATTGCATGGACTGAGTAGTGGTGATCTTGCACCTAATCATTGGTCTTAATGAAGTTAAACAATGATTGTTGTGGAGTATACTATCTATGGTTGCGCTATCCAACAAGAGAGAGTTTTGTAAAGAGTTTGTATCAAAAGATGAGGAGATAGTATGATTTTGAAAATTATCAAAAGAGTCACTCATAGTATCTTCAAGTGTTATGGTCTCTTCAAATCCATTTTGCTCATTAAGACAACTTCCCTTTCCATTGTCATGGAGTTTGTAGAGTTCTATGAGATGAATGTCAATCTTACACTTGGGTGAAATATGTCATGGAATGCCACATTTGAAATAGATCATGATTTCTTTTATTGATCGGTCTTCTTGTTGAAACTAATAATGGATAAATGATAACATTGAGGATGTTGAATCTCCATGGATGAACGTTTTGTCGTGAGCCGTGGAGATATCATTGATAATTGAACTTGTGATGGGGAGCACGGTGATCTCTATGTGTGATTTGAGTTGTATGGGACTTCATGGATGTACTTCTTGTAGGTCGTGCATCATGATTTTTAAGCAAAAGCTCATTTTGCTTTTATGCCAAGGGCAAAATGGACATTAATTCAGAATATTTTATGTAGCGCATGTTTAGGTATTGTTGGATCAATTCAATGTTGAAAGCATGAATCATATAGAATTTCTTCTTGATCATTTGTTCATCATTAATCGATTCATTACAAAGTATAAGTTGAGATGCAACATTGTAGAGAGACGTATTATACTCTGCAATGGTCACAAAATCTTGAACTCTCAAGTGTATCAAATTGTACGGTGCACGGCTAAGAAGAACATCTTGTGATTGTCAAAATGTTCCTTTAAGTTTAATCATAATACCAAAGGACTAGTAATAATTAATAAATGCAATTAGTTTCTAGGTGGTGATGAATAAAGACCAAAAACTTTGGCTTGTGTGGCATCACCGCTAGCAACATATGAGCTGGTTTAAATTTATGCTATTTGGGAAAGTAAGTCACTCAATTCAAGTTAAGTTCATAATCTACCGCCAAAACTAGTGGATTAAAATACAATTTATCAAGATTGGCCATATGGTTAGAAGTAAAAAAAATAGAATTTGGACGAAGAATTGATTACGTTAGGTCACGGTTGAGCATTATAGACTTGCTCACTCTCCCAAGTAGTTGGGCACTATATTGCTAATGTGTGCATCTTCAAATTGGTTGTTGGATGGGGCAAATTCTAACTTCACAATTCTCACATGCTTTCTTGTCCGATGCCCTTGGTTGAGCTCTAATGCCAGATTTGTCAAGTTCATGCTCATGGTCATACCCTCCTCGTTACGCTTTGTCAAGTTCATGTTCATGATCATAACCTCCCCGTTCTGCTCTAAAGACATTCTCAGAATGGCTTGTCAACCCACCTACCCTTTTCAAATGATTCCTCCTCCACGTACTTTAATAGCACGTTTGACAACCTTTGATAGGAGGATCATGGGCGTCTTTGGTGATATCATTGGACCAAGGACCTTTGAGTGTGTGATTGGAGATTTGGCATGGAGACACACATCTTTTCCGATTTCCTATAGAGTGATAGGTTTATTATCGATGGAGGAGACTGCACCTATAGCATTCTTGGCTAGTTGGGCACTCTTGGCACATTCGTTATCTTCTCGATTTGTGATTGTAGATAGGCATATCCTTAAGATATATGCAAAAGATGTGGATATGGGATCATTTTCCTTACCAATATTATTGTGACATATGAGAGATGCTTGACCACTAGAGGTATGACATGAGTTCCCTTTTTTTTCTTTTCTTTGACCACCGATTGGACTAGAGGTCAACATTCTACCTTGATGGACCGACAATTTCATTAGGCTTTACATTCACTCTTAGTGGATCTGGCCATTCCTCATACTACTAGGGCTCATCTACGCTCTTACTCTAGCAAAGTGCATGCTCGTGGAGCTTGGCTCGACCATGCATTAGGGCTTTCCGACTTGCACCAACTACTTTTTCTACAGCAATGAGGTTCCGTCTTGGCTTGGTCCATCCATCTACATCTTCATTACTCACATGTGAGTGTGGTATCACTTTAGATGCAGTAGGTGTTGATATGACTCGTGGCCCCCTTCGGAGGGCAGAGGATAGGTGCCCATGATGCCATTAGGGATGTGGTGTTTGCTACGGTACGAGAGGGTGGATAACTACATGGAGGGAGCATTGGTATGTCTTACAGTCCACTAGGTTTAGGACAGACATGTAATTGGTTCGAGAGGATCAGGTTGCTATGGTGGTTACCGATCCTACTTGTGACATAGTTTCAGAGGGGATGATCATCCATCCTCCAGGATGGACGGCAAGTGGAGCGGCAACAGCCAATGTCTTCAAGTATAGGGGTATGTAGAGAGGTCACCTCTTTGTTCCTCTAGCTTTGGAGTTATATGGAGCTATGGACACCGACTTCGACATGCTCATGAGGGAGTGCGCGAGAGCCTACCATACTCAGCGGCAATGGGTATCACTTTCGTTAGCTTATTGTATAGCCTATTTTAGACATTGTGTTTTCAAAAAGTACTAGCCTGTGCAATCCATAGGAGAGCAATCACGTTAGGTGATGCTCTTGTTGTTTGTAGACTGTTTGACCTAGATAGTTGAGATATCTTAGATGTTATAGGGCGTATTTCCAAGTGTGATGTTATTGGGGCCTAGCCCCATGTTACCTGTTTGGTTCCATCCTTGTCCGATTTGATGGGGTCTTCCCATCTTTTTTTTCTGCATCGCCTTTTCCATTTCTCAGAACGGCATTGACTTCTATTCAACAACCTTTGTCCTAAGGGTCTTTAAACTTGCCACTAAAAAATTTGAGTCTTCACTTAGATTCTAGAAAGATGTTGGGGAATGGTCATAATCATGATGTCACCATACAATCCCGGCTTCAATCAGACTATTTCTAACTTCTTCAGGAATGATTTCTCCCTCGGTTGAAGCATATGGAGGGAGAGGCAATTCCTCCTTCAAGATAACAAACAGGCTTCGGACTTTGTGGTACGTTCACTCTGCAGTTCCCTCCTGGCTTCAATGGCAGGACGATCTCTCTGGAGCTTATTTGATGCAGAATGTCTCATGGATCTAGGTATTGTTATGTGCCAGTGCCCCAAATATGGCAGACGCTCATTGTTCCCATGTTGGTACATCCAGACTGATTTCTAGTTTGAACGCTCGAGTGAGCGCTATCATACTTTAAGCAACAACTGCATTTTCAAAAGTTGATGCTCTTGAAAAAAGCAAGTGATATATATTTCCCTTGCGACTATTGCACTTGATAACGAGGTTTACGGACGGGATTTGTGAATCGTGCTCACAACGTATTAGAAAACAGAAAACTGATTTTGCAAACGCATGAAAATGACATTCTGTTAGTTCGGGAGTGGAAAAAAAAAAAATTCCTTCTCCCAAGACATTTATGATATTTATATAGTTCACATTTCAAGGTATATTGTTTTAAGCAAATAAGGATACAGTTCGGGAGAAAAACCGAGAACTAGAAGTAACCGTGTGATTAGGAGATCTCGTGAATTGAAATCCAGACGTAACCAGATTCTTGTCCTTCTCGCAACTGAACAGGAATCCCCAAAACCTAGAACCTATTCACTAAAGTCTTATAGCTAAGACTTTAGTAAACAGGTTTGCCAGTTGATGTGCTCACTCACAGTAAGTGACTACATTTGTTGCATGTTTGAATTCCAGATACTTGCTCATGGATCAAACTACTCTATCCATTACATAATTAAACTATAGAATGTGGTTGGAATATTATGTAACCCCTCGTAATTCTTAGTGAAGAGTCCTAAGCCATCTCATATTTGCAGTTGCTTCATTGGTAGGAATGAATATGGTGGTGACCAAGTAATATAGCAAAAAGTATCCCATTAAGTTGTAAAGTGATGAAACCAAAGGGCTAGGATGGGGCCCAATAGTATCACAATGTGAAATATGTCCTAATGTAGCTAAGATATTCCAACTATGTATGCCAAACAATCTACATATAATACATGAGCATCCAAGGAAGCATCACCTAACATTATTGATCTCTTAAGGATTGCACCAAACAATGCTCTCTATAGAACAATATATACACCATACATAAAATAGATTATACAATATGGTAAAGCAATTGGTATCCGCTCCCTAGTATATTAACCTCGAATGTGTCAAATTAAGTGTCCATAGCTCCATATAATTCATCTATTCATACCTCTATAGCTCCCCGGCTGATGCCCATGCATATATGTACTTCAGTAGATGCAACGTTCTATGTTTAGTAAAACTCCAAGAAATAACTCCTTGGTGGTGGCAAGAGAAGTTACTGATGCAACTGACAGTAATCAATTCTCGCAACATATTCCGGTCAGTCTTGTCACCTGCTCTGTCCGCGTCATAATACCCATAGCAATGTTAGCTTCTTCTCTTATCCCCAACTTCATAATATAAATGAGGTCTTACCGAAGATCCTTCCGATCAAATACAGCATACCTGAAATTCCTTTCTTGATATGAACTTGGTCCATCAGTATCAGAGCCATCAGACATTGTTCCTCTCCTCGAACAAACAACCCAAAAATCCTGAACTTTTGACGCACTCTGAACTTTGAACTTCCAGAACTCACCAAAGTAGACATGGCATGGTAACTTTGCACTCCACACGTTCATAGATCATACAATGCACAGCTACCTGAGAGTAAGTGAGCCTCCAGTGTTTAGAATTGATGTACAATTGAATTGACTGCTGGACTCTACATCTTGCTGCTCTGCACGGAAATAGGACTCGATACAAACCATAACAGTTTCTAGCGGAAGATATAAACAAGTGTTACAGATGAAGAAAACTAACCATCACAGGTCTCAGTGGTAGCACGATGAATTGAATACCATGCCAAGGAATCCATGAGTTCTAGTCTTGAAACACGATCTCTCTTCTTGCTCAGATCTACAGCACTCACGGGAAGAGCAAGCACGCATACCATGAACATAGAGAGGACTAAAAACACAGTTGGCATAGCGCTCTTGTAGTCTGGATGCGATGCAATGCAATGCCATCATTTTGCAATTGTTCACAGACCTTCTACACCTGAGAGTAACGATTAAATCCAAAAATTGAGAACTTGGAGTCAACCGTTTTGTTAAGGTTGGCCCAGGGCAGTGCACACAAATTTCCCAATCCTATAAAGGTAAGATTCGATATTATAATTCTATATATGAAATGGAATACGCTCATTAAAATTTCCAGGATAGAAACTTGTTCCCTCCTATGTAGCATAATTTTAGCATACTCTGTGATAGAGCCATGCCAAGGTTAAAGCAGCTGAGAGTTATATCGTGCTGAGGTGCAGCAATGGAGAACTTATCAGAATTCGTGCCTCCAAGTTCTTTGTACTCTGGTTGAGTATATGGAACCACCTCTCTACTGTCGATGAACAGATCAATTTACTTCAGTGCATTGCTCAGTCATTCTGTTCACGCTGTTAACATCACATGTAAGTACTCTGTACGTGAAAACTTCCATTGGCTTGCCCAGGCTTTAAGGGGAATGGATATCATGATATCATGATGCTCTCGGTTATCAGCTCAAGAGGAAGAAAAGAATTTACCAATCATGTTTCGTGCCCTCTGGAAAGCAGCGTTATTGCATGAAGTAGGTCACACAACTCTTCAAACGCAAATTTGGGTTCCTATCGTGGCTCGTTTTGGGATCCAACTCTTCATTCCTTAGCCTTTTTGTTTTAAAGATCTATTCATTCACTCAGAATTCTTCTGAAATCATGCTTGAATATGGCTCAGAGTCGATTCGGACGTTATTACACACCTATCCCTTACATTTTCCGTTTCTCCCAACATGGTGAAGGTTGCTACTGATTTTAGATCTACTATGTCGACAATGTTGCACGAGAAACCTTAGAATCTGTCGACCATCCTCTAGATTTAGTCTTGTGGTGATCTGATTTCGTACTCTTGTATATGATTGTAAACTACCACTACATTAGCTATGGAAGAGATGACTCCAAGAGATCCTACTATAATCTCCAGAAATAAACAGAGCTTCGGAACTGAGATTTCGCCATCGAAACATCACATCACTGAAAGAAAAGCCAAGGGGTCGCCCGTAACCTCTGACGACATTCAGCTGTGTAGAAAAGTAGCCAGGAGTTACGTCACCTGATCTGACATATTACCAATCCCTGATGCTAAACAATTGAAAAAATTGGAACTCTCACACACCTAGGTTTGTACTCAGTCTCACACTCGCGCTACAAGTAGGTAGCAGCCACACTGCCTTAAAACTTTTGGGCAGGACAAGAGATCCTGCCTGCTACCTCTGAGCTGCTTAAGCAGCATGTTACCTTCTACTCTGATTTGACAGGCTGTTATTATTTGATTCTGGATCATCCAGACAAGTACCACTTAACATTGCCGGCTCCTGCTTGTTTTGCGGTTTTGAATTGGTACCTAAGTTTGTTTTGAGTATCTGATCACTCCATAAACCGTCCTTTCGTACGAGTGTTCCAGCAGTTTTAGTGGTCCAGAGACTATTTCATTGTTTTCCTGTCATTTCAGTTTGGTTCAAACTAAAATATAATGTCTCTAATCCCCGTGCTGTCGTTACATTGTCATTTTACATCTCTACATACTGTAGACCATATGAACAGGCGCAAACTGCAATTAGTGCTCATGTACAGACCGTTGTTAGTGTAATTTAAATGAGTTCCAGGTAATTGTGAACCACTCCCACGAGGTTAAATGTGAAGTTCTAAATTAGTGTAAACCACAGTAATTAAGGTTATCATAGGTGATGTAGAGCACATATAAAAGAATAATGATGAAACTGGCATCAGTCCTGCTTTTTTCACCAAAAGCCCAGCAATCTAGACGTATATGATTCAAAGATTAAGCTAAGAACAAGACTAATGCCAAAAACAAAAAAATTTCTGACGGTACAAACCAAAGGCTTCTCTTCCGTGGAACCAAATTATGCCTGATCTGATCTTTCACAGAACTAGAGGTTCCATCCAGTGCTTTGTCGTGTCTGAAATGCAGAGCGTTCACACTTAGAGTTCCTTTAGTTCTCACCAGTTTCGTTAAGACTCTCAGCTCTGGTCACACGTCAGATTAAAAGCATAAATTTAAATCTGGCAATTCTCATTTCTTCATTCACAACCTGCTGTCTGGTTTTAAGTAAGAAAGTGAAGACATTCCAGATCTTCTCATTGACTCATCGTTTCCACAGATTGCCACCATCTAGCTATGGAGTGCAGTAACGCTGAACATGCAGAGATTCATCATATTCCTTCTGTTCTCGAGTTTGTTATTTTTACAGACATAGTCATCGTGTGGAAATGAGAGTCCCAACCTCGATGCAACTTTGAACTGCTGAAACTCTAGAGCCTGAGCTTTCCAAACTTGAATCCTAAGAAGAATAAACGACTGAATGAGACCTCTGCTTGTAGCTTGGAATTAGATTTTCTTGCGCAAACAGTCATGCATCATGTGTCACACGTACACACTGGACCAAACGAACTGACAATCCCGTGAGGTATCAAACCAGCAAACAACATCTTCTGCAGAGTTCTCAACGACGTACTTTTACTAGCACTTGAAGGAATAACCTGGATTATAATGATTATGAGAAACTTTCACAGTTCTAGCTGATCTATTCTATCACTCACACAGGTTATATTGGGGCCTAGCCCCATGTTACCGGTTTGGTTCCATCCTTGACGATTTGATGGTGTCTTCCCATCCCTTTTGTTATTATACTTTGTCTGCTCACGGATACTCACACAGGTTATACTGACTTCTTAACCTTCATACCTTAGGAATGACAACCAGAACTCACTGTGATCGCATGTAACCAAAAGATGGTACCTTGAACTTTCTATTACTGCGTAATGTTTGAATCAATCTCTCTCATGCCGCTACGCACCCAAGAAATAAACACGAAACAGACGGTGGTCTGTATTCTACTCTAGAACTCCTTTGTGCTAAGAAGTTTTTGCAAAGCCCACGAGATCAGTGTAAGCAAATCTCAGAGCATAAAGATCATGTAATCATAGAGCAGCATGAACATGTATCTTGTATCGATCGTAGGAACATAATAGAGGGCAACATGTTTATTGCATTGTGTAAGAACGTTCACAGTGAGACTCCAGGAGTAGGAAACAGTGTATAACATCAGGAATATGAAATTCAGATTTCAGCAGTAAAAATCATCCGGATGTTCTGCCTACATGTTCTATAAGTGGTGACCACTACCACCATTTACACCAGACTTCTATTTACTAAGACTGATCAGTTACGGATCACATGAACAACAACAAGAGCTCGAAACTCGGGCACAACTATCAACAACGCAAATTGCAATGAAAGAGTAGTACGTCGGTGGATCATATAAAAATGAATAAATGAAATACAACCCTACAGGTTATATTTCCATGATTGTTCAATGGATTCATCTAAAATATCGGAATAAATTGAAGCGGAGCACCAAGTGGATCACCAAAACAAACAATGTTACCTGTTGATACATAATAAATGATGTTTACCTATATAAGTTATGATTAGAAATTGGATGACCTATTGATTTTTAAAATATATATATGTCTAATGTTAATCTTTGGGTAACTATGAGAATATTGAAATGATTATTAATGTCATTAGTTAAATCTCAGATTGAATCATCAATCAGACCAAAATTTAGTTACTGTAATATCAAACAAAATGTGCAACTATAATAACCACAATTACTTGTATCATATACTCTTACAAATATACCTAACAAACATGCATCCATGATACGTGAATGAGTATGTTTAGTGTACAATATATTTTTTCATGTATTTTAAAAATGTTTTATATTTAAAATTATATATAAAATTAAACAGAAGGTATGTAAACAATAAATAATTTTCTAAAATACTTCTTTATCTTTATAAAACTGTGTGTAAAACATACGAAATTTTATAAATTCAGAATTCAAAAATTCAATAAAAAATTTCAAATTTAAGGAATTAAGTCATTGATATTTAACATGATATTTAGAAATAAATGTACGAATAAGTTTTCATATATTAAAACAGCAAGATTGAAATTAATTCAAATTTAATTTCAAACTTTTAAATTTTTTTGCAAGGATAGAATAAATCAATGTAAAATTTTTAATTCAAATTATTGAAATAAATATTTTTTAAATTTATAATTTTTCTAAAATGAAAATTTATTTTAATATTTATTTAGTTACTGAAAATAAGTTTTACTTATTTTTTATAATTTAAATTTTATATATTTATGTTTTATCAAAGTAATTAAAATTAAATTTTAAAAAAATTTCACAAAATATTCCATATTATTTTGTTGAGAAATAAATCATTTCCATTTATTTTGATTAAAAAATAAAATAAAATAAAATATTTCAATCATCATGTAAAATATATAGTATGATGATTTTGAAAAAACATTTATCAATATGATGAATATAACTTATTATTTTTTATGAATTGATAAATTTTATGAAATGAAATATTATATTTAATTTATATATTGACTTATTATTGAATATGAATATTTATAAAATTTATAAACAGCAAGCATAATTTTTATTATGGAAAAATAATTGATCTTTTAATATTAATGTTAAGCCATCTTAATGATATTTAAGGATTATTTTTAAACTTTACCTAAACCATCCAATTTTATTGTTATTATTTGATGTGAACTTAGTAGTATTTAATATTGTCATTGGGCAAATATCAATATTGATAATCATATTGCTAATTTCTGATATATTTCATATTAAATTCTGAGATTCAAGAATGAAATATAATACAATATTATTAATATTTTAATAAAGTTTCAAATTTAAATAAAAAATCCAACCTAATGTAAATCTTTGATCTTATACCTTACATGATATATATGTTAAAATTTAAAAAACATCCTTAACAATTATATATCAATATTATCTATTTGATTATATCAAAGTTTGCATTATTTATAACTAAAAATACAAATTGGAAATCATGAATCATAAAATTATTTCTCTTAAATAATGAATTTAACTCATATCAAATTAAATATAATTAATTTTTTCAATCTAAAAGATGTTGAGTTCAAAAAATTTAAAAAAATAATTGTGGACAATGTTATACATACATTCTCACTTATGTTATGTTTAAATCACTCAAAGTAAACTTTTAAAACAGTATAAAATAATGAGGGAATTAAAACTGAAATATTGTAATTAAAATTGTCAAAAAACATAAACTATGCATATTATGAATACAAAATATATAAAAAAATTTCTGAAAATAAAATAAATTGAACAAAAATAATTTTGAAACATTTTATTATGATGTTAATTTTTATTATATTTAAAATATATTTTAAAATAAAGAAAATTTCATAATCAAAGATATATGAAAATTATAATAATAAATTGATACTAAATAAAAAATTTAAGTATGAAAAAATTGATATAATTTTTACGATGATACTTTTAAAAAATATATCATGATTAATTCAAAGATTTTATAATATAAAATAATTTAAATCTCATTTAACTGACATAAATTACTATTATTATAATTAAAATTTAATTTAATTTAAAAATAATATTCTTTATAACTAACACAATTGTATGAAAAATAAATTTTTTTTCAAAAGATTAAATTAAAATAATTTCTTAAAAAAAATTAATATATTTTAATAAATATCGTTATTTAATTATATTTTACAATAATCAAAGAATGTTAAAATTTAACAAAAATTGAAATAAAACATGTATGTCATGATGAAATTTTTTAATATTTAAAGATATAATGTGAAAAGAAAAAAAATCATGAAAATATAATTTTGATATTTTAATTTCGTTATGATTATTTCATATATTTGAAATATTAAACTTTTAAAATTTAATTGATTTAAAAAATATATAATTTTGTTATTAATATTTTCTTTAATTTAAATTTATTTAAATTCAACTAAGATTTACAAAAATTTTGATTATTTAAATTTCAAAAAATATTTTAACAAAATTTTTTATTTCAATGTGCATATATTTTATATAGTCATAGATTTTTATTTTTATAAATCTAAATAATTAAAAATATTGAGCGATGAAATTATTTTATTTTAAAAATATGAAAAATTAATAATTATTTTGGAAATTAATATTTTTTATGTGATACTATAAATAATAAATATAATTTTTTAGATCCAAATGTATATTGAAATGTTTAATTGAATATTAAATTCATAATAAAAAAATATCCATTATATATTTCATAGATGAAATAAAAAAAAAATTTAATTCATCTATGAAATATATAATTTCTTTTAAACAATAAAAAAAGACATGTTGGATAATCTAAGTGACGAGCACGCGATCATTGCTATATAATTTCTCTTAAACAAGTAAAAAAAGACATCCTGGATAATCCTGACCAGCACATCTAAATTCTTCTATATGATTTTTCATTTGTTATTTGAAGAATTTAGATATACCATCATAATTGATGAGGTGCTTTGTTGTACTAAATCTATATCTAGATATGTGGAAAATACTCTAGATTATCTTCCGATCTATATAAACCTTCTTGTCATTCTCAGAAAAATTGCACTGGCTCATTGCAGTCGGACACACCATGGTACACTCGGGTGATAAAAGGATGTTACCTCGCACTTTGGGCATTGAAATTCATGTCTTGAAAAATGATGCTACGATGCAAGTCTCTCTATGGGACTTGGGTGGACAAGATATCTTTAGAGCCCTTCAGCAGTATCTCAACAAAGCTTTTGTTTTCTCGGTATACAATCGACATCGAAAGCACCTGAAACAAAACTTGGAGGAAGAGTTCAAAGACGAATTTCTCTACTGGTTGAAGTTCATCCCGTCCAACTCCGAGGTGACCGGATTCAATCTGCCAACAGTGATGGTGGTCCTAACCCACAAAGACAAGACGGAGAAGAAGACCGGGCTCAGAGAACACATATGGCAGAGCAGATTGTGTTTACTGATGTTGTTGTTAAGACAAAATTTATTACATTTTTTATCTAAAAAAATATATATTAAATATTAATATAACTCAAATATGTATTTTATATCATATAGATTTATTTTACTTAATTATTCATATTTAACTATACTTGGTTCTTGAAGACTATGTTATAATTATATTTGTTACATGTGGTAGTGTTTGGGAAGTGTAATTATTCATTATCCTAGATGGGTGATGAGTAGAAGATTAACAACCAAGGTGTGTAAGGATATAATTATTCAAAGATATCAATATTTTATTATTCTAACTTTAAAATTGTATTAAATTATAGATGTCAAATTGGATGGATTAGTAAAAGATTGTCCCGAAACCTCCCATACTATACAACATGAGATATGATTTTTTTTAATTATCTTATAATTTTTATATACAATTAATATCTATTATTTTGAAAAAAAACTATAATTGATACAATTCATTTAAAAATAATTATGTTAAATAATTCTTTTTTATACATTTTTATGTAATATAAATATTTTGACTTCAAAGTTTAAACTCTGAGTTTTCCTTTGATTTCATATATTTATAAAAAAAAATATATATATACCATGTAATCAATTTATATATATTATTTTTACTTCAAAAATTAAATTTATATGAGTTCCTAAATTTTTTTAAATCATTTAGTCTTTTATTATTTTTTATTATAAATTTTAATTTTTTAAAAAATATAATTTTAAATTAAAAAACTTATCATTGAAAAAATAAAATCAATTTAAATCAAAAATAATAATTTGAATACTATGGTGTGAAACAATTCCAACCAAATAATATATTTTATTATTATTTGGTTTCTAAAATATACAAAAATTAATATATACTTTGCAAAACATAACCTGTTAATTCCAATTACCAGATCAACTTCAAACACACCGCATAACTTCACACACATACATCACCAAAGAGATGGCAAAGAACTTAAATTGAAGATTAAAGTCCACTCCATCAAAGGACCTATCCAGGCGATGATACATAATTGCCTTAGTAGCATAAGGCAATGATGTATCATCGCCTTATGCAACTACACATCTCATTTGTTTCTAACCCTCCCCCACTAATGTGCAATTTGCATTGCATGATGCACAAGTATTCCATTGTTAAGTTCAAAAACTAAATCGACAACTGTATAAGAGGGGAATTAAACAAATGTACTCTAATACATGGTAACTGAATAATTTACACTAAGTTTAAAAATAAACAAGTGTTCTCTAATACATGCTATAAACAATCAGAAAATAATTCCATGTATTTCTAAGAATAATTTCGTGGATAGATAAATATATATATTTCCTTAGATCCTTTCCATCTCGAATACCAACCTCAAATGGCGACCAGGAAATATTCATTCTGGATAAAACACGTGACATAGCAAATTGGCACCTCGTATACAGACGCGTAACTGAACATATTAAGAATTTTAAAATATTTTTTTTCAATTCGAACAGTCAAAACACGAGTTTCCTCAGACAACCGTTCTCAAACTTTGCGACAAAGTGTTTCATCGCTCGGCACCGCGTCGAAATCTGTCTATGAATCATGAGGTGAGATGAGAACCACCATCTCATCAAACAAATCATCACAGTTTTCATTTGAAAACCGGACTCGAAACGGAGAAAAATCAGGAATGAAATGAGAAACACCACGCCAAACATTTCATCTCAGTTTTCAGAAGAAAACTCGCCTCAGCCCCAAGAGCCGGAAGTGAAAGATGAAAAATATGGAGTTTCTCACACCTCAAAGAAGAATTTCTCGTCGGAGTCTTCCATCATCAAGCACCTAACCTCGACACAGTCCGTCGACATTGCAAGCTTCGAGTCCTCTGCTCTAACATCGAGCTAATCCTCCCTTTTAGCATGTGAGCCTGTTCCTCAGCCACCTACCTCTCGCTCACTCTTCCTCCTCAATGTTACAACATGGCAATGCAAGCTGGAGTGAGAAATCCCACTCAGTGACGGTCAGCACCATAACCCATGCCGACATGAAGAGCGAAATCGCTTTCACCTCTCTACATCCGACCATAAGGTCACATCTAACGATCACCGGTAATTGCAAATCCACGATTACGGATTAGTGAAGGCAGTCAGAGGAACTCCCTCCATTAGAGCCCTGCATGAAGTTGCTGGTGAAGAGATTGGACAGCATCGAAGACTGGGGGAGCAGGCTCGAGCCTGCTTGAGGGTACGAGTTTGAGGGCGTTCCATCCGACTCGTCCGCAATCCGGCCATGCATCCCCGACATAACGTGCCCCAGACTGCTGCCATTTCCTCCACCGCCCATGCCAGACGAAAGCCCTGCCATCATTCCACTCGCCATCCCGGAGCTATTGCCCGAGAGGTTATACCCCGAGGAGTTGTTCACAGACTGCTGCTGCACGAGGCTCGGGTTGGAAGAGCTCAAATCGATCGAGTCCAGCTCCCTGTGGCTGTCCGCATCGCCCAGAGGCACGGCGGGCGTATGGCCCTGGAACAGAGCAATGTGACCTAGCAGCTTGTCCTTCCGGGAGAACGTGGTCCCGCACGAGCATTGCCACTTATCACAGCCGCAGTGCTTCTCGTGGGTCTTCAAGTCCGCCACCACGGAGAATTTCTTGCTCTTGCACTTCTGGCACGCCAGCATCTTTGGGCAGTGGCTGCGCCGGTAGTGGTTCTTGACGCACAACATCGTCTTCAAGGGAGCGAATTTGCGATGCTTTTTGTTGCGCTTGCAGCCACCGTAAGGGCATGAGTAGCGCCGCTCTTTCACGGCGGCCTGGTCGTGCGCAGCTTTGTCCGGCCTGGCCAAGGCAGCAGGAGTTTTGTACTCATCGCCGTGTCCTCTCATGTGCATTCGGAGATTTGCGTCGCGTTTGAAGCCCTTCCCACAAATCTCACAGAAATGCGTGTGCTCTGCTAGAATCTCGATGGCGTCCATCTCGATGAGTTCGTACTCCGAGGGATCGAGCTTCTCGCCCTCGCCGTCATCGTCGTCATCCCGTGCGCGCCTTCGGCCTCCGTCGTCGTCCAACTGCGAGGGCGAGTTCGCCATGGACTGATGGGACGACGGTCTGCTGGGCATGACGCTGGATTCCCTTCCCCCGCCCGCAGTCCCGAGAGTGTTCCTCGCAATGCCGTTCCCCATCTGATTGCTGAGCCCACTGCCGAGCTCCTTGTTCCTCAAATTCTGCCCGGGATTCGGACTTCCGTTCCCTCCATCGCAGCCGAAAACTCCACTCAGGCCTCCGACGAGACCTGGCCCCAGGTTCGGAAGAGTTGCGGCCAGATTGTTGTTGCTCCCGCTGCCTTGCATGCCCGCGAAGCTGCTGGCCATGGAATTGCCCACTGAAGAATTGCTCATGGAGGGGAGCCCCTGCTGCCCTCCCATGGAGTTGGATCCTCCCTGCTGCTGGAAAAAATTGTAGGCCTGCGGGGGAATTGACTCGCCCAGGTGTTGGATGATCTCACTCAGCTGGTTGTTGGGAGGGCCCGGGAAGTTGTTGCCCATGGGGCCCTGCGGCTGCTGCTGCTGATTGGGGACGGCAGAGCTCTGCTGGGGAGCTTGAGCCTGACAGGGAAGCATCGAGGTGGCGACTGCGGCGAGCTGATTGATCATGTTGATGGTGTTGGCTGCAGCGGCCTGCTGTTGCTGGGCCTGGTTGTTGCCAGGTTGGATTTGGCCAGAGGCCAAGAACGGGACGATGGCCTGGAGCTGGCCGATTTTCTGCTGGATGATCTGCAGGGCGGACATTATTGCCTCCTGGCCCGGAGAGCCTTGCAAGCCCATTGCCATGTTCTTGTTTAGAAATTCCTGCCCCGACTGCGGAACTTGGCTCATGAAATGAGAGTTGTTCTGGTTATTGTTCTGATTGAAGGACGGTCCTCCTCCGACGACGGCCGGGTTCGCCATATTCTGGAGAAAATTGGCGTACCCTCTCTCGTTGCCGCCACCACCACCGTTCATGGTTTGTGCCTGTGCGAAGGCCTGCGAGTGGGACTGGTGATTTTGGACCTGTTGCTGCTGTTGTGGGTGAACTCCCAGGGAAAAGCCCATGTTAGATGGGGGTGCGGGATTCTGCTGCTGTGCGTAGGTCAGCTGCTGACCGAGGAGCGAGAACTTGTTGAGATTTCCTCCTCCTCCTCCTCCTCCTCCTGCACCCCGAGGGCTCGAGGGGTGGCGCCCCTCCGAGCCCTGGCCTCCTCCTTGCTGCATGTTGATGAGTGCTCTCCCTTCTCTTCACCTTCACTTCCACCGATGGTTGTCTCAGTGCCCTCTCCTCTCTTCACCCCCACTTCCACTGATTACCTCCACCTGCGTCCACGCCAATCCCACATCACACCCCCTCGACTCATCAGCATTTCGACATTGAGCTCCAGAAATGATGCACCCAGACATGCAGTCCACAAATTGATGCTCACAACAAACAAGAGGAATCGGAGGGGGCAGCTGTCTCACCTTCTAGCGTGGATACTGCCTCACGCTGTATGATATACAGAAAAGGTCCGTTCGGAGGAACCTGCAATCCGTGAGTACGAGAAGATCCTTGGGCTGCAGATTCAACAACGGGTAGGGATAGCCCGGCATCCCCTATCGGTCATCAAATATCAATATTCTTCTGACTGAGAGAATTGTCTGTGCCCGGTATTCTGCAATTGCCATATATCACGAACCTTCGATTTGACCTCTTGCAGTAGAACGGTCCTACCAGAAGAGAAGGGAGAGCTCTAGCATCCGCCTGTGACCTACATGATCACCGTGATCTCTGCGCTCTCTCCAGATCTGTAGGCTATAAGCGTCCAACCAATCCTCCGAAAACTCAGATCTCTTCCTACATTCCTATGATTCAACCAATTGCTCCAAACCTTCACATACTCGGCTCCCGACTCTCTCTCTGGTGTTCGGCTTACAGCCTCAGCTGCTCGACTCCAGTTGGCACGTGTTTACATCATCTCCATCATCTCCGTTTCCAACGAATTTGTCAGATTGATTACATAATCAGCTCCTCGACACGACTATCGTGGGCAGGTGTTTACATGATCAACTAACTCTCTGGACTGTGAGTGATAGACTACATAATCAGCTCTCCTGACGAGTAAGACAGATTGATTAGATAACCAGCTATGGATGAACGCCAGATGATTTAAGTAATGGACTTTCTCAAAGTGCGTCAGGAAAACAGATTACATAATATCACGGGTTAGTCTTCGCTTCCCACAGATTACGCTGCAGTGAAATCCTTGCTCTGTATTCTACATAATCAGCTGTATTAACTCCCCAGAGGTTCGACAACTACATGCTAATCAGAAGACGGTCCGAGAGTTGAAAGTTTACTGAAAGACCTCGATGCTCCCTAAACCGCCAGACTACATGTCCAGAACCGCAATCCCCTGGTAAATCACAGGCTCACGTCGCTCATGAAAGAATGCTCCTCGTCCAACCAATTACATAGCCAATCCCGCTATGTCCAATCCCGAAGAAAGTGCCCTCCCTTAGTCCGCTTCTCCCACCACAGCGGGCAAATCTACATCACCAGCTGCTGCTCTTCGTCCAAGTCCTCTGTCCCGCAAATCGAGTCTGTCGGTCGCTGGCAAAGGCAGTGGAATTACATCACTCAATCTGCTGGTGCCGGTGCTGTGCTGGCAGAGATCAAGCAAAGCGAGAATATGGAAAGCGAATGGAGTGATCGATACAAGACCCAAGCGACTCAGAGACGCACATAGACAGAAGACAGAGAGACAAGCAAGCAGGCAGGCACAGAGGGAGTGATCAATCTCACGTGAGCCGTCAGCGGGCCGCTTCACTGCTCTAGCTCTATCATACTCGCCTGCTGGGTGGCTCAGTCAATCACTCACGACTGTCACACTCTCTAGAGAGTGTGAGGAGGAAGGTAAGACTGAAAGATGTTCGTACTACAACAACAAAAGTGCATCAGCATCAGGTAGCAGCAGCCGCGGTATCAAATCTGAACCCTAGGGAAATGGCTCCTCCAACTTACTCACAACCCTGCTGCTCGTGCAACTCAGTCGCACTTCTCGTGTCTGTCTCTTCTTCTGCTGCTTCCTCGTTCCACTATGAGATCAAAAAATGCACACACACGACCACACCTGCCCCTAATCTCACTCTACCTCACTCAAGATCTGTACTCAATCTCCACGCCCTCCGTTTATGGATCTAGTACAACCTCATCCAGCGAAAATGACAGCTAACGACTTCCGTGAACCCAATCGAATACACATCCCCTCGTCTCGACCCCGTCTGCTCGGCTCAGTTCATGTAGTAGTAGTCCTTCGTTGCTGCTGCTGCTCCGTCCCGTGCCCTGACCCGGTCCGCACCCCTGCTTCCCTGCCTGTCCGCTCCGTGCCTGACTCAACTCTTCGCTCGTCCACGCGTAACAAAGCTCCGAAAAGCACTAGATTTTGACGTCTGTCGAATTTATTTGAGCCTCGGTGCTGCCTCGAGCTGCTGTGGCGCTCCCCTGCGAGGCCGAGCGTCGGAACGGGCATCGTCCTCCTTGCCCAACCCACCACTGCGGCCCCCGACCAACCGCCTTCGGAGCCTGGCCTGCCCGCCGCCCTCGGGCCTCAGTTGACCCGTTCGCACCCTGCTCCCCATACGTGCACCCGTTCCTGATTTTTGGGAAGCCCTGGCCTTCGGTCCTCATTGAAGAGGGGCTGGGCAGCAGCCTGGGCCCCTTCGGCAGATGATTCTCCAACGATTCTTCGTCTTCCTGGTGTACTGCTGCTCAGGTGCTCCCCCCTGAGCTTCGGAAGTTCACTGCGGGCTTAGATCTTGTTCTGTGTTCACAGCGCAGCGCGCTACTCCCCCCCCGTCTCGCTCGCTTTCTCCGTTCTTCTTTCCGGTTTCTTTGTGCGCTTGTGCATCGGGAGGGTCTCGACGCTCGGCTGAAAATATCTACTTCTGCCCTTGGCAACGATTTTTCATGTACACTCAGGTTTCACATGGCACATCGAAAGGGTCAGATGAATTTTGCTGATGTGTGATGTGCATGTTTTGGACGCTAGCACTCAAGGTGTTGTCCTCTTGTGGCACCAACTACTTCTATATGGCGATGAGCTTGCGCTATGGCTTGATACACTCATATGCATCTTCGTTACTCACATGTGAATGTGGAACTACCTTGGACACAACTTGTTGCCATGGCCGAGTATAGCTACCCATGATGACATTAGGGATGTGGTATTTTCTATAGCAAGAGAGTTTGCATACCTCAAATGGAATAAACATTAGTATGCCTTGCAGCTCGGTAAGCACATACTTATACTTTATTCGGGAGGACTAGCTTACTGTTGTATACTTTGTGGTTATAGATCCTACACGAGACATAGTTTTGGAGGGGATGATTATCTATACTCATGGGACGGCGAGTGGAGCTACAACAACCAATGTCTCCAAGTATAGGGGTATGCACATAGGTCACCTCTTTGTTCCTCTAGTTTTGGAGATATGGGCACCGACCTTGACATGTTTGTGAGAGAGTGCATGAGAGCCAACAATACCAAACGGCATGGGGTATCAATCTCTTTAGCTTATTGTATAGACTGTTTTAGGCAACATGTTTCCATTACTCTACATAGTGCACTAGTTTGTGCAATCCATATGAGAGCAATCACGTTAAGTGATACTTCTTTGGATGTTCTTGTTGTTTGTCGACCATTTGATTTAGATAGTTCCAATATCTTAGGCGCAATATGACATATTTTCCATTGTGATCATATTGGGACCTAGCCCTATGTTAATTGTTTGCAAGTCACAATGATAATAAAATATCATTGTGACTTGCTAATCAAATACAAGTATGAATTACGCCAACAATGTGGATTTAGAAAGTATAAGGGAATGCTAGGAAAGTCCTTTGCTATCACCGTGAGGCCTCTATAATCCGCTATGATAATAGAGGATCTCCAAACAAATTGCCTTGTCTTGATTGTTATGCACATACATATTGCATCACAACATGCATGTGGATCCATGTACAACTTGATTCAGTTTTTTCATCCTTTTTGTTATTATACTTTTTCATTCTTCTTTGTTATGTTCAGCATTTTATGAGATTTGAAATTTTTGTACTCTTACATTTCTTTTATCACAAGTACTTTAACTTTTAGTTACTTCATGAAGACTTTCTCATCTCCTATTCATTTTGTCCCATATTCAACATAAAACCTTTAATGTTACCAAAGATTATAAATTAGGGAATCATAAGATAATATCAATTTTGAGAAATTATCAAACAATATAATCAAAAGATTATTTAATAACTTTGAATCATGTTTTTCTTTCTTTTAAAATATGATGATGCAATAAGTAATTTATTCAAGTGAAATTGATTTTCAACATAAACTCCTCAAATTTTGATAAGATGTGAATCATGTAATTTTTATTAATGAATATTATGATCACACTAGGTGAAAAATATCAAGAACAATTCTAAAGCATAGCATGATCAATTTTCAAATTTTTTAAAATAAATAAATGAAAATTATTCTGTTTGTATGTAAAAATTTTATTTATTGAATTTTATTATTTTGGAATTGGATTCAGTCAAAAAATTTCAAAAAATTTCTGATTGTTGAAGGCTATATTGGTGTTTTTCTGTAACAAATTTCTTTTATTTATCACAATAGCCCTTATATCTAGTACACTACATTTTATACCCATATATTTTTTATGTTATAATATATTTTACATTTAAAATCCAAAATGAAGATATAAATTAAAGAAATAATTTCATTCTTTGCATCATGTTAAGTATGTGTAAAAGTCATGACATCATGTTGACTTTGGCTCTTATTTCCAAACACATATATAAATCATCACTTTATTTTCAACAGTGAGTTAGATGTACTTGGGAAAACGAATAACTACTTTTCATATACTTCATGACGAGGTGAAACATTATTTCAGGGCATCACAAAATGGACGTACCATCAATGAATCACTTTCTATATGAAAGGAACAGATCTCAAGCTTTTTTAAGTTCAAACGTTTGAATCATAACCCTACTAGATACTAATCATCCCGAAATTTAGTCGTATTTCATCTTTTCCAGTATTCCTAGCTATTCATGGTGCACACTATATAAATTGGCCACAAATCTCTCATATCAAACATAATTATCCACTTTGGAAACTCCTAAGTTTTTTTTGCTTTGAAACTAATTTGAAGACCTCTTTTTCCACCTTTCAAAAATTTGAGTAACGCAACCTTACATCTATTGGGTTGGTTCTGATAGGTGTTTTTTTTCACCTGAGAGGATTTTTTTAAATTTTTTGGTCTGTTCTGTTTTTTATATGGAATGAAACCATTGTTTTCTTGTCTTCATGTTTCATTTTGTTCTCTCTTGTCTTGGCTTTTAGTGGTTGTTGGAGACTTAGCGAGTTGGCTGATATCACCATCGGAAAAACATGCATATATCAAGCATCAGGTACTATTGGAGCACCGCCTTTTATGTGAATAAGGTAATCATGAGAAGCAAAAAAAAAAAACGAAATATTCATGAAAGAAAAATCAATAGCCAGAGATGTACACGACTGTAAGACTGGGCAGGACCAAAAATACTCAGATTAGTTTATCTATAATACTGTCAAACGGAATCGTCCTTGTACCATATTTGATGTTTCATGCTTGTTCATATGTTCCCATTGGAGCATATGTTTCATGCTCCAAGGGATATCGTTACTGTGCTGGAGATGATGGAGCTTGTGTCGAGCACAAGCACCCATGATGAGGATGATCAGAGTGAGTACATAAAGGACCAAAATCCAAACAAACATGAGAAGGGCGAATGCATTGAATGAATGGCAAGGGGTTGCAAACCAGAAACTTGGCTTTCTCCCAATGCTATACAGTCTGCAGGTGCTAACTATCCCCAGCCCCATGGCTTCACCCCCCTCCTTCTTTTTGTTAGGATCTGGAAAGGAAGCCCTTCCCATCATTCACTAGATTTTTGGTCTTTTTCTTCAAGATAAAGCCTTCATCAAGCCCAAGCACGTACTTTTGGTTTTAAGTCTTCAGTCAAACTTGACTGACTACTCACTATTTTCGCCCCTACTTCACGCTGAAGAAACATTTATCATGGCCCACAACGTTGCCCGCTTCCAAGAAACAATGTGGAAACACCTCGAGCCATGCCCCGCCACTTCTTACCTTCCATGCTCCTCCTTTGGTGCATGTATGAAATATATGCTGGCCGTACATTTCATGAAATCCGGAATAACAAACAGAGAAACCGTTTAATATCTCATAATAGTAAATATAATTTGACACAAATAGTGCAATCTAGGAAATTACGCGGTTCCGGCATGGGTAAAAACGCATGTTCCATGGCTGCAGATGATTCTCAACCAAACTAAACCTAATCTAAACTCAGACGCGCAACATGCTCGTTGTATACTTAGCTCGGAAATGTCTCCAACAGTTGAATATTGCCAAATGTCAAACATGAACTGCAGAAAAGCTCTAAAATAAGCTTAAAATTTTTCATTTGTGGCGTCTAAAGTGGTCTAACTGGTAATGTATCAGACAGAAAAGGAGGTTGAATTCATCAGCTCGGCTCCTATGTCACATGGATCGCGATAGGAGGAGGGTATGGAGATTTCATAGAGAGTAGAATAGGGTAGTATACTTTATTGCATATTTTGTGGCTACAGTTACCCAAACTTGGAGAATGAATAGTCATTTGTCTTTCAATTTGGGATTTATTGTTATCTAAATTGAAGACTATGGAGAATGATAAAATAAAATATGAATATATTTATTTTGAGTAAATTTTGAATACTTTTTTTTAAATTAGATATATGGGTTGAGAATTTTTTTCCAATCTTTTCATTTTCCTACATTGGTTCTATAGGGGCCTAGTTGAAAAATTATAGAGATCGGAATAAAAAGTTATGAGTGCTTTTAGATTTTAGGGTTTTTATAGTTAGTATTTTCCGATGTGAGGTGCGATGTTAGGGGTTTGTAGTTTTGCAAGTGGGGGGAGATATATGATGGAGTGCTCAGTGTCTTTATCATTTTTTTTGTGCTACCTATAGCTTCACTTTACCTCATGGGGTCGCCAAAAACGGTGCATGATACACCATGTCTGGTGTGTCATCGTCTCTTTACATCGCAAAGTTGAAAAATCCACATGAGAAAGATGCACAAAGATTATGATTGGACCATTTGGGATGCGCATGTGAGGAGGACGATCACAACGACATCGGTATTTATCACTTCGGGGAATATGCAGACTACATCGATTCCTTCGTTAATCATTCCGTGTATACCGATCGGGTCGTGCGAGTGGTTAGCTTCCCATGCAGGTTTGATTCTAGGGCTTTTTGAGACTAGATTTCCATATCCACGTTTATTCCATATGCTCCCTCGTGCACTCCATGACGAGACTAGACATGCTTTTTACTTATCGGTCGATCGGTTGGCATGCGATCCCATGGACAAATTAGCGTGGTTTTTGTTTCTATTACTTCCGCGATGGTGTCTACGTTATATTATAGGGGGATATGCTAGACATAGGGAGCTGGTAGCTAGATTTCGGAGATTCCAAGCAGGGGATTGGGCTACATTGCAAGAGGAGTCTGTTCGGGCCACACAGGTTAGGAGTCAGGTTCAATCATATGATACTTTTAATTTGGCGCGATTGCGATGGTGTAGGATCTTGGGGCAGGCCGGGGAGTATATGAGGGCTGCATGGACCCTTCATCCTTTGTCCATAGCTAGTCCTACTAAGGAGACGATTTCCTCTTGACGCCTTTTACATCCACCCATGGGCGAGGAGATACCATTAGAGGTCTTCGAGTATGAGCTAGAGTAGCCATTATGTCTTGATAGATCATTATTTGCCCATTCTCTATGCACAACCCCACACTTATCCTCGGGGGTTTGTCAAGTATGGTATATGAGCATCTTCGAGATTGTTTTGAGGCGGATGATCCCTCTAGTGGTTTCATAGAGTTGTTCCAAGTGCATGCTATAGTTGCAAGAGAGGAGATTTTGTTGTCAATTAATTAAGTGCTAGTCGGCTTCTCGCAATGGAGAAAGATATTGGGAGCATCAAACTGATTGCCATTGGAGAGGTCTTATTGCCATTAGTCAGTAGTACAGTTGTCTTGCAATATCGTTCACACTTCCAAGAGCATCTTTATCCACATCAGTTTGGAGTCGCCACACCATGAGGCTATGAGGTGATATTGTTGGCCATTTGAGCACTTCTAGATATCCATCCGAATTGGATTTTCTTGTAGGTGGACGTTGAGAATGCTTTTGACAGTGTCTCACATGCATCCATTTTTAGAGAGCTTAGAGAGGCTGGTGGACCTCAATCAAACCTCATTCCTTTCGTACGATCTTTCTACGGTTCACATTCTTCTCTCTTTTATCAGCATGGCTTTTCCGAGGAGAGAGTCGCTGTTCTACAGTATGTCGTTGGTGAGATCCTTTGGAAGGACCCCCTATTTGTCATGGCTAATTATAGAGCTCTTTTTTCTATTGCTTTGGCCGTGCAAGATTGTGTGTTCCCCTCCTTAGCAGCCCAACTAGCCAAGAATATCATAGGTGTTGTCTCCTCCATCGATAATAAGTCTACCCCTCCATATGAAATTGGAAAAGATGTTTGTCTCCGTGCTAAATCTCCTGTCACACACTCGAATGTCTATGGACGGATGATGTCACCAAAGACGCCCATGATCCTCTTATCAAAAGCTGTCAAACGTGATATAAATATAGGTGAAGGAGGAACCATGCGAAGAAGGTAGGTGGATCAAAGGGCAATACTTGATGACAGTATACCAAACGCCACATGCGGATCCCCTAGTAGAGGAAGGTCATCTACATGCAAAACATCCTCGGCAAGTACAACATCTATGTATCGTGAGACAAAATCCTTGGACCCTACTGTCACTCCTAAAATACATAAATTGTCTATCGATGTCATACATCCCTCTGAAAGCTGGAGATGAGGAGGAATTACCAAAGGAGATCAAGCCTTACACTTTGATACTTTGACTCTCAAACCTACAAGATGAAGCTTGGTAGTCAAGTAATCAAAGGGCTACCTAATGTTATTTTCAATCTCATCCGTCACAATGACTTGGTCCTCCCGAACCAAATGCAGTGCAACCCTAACCTAGTCTACAAGGCATACCAACGCTCTCTCCATGTGATGTATCCACCCTCTCGCGCCGTAGCAAACATCACATCCCTAATGGCATCATGGGTAGCTATCTTCTGCCCTTTGAATGGGCAACGAGTCATATGAACAGCTGCTGCATCTAAAGTGATACCACACTCACATGTGAGTAATGAAGATGTAGATGGATGGACCAAGCCAAGACATAACCTCATCGCTATAGAGAAAATAGCTAGTGTGAGTTGGAAAGCCTTCATGTATGATCGAGCCAAGATCCACGAGCTGCACCCTTGCTAGAGCAAGAGCGTAGAAGAGCTTTAGAAGTATGAGGAATGGCTGAATCCACTAAGAGTGAATGTAGAGCCTCATGAAACTGTCGGTCCATCAAGATAGAATGTAGACCTATAGTCCAATCGTCAGCCAAAGAGAAAAAAAAACGTGAACTCATATCATATCTCCTGTGGTAAAGCATCTCTCATATGTTGCAATAATACATGTAAGGGAAATGATCATGTATCCACATCCCTCGTATATATCTCAAGGATAGGTCTATCTGGGATCACAAATCGAAAAGATAACAAAGGTGCAACGAATCACCGATCCTACTAGAGACACAGTTTCAGAGGGGGTGATCACCCATCCTCCAGGATGGGCGGCCAATGGAGCGGCAGCCAAGGTCTCCAAGTACATGGATATGCAAAGAGGTCACCTCTTTGTTCCTCTAGCTTTGGAATTATATGGAGCTATGGACACCAACTTTGACATGTTCGTGAGGGAGTGCGTGAGAGCTTACCATACTAGGTGGCAAGAGGTATCACTCTTTTTAGCTTACTGCATAACCTATTTTAGGTAACGTATTTCCATTGCTCTACATAGAGCACTATATGGTGCAATCCATTGGAGAGCAATAACATTAGGTGATGCTTCTTCGGATGCTCCTATTGTTTGTATACCGTTTGATCTAGATAGTTCGGATAACTTAGGCGTTGTATGACATATTTCCCATTGTGATACTATTGGGGCCTAGCCCCATGTTACCGTCTTGGTTCCATCCTTGTACGTTTTGATGGTGTCTTCCCATCCCTTTTGATATTTTAGTGTGTCTCTTTTTTCCTATGTCACATGCATAGGAAATTCATAATTCTGTTATAAACAGGAGATTAGGAATCTGCAATTAATTGAGCTTAATCTGCTCTATAATGTGTAAGGGTAAGAGCAAATCTGGGCGAGAGAATTTCTGTCATAGAGAGTACAGTTAGAATCAGAATAACATTCAAAGTGGATTAGGGGATGGCAGCATCTCACAGAAATCTTTTGGTGCACATTTCCTTTCTTCCCTAGTACAGATGTACCTAAGTAGAGTTGGGCTGGGCGTGGCAGAGATCCGTCCTACGTTGTATTTCATGTTTACGATTTGATAAGTAAAATCGTAAAGTAAATAAAAAACGTCGGAAGATTAATAAATGGTGAAATTTAAACATGAGAAAGTTCTAAATGTTTTGGGGTTCTATTTTTGAGTGATGCAATGATTAACATTTGTTAATAATAACAGATAAACTACATGTGAAAACATTCTGCATACAACTGAGAATCTTGTTGTCCGAGTTATCCTATGATGCATGGATGGAAGTTGACTTTATAACATCATTAATTTTTTGTTTGGAGATTAGCTCTCTATTTTCCTTTTGGCCCCCCGTTGGATTCTTTTCTGGACTGTTTTGCTTTTTCCTTTGTACCTGAATCAAGGTACAAGATCTTTTTATTCCATGCATATCCCTTCGCTATTTTTTTTATATCAATATGAGTATAATTTTTTCATAATAATTTTTATTTTTTCTTAGGAATTGGCTTTATCATCATAAAATATTATGTGTATAATATTTAAGCTCATATATATATATATATATATATATATATGATCTTAATTTTTAAAAATATTTATAAATATTAAAAATGCAAAGAAAAAATTGAAGTAATTTTTATTTTAAACTCAATGTATGATGTTTCATGTGCAAATAAATTTGTAAATTATTTTTAATTTTTATATTTGTATTCATTCCATTGCTTCTGGTAATTCAAAAAAAAAAATCTGTCAATAGTTTCAATAAAAATTATATTTTTTCACTTTTCATGATTAAATTATATTTAGATGAATATCATTTTTACTTATCATATTTTATCAATACTTTCATTCATTCATGTCAAGATAAAATCAATAGATTATTTTACTATGGATAATAATTTTAATTATTCCTCAATCATCATATTTTATTTATTATCAGTTAATCATTTTTTATTATTAAATTTGATAATTAAATATTAAATGATATTTTTTTATAACATGATTAAAATTTGATTGCATTAAATAAATTTCATCTCATGAATTCCATAATAGTTTACTAAATAAATTTTTTTAATTGATGAACACATGAAAAATACAAATCATTGAGGTGATTCAATCATATGCTTTAAACAAAATTTCGAAATCACAATACATATTAATTGAATACTTTTACCAAATAAAATATATTTTTATTAAATATATGTATCAAAATTTTAATTTCATATTTTAAAAAATATTTAAATTCAATATATTTTTTAATATTTTTGAAAATTCCATAAAGATAATAATTTATGAAATATATTTTAGCATGCATGATGTGTATAAATAAATTTAAAATTTTATTTCAATAATATCAATATATTTTTATATAAATAATGAAAGAATGATTTTTTATCATTTTCAAAATAATAATGATATTATTCAATTAATAAAATTATATTTTATTTAATTATATTATATATTTTTATTTGATTAAGATACGAAAATTTTATCATAGGTTTAAAATGTAGTTTTATACATTTGTGAGATAAACTTAATAAATTTCTTAGATATAAGTTTTTTATTCAAAACCTTATGTCAAAAATTTAATTAATTATTTTTATTATTTATTTTATAATTAATAATGAAATCACTTTCAAATTTTTTATTTTTTTAATAAACTTTGTTTTTTTTACATGTAAAAATTAATTTTTTTTTATTTTTTCTACATTGATGGTGAATGATTATTGGATATTTATAAAGTTGATTCTTAATTTAACTTTTGAATCTTAGTTAAATTTTACTGAAGATTCATACATTTTTATTTTATTACTGCTGAGGTAAAGTATCAACTTTTAAATATTTTTAATTTTTAACAATCATTAATCATATTTTGAAAAAGATAATATTACTTTTAACATCAATGATTATAGTTTAATTTGCAAAGAAAAAGCAACTTGTTGTGTTAAAATAAAAAATAAACTTTCAAATGATGATTGTATCAAACATAATTTTTTGAAATGTTGTGTACTTATGTACTCTGAAAAAAAGGGCATTATGTGTTCTTATGTCCTCTAAAATTTATTTTTTTAATAAATCTGCTCTTAATGTTGCTAATATAATTATCAATACTGCTTCAAGTTTTACTTATTGAGAAATTTCTTGCAACATTGAAATGCAATGTTTATTCACTTCATAAGAAACATATCTGAGTTTTTATATATATATATATATATATATATATATATATATATATATATAAGGATTTTATTTTTCAACATATTAAATCTTGTTCAAGGTAATTAATCATATAACCTTCTATTGAAATCTCAACAACTCAAACTACTTTTTTTATCTGCTCGTAAGCAGCACCTTAAACTCTTAACTTTGGTGTGTAGCTTAAGCTATTAATGATACATGACATAAACAAGCCCTTTTCTGCTACCTCGAGATATTGATTTGGTTGAATGTCAATTTGATGACTTGATTTTACTATAATCCTGATTAAAAGAAAATCTTATTTGGTATCTTACTTTAATAGCTAGTGGGAGTGGACAATACATGTAAGGTTTTTTTAAGATGTGTTATAAACACGTTAGGTTGTTTTAGTTTTACAAATGAATGGGTTGTGTTGGAAAGTGAAAGAGAGAAGAATGTTAGTTGAATGAGTAAGTAAAATCTCATGGTTAGATTATTGGTTAAATAGGTCTATTTCATTGTCATTTTATTGACGCTTAAGCATTTTATCAACCTCCTTTCTTTTTGTTTCGGGGTTCATGACAATATTTATCGCGGTTGATCAGGGCAGAACTGCGACCACAGCTGACATGTATAACTTTAATTTTCACGGTTCATCGCTGTACATTAAAAATAATTTTAATGTCTTACAAAAACCATAACCAGCTGACTTATCACATCACCCCCGCACGTAAGAGTGTTACCAAAATATTTATTTTCCTACATCAAAACTGGGGTTCTAGGCAGACCAAGAGGGGTGCAATCAAGTCAATAACTCCACTCCCTCTTGCATAACTGTACTCTTTATATTTTATAATATATGATGTTTTCTTCCGTCGCCAATTGGGCTATGAGCTCGTGCATAGCTCATAGTTCAAGTGGAGAATTTCTTTCTCCACATGAGTCGTCAAGTCGGAGAAGCTCCAAATGGACTTCTATGTAGTGCCAGATTGTTGATTCCTTGGGTCGGGCGTGCATGTTCTGCTGTCCCATCCGTCTCTTTGTTTCCGAGTGACAACAAGAGACGCCGAATTCAGGAGGATGTCGAGGGCCCATCGGTTGAGAGCCTTGCGGCAGGCCAACGAGCCATGATTCCCTTGCCCTTGCCCCTGCCCTCGCCCTCCCTGCGGGCAAGGGCAAGGGAATCATGAGGCAAAGCCCCGTGCTCCCATGAGTCTGTCTTCCCCCGGTGCGACGAAGTTGAATCTCCGCTCGGTGATGAGGAATTTTGTGCAAAGCTTTTGAAGCAGGAACGGGATGGATTGAGGAATAAACGCTAGGGTTTTTTCCTCTTATTTCTCGTCTGGCAAATTAAGATCATTCTGTTCAATTAATTTGGCTCTCATAAAGAATTCGTCCCCATAAAGAATGGAAAGGGATGCTGTGGAGAAAACAATCGGAGATCGCCTGCGTTGACATGAGAAATATATTGATCTCGGCACTGTCGGAGAGTGGGAGGGAGGGAGGGAGGGAGGGAGGGAGTAATAAATTAACTAATCGAAGAGCGCGAGGACGGAACGAACTCGATCGAAGCGAGGCGAAGCACTGCACAATGCACCACAGTGCGCGCAATGTGCCAACACGGATGCGGTTTGTTTGTGCGAGAGACGGGGAATAATTCGCATCGGCTCCAGAGACCGAACAGCCCCACTGTCGCGCGCGTCGACTTGTCTGTTCACATGTCTCATGCGGTCTTCGCCCCTTGATTCCAATCCCTCATCACGTCTTCTTCTTGGACGCTCTCGTCGCCCAATCAGCCTGCCGTGCGAGGTCGCTCTCTCAGGACCAGCCATCTCCTTCGACGCCACCGGAACGAGTCACAGAATCGCAAGTGGAACAACTCACAAAACCGTCCCAGCGAGCGCAAGAGCAGCCGGGCGGAAAAGAACACCCGGGCGCAGAATTCTCCGCTCTCGCTGGCAAAATCGGGCGAAGATCCGGAGAGAATCAGTGACCGGGAAACGCATTGTCGGTTCTGCGATAAAGATCCCGCAGAGCGAGCACTCGTGACCAGCCCAAGGTCATGAACACCTTCTGTATGATATTTCCTGCCTCCTTACGCTATTCGTTAATCACAGCTCGCTGTATACTCTTATAAGTGCCGACATATATGCAGAATATGCAGAAATTTGAATGAGAAAGTTATTACATGATCTGCATCACGCCTCTGGTACAAATTTCAAACCGTATTTTTATCTGTACTTAATTTTTTCCCGTGTATGCGCTCTTGGAAATATTCTGAAAGCACTGTGAGACTGAATATTGTGCACGTTGTGGGGGAATTTCCGAGCGCCTGAGAAGAAGTGCAGATTACACTTGGATGACTATTCTCCATGCGGAGGGATTTGAGCTGAAGTTTTGCATTTTCAGGGGTCGAATCTTATCCACCAGAGGGACAGTTAAAAAATTGGGGTAGAATAAAAAAATGGATTAGATTTTAAGTGGCAGAAAAGCCCGTGAGCTTATGAGCCAAAGAAAGGATGGAAGAAGCACACTAGGATCGCATCATCGTTCTTGGTAAGAAAGTCAACAGTCTAGTCCAGGGCCAGTCCAGCAGCATGATGTTACAATTCACAACAACAAAAGTTGTTCCTTGTCGTGAAGTTCCTAGGCTTCCCACCTCAACTCCGGTCATCGCCATGGAGTTAATCCTTTGATTTTTCCCCTTTCTCTTCCACCAGCTCACAAACTCCTTCCACTTGGGCTGGAGGTATGGATGCAGGCAGGGAGGACGGGGAGAAGGAGGAGGAGGGGTCCCCCACTCCGATGGTGATCGGCGGTCCGTGGTAAATTCTCTCCTCCATTGGTTCTATCCAACTCTCGAGTGTTTTAAATTCTTAATTTGATGCTCCATTCCTCCTTTTTGAGCTTGTAAGTCTTCCAGGCCTGACCCACCACCAGGGCCGTTTTTGCCATAGTATCCCAGAAGTTTCTCTCCCGAACCATGAGAATGTTGTGGTTCCGAGCCTTAACATTGAGGCTTCTCTCTCTTACCACCCCACCCCACTGGAATGAATGTCACTTCCATTTCCAGAGTGCTGTGCAAGCAGAAGTGGCAGAGCCAGGGGCGCCTGAGCTTTACATGTGGACAGCCAAAGCCTGTGATACCACTTTTGCAACATTGCCCGACGGGAAGAGGGAGGGTGTAGGACTCCCCATGGCTGCCCTCCATCGTCCGGACTCCTCAGGCGGGATGGGGTTGGGGGGGAGTATTACGTTCGATGATTCGGCAAGAACGGTATGCTGTTCACTCGAAAGCAGGAAATTTCTCTGTGCTGATCGAGAAAATACCTTCCTTTGCCCAACAGTTTCCCCCGAGCTCAGATCCCAATCAGCTCCGAAGGTGTCAACTCTGGTCGGCTGGCAGAACACTACCACAACTGGTTGGTCGGCATAACCCGACCATTGCTCCACTTTTCCAGCAAGCAAGGCCAAGCAAAGCAACCCAAGAGAAGGCAAGAGACATGCAGATCTCCATCTCGAGGTCTGGGTGCTAACGAGCCGAGCGATACCGAGCCGAATGGATCGTGTTAGGTATGGTTCACTTACTGCAGACCATGGACAGTACAAGTGCCTCGATCAGCTTGGCGGCGAACTAAATATCTTGGAAGAGGGATGGGTTGCAGCTTTTCTTCCACCCTCTCTTCTTTACAGATGACAGCGGTGGAAAGGAGACAAAGGACATCTGTGGCCTTTTCCGGGTCATCTCCTCTTCACACTAAGCAGGCTTAGAGCGATCTTAGAGCGGCATTCCAAGTAAACGAAAAGGTGTTGAAGTCGATTACGGCCGTGACAGGAAAGGAACAAATGGGAAGAAAAGTGAAGTGCCTCTTCGCGTCAACGGAGACCTACACGAGCTTGTTGTAATTTAGTCAATGCAGCAAGGGCCAAGTCAAAGATACCGAACGAGTCGACAGACTGTGCAATTGGGGCTTTGGGCCCCACTCTCGGGTTAAAATCTACGGCTCTTGGCCACTTGTGGTAGTTTTTTTCTTGTTATAGTAAGACAGAATTCAGGACCGCTCTTCCAAGCATCGGATAGCAGGCCAGGCCGATTCATGGTCACATCCAGATAGAAGAGGAGGTGTAGAAAAGATTATAAGCACAGAGCAACGTTTGAAGAAGATTGCATGATTGAGACGGCTTTTTCTTATTTCAGTGGGTCATGGTTAGGACAATGGGTGAAGTTTTGCGTGGACTTCCCCCATGCACCAGCAGTCCCACCGATTGAAGGGCTTAAGAGCAAAAGTTCGTTTGTTGTAGAGTGGGGGATAGGTGAATGAAATGGGCATTTTCAAATGGGCAAGTGATTTTATTGCGAAAATTTCGAGTTTAAAATAACCTAATTCTCTCTCCAAGAATTTTACAATTTCTCCCGGGTGGACGAATGGCCTTCATGTATTTCAAAGTGTACTTCTACAAATTGCTCCACAATGAGATAGGGAGCGTTCTACTTTACTCGCTATGGTTAAAATAAACACTTGAAGAAACCAATCTACTCTTAACTGGACTAGCTTACTTCGGCTGTTGAACTGAATCGTGTCGGCCGCATGGTCGAGAATCCTAACTATTTCACTTGTGAATTTTCGACTAGTCAAGTTCTTAAAACTATACATTGATAAGCTTTTAGTCGCCGAAGACTAGGAAGCTTGAAAATAAGGGGGGTATGCTGATTCCGGTGACAGAGGAAGCTAACTACAATTGTGCGTGCGATCAGAGCAGGTTAGTATGAACATTACCAATCTAACGACCAAGCTCGCAGCATAGTCCTAAGGAAGAACCGTGTATGCAAGATTCGGCGGAGGAGGCTGATGATCTCGTTTTGCCAGAAAGGTGTGAGCTTCGTTCTGAACTTGCCAAAGACTGCAGTGCCAAAGGGCTGCACCGTTGTAATCCCTCCACAACGGTACTTGTCCCAGTGGCACATTCCCGACGCAGTCCTTTCTTACACACCGTAGAACCTCTCGATCTGGTTCGCAGTAGTCGGGCACTACCACACATCCGATTGCTATGTAGCCTGCAGGGGGTCGAGGTTTCCATATAGTTACAGGTTCCCTTGCGCCACTCTCCGTATCTCTCCACACCTGACAAACTCAGGCGCCAAAACATCAGTTCTACAAGACAGATGACCGTGTGCTTCACATTCGCGAGGAATGTAGAGCAATATAAAACACTGACCTTCAGCCTCGAGAAACGAAGAAAAGAAGGAGAGCTACAATATCCTTAATTCGAGATAAACGAAACTATTTGACATTAGAGATTGTGACCGAAGACTAGGAGAAGAATTATTTTGCACCCACAGCTTTCTGTGTCTGCATGGGACACGGAGAGAGGAATTACCAAATCAAATCCATCTGGAAGGGTGAACTTTCCATCATGATCATCCCTATAGACCATTGCACTGTCTGGTGGGTCATAGCAGCGCTGCACAACATCACCTACAGAGATAAACCTGCATTCAACAGATAACCCGTTCTCCTGATTAATGTCGCAGTTAACTGCATGCTGGTCATTCAACACAGTTGATAATGCACTAACGTTGTCGATACAGCATCGCTTGCTGAATGCCATTGGCATAAATGGCAATGACATGCCAAAAATGCAAAAATGCATTTTTTGGCATAATATCAAAAGTATAAGATTCTGATTGTATCAGTTTGATATCAAACGTGTTCAAGTGGCTGAAACGTTTGTCAAATGATAGAACTCAGCAAACAAACTCAAGAAAACGCTGAAACTTGACAATTACCCTGCTGGAGCAACGGGACGCCAGATGGAAACCTGGAACTTTTTGCTCCACGGAGCTCCCTGTGTGAAGAAGCAGCCGACGAGGAGAATTAATGAAGTGTTTCTCTTGTTATCTTTCTTTTCGTTCATTCCGTACCATCTGTAATACAAGATTTCTCCTTACAACCAGAAATAACTGTCATATCCTCACTTCTTGCACGGTTTGACAAATCCTAGACTTCAAATCAGGACTTGCAGGAAGTTACAGACTTACTTTATCCCACCACATGAGTTCGAACTCATTGATGAACTTTCCAACCTGCACTCTACCCAGTGAATCTGATCTCAACGACTGGTCACCGATGCTACCACGTGCAGAACGTACACTTTCCGCAGGGGGCAGTTCGCTCTCATTCTCCAGCATTGCCGAGCCTGCCCCTCCAATCAACGCACCAAATGTGGCCATCACTGGCACAGCAATTGGAGCGGCTGGGCCAGCCAGCAGACCAAGCGCTGCACCTGATGCAGCACCAGCTCCAGCAGCTGCATAGGGCTTCCTGATTGACGGCCTCCTGGATAGCCCTCCCTAATAACACTCAAGAACTTCAGTAGGCAAGAAAAATAATATGCAATCCCGCAAGAGTAAATATGCCATATTGCAGTCTGAGAGGTGCTTCAAAGTGATCTTTGTCACATACTCAAGCTTAAATTCAAATTTGTAACTCCAAAGTAGTACTCCAGCAATCTCCTCATCAATCTTCTTACTTCAACCGTGCAACAACAAGTTTACCTGTGTGAAGTTGGCTCTATCAGGTCCATAGGTATCATAAGCTTTTTGGATCGCAAGACGAATTTCAGCCGCCTGTTTAGTGCCAGGATGGCACTTGACGATTCGAGCAATTTCCTTACTGTCAAAGAGCCTTGTATCTTGGGACCAGTTGCGAAGATGGATAATTAGACGTGAGGGAGGTAAGTTAAGTGGCTCGTCTTTACCCTGAGCAAGCTCCATAGTCATAAAGTCATCCCAAGTGACATCCCAAGTCACCGTGCACGGGTCCTTCAAAAGATCCGCTCGTTTCTGAACAATTACACTGGTCGGATGCTGCCATGACATCAAACATTTTTATCAGAACAAAATAATTTGACTCGTATAAGTCTAAGACTCCAAACACACGACTTCAAACGCATGGGTGCTGACTGGATGTGCTCACCTGAAGCATGATGATTCGACGATGAGTTATCATCAACGTTCTTCCCTTTGGAAGATTGAAATGATCTTCATAGGCATCCGACATGGCAAATTTACCACGCACTTTGAAAAGGTCGATTGGTCCAAAGATGGCACCGCGCTCTGCTAGTTGCATGAGAACCTGGAAAACATACCAACGTAGAGAAAAAATGTTGATTCAAATGAAAGGACACAAAGTTTTGCTTACGGACATTCCCAAATATGGTACGATGCATGATCCGGTAAACTGGTCAGAAAATGACTTATGTGATTTGCAATAGCCAGGAAAACCTTACATACGATACCTGACATCCAGGAGCATAGACTACAGTTGTTTTGAAACAATAATATGAGCCGCGTTTAAAGATGGTGCAACGAACTTCAAATTGTCTGTCATAAGAAGTTTGATTCTCTCGAGATTTGCTGTATGCTGAGACTAAATTACCAGGCCTCGGGCTTTGTACTCGTCGTAAGGTCGGAGCACGTTGTCCCCGCCGATTACTCTTGGAAGTCGTCGTCGTACCAGCACTTCTTCAAACGTGATAGCTGCTGTAAGCTTCATACGGGTAGCATTTGCACCCTCCGTGGTCCTCGAGAGGAAGTCGAGCATCCCACTCATGGGCTGAATTGCTGCACCTATAACACCCTTCCCTACCCCTTGAACAAAACCTTCCATGCCTGCTGATCTCGCTCCTTCCAGAGGTTTGGTCAGTATGCCTGTAACACCTCTGAAAAAGCCTTTAGCTAAAGCTTCACCTCCTTCACGTAGTCCGTCTCCTATATCTTCGACAGTTGCTTTGCTATCCTGCACAGATGCAGAAATAGAGTAATCCATGAGAATCAAAAGATGTATATACTCATACAAAGACAAATATTAATGCAACTAACAAAGTGTAAAAGTAGAGACAATCATACGGTAGAAGCTTCAAAAAGATCTGTGAAAAGTCAGTGAAAGGTTGCAGGACAAGCGCAAAGTAAGACAGAGGATACAAGTTCCAGCACCGCAAAATGAGAACATAAAAACTATTTGCACATTTGACGTGCTAAGAGCAACTCACAAGTGTGTAGTCAATACAACGTTTTGTGACCAAATACACATGACTAGTGATAAATCGTGTCCGCAAAACGGCAGGAAAGGTCGAGCTCATACTACAAGATTCTAGTAATAAACATTGTTTGCCAATTCTTACTGCAAGTATAGACTTACACTGATGTCGTGAACACCCATGAATAAATACGCTACAAAAAAATCCATCGAATTTGTGGATGGTCGATGCGAAACCAAGGTCTCGTTGACATATCTAACCTGCTTTTGCCGACTTCGAATAAATTTCTTGTCCATCGAAAGGGCAGCTACTCCCTTACTCATGTGGCCAAAAGCAGTGCTGGCATTACCCAGTAAATCCACTCCTGATAGCAATGCAAATGGTTGACTGAGCACGTCATTCCGAATACTGGAGACGGCTGCTGCGAGAAGTGCACTTTGACGCATTGTCATCTCTTCGTGTACTCTTGGGGTAATTCGTATCTGCCCAGTCCTCATTGCAGTTACCACAACATCAAGCAATAAGGTGAGCTTTCAAGCGATACATTTCTTTCGTAAAAGTTTCTCCGTAAAAGTCTCCCATTTGAAGGTGCAAAGTGACAAAGTAATGTGAACCATACCGGCATTTCATCAGTGTTCCCAAGGGATGTCATGAGAGTTGACCAGAATCCCAACATTCCACGTGGTCGCTGAGTTGGAGACATTGCTAACGTGACTTTGAAGCGAATTTCAGTAGTATGCAGAAGCCTACGAAGACAATGGAAATCATGTCAAATGTTCAATTGTAATTTTCTTTTAACACTGCATGTGTCAAGACCCAACTACAAGATCTGAAAACCACTGAAAAATTACCCGATACGGATGATTGGGTCGATGGCCACATCGGTAGTCTGACTAGTTGTGAGCCGCTGCAGATTCCACTGCCTGAACATCTCGTGAAGACGCCAAATGATTGGTTCATGTATTCTGACCAAAAATGCTACAGTCGGGATGCTCGGGCCCTGCAACAATTGCTCGATGCAAGTGGAGAAGCGACGATGGAAGAATGAGGAAGTGATGGAGAGGACTACTTCCTACAATTGTTTTTGTACTCGTCCACAACACAAGATCGTGCTCCTCAAGGATCAAACTGACGAAAGAAAAATAGAAAATAGAGACATAAACCCACCTGTATGCCTATATAAGGATATGAGTAACTGTCAGGAAGTCCATTTTCCTTGGTTGTCGCCGTTAATTTTAGAAGGAATTCGGGCCGGTTGCCAGAATCCTGTGGACTAAAAAGGACAGGCATTGGTGTCAAAGGCAACTGATTATCGACTTGCAGTCCATCCACTCGAAGCTTATACCTGGAACATTTCCACAAGAGGGATGTTAAACGCTCGCAATCTAATGTATCATATAACTAGCATGGATACTAGGTGATCGACGACGGCGGCCAAAAACACTCATGAATGAGGTACTGATGCTGGAGGTCAGTGTTAAGAGTAAAAGGCTAGAGCTAAGATATATGCTAAACAAATAGCTCTATCTAATAAAGATGAGGTTAAACAAAAGACCAACGAATCTCGAATTTCATAATCTTCACATAAGAGAAACTATACAATAACTCCATTAAGACCAACGGCAAGTCGGTCCTGTATGGTTTTGACAGAGAAGGCAAACCACAACAAAGATGGTTAACGGGTGGATCTGTCATTGCAACATTCAAAGTGGTTGTTTGTTAACAGTGGCACACGTATTATACAACCTGCCCGCCAGGAATTTAAAATTCCCTACAAATATTAGGCAAAGCGGACGAGAAAGAATGTCAGCATTTCCTTACCGATTTGTACCAGAGCCAAGACCGGTCGCATATGATAACGTAAGGTTTTGCATAGTTATATAGAGCAGCTCTTCAGGTGTGTGATCAACGATCGAGATGCCAAGCTCAGCTAATTCCAAGATGGCATGAAACTGGTTGTCACTTCCATTCACTGCCTGGACTGGTTCAGGCACTCGAACTGAGGATCCCGACGGAGTACTGGGAACAATGGACAAGTCGGAGTCACTGGGTTTCCAATCTGTTATTCTGACTACTTTCAACGAGCCCTCTTTATACACCCTCACATTCAGGGCGGCAACAGAACCTCCTCTGGTTGGCATTGGTTGCATCTCAGCAACGTCGTCAATGCAGACCTTACGCGCCGTCGCTTGATCAGCTCCATCAACAAGAAGTTCCAACAAACGTTCTCTTTGTAAATCTTCCCACGCAAATGAAGCAGCGTATCCAGGCTGTAGGAACTGCCAAGAGTCTCCACTCCCACCTGCTTGACGGTAGCGGAAAGGCAAGACTTCTGACCGATTCTCAATCCTGGACACACACATGACCAAGATTCTTAAAAACTCGGGCAACCCACAATACATTATTATGTTCTCTCGAATTATAAGATGTCCAGAGACTAGTATCTCCAGTATAATCTCATCGGAGAGGTAAAGATACAGAGCCTGCTCAAAACTAACAATCCAACAAGGTACTAAAAGCTTTAAAGTCAGGACATATTCTCGTTTCTAAATGCACATTAAAGACAAAGAGTCCTCTGTAACTTGTTCGGAGCATCTTTTACCTATAGGCACCGAGAAGGGAAGCCCGTCGAAACACCACGACAAATCGAGATCCTTTGACACCACTGCGGACCTCCGTCTGCACAACAAATGGGCTCTTTCCCTCGCCTTGCAGGATGATGCGCATCATTCCTTCTGTTTCTACACTGAAAGTTTGACTCCAGTTGTAGCCTTCAAGACAAACCTATGGCCAGAACAAAACGATCATTCCAAATTAAAGAGCCCTCCTTGCCCTCGAAGATGATTTGATTTCAAGAGTCCCTCCTATGAAGCTTATTTAAAAACTTGGATTCCAAAAATAACTGAAGTGGTGTTAGGTCTGTCAATTACACTCAGAAGTTCGGGTTCAGAGGTAGACTGCCACAGGATAGTTCTCGCAGCATCGTTTGGATAGAGGAGCTCTTCGTGGTCAAAATCAGCCTGGCGTAAACTGAGTCTTTGCCCAAGGCGGTTGATGAAAACTGTATGCGGCTGGAGGTGTACAACCTGAACACATCACACATTTGAAAACGAAGAGATTGTATATGAAAGGTAAAACCTGTATCGACTTACATTTTGATGCGTCTCTAAACTGAAATAACCTTCAAGGACAAGTTTTCAAAGCAAGTCTCTAATAAGACAATGTAGAATGTACATATCGCCGATGTATTCGCTGGCAATTTGCGGCTCCTAGAATCCAAAATACATCACACCTTGGTTCTATCTGATGACATATCCAGGAAGGCGGACAGCTTGTAGTATGCCCCCGTTCCATCAACTGCCTTGAAGTCCACCCACTCCATCTGAAATATCAACAGATGTTTCGGCCCATTCAGTTACATCTTCCAAAACCTGGTACTACAATTGCTTCTTACATAGTCCTAGAATCCACATCAGTTTTCTTTCAAGGGCATCTCACAGCACGCAATACATAAAAACACGTACAGCTTTTCCAACCACTCAACTGTATTTAAACACGCTTTGCCCTAGATGTTTGGGCTAGCGAGAGGTGAACTACAATCCCTATAGTGGAGGCCAACTTGAAGACATGATCTATTACCATCTCTTGCATATTAAGCTGGCATCGTATCAGAGTATAGAAAACATTCTGAAATTAAACGGGGCATCATCTCGTGGACCTTGCTTCAAAGGTCCTCGAGAGTTGACGAAGTTGCAAGATTGATATATGCCAGTGAAATCCAGAAACCAAGGAACAGACTCTCGCGTGAAAAGAACTGAAAGCCGGCAAGCACAAAAGAAACGGCAAATAGTGGTCTACATCAGTAGACTCGTAGTACTCGCTCCAGCAAATCTGCAACTAAATGACAGCCTAGAATAGAGAACGATGATAGCAAGTGGAAAACTTACGTTCTCTTCGAAGTCACGGAATGAAAGAGCGGAGTTGCAGCGAGTATTGTTCCCGATTGTGACGGAAAGCCCAAGACGGGGAGAAAGCCTACCACCTTCGGAATTATTTGCAAGAGAGAGTCCTCCTATTCTGTCGGACTGGGCTTGCAAAGAGAGCATCACAGGAACTCCAGAGAGTTGTTCAATGAGCTCTATGCTCTGAACAACCTTGTGAAGATGTGATTTACTGGCTTCACCAGCGCGTGCTGGACGCCTCGCAGCCTGTTTGGCAGCCTTGGCTGCTCGGGTCAGCCACGATGAATCACCAGTCGCTCCCCCACTAGGTTCAATTTCAACTAATCGATAATTCAATGGCAAATCAGCATCATTGCAAAGCCAGTACGGAACGAACAAGCGCACAATCTTTGCTGATCCTGCTGTGCTCCCGAAGTCATTTTCCAAGCTAACGCGTAGCTTCCTGTAAACATGCAGTTCCCTATCAACACTTTAAAACTGAAAGACCAAAAACTGCATCAAAAATCAAAGAATAAAATAAAGAATGAAGCTTCTATGCAATGGAGTAAAACCACTTTCCATTCCACGCCTGAAGGTTTTAAGCGGCACTGAAATACATCCTTAATACTCTACTTTTGGACAGCGTTTCCAGTATTAAGCACGGCATGCTTTTTTTTGCGGTCTGGTGAATCAGAACACTGAAGTGAAAACTCAGGTGCAAATGTTTGTATCCACTTTTCACACCTGCCATTTTGCTGGTGTATGATCCAGAAACCTGAGGGTAGACTTTCCACTGACGGATCGGATATTAGAACCGCTTCCTGCAGACCACAGGGAAAAATGGCGAGAGGAATAAGCTCCTCCTATGTATTCATTGTAACAAACGATGTATTCATAACACTTTGGTTCCTTGACCCCTTCTTTACCTTTTCAGTCTTCCATCCACCCTGTGCCAACCAAGTCAAGTAAACAGGTCTCCGAACGTCGACATAGTGCAGATACACACTATCTCCAGCATCGACAACGTCCTGATGACGCTTCAACAAGTTCGTCCCTTCTCTTGTCTTCTCCCAGATGATGAACTCAGCTTTACAAGGGAGACGATTTTCGAGTTTTAAAGGTGCGTTCACGGATAATCTCCAATCGTAAATTGGTGTGTTCAATTTGGTATAAAGGATGCTGGCGTCCGCTTCCATATTCAGCCAGCTGAAGCCCTTTGATTTACTGTCTGGAGCAGGGAGACAGAGCAGTAGCTCTTCCGTCTTTTCAAGCTGATTCAAAAGAAATGAAGAAATTGGCACACCGTTTGAAGTCAACCGTGTGGCCGTCCTGCTACCCGACTGACTACCCTCGTCATTGCTACGGCTACTACTTGATGGGTTGGCATCGACAAGAGCTCGACCCCACGAGTACTGAACAGGATCAGTATGGGGACGAACTTGAACACAGAAGTCGGTCTTCGCATCAATACTTGACCATGGAATAGAAATGGAAGCGTTAGGCTGGACCAGACCAATGATATGCCTTGTTCGAACAAATGTACTCTCCGGCACGCGTTGTCTTGTGCGCACCCTGCGCCGTCGCCTGGCAAAGTCAAAAGTTGATTTTCTACTAGCCTTGGTAGAGGTAGGTGGCCACTTCAGACTCTGAAAATCTGCACCATAATACCAGCCCTCGTTGTCCACATGACTTGCCTTGTCTATAACCCAATCCGAGGTCCAGATCCAACCAGGAGGCAATCGCTTATCGATGAAATCCTACATGGAACGCCAGATGAAAAAATCGAAAGACACATCAGGGTTCATCACATGTGGAACAGTTTGTTAATATATTTGCACCATATAAATCATTAAATGCTTGCTTACCAAAAGCATAAGGATTAATGTCTGAACTGAGGATAACGATTACAGTACAAGGAAGTACCTGTGAAGATTCAGAATAATCACGACTGCTCCAACGACCAGGATCAGTTGGCATCAGGTGACCAGGCCACTTGCTACCCCAACCACCAAGAGGCTGAAATCGCTGATTCTCGAAAACCTCTTCAACTACTAAGTCCGGCTCATCAGCAGCACTCCTTCCACCATCAGGTGTGTTCAGACGAGACAGGGGGCATATGCAAACATCCAGTTCAATATCTGTCTTGTTGACTACCATAACAAGGCTACGCACTTTCACATGCTTTAGGCCTTGCTGCATGGTGACTTCGACTGCCAAGTGTTGGTCACCAATTTGCTTCGGGACCGTGCCCAGGGTTAACACAGAGCGCAAGCCGGTCCACGGTCCTTCAGAATTAGACGAAAACCATAAACCCATGTCACTACCAAGAACCTCCTCTTTCTGAAATCCTGAAGCACTTTCACCATTTTCTGGCTGAGTTGAACCAGATGTGAAAAAAAACATGCTGACCGTTATTGATCCACTGCTGGGTCTTGCACCACCACTCACACTCTCCTGCGAAAGGAGGCACAGTTCATTACTTCGTCCTTCCAGGTTGAAAGCTACTTATTATTGCAGGTTAACACGTACGTAAAGAGCAACCATCAAAGTACTTGATTCCGATTCCGAGGGAGCCGAAGAGAATGATACAGTCTTCAATACAATTGTACTCATTAGCATGTGCCTGTCATAGCCTGAAGACAACAGTCCCCGCACCCTACGGAGTCTGTTTTCTTCAGTCTATGAAAGGCAAATGTAACCAGGCATATCTAGCCCTATATCAGACTGAGAACAGGAAGAGGGAGGAAAAATTGAGAGTGAAGACACAACAAAGGTAAAACAAAAACAAAGGGTAACTTCGTCTTGCCTACTGCAACTTCTAGAGCATTACCCTTTTCCGAGGCGGGTGCAAAGTGAATGTTTTCTCGTGCACAGTGGGCCATGAAGAACGACGGACTATAGACTGTTTCACTATGTTCCACAATGCTGATGGATTTTGCTTGCTTCCACTGAAATCTTCCATTGGTACTGAGACGACCCCTACTGCTTGTCCTGCAAACAGCGAGACATTTAAAGATTTAGTGACTGAAAAGAATCTAACTTAAGCTCCAGTCAGACGTACCCTATTTTAGCGAGGATAGAACGCACCCTTTGTATATAAATGGCGGCACAGTAACCCACAGAAAAATTCTGAGACTTCTATAAGACGCACTTGATGTATAAAGCGGATATATCCACTTTTCTATTTACTACAACGTGAGCAAAACATATATCAAGAAGATATACGTCTGGGTATTCCAACTTGACGCTGAGAGCACAGACGGTGAACAAAACGATAAGAAAACGAGTATGACAACGGTGAAAGGTACGACTTCACATTTAAAGGAAGGGCACGTCAACTGCAGAAGGCATCAAATGTTGAAGTTGAGAAGTAAGCATATGGATACTGGAAAGAAGTTACTTATGTGTATTATCGATGGTTTTCCGAGTAAATTTATCAAAACCAACATGATAAGAGATGACCTTTCAAATGATAGTCATGAAATTTCCTATTTCGAGGATAATCATATACATGACTTGGGTAAATTTCCAGAAGATTTACAGTATGACCACTTCGTCCTACATTCAGATGACAATTTATCGGTACTTGCTTTGTCTAATCCGCCCACGCGATATATATAGCGGACATTTTACTTTTGTTCAATTTTATGCCTATACCGCGTGTCATGTTTGCTAAAATAGGGTACATTACAACCAGCACAAAAGGTCAGCACTATGAACGCTTTAAGTAGTCCTGTAAGTTCCCGATCTTGGTGTCTGTTTGACTCAAGGAGCAATATCTCTATAAAAAAATTGACAACTACATTGATGATGTGTAGAAAGGGCTGGTTGAACCCGAAGATACTCATTACCTTTGCCTCCTTTGGCTGCCATGTTCGTCACAACAACTTCCAAACTTGCAGAACCCTGTGGCATACACATGAGACTTATGAGCACCTAAAAAAATGTTTTAAGGAACTGGACAAATTTAAAATTGATTTCAACTCGACTCCATTACTTCTCATTCTATATCTTTGTTGTGCGGGACTGAAACAGCCGCAGTTGATAGTTTCGCTGATACACTCAAGTGAAACGTCCGTATTTTCGCACGGCAACAGACTCTAATAAAACCAACTGCTTGTGGGCACTACCTGGTGAGACACCTCAAACAAAAACACCTCATTCCATTTAGCCGTAGCCAGAAGGGAACTGGTGCCTTGCGTCAGAGATGATGGTCGGACACAACGAGATCGGGCACTCTGAGGAAGTGCTTTCTGTGCATCCGAAGATTGTCGAGTGGCAGCAACTCGTAAGGCACATAGATATTCCTGGCCGTTGCCATCGTCATTCACAAGTAGATCCTGTACATAACAGTCATTGAATCTCAAGACTGATTTACTATCGAACTAATACGAATGCTTCATCACCAATTAGAGCACTTGCGGACTAACTATGACTCTGCTTAGCTTGGAATATGTCCTTTTCGAAATAATAGAAAGTGCAAACTTAAAAAAAGTATCTCCGAACACAGATTTCAACCTCGATGTAATGGAAGATCATGAGTAAGTTCCATGAATCGCTGAAGAGATCATCTCAACGAGAACCAACTGAAATGTCATGGGACCAAAGCAAAGACGAGAGACATTTGTACGCATTTGATTACAATCTTTAGCGCCTACTGTACATACTACTGGATAAAATTTTTCATATTTTTCGGTGACACTGACGCGCTTACATGGACAAATACGACAATCTTCAAACACGAAGGTAAGGAACCGAAGGTAGCGGGAGGCAAAGGTACCTTGGCCTCAGCCACGTGCACAACAACATAGTGGCGATTCGGTCTTGTATCAGTTCCAGTCATAAACTTGTCGGGAAACTTGGGGGGTGGCAAGCGGACAAAGCTACTCTGTTCCATAGCCAGAACAGTAACCTTTTGAAAATTATCCTTGAAAGTACGGAGATATAAGTCACTTCCAAGGCTGTTTTCGATTACCACTTTCTCCAAATCTTCTTCTTCCAGTGCAGAACTAAGTGTAGAATTGTTGCTGTCTGTGTCCTCTTTTTCCTCCTGCAAATATCACAAACAGCCGCATATAGTATAAATTTTCCGGAAAACAAGACTTATCCACAGTATGTTGTAAATAGGAATATCTCGAGTTAGCACTTATTGCGTTGGAATAACTTAAAAGGATTCTAATTTATATCGTATAGAAATATAGCTCTGCAGAGTGCCCAGAGGATTACAGTCGCGTGCACTAGCTGTTAGTGATTCTGGCCATCCATTCAAATCTGGTAAGTGTTGTGAATGTTACCACTTGCATGACCATCCGCGCCTTTTCCTCGAATTCCACCTGCTTACGCCATGCCAGCATTGCCCCAACAAGGGAATCAATAGCTGCTGAGGTCATATTCACATTCACCACATTCGCTGCAGTAATCCGAAAGCGTTTCCCAACTTTGAGGGATGCTTCGGCGGTATTATCGTAAGATTCGTACCTACAAATTTGTTAGGAAACTTGTTAATAAAACCTACGCAGAGAATGGACGTTCTTTGGCAACTACTACGAATGGTGACAGCCAGTGCTCTCAGCACAAATGCAACAATAGCTTTACAAAGGCCGAACAAGAGAAGCTTAAACTCACATACATTGAGAACTGTCAACACAAGCATGTACATATTTAGTTATTTTTTTATTTTTACTTTCTAGACAAGCTAAGATACACATCCAAAGTATCGTAACCGGTACTGTCCTGTCCGATAAAAGGGCACTCATCGATGTGCAAGTAACCGTCAAAGTACGCATTTTACTCAGAGACATGTCCTACAAATGCTGGTAACGGAAGAAGGATAGAAATTATCTACAAGGATAATTTTAAAAAAAATTTAAAAAAACCAAAAAAACTTACTTAATTATGCCATCGAAGGGCTCAATGAGAGGTTCCCACGCTTCAAGCCTCACGTTGAATGTGGAAGCAGCAATAGCCGTGATAACAACGACACTAAAAGCCTCCGACCGTCCGTGGGCGGCAAGGTTAATGTTGGTGACTGTCATGTCGATAACGGGAGTCATCTGCGGAATCAGAGCACCCATGAATAAATCATAGACCACTGAAGGGAAGCGCTTACTAACATGAAAATACGTTAACAAGGTAGCTTACTTGCCCAACTATTCGCGCTCTTTGGTGATCACTACTTCTAAGAATGACACCATGACTTTCACTTACCTATGCAGCAAGACATACATCAATGTAGAAGATTTAGGACCTGTGCGAGGAGTTAAGATAGGGATGTAGTGGAGAGATACACCATTCATGATCGTGTCAGTATAAACAGAGGAGGTGAAAGAATTGTGGCGCGTGTTATATTGGGTATAGTTGATTATTATCGAGATATATTGTGCAGAGAGAGAAGAACTCGGAGGGCAGGCGGCCACTGTAAATCAGGAGTAAAACAGCGTAACAGCATGAGAGGTGCTCGAGATGGCAGAAAATTATTATGGGTTGTTCTCATGTCAGTGTCGTGCATGCGTGTCCTGTGGGGGTTCCCAAACTGTGATGTTCTACATATAGAAAAATCATTCTTCCCCTAGATTTGTATTCTTCAATACGGGAGCTCGTATCCTTACCAGTCCACTTAAATCGTCGTAAACTGTTGCAGATAGACGTCCTATTTTGACTTCAGCAGTCAGATTGTCCCGTAGTTTTCTCTTTCCTATGTCGGGAAGACTATACGCCATTCGAGCAGGAGGTCTTTTCAGATCGGGTCGGGCGATGAAGGTATGAGCCTGTGAATAAAGTTGAACGACATTATTCCAAAGACAAAACATGTGAGCATTAATCAAAACACGTGCAAGAATTTGAATTTCTTTGTACCTGATTATCCACCTTCCACAAGCTACATTGGTAGCCTCCACGACTAGCACCAATGTTCCAAACCAAATTCACATTTTTCTCAGTTGACAGGCTCCACAAAGGCTTTTTGGAAAAGTTCATCTGGGTTACACTGTCCGTTCGCACACAGCGAACGAGATCGGTTGATGGCATATTTTGAGTCTTAGTGGCTATGCATCCCATCGCAACGTAACCCGTCGGGGCAACCGGGAACCAGATGTAAACATCTTCAAAGCCCTTCCCTGAGGTGTGCATTCGTTGCAAATATTTTGTAGGCCTTGCCAGGGTTCCAGAATCATCTTCTCGAAGAGCTATACCGAAGCTGGGGGGCTCCAACCTATACACATATGAAAAGTACTCAAAGTAAGAGTGTATAACAAAGCGTTTAGTTTAAGTAATTCCCGACTAGTCCTCGACCGCCTTCAAGCTATGAGAGGCACATACTAACGAATGTACAGGGTCCAAGACTAATCAGGATAAATAACACGCCAAAACATGGACAGATGAAATGAAAATCTTCTCAACGAGTCAGTTACCGTACCCTTCAACAAGGCAGTCCCCAATTACCGCATACCCCGGTGGTGGTATGGATCTCCATATTGAGACGATTCGCCTGGTTTCTGAGCCTTTGTCCCACCAGATGCGTTCGAACTGCGACGTGGGAATACAATTTCTGTTTGTCTTCGAAGGGGAATCTGGAATAGTGTCCAAGCGAGAGTAGCTTGGTCTCTTCTCAAGTCGTCGCCTGTTGCTCGAATCCTGCTGGGTAGCAGGTTCATTGCTCGATTTCTCGGCTTCATTCCCACTGCTGTCTAGACCATAACGGAGTACTTCTCGTAGGTCACATAAGAAAGATTTTGGAGGAGGTTCTATGGATGAATGGGCGTAAAAAGATCCCACTACGTTTTCCACTCGCCAAAAGCTGCAGCCGCTTTTATGCTCTTCCCTGTTTACAAATTCAACCAATCCAATAAACGAGAGAGGAGGCACAAGGACGATGACTAACCAGAAAATAATGAAGGCAAACAGTTTCTAGTGCAAAACTAGATCCTGTAACTATTTCAGCTGCTCCAAGAGATGTCCCACTTTACCTGGTGCCTGGCGGAATATAGTAGATGCAATCACTAATGGAACCTGAAGTCACAAGGTCAGAACGAATACAATGGACAACACTAAGAAGTGGTGGGGATGTTCCTCTCTCAACAACACACCCCACAGCAGAGTAGCCATGGGGTGCAATGGGCAACCATATGCTCCAGGTCTCGTTATTGTCCGCACTTAACTCCTCCTGGTGGGGTCTAACATCCGGCCGCCCTTGCCCCACTTCACAGAGAGTAGACCACAAAAGTTTAAACTCCACAGGCTTTTTCACATGTCGATAAGACTTGCATACAGCCATAACAGCTTGAGAAGGAGGTGCAGTCCTGTAACATAAATCCAACCCTTTGAATTTTCAGTACCCAAGTTCACTCTTAGAAAAATTAAAGAAACCACCTTTTAAGAGATCCAGAAGGCATCTCAATTGAGAATGGGTAAAGAACTCGACCCTTTACCACATGACATTATTGTGGAACTATGAGTAGGTAAGAAAGGACAAGGCTGTGGAAGATGATAGCTCTGTAGCCCCGCATGTTTAATTTGACAAGTGCGCCTTACCCTGAAGCTGCACAATCACTCAATATGGCATAGCCAGGTGGTGCTCTTGGTCTCCAAATAGTAACTTTCTGCGAAGCATTGATTCCTGCATATTTGAATCAATTTAGTTGAATATATAAGAAAGAATATATCAACCGAGCATATCATAAAGTCAACATGATGATTTTAATCGAAGGCATAAATTCACTCCGCTAGCAAGCGCTGGTCAGTACACCCTTTCCTATCAGGTATAAAAAATTTGACGCGGAAATCTTTTCCTCAAAGAAGACTATCCGAACCTGAATTGGTGACCCATATACGGTCAAAGTGGGTACAGGGCAAAACCGGACGAGCATCTCCAAAGTAAAACGTTGACGCAGCATCTTGTTGTATACGAAGGACGAGGCTAATGACATTGTAAGAGAGACGCATAGATATGTCACTGGAGGCAACAAGCAAGGACATCTTGTCTTGAACACACGAGTACTCCCCAGTCACATCTAGAGGATCAACAACCACAATGCCTGAGCCTCCTTCTATCGTGAGGCTCTTAACGTTACCCTTGATCCATCGATCTTTCCCTTTTGAAGCATACCTGTAAACCGACATACGCACTTAGAACAAAGTTTACGATATTAAGTACCCATCTTAACACTTCATTACTGTCGTATCCACTCAAAGTTCGTTAAACTGTCTTTAACAATGTGCACCATGGCAACCACATTAGACCTGGCGATTGATGTATTTACTTAGAGATCTCCTCCGGAGAATGAATAGGTTATCCTCTCTCTTGTCATATGTTAATTCACAATGGTTAGTTCACTTTTGTTACTTCAGTCACGATATAGTTTTTACATCCTTATATCAAAGTTGACAGAAGCCTGACCAGGTTTTGATGCAGTGATGGTCTGTTCTCTCCTTTCCAGCACACTTCACTGCTGCCTAGACTGAAGACGAGGCACAACGTTGCAAAGTTGTCTAAGCAAAGATGCAGGCCTGATTATCGGAGTGCTCCAGTAGACTACAATCTACTTAATTACAGGGATCTAGTGAGTAAGGTAAAGTCTTTCGGTTCCAAGGTCACCTTGTAAACCTACCTTCAATGTCTCACGTTCTGTTTAGGATACTGTATTGTCTTCTAGAGATTTTTCAATGTACATGTAAAATCTTACAGAGTCGTCCTAAGGTATTCTCTATGCTTTCAAAAAAGATTCAAGCATGTACTCCGTTTCCGAACCAATATATGACCTCATTGCGCTGGACATGCTTTCACGACCACCCACTTACATAAGATTGAAGCTCAATTTCGCCCTTAGAAGTCTTTCTCGTTGTGCCAGGCTACCAGACGGCCATTTTGTACTGTCGTAGAAAGTAAGCTCTGGTGATACAGCCTGTTAACACAAAGGATCCATCGCATTACCAGATCAAAGAGCTTACCTTAATATTCTATTCAAAATCTGTGAAATAATCATATTCATCATCATTCATTCATTTAACGTAAAAGAATCTACCCGAGGATCTGAAACATCACGGAGGGACGATGCCCACACGCATTGTTACATGAATCGTTTTGTTACAAACCAAACAGCGTACAAGAGATTGTAGAACTCGGTACCAGGTATCCCCAAGGTAAAACATTACAGGGGGTCAAAAATGCATGCCTACTAGCTTTTTGATTGCTTCCTTACCTGTACGTCCAGAACGAAGTTGCTGTCCTCCGAAGGGTCATTCTGACCGCTTGATATTCTCAGAGCCTTTCCCCTGCCGCCAGCTTTTTGACTCGACAATATATCCAAGCTGTCTTCTGAACCTTCTAGAACGACGCCATCTTCTTGCGCAGCACTGTACGAACTGTCACTACTGAGGTGTATGCATTTGCTTAACCATAGTCCATTCTGCAATTGACAGATTTTTATTTTAGAACACTTACATGAAATATTAAACTGGTAACAGAATAATGAACTTGCCGCGTGCATCAATCTGAGTTTACGGGGTAGCAAGGGTGAGGTGATGAAAAAGCTGGATAGTTGTCGATTGTTAGTTCAAGGCCTCATGAGACTCATGCTATTTCATCAAGCTTTGGATCCGTTACAAGCAACTCAGCATACTTGTAAATTTCGGAACCAAAGGTACAACACACCTTGATGCGAAGATTTTTGAAGCGCAAGTGTTTAAACCGACCGACGAAAATTATTGGTTCCAAATCCACCTTTGGATAGCCGCTGATGTCTTCTGTAATGTCTAAAAATACAGTTTTTCCACCTCCATCGTACACAAATTCATCAACATCATGGGCATCCGCCACAAGCTGCCTCTCTGCAGACAAAACAACAGTATCTTCCACCTGCGTGTAGACACTGTCGTTGAGTCTGATATAATCATGAAGCGTGACAGGATCATTACTGACATCCATAGCTTCATCCCTTCCGGTGATAGAAGCAAGAGATGGTACAAAAAACTCCCCCACGGCTAACAAAAAGTCGACAACAACAAGCAGTCTTGGACGTTGTACACGGATAACAACTGTTGATGAATCCCGCTTATATCTCATATCCATTACAAGCATCGTCAACTCAGAATTTGCACTGCTCTCGGACGGCATACCACGACTGTTGTCTCCACGAGTATCAATCATGCTGATACCTGAACCTGAGACCGAATCCACATCCGACATTGAGCCCAGCATCAAGCGCATTTCCGGCTTGGTATCAGCTCGAAGATCGACGACTGACAATTTCGGCAGAGTTACGTATATGTCCATCTCTTGTGCTGTTGTTGTGCAGTAATTAAGCCAAAACTTTTGAATCTGCAATCAAAATAGAACCAGTTAATAAAGTTCGAGAAAAGAGAAAAACGAACACACATACAAATATATCAAAGAGTTGATAATGATCAGTATAATATTAAAACCCTTCAGTATCTCGAAACATGTCTTCAATTAATCTTTAACCATGCCTTCTTTCAAGACTAAAATCTCAAAAGGCAACATCAACTTCGCATCTATCTACAAAAGCTGCATGTATCTCACTACAAGAAGTGTGAAGAAATCCTTCACATAAATTTAGAGCCTAATGGTGATAAAATTAAGAAAATCTTCAACAAAGAGGACCGAATATCTTCCTGATATAATTGACAGAGAGTTCTAAGAGTGTGTACCTCCAATCGCGCCAGAGGAAACTCTCGCTCAACACCATTGTAAAGTTCCAGCTCCACATGTCTTATATCAATATTAACCCTTGTTTTGGTCCAGGTCAATATTGGTTGGCCATCAGTGTTAGATAATTGAATTGTTTGTTCCTCTGTCTCTTGAGCTGGCTCAAGATTCATGAACTCTTGATTCCCAACCTCGCTAGCTCCTATATCCTCCCGGAAAGTGGGTGGGAGATTGGGCTGCTCCGACACATTTGTTGAAGCGCAATCAATTATAACGAGGTACTCTTTGTCAGACATAACTCCGCACAGCATGTCTACCTGCTTGACCGTAAGTAAAACAAAGTCAAGGAACTTAAGAAATTCAGTTGATGACACGGGCAGGAGCTTCTGGCAAGAACAACACACCTCAACCTCAAACGCTCAAGCTTACTAAATCCTACACAAAATGGCTGTAAACCTTTGACATAGCTTTGCCTAATCAGACGAATGCCAAAATACATCAGACTATCTCAGAATCTAGAATTATATCATCCACAGGCTTATTACAAGACAAGCATGACAGTCCACGTACCTGTATATCGACTTGCATCTCGGGGACCTTCTTGAACAGGTCTCGAAGAGGTCTCTTAACGGTTATATGAATTCCAGAAGCCTCCTCAATCATGGGCTTGCCAGGCTCACCATCGATGCCAACAACCATGTTGATATCTGTTATCTGGATACAGATATCAACAGAGGCAAGTTAATATATTTCCATGTAATGAACAACAGAATCATGGGCAAACAAGGCTTCTGCTGAAAACTCGTTAAGCAATCATACCTCGGCGGAGAGGACATCCATGTGAACGGCAGACGGATCACTCTTGACGCCACCATGCCAATGGAAGGTATTGAAGACCTCCAGATGACCAAGATCCATGTGCATGAACCTAGTAACCAGAAGCTTGGAACAAGTCAGGTGCCGATAAGAGCTCTATCACTGCTGCCAAAGTCTCAGAGAACAACTGACAGAGAGTTCTAAGCATTGTATTTGACGAAGCATTTCCCGGGCTTCCCAAAAAAAAAACAGTGCAGTGATTCTGATTACTCACTCTCGACTCTCAGAGTTCCGAGGCATAATAATGACTGGCGTGTCTAGAGAGACATTCAGCTTCAGCGCAGGTCCACCTTCAATATCCGATTGCTGTATAAGCTTTTCGATTCCTCCAACCTTATCTACGACAGTGATAACCTGCTGCACTTGTGGGGTGGCTAGTGCATAGAAGTAGGCTGTTATCTGGATAAGATGCCAACTTCCACAATGTTGGCAAATACCTTAAAGCAGAAAATCAACTGAACTGTAACGACTCTACGTCAACACACACAAAAAATTAACATGAACTACGTAATACCTACCAGTGTCATGTACGTGTTTTGCGATATCTTCACTATTTGGAGAAAAAATTGCATCTCTTACAAGTTCTTCAATTATTCACATAACTAAAAGTATACAGAATCCTTACCTCTTGAATGAACCTGTAAAGGAAAACTATCCGCACAGCTGACAGTTTCCCCGATAAACTGTAGTCATGCCCTTGAAAATCATCATCATCCTTGTTGAAAGATTGAAACTCCAACTGTATGACATGGTAAAACATATCACATGTTACTGAGTACTTAAGAACCGAAAAAACCAATAAAAACAACAAATCAAGTCCTCAACCTGCCTCTTAACATGTTGGTTGTCTGTCAAACTTACCAGTGTTTTCGGCTGTTTATGCCTCCAATATTACGGTGAAGCCACTGAAAACTAAAGTTAACAGCAGACATAGTAGTGAGGAGAGTGCGGTTATAAGACGATACCTCAACAAGAGACCCACAACCAGGATCACGGATATCGCATAGCCAGCCCCATCGATGATCAGGACCCAGAAGTGTATCACAAACACGCAGATTTCCCAGGGTGCTGGATATCGTGAATGAACCTGGATAAACCTATCAAAGCAACAGAAACTACATAAGGCCTGTAATTCACAAGAATATTAACAATACATACAAACCTTCATTATACCAACTGCGGCCGCCTTTCGTCAATCTCAAGACACAAATAGTCTTATCTGAAAAGTTACACTTATCAGGGACTATACTGGTCACTCGAGCACTTATAGCGCTAGCAACTTCTTGAAGAACTACAACTTCTCAACGTACTGCGAGAGAACTTACTCTCAAATCCATCATGAACTTTTCTTGGGCCAGCATCGCCAACTGAGAACCATCTTCCTTGTTCAAGTAGATACGTGCACTCTCCATGTCCATACGAAGACGAAACACAACCCTTGACTTCCCGCGACCGAGCAAACCTTTCACAATATGTCTCTCCGATGTTTCCACAGTTTCAATGGCCAACGCTTCGCCTGAGGAAACGGAAGGAGGACCACCGCTGCTTTTGGAGGCTGCAGAATCCATATCCATCACCTCACTCAATTCTGATCCAAAATCGATAATTGCTACCACAGTTGGCCGGTTGCAGAAAAAATCGAGAGTTGCCATGCGTATGTTCATCTGCGTATCAAGTAAACGGGCACATCAACTAAGCCCTCCAAGGTACCACCTTGTAAACTCATATCAGAAGAAAAGACAACTGACATCACTTCAGTAAAATACTAAAAAATCATCAAATAACCACCTGAGTGTCTGTGCCATCATAGTCAACGGATTCCTTGTGTCTGATTACAAGCCTCAGGTTCACGAAATCAGAAACCTCAACATCTTCATGTTCATTAAATATCTCATCCAGAAGTTGTTCTGCCCTGATGGCACTCAAATGATCCAGATCCCAGTGAGGTAGTGATTTCTCACTTGACGATGCCTCCAGCTTTGCAGATGATGCATGACGAAAGGAGCTAGAGGGACTCTGGGCTGCAGAGACACTTGAATGAGGACTCCCAAAATCTGGTAATGCGTCATCAAAATCATCATCATCATCATCTATGGCCACATTCAGGGGCGGAATTGTCTCACGACTCCAGGAACCCTCATTCTCAACTGGATCTAGCATAAAATGTGTGTTACTTGTAGAGATCACAGAGCGGGCAATATAACGGCATGATGGACCAACGTGTCCTTGAAGTTCGTCCTCAATTTTCAAAGAGTGCAATTTCACTCCTATTAGCATGTCATACTGCCGTTGTAATAGGTCCACCTGCGACAAAAAGCCAAAGACAATGAGACTCTTGTCACGTGCTATACTTTCTCACCATCCGAACAGGCACCGGCATTCTGTTGACATAAGATAAAAGTAAAGGTCTATATCTCTTCATTTGACTGTGAATACTGTTGCTGGTGCTGTCAACATTAGTATATAAGCTGTAAGGACCAACGAAAAGACACGACTTGAAGTCTGTCCTGTATGATATCTCGGCAGAGGTAACTCCCAACACAAGTAGTGTAGAAATGTACGAGACCTGGTAACGTAAACAGAAAGACAATTTATCCGCGGCTGATTACCTTGCCCCCGGTGGCCTGCATTTGCAGAATGAGAGTTTCTTCACCACTTGACTGCCTCCCGGCAAGAGCTGGCCGGTTACTCTTCAACAGAAGAAATATAAAGAAGACAAAGAAAATTTTAGCAAGAAGAGAAAAAGAAAGAAAAGTGCATAAGCTATTCAAAACCCAAAACATTAAGACATGTTTCCCATTGTAAGATGTTGTGAATTAATCTCAGAGTCAGACCATAGCAATAACTCAGTAAAAGTAAAATGTAAATTGGACTGACAGTGAGTTATAGAAAGTAAATACTAATTTACTTCAGGGATACCATAATGGTTTGGCGTCAGCCAAACCATTATGGGATACATGTGCATCAAGACTGAAGATAGATACAACACACACTTTTCTTCCATCCAAATTCTCTTGATCATTTCTTGTACATTTTTAGCATCATGTATAAGGTGAAAATCCTCAATTATTCTCATCTTATCCATTCTCATGTATGACATGTATTAGGGTGAAAACAATTGACCCAAAATGTTTGAGATTTTCCTTCTAAAATCATCTCTAATCAAGTTGATCTTGGATCCATTTGTTCATTTATGCTCTTGTGGATCAAACCACTTTGTCTTGTCAAATTTGAATCCAATGTATAGAGCTAAGTATTTTAAATCAATGTTATCCTTCTCACTTGCATAGTCTTCACCAAATGATTTTTTCCAAATCTTTGCATTCCATATTTTTGGCCACCTTCTCTTCTAGTTGCTACTTTGTGGGCAATCTTTTCACTTTCATACTGAACTTCTTCACACAAATCTAAGTGAACATAATCCCATCACCAAAGTAAGAATCCTCATGAATCTTAATGCATCTTCAGGCATCCAATCCGACAATGGTATCAAGGGTCAAAACAATCTCGATGTTAATTTCTTGGCAAGTGACAACTTGATTACTTCACAAGCTTCCAACTCCTTTTGCAACTTCTTCTTTATCTAGTCAATAGCTCTGCCACAATCTCTTGATACACCTTCGAATCTTGCTACGCTATGAGCATGTCCATGATTCTTGATTACTAATACTGGTCTTGTCTTCAATTGAAGAAAACACCTTGGAGTTCATGTCCCGTTCACTTCTAGGTCCAAACTTTTCAACAGCTTCCTCTTTCTGATTTTTGCAAGCCGCCTCTTTCCGTTGCTCATGTAAACTCATATTTGGCACTTTGCATCTATATCCATATTGGTCTTTGGAACATTTCCCTCTCCTAAAAATACTAATTAAATCAAGCAAAAAAACAAAAAAAAGTTCCTAAGAAACACAACTATACCCTTCTAGCGTTGGGGAGATGAATACAAGATATATTGTTCTTCAGTTAGTAAAGCAATCAGGTCAGAGAGTTTATCTTGCCAGTGATCATTCGTGCAGGTACTGATCGCACCTGTGAGCTGTTGGATTACTGAGATGTGAGGGTGGTAATTGCAATCTAGCTGAATTCGAGTTGGAGCTTGGTTCAAGGTAGGGAGTGCTACATTGAGAGTTCTGACCTCAAGAGCATTGCCTAAAATCTACTTGAGGGTTAGTTGAGTGTAAGCAAGCTATGGCAAGTGCAAGAGAGTCCACAGGACCTGCTGTGGTAGAGACATATCTAGAAGTAATCCATATGGATCAACTTCACACTGATTATCAAAATAAGATAATAAAGCCGTGAAGAGGCAACATGATGTAATTGTTATTCTCGGAGTCAGTACCTCTCTGTATTTAGCAGTAGAATAGTAATTGTAAAGAGTAAAAGTTAGTTACTAACTTTTACCATAAGTAACTACTATTTAATTTAGGGTTTGGTAGGTATTAGCCACCTTAAGACTAGGTTTTCGAGTTAGGACCTAAGGTTCAAGTGTGAGCCATGAAATCTGTATATACTGCTACTACACAGGTCAGAGTACATACCTTGCCAGTGATCATTTCCCCAGGTACTGATCACACCTTTGAGTGATGGATTGCTGAGAAGTGGGGGTGGAGTTAGCACTCTAGCTGAATTTCTAGTTGGTCTCAATTCAGGAGTGGGGAGTGCTATCTAGAGTCTGATCTTAGTGTTGCTTCTCATAGCCCACCTGAGGGTAAGGGAGAGTGGTAGCAAGCTATGGCTAACCCAGGAGAGTCAAGCACTGCTGGTGATACATCTAGGACATCCTAATCAAATGCTGCAACAGAGTTCAGAATATCAAAACAACATACACTTCGGAAAGCATGACAAACTCAAGGTCTTCGAAGTTTGAGCGAATACCGATCCACAAATGGACAGTTGAAACTCATCCAAGGAACCCATGACGAGCAAGTGGGGCTGCTTGTGAAGATCCACTGAGTCGATCTCATTATCATCAGAATCATTTTCTGCGAATTCTGCTGGAAGTGATAGAGATACTGGTACCTGCATTAAAAGAAAGTTCCTCTCAGCGACCATCCAATGTGAAGGCTTTCCAAAAACGACAAAGTAAAGCAGGCGAATTAGCAACTCACAGATGCCTTGTATGTAGCCCGCGTGAGATGTTTAAGCCAAGCCGCCTGAATTTCCCTCGCCCTAAGTTGTAAGACGACTGCGTGTGAGGACTCGATACCCTACAATTTCAGGTCAAAAATTATGTTCTGGATCAGTCAACAAGTTCCGAATGCAAACAACGAAATTTTATCTTAGGGAAGTATCAAAATCACAAGAAACACCTCGACATGTCAACAGCAAGCACTTAGGCCTCATCGTCATTCATGCTAAAATATGACAATGAAGAGTAACTTTATCACCATTTTCACTAGATGAAAAACACTTGAATTTTGGATAAAGTAAAGTACATAGGACGTGTAACTGAAAGCTTCAAACGAGCAGGTCTTACGCAGCAGCTCCCTTCACTCAACTGAACTTAATCCGTTCCAGGAAGACAGATATGAACGTGCAGAGTAGAACGGGTGTTTTGGGTGACAGCCGCTCATTGAGTTAACACAATTTGTCTCTTATGATCGATAAAATGATCTCTTGCGACATACGATACATCAAAGCCCGAACTAGAGTGAGTACTTTGTAGTGATAATGGTAAGCAAAGGCAAGCGCATGCACTGAAAGTCTCTTTCAGAATGGGAGGTAGAATTCTTTGCTCAATCAACAATGAGGCAATTAGAATATCAAGTATACCTTCCGCACATCAACTCCTCGATGGAAAATACCAACAACGTTCTCAGAACCACCAATACTTGAGGGCGGAACTTCCAGTGCTTGTTTACCGACTACGCTGCAATTTGGACACATTATGAAGAATGCAAGTGTAAGAGAGTATAATTAACTGGACAAAATGACAGCAATTTTAAAGTTCATAAGGTTCAAGAAGTTCGATACACACATATTACAAATCTAAAATACAAGATGTCATGCAGACGCGATCCTGACAGATCCAAGAAGTCCTTTTGTGTCTAGATCACAAACTCGAGGACTATAGAGAGAAGTCAGTATTTTGTTTGTGTGTTGTGACTGTCTTGTTCACTATTCCATTTTTTGTGAGAAGAATCAGAAGGCAAGCAAGAAGGGAAATGCGTGTAGAGTAACCCTGACAGCCTCCTTGAGAATTCATACACCCGATTCATGAAGAAATTTGGAATGTGCTCCTAGATCTTGGGAGCAGCTTACACATTTGGCATCTCAATATGGTGATCCATATCTCAAAGATTTTGCTCCAATCATATCCATAATCGATACTCAAAGATCACAAAATTCTCAATTACGACTGAAGTTATTGAAGAACTGCAAAACAAGTTACAAAAACTGTATGGAATTATTTTTTGGCATGTCTTTCAATGATGAAAGCTGTGTGTACCTTGAGCATCGTTGGTAGGTTTGAGCATTTTCTGATTCCAAAATGTACAAGTAAGAACCTGATAACACTGCCCAGCAAGGCTGCCATTCTGCAACAGTGTTTCCTATGCCCTGCAAACACTCCACACAAGTGCAAACCTGAGTTACACAACCATGTACGAGTGAGGGCCCAGGAAAGAGAATCGAATGCAATCTAGTTGCCTATGATACACTTGCATATATATAGATCCCAAGGTTGTTTGAAGACCGTACCCCCCAAAGGAGAACCCTAGCTTCTCCAGAAACATCTGCAGAGTGCCAAGCTGTTACAACCTCTGCCTTCGCTAATCCTTCAGATCCTTCCACAGCTTGATCAGCACCTTCAAGCGCCTTCAGCAGGAGCAGCATTCTTCGGTATCGACCCGGAGAAAAATGTAGACCAAGATGTGGAACTCTTATTTGAAGGCGAGTTGATGGAAAGCTTGGGTGTTGGACTTGTATCTAACACGTATCCATGGGTATAAAGGTTAGTCACATCCATACGTAATTATCATCTAGAGGAACTGAGCTGCAGTTCAAGAGGTAAAAGATTCAACTGACCTGGTCCAGTACAACCGACATGCCGCAACGATCAAGAACAGGAAGGATCAGTCTTCCCGGCATGACAGGAGAATCGGCACTTTTAGAAAATTTAAGTTCTTGAATTGTGGGTGCTGGACCGTTCGCTGGAGGCAACTCTGACCAGTCAAAAGCGCCGTCAACCAAGAAAGCAGAAATGTCACTACCAGAGATGTAGAAACGGGAGTAAAGGCCTGTCTTCTCGATGTCGTGTTCCTCTTCCTGTTTCAGAAGCTACATGGATCAGCTCCATATGCTAAGGAACAACACGTATTGATTGATTCAGTAGTGATAAGTGAAGTGTTCGAAGTTCTGACTGCAATTACCAAAGCTGTTTCCAACGTGAAATGACCCAAATCCAGAAGAAGCTGAGTGCCCTCTCCACCACTTTCCAAAGCCTCTGCTGGAATTGCAATCTTCGGAGCGTCCAAATCCAAATGCACATGGAACCTGCATCAAACTCCACCCTGGGCATTAACAGCTTGACCCTCCAGACATGCAGTTTACATTCAAACTTGATAAATTGTTTGCCCTGTACAAACTCTATTATTTGCCTGTCATAGCCTGAAGACCAAAATTGTATACACACAAGACGGCAGAAACTATATAGCTCAACGCAAGAAAACGCCCTCCACAAGAAAACAATATGGATGGATCATAACCTTCTTCGTTCCTCAAGCACAAGCTGGAGCTGCTCCTGTGCTCTTCGAGTTACTTCCTCTAATTTACTCTGCGGTAAGTAACATGGGCATCGCGGAGGGCTCAGTAAAAAATGTCTTGATAATCTTTTCCAAATGAATAAAGCGAACCGAACACCGATTTGTTTTCACGGACTAATAACAGTAATGGAAGGCAGGATTAGTTAGGTCGTCAACGTGAGCAACATTTAACTTGTCTAGCTGTTCAACTTCTTCTTATATAATAATCTGACTAGGTGACTTAATATCTTCGTTACCATGTAGCTCGGCCAAATTCCTGAATTTCATTAGTTTGAGCATACGTACCTGCAAGACCGCGGCAGTTTCCAAGGCTACACCAGGACTCAATTCTTGACTGCTCTTGAGGAACTGAAGAAATCTGTCGAAGCTAGTTCTCCAAATCTGTGGAAACGTCGAACAACCAACGTGGTTTACTTGCTGCTCACAACTTCTTCTCATGCATACTGTACTTATGAGGACTGTTATAGAGAAGCTACGAAACTTCTGCTTCAAATAACAGTTATGTAATAAGCTGAGGTAATAGAGTACAGGTTCTTCAAAGTCTTCGTATAAATATGTCGGGATCCAACCTTCCTAACTTCCTTGACTGTCCGTTGTGACAACATGATCTTCTGATATTTGACATTTATGATCAACCATGCGGTTCTGACTCGATTAAGGAACAAAATATGCTCCTAGTTCCGGCATATCTCGAATTTTGGTTAACATCTCTAAATCTCAGCTTGTATCTTGTAGTTTATAATCAACTAGGAAATGTTAACTGTTGAAACCAAAAATACAGACATAGAAACTAAAAAGTTAGAATCATGCAGAGTATTAGACTTATATCTACAAAATGAGGGGTTGCCTGAGTCATATAGACATCGAAATCAACTTTAGTATTACATCAGCACAAACGGTCATCAGTTTGAGAAAACTTTTTAAACGAGAGTTCGCAACTGTTTTCTGAAACTCGAAATTCTCATTAGGAGGTGATAGAAGCAAGGAAGCTCACTCAAATTGTTTCTAGACGAAGGAGATTTTAAGAGACCAGGAATGGTCATCCCAAAAACAGTTACAATTAGATTCGACTCACTAATGGCGTTCTTATTAACCTAATAAGCAAACGAAGTTTACAAATATCTTTGATAACTGCTGGCATTTGAAACCAAGAAAGCAGAGAGGATGAAATATGGAGTCAGCCTTACCGTCACATGACAAGGTGACATTGCAGCAGATAACTTCCAGTCCAGTGGTTCCTCCATCGGACAGTAGACAAACGTCGTTGTCAAAGCATGATCTCTTCCCTCACGACTGACACTCTGCCAACAAACATCGTTTCTGAGCAGCAAAGTAGAATATTGTCCTTGCCTTGAAATCCTACAGCTGAGTATGAAACGAACTAACACGATACTGTTGAAGCATTAATCTCGGCCCTGAAGTGCTCATAAAGTGAACTAAGAACGCTCATTTGAGAAAAAGGCGTTTAAAACATATTCAAAATCCGATAAGATAGTATGTCATCATCCCAGACAGCATGAAGTTCAACTGAGATGCCCTGAAATTTAGCTCCTTCCCACTTAAGCCACGCATGAAATTGTTAGGCTGGTAATAAGTTGCACCTCAATAAGACGGCCTTCAGGTGCGGAGAGTCCGTAAAATTTAAGCTTTACATCACACTTCTCAGTCTTTGGGTAGCGCATCAAAGACACTTGCAAGGTTTCAAAAGTCCCACAGAGTATCTCTCTTTCCTCCTTGTCAAGGAGGGAAGCTGCACTCCGTTTGATTGACACCTCCAACGCTGTTTGCAGCATGTTCGGTGCTTCTGGACCTGAAAGGGTAGACAAGTCTTCGTCTGGTCTGTAGCTCAACAAATCGTTGATTTTGTTCCATTCCTCCTTCGTTAACTGTCCGGGCACTGTAGACTCAGCTTCTCCTTTAACGCTTGCACTAGCAGTAGGGCGGTTTCCATCAACGCCTCCCCTGAACGACCACAAGTGACACCCTAATTACATGTGGATGTCTCTTGGATTTGAATCAATATCTGCAGCTCGTAAGCAAAGATATTATTCAAAGTATGGTAGCTTCTCTGTACATACCATCCGAATGACCACCAAGAACTTTTTCTGACGCGCTCTCGTTCCACAGCGGCTTCATTCGATTTTGCACTCTCAACCTTTGCATGTGCTAACAATCTGTTGCTCCATCATGAAACAATGACTGTAAAACTGTCTGTTGCTCCAACATGTATTACAGGGATAATAAAGAAGGATACCGTACAACATCGTGAACTACTTCATTTTCTAATCCATCAGAGATCTGATTACACTCTACAGCATCATATAAACAACTCTGTCCAATCTCACAATGACTTTTTCTTCAAGGCCAAACTGCTCTCACCTCCAAAGTAGAACAACTTCGGCATCGAGCTCTTTATCCATATCCCTAATCTCCTGATTGTCCACCTTTGGACTTTGCTGCAAATAGGCTGCATACAGGCGCACATATTTTCTTCGCCTCTCACACACATCAACAACTTTTGCCCAAGAAAGACGGTACCTGCCATCCCGATACAATAGTCGTCAGCTGTTTCATCCGATCATTTAGCCCGTCAATGAGAGGACAAGTGAAATGCATTGGACATTACACAATTGTAAAGTTCCAACTGAATGCTTTCATTCAGTTGGAACTTTAAATATGTTCAGATAGCTCCTATGCCCATGTGAAAAGCACATTATCCGATGATACTGTATTCTCCCCTTCTGTTCAGCTTCACATGTCTAGATCAAACCGTAACTACCACACTGTGTATGAATTTCAAAAAGCAACTCCACACACAATTTTCGCATGTTCTGTGTCATTTCGGTTCAAGGACACTTTGAGATACGGGATGCTTGTACTAACCACATCTTGGATTGCTGCTGCAACACTGCCTGGCATGCATAAAGCCACCAGGCCTGTGGATCATCAGAAACTGACAACTGCGGTCGCAAATGGGAATACTGCATGCGTGTACGATATCTTGACACACCTTCCAACAGCTTCATTCCATCACAATACTGGGCCTGATCGGAGGTTGAAGATGTGTTAAGATCACCACTCAAAAGTTACATAGAGAGAGTTCATTGACATAAACAAGCTGCCGTTCACCGAGTTTTAAAAAGTACCACCGTACATAAAACTCCTCTCCGTACTGCTTTCATTTTCTTTCACTTAATACAATCATGAAATGAGGTTCTCGTATAAGAACCTGTCCGCATCATTGTCTCGTGTAAGTTTGCAAAATTTCAAAATACTTGCAGATTTACCTCTGAAACGGTAGCAGACACCTCGTCCAGTACAAGGGAGGCCTTCTGAAATGGAATATGAGGTTCTCTATTCTCCCGCTTTCCCCGCCGATGATATCTCATGATCCCATCGACAGGATGAAGCAAAAATTTTCGACCGGAAGCCCACTTTGACGATTTTGCGTCGGTAGGAACATCGGAAGAGATTCCTGCTTCAAAAATCTATATACCAAATTTGCAACAATTTAGGATCTGCAGGATGAATAGAGATACACTGAATAGCAAGCTCTGCATTCTCCCATAACCCGGTTGGGTTTCTGGTGGACTTCAAGGTCATTCATTAATTTATCCTTCTGCAATTCCTATCTCTGTCCAAGCAGCTACGGCTTTATAACCTTTCTCTCATAAGGACCACACAAGGTTTTCACATCTCTGATTGTTTTAAGGCTACAAACTCATAACTGAATAGATTTCGGGCAACTGAAGCCTTAAACTCCTCACTTTTAACAAATAATTGAAACCGTATCGTGTATATCACACACTTCAATCTGTTAACCTAGCTTCTGGGCCAGCATCAACGTGAGGTACAATACCTCACTCCACTCCTTCGGTGTAAGATCTTCCCATTCTTTAGGTGGTTTCCAGGGGCTGCTATTTGAATCATGGTAGACGGCAAGCCGTTGAAGCTCCAGTTTCTGTAAGATCGATGTACAAGAAATAAAACGAACCGACATATCAGCTAAATCTAGTCAAAAGCCAAAATAGAAGAACCATATGTGGCGTACCCCTGCATTATGGTTCCTATTTCCAATTAAGCCATCCCTTTTGTTATTTTACTGTGTCTCTTTGTTCTTTTTTTCCAATTAAGCCAGCCATACTGTCTTCAAATTCACATAGAATGGAGAAATTAAATATAGATTCTTCCAAAAGGATACGTGTTCTAAACTATACATGTAAACCATCAAAACGAATCAAGTATACGACTATGATCTGATGAGAAGTCATCCAGCATGTCTTTGGGGGTGATTTAAGAATGTTTGAGAGTGATTTGCAAATGTTTTGAGTATAAGAGCTCTCCATCATGATACAAGAGTTACTACTACTCTATTTTAGTATGCTCAACTCAGTAAACAGCTTTCCACATTTAGTAGTACAAGTAAACCAGTGACTAATATAACTGACCTTACGAAGTCTCTCCAAGGCTCCACTTGCAACAAAAGTTTCATTTCCAGTTTCATCAACTGTAACTGCTGCAAGTTTAGCCAACGTGACTCCAGAGCAGAATGGATGACCTTGATTGCTGCGAGTACAGAAATAAAAACGTTACTAAAAGTAAAGCACCTCTTTCTCTAAAAAAGTAAATGGTACATGACGAAAGATCTGAACGGGACATAAATCAGGTGACAATCTCGCCCTGTGCCGCATAATTCAGATCCGTAGTACAAGGGTACTATATGAAATCTCTTCTCTACGTCAGCTAAGTAAATGGACGATCTGCTACAAAAATGTGACAGTCTAAGAGGGTCGTTGAAACAGTCCCAAACAAGATTCAAGGGCTAGAAATCAAATGCAAGTCTACCTGCGTCGTATAAGAGTTTTCATAAAGCATAAAAGTATAAATATCTTCATGTAACTCTCTGAAGAATTTTCTCCAAATTCTGGTAGGGTCAATGTTAACTCCCGGTTGGAGATTGCCTAAATAAAAAGAAAATTCTGGTTACTCTGAGAAAGCCAAGTATTATGGACATATTATTTTATTGCTCCTAAGGAGATAAAGTTTACCTGACAGTGTCTTCATAACGTATATGCAAATTTGTTATCGATATTTTAAGGTTTCCAACTATTGTTGCAATCAAAGATCCCAACCAAGTGCTCGTTTCTGGTGCCTGCACAAGAGTAAACAGAGAGTACTCAGTCCTCTCCATCAGCATGTCCAGTCTGCGTAATATGGGAGCTCCAGAAATATGCCTGACATAAAGATAAAGATAAATCTCCTAAGCAAAAGCTTCCTTCATATTTCGAACCACATTTTGACCCTTTGAGTGCACCAGGAACAAGACCACTGCGAGATCAAATTTCATCTCATTGGCTTAATCCATACATACTCTTAGATTGAGATGCCAACATAGGTTATAACAAATTTAGCAAGTGTCATTACATTCATCAACCACAAGGTATGCAGTAATCCCCAGCTATAATAGTCTAGCATGAACGCATAGAAGATAAACTCCGATGACAAACCCGAGGGAGGAAATCAAGAATTTGTGGGTGTATGAAGTGTCGATACAGCGTAAATTACGTGCAATAAGCAGACAACAAACAGAGAGGAAAAGGTGAAAGTAAAATGGCCTAATCGAAGAGCATGTCAAAGGTAAAAGGAAGGTAAATGAGGAGAGTGTACACATGACAAAAATTGTATACACTAGTAAGAACATGTCACTGAGTGACAAGATACATAATAAACTCAAAGACTACTTTGAGACTCATATGTATCTTCGGATAATTTGAAGGTTAAGAAATCATCCGAGAGTAGAAAGTGTCCGCAAAGATATGGAATGAAGGCAAATGAGTAGCACACAACTGGTCATGTTCACTGAGATACACTGAGTATTGCACGTAACGTCATAGTTAAGAAGCACTCAAGTTTGAGGCTGTACAACCCACATCTTCAGGTGTTGCTGTTTTCTTGTCTTTAGCTTCAAGGTAGGCCAGCTCCTTTTCCTGTAGAAAACCAAAGTCATTTACATAAAGCAAGTAGTTAAGTTATAGTCGTCTACATTAACTGCATGACGAGCCTAGTACTGTATCAAATGATCGGAACTGTAAGTCAACTATTACTGATGAGCAGAACAGCTTCCTGTCCAGTAAGGATTGGCTACTTAAGCAGAGACCTGCCTCTTGTACCACAAAACAAACATCTCCAAGAGGATATCCTTCTCAAGATGTTAAATATACCTCAATTCGACGTCTCTTCGATTCAAGCCAGCTTTCTTTGTCTTCCCTCTGAGCAAACAACCCATCGTTAGCAGATGTCGACTATGATGAACTTAGAATTCTGGGCAAATGGGAAATCTTTTCAAGCTGCAAATTGAAAACTTTTGACACATCTGAAGAGTCCTGCGACAGACTGAGAGGAGCTCCAACAACGATCAGTAACCCCCTCTATGAAACATAGATTTACATGAGAGCCCTGTTTGATTAAAAGTTTGTGTTCACCTTTGAGGAGCTTTCATCCTGCAGTGGCTCCGCAAGCACAAAAATTCGATCTAGGAGGACGATAACAGGCTCTTTGCCAAGCCGATTCCATGGTACCTGCAAGAATAAGATATTTTATAAAGGATCCATAGGCATAGCCATTTGCGATTAGTGACCACCACAATGTTAAGATTCAGACAACAAGTTTGATTTCTGGACAGCTTTCGAATTTATGATATGTGAACGTAAAACTTTTCGAGGGTACAAGGAATGTAAGTGCGCAGAATGTAAGTACCCACCTTGAGCGTTACAGAACCTAAGAAGCCAGCTTTTACAGTGATAGGAAGTTTCAAGGCATTCAGTGCTTCTGCCTTCAACTGCAGATCCTTGAGAACAACATCGCCTGATGGAATACAGCCATAAAAAAATCAGGAAACGTACACATATCGAAGATAAAAAGTGGCATCGGCGTCTCATGCAAAATACTTGTAGAGCGAACATCGTGTACGTTAACTTGTAATGCAGTAGGAAACAAAAACAGATAATCAGTCTCCTAGTGAATTATTTTTTCATCCAATAAGGCAAAGTCCCAAGACGAAAGTACTATGCCGTACTTCAAGGACCTGGCCTGAACTCGCAAATTTCTACTGATACTGAGCATGTTCTGGATAACAAAGCTTCGTCTTCATTAGGAGATACGCTGTCATGCGTGGAAGATCCAACCTTTCCACACACTGATTTTGAGGGCTTCCACGGAAAGGCCGCGGACATATTCACCCAGATATCGGCGCAGAAGATGTAGGACCTGTGACCACCCAAAAAGAGGGAGGAGAGTGTTATGTTTAGTGGTACAACTCCTTATTTCCTTCGCTAAGACCTGAAGCTAGAAACACTGAATCACTGAACAGAAGTCTTACTGCTTATCAAAAGCATGCTAACTGTACTCAATCTAAAGTTTGTTCCTTTCAGTCGAGATCAGTATCCTGGATCCGAAACTCAAAGCTGCTGCACTACTGTCGCACTCATTTGAGATCATTCCAAAAAAATTGTGTGCAATCAAGCCGTAGTCAAATGCTTCCCAAAAATTTGACCACGACTAATCTCAACAATTTGACTTTTCTAGGGCCCGGCAACTCCATTGGACGTAGTAATTCTAACGAGTACTCGAGCTGTAAGAAGGTTAGTAACGAGAAATGGAGATTAAACTTTACGGCATTGCAGTGATGACAGACACGCTACACCCATAATGACTTTGTTCCTTCCCCTACCTCTCTACTTTCTTGACCCATCTCGGTTCTAGAAAAATTCTCTAAGAACGTGAGGTTTATGGTCAAAAAGTCAAGGCATGCTCAGTGATGAGTACTTTATTATTCCAAAACTACGAAGTCTTCCAACCTGTGAAAGCCCAAAATCCAGCTCTACCAAATCTGCTCTACCATGTGCTGTCCACTTACAAATAATCGCTCTGTCCACATGGAGATTCTTCCTACGTACGTGTAGATCAGAAGGAGACGGCTACAAACATGATACAAGAAGAAATAATTACTCAACTGAGCTGAATATACTGACTTGGTTTCATGAGCATTTAACCAATTTCTTGAAAGGACGGGCTCAACGGGATATGCTCATTCTACGAGGTGGATTACAATCCCATGACGAGGATAGCTGCTGGCAGTGTAAACTCACGTACTTTTCTTAAAGATGGCAAGCACTGATTGCATGCCATTCGAGATAATATATCCAGATTGGCTCATCGATCCAGCGGTTTAATCAGTGTCCAGACCTTCCGTAAAGATGCACCAGAAACTAATATTCTAGTCGTAGTAGATACAAGCTCTCGCTGTTGGAATCCTACGACCACCGCCGGCACAACCAAACTGCGAGTTATAGTGGAAGGATCACTGCTTAGTAATCTAAGATGCTCTGCTTTGAAATCTTCAGTGAGCAACGTACGCCCTCAACGCTTTTACTAGAGACTACCGTCCCACTCCACGTCTGCAAATATATGCTGAATGCAACTTTCACATTTTGCAAGATAAGGTGACGGACCCAATTTGAGAGCCAACATCCAGGAAAGTATCTGCAGTTGTCTGATGGAGTAACTCGAATCCTTCGAACACGCACGAGAAACCCTCCGCGTCTAAATCGAAGGCCAGGCAGCCTAGTTTCAACGCCATGCATCCCTTGCATTCTCAATAAGGTATCCCCTAGACCTCATCCTCGCTATAAGCTTTACGCGTACTCTATTTGATGTTACGAGCTAAAATCTGGAGGATTCTCACAATGTGCACATCGCGCACGTGGTAAGTCGAGATACCAGTACAGGTTGAGGGGTATGAACCGAACAAATACTTGGATCTGTGAAATTTGTCCAATCCAAGTAACGTATCTTACTACGTCATAAGTCGCTTGTGGAGACTGAAACAAGTCGGTGGCAGATAGGCCTGGGCTTAAAAAAATAACCCGGGTCATCTGATTCTATTCCAGGAATAGAGGAGTAGCATACATGTGGCCAGCTGTGTCCAATTCTGCAACAACAGAACTTTCTCAAGAAGCTCTACTAAGGCTCTTCACCGAAGAAATTGGAATGCAAAACAGTAACAAAATTACTATCAGTCCCTGCACCATGTGTCGAAATTCTCATATTTTACGATATTTAGTTCAAAAAGAATTCGTTCGCAATTAGGCCTGACAATCGTGAGACAGAACTGGCAAATTGCCCCCGAAGCAAATGGGTAAGCGATTGAGATATTTACGTGAGCCTCAAACATGATGCTCCCTTCCAAGAAACTGCGCCTATAGGTAATGTCGGGCACCAGGATCCACCATCTCCCCTCCTCTCGTCCACCTCGTCCACCTCTTTAAACTGCGTCTTTAATCCGTTCCCTGCTCTCCTCCCTACCAATCTCACATTGCCCGATTCCGGATCAAGACTAGCTCTAGCAAATAAATCCTCTACTGGATCTGCGCTTTTCAACCTGCGACAATCGTTCAACATTCCTTTCTCCGATCTGAACTCTCATCTCTTCTCCATTCTCTTCCTGACTTCGAAATCTCGCCTCCTCCTGATGCAGCAACAGCCAGCCCTGTCTCCACGCAATCCCCTTGCTCTTTCTTTCTTCCGTCGATCGACCACTATCGGACAACCAATTCTCGCAATCGCTGCTCTCTTTTCTTTATGTTTCTCCCCTCTCGAGAGCAGTGCACATTTTTATCAAAGGAGGAACGAGTAGAGAAAAGCCGAGGGAAGAGAGACAGACGACAGAAACTCACGCACTCTCCGACCAGAGCTGACGGAGAAGCTCTCTGCACAGCTCTCTCCCTCACTGTGTATTTTATTCTCCACGTCTCCATTTCAATCAGCTCTACTTCAGAGCTTCCCTTGCTCTTTCTCCTTGCCTTCCCAAACCTGGCCAACCTTCCCTTCCATTTGTGATCGTAACCATGCTAGCAGCCGTGCGATTCCTGCTGTTCCTTCCAGTTCTCCCCTTATGGATCCGCACATCTCCCTCTCAGTCGGAAAATATTGTGATTCTCCATTATCCTAATGCCGAAATAAACAATTTTCTCGATTTTTTCGCCCTGGACAAATGTAATCTTAGTCAGCTCACAATCAAAGCCTTGCTGTACCTTGTGGCTTTGTATATTCTGCGTATAAATATATTCCGCTTTACCTACCATTTGGGGAGATAAATAATTCCTATTTTTTGGGCTTCACTCATTGCATGTCACTCGCATCCAGCTAAGTAGGAGAAAAACAGACACAAACTGGAATGAACAAGATAGAAAATAATCGTACGACTGTACGAGGTGCCACATAAGGGGAAGATGATAAAGGTATGGGAGGCTTCGAATGCATGCAACTTACATAGCCTCGAATACTTAAATTTAGAGAGGGCTGGGCTTATTTTCGGCCAATTATTTTTGAACGTAGATTGCGTTCAACATGGTGCTCAGAATTCGGCAAAATTCCGGGTGCGAGAAATATGGAGATCGTTATGCGATACATACAAAGTCAATGACACGTATGTGATGGTATTCAAACGTCTTACGTTGTTCAGACCATCACGTCTACAATATCCGCCAGGTTGTGAGTTGGATACAGCTTTCACATGTTTAGTCGTCAATGTCCGAATCCACGCATACGGTGCCGACATCTGTCAGTCTGCGCATGTTTAGTCAAATGGCAATCTGGAGATCTCCGTTTTGGCAGACGGCCCCGTTGGTGAGCCGGCTAGTGCCAAATCTAGAGGACAATGTGTATGATCGACTTTCCTGGAGAGCTGCTACTTTCTGGTCGTGGACGTTCCCATCTTCAGATGGCGACACGTAGGACGCACAAGCCAGCCCGTCATGTTAGAGAAACACTTAGAGGGGTTAATGTAATCATTCCTCGTAGAAGTAACCACGACATTTATCGAAGATCCATGATTATATGACTGACATGCAGATCATGTCTTCAATCCGGGTCAACAAGTAAACTGGAGTTTACGACAAGTGCAAGTACAACTACCCTACAAACATGTTTTCCATAATCCTCTGAATTTAAGTTCTCCTTCCCTGTTTGAGACAACTACAGGTTCAACGAACAATCTAGAGCATGTCACACCACATTGTTCAAAGGTTCTATGTTGCTCTTTTCAGTACCTACTCTTACTAGTAATCTTATTAAATAAAAAAATATGTTGATGTGACATTTACATTAGTTATTAAAACAAACTTTTACTTTTCAAGTATGTGCTACACGTTCGCAATTATCCAAAAAAAATTCAATCTTTATTGATATTTGAATTTTTTTAAAATTTTCAAACACAATAAATTTTCAAAAATAATTTTTATAATCTATTTTACCAAAATTCAATAAAAAATTTTAAAACTTATAAAAATTTGTATTATTATCAATCACATTTAAAATTACTTTATTTCAATTTGATTAAATATGAGATGTATCAAATGCTCATGTCTAGATCTAGATTATAATACTTTTTGATTCCAATTGTGTTTTTTATTAAATAACCACTCTCATTCCAATATGAAGAGTTAAAAATTTTACATTTACAAGTGATAAATTTTTTAAAAAAAATTCATTGCATCACATTTCAAAAGAAGTTTTATTCTACAGCTACAAAATAAATTTGTTATCATGTGAAATTAAATCATATACACAATGTATGTAAAAAATAATTAAAAATTTCTTACTCATATTTTGAACTCAATATTTAAAATTTTTTCCAATAAACTATAGAATATACTTTAAAAAATTTATATTGAACAAATATATAGAAATCCATACATAATCCGTACATAATTATATTAATCTGATTTTCTATTCTTTTTTTATTTATCATTTTGTACTTCATGAATCTTGTTCCAAATCACCTATGATATTTTAAGTATATTTATCCAAACTTTCATATGTTGATCTAAAATCTCTAATTAAATTCTTTGATTTATCCACATCTTTCACTTAAATTTTTTGAAACAAATTTATTCCATAATGTAGACTGCTTGTTGGTAAAACTATCACAATATTTAATGAAGACATTAAATTTTTTTTATTGAATGAAACTCTTGTGATATTTCATATAATTTTGAAGCTTCAAAAATATCTTTATGATGACATCAAATGACTTTTTGAGCTATTTGTGATATTTTCCTAATGACCAATGAACATGTGTTCTATGATAATACAAAATTTATGAAAAAATTATCTCATTAAATCGAAAATCATTTTTCTTTCATTTCATGATCCTTAATATAATATTTTTAAATATATATATAAATAAATTCAATTTTTTTATCTTTTTACGCTATAATAAAAGAAGGTAGAGTCAACTGAAAGTTGTTGCCATTCTTAATCCAAGAACTTTTTGGTTCTTTGAACATTTTATGGGCTAATTTTAGCCCATAAAATCTGTCACTCAATACATAAATTTTGCACATATTATTGTGCAAGATGCACACAATTATGATAAAAATCTACAAGAAAATAATTTGACATATATCTATCAAATATGCATTTAGACATTTATTCATCTTATCAAAAGCTTTAGATTTCCTATATTTTTTTTCAATTTATCCACAATCAAATCAATTCAAATCAAACATCACGTGACCAGATTGTTTAATTTTTCTCAAAATAAAATCAAATTTTGTGAATCTTTCAAGAATAAAAGTTCTTGAAATTAAATCTATATAAGCTAAATATTTTATACACAAGTTGTCAAAAGTATGATACTTTCATCAACAAACATAATTTACACTTTATTAATTGATTTATACTCAAGAAATAAATGTTTGCACATCTACTTTAATTGATTTTTTATTTTTTTAATATTCATCTATACATAAATTATAGCAAAACTTTACAAAAATACAAATTTAAAAAATATGTTAATTATTCTATCTTCTTAATTTAAGTTTTAAAAAATTACAAGAAAAAGATTTTTTTTCATAATGCATTATTTAAAACTTATTCGAAGTTGAAAAAATATCATATAAATTTAACACATATTCATTAATATATAAATTAAATACTTATTTTCCATTTTTATTACATGTTCAAGATTAGCTTATATATAATCTTTAAATATTATGCAAATAACAAAAATTTATCTTATGTTGCTTAAAATGAAAATTAAGAAATAAAATTAGTCCTAAAAATATGTTGATCAATAATTGTCATCATTATTAGTTGAACGATGATTTAAAGTGTTGTAGATAAAGATTTTTAGAATATGTTGAATGTAATAAAATAAACAATAAAAAATGATGATTGCTTTCATAGATTTGAAGTAAAAAAAAATATATATATATTTAAGAATAAATCCACAATTTCCATTATTAATAAGATGAATTTAATATTTTGTGTATTTAAAAATATTTTTATAACAAAAAAAATGAAAATAAAAAATTTCAAGAAGGTATTATACATGTATATATTGCTATCCCACCATCCATGCTGAATATGTAAGGTTAGTCTAAAAGGTGATCAATATTTTGGTACTTATTACATAATGAATTATTTCCAGAATATATGCATGTTGTGACTCCTCTTAGCCACACAATCAATACTTATATTCTTTCTTACCATTTTGTTTCATGTCATTTTTTATTTTTATTTATATATATAAAATAATTTATTAAATAACTACTGTAGATTTTTTTTAAATATTAAATACTTAAAAATATTCCAAGTCATAGCTAAACATGTTAATTTTTAATCTTAGTAATGTTGATATATTTCAACATATTTTTTCACATCTAGAATACCCATGAATATTGATAAACCTTTGCACAAGAATATGTTATTGATAAATTATATGTGGATAGACATTTAGTTCAAATTGTCTAAAAAACAAATTTTTGATAAATTATAATATTAAAAGTATATTTTATTACAAACACAGGTAAATTATAAAAAAATCTAATTTTATGAATAAATAAACACATTAATTTTCGATATTAAAAAATCATTGTAAATATGATAAGGTTATTTTATATTCTTTGAATGTTGAATGCATCCTCAAAAGAGTGATAAAAAATTCTCATTTTTATCAAAATAAATCAAAGAATAATAAAATTAATATTGAAGTCATATAAATTCGGATATCTTTCGATAAAGACATTATTTTTTACATTGTATGTTGCGGTCAAAACGTGATGATATGAATTTTCTGAATATTATTATTTCAAAAATTCAAATATTTAATTGTTCGGAATGAATTGAAATATGTAAAATTCAATTATATCTTACTGAGGACAATGAATATATTTTTTTAAAATAGAATTTTATAATTAGAATTAAGTTTTTTCATTAATATTGAATATGAAGACAAAAGTTTCATTTTAATTGTACTCAAGATACTATTTTGTTATCAAAAATAAAATAAAATTTCAATATTTAATGAAATTTTTATATGATTAAAAGTAAAATCATCTTATATTTTTATATGATACGTTTTACTCGCATATTATAAATTTTTAATATTTATTCAAAATCTTTGACTCATTCAAACTTTTTTGAAATTAATTTATTTCATTTTTGGTACCTTAATAAAAAATTTGTATTAATTAATTTGAGAGTATTTTGACTTGCTACTTTGTTTGAATTCAAATTGCATTCATCAACCATGGATACTAAAAGGGTAGCATTAATTTGACATGTATGGTTTTTATTGACTATTGATGGATAAATTTAATTTTAAATTGGATTTATGTAAAAAGCCAATTATATGATATCAACACAAATTAAACAATGTTACAAGCCTTTATTATCCTTACATGATTATATGATTAACATGTGCAGAAGTCAATAAAAATATTCATAATTTTAATTTAAATTACAAATTGGAATATTGATTAAACAAAAATTATATATATCATGTAATCATTATGATATGAAAATCTAAGAAGTGCATTGATAGAATTAACTTATATATGGAGAATACTCATCTCATGATAATATAAATATATAAATGATACATAAATTAAATTTTTTTGTTTATTAAAAAATATTTCAAAATTTTATATTATATGTTTGAGATTTATTTCATCATCCATAATTATTTTATGTTGTGCAAATACATATATCATCACATTATAGATCATTGTCACATCAAACACTACAATACACATATTATCATACACTAACACAAGTGTAACATAGTAAATTTTTGTACTCTCACAATGTCCACAAGTTGAATATGCCTATAACCATATCATTAGAGAGAAATTACTATCAAATCAAATCCACTTTGAGACTCAATGAATATAGATTCATGCATTAGCTAATATTTAATAGCATGCACCATAGTCACATTCTTCAAGACCTAAGTTTAAAAACTGCTCTCTAAGGACATATAATTTCAACTTTATCCCTTCAATCATTGGTCTCTAAATGAAGTTATTGACCCTAACAACAATTATAGTGAGAATGATGCTAATTGTACTACCAACTCTACATGTTGTTGCTACTTCTACATGCAATCATGTACATAACTAGAAACACCTATACATAAATTGTTACATATATTATGCACATACATACATATCACATCACTTTGACTCAAAAATCACAATACATATATTGTTATACACCAACACAAGAACACGACAATTGTCTTCTATCTGATGATTAGATTTCTCTTACATCATATAGTTATTATGTGCATTAATATGATATGACTTTCGTGGGGTTGAGATCAAGAGGTAGGATGTTACAATACTTTATCCTTAGCATTTATATGTACTCCATACCATGTAACATTCAAATCAACTAACAGTTAATCACATCGAGGACATCTCCATCGCCCAATAAATACCACATTAAGAGGAGGTGTCAAATATGACATATGCAATGTGTCATGTTTAAACATGACATCATAAATTATAAATCAACAAATTGTATGCTCCACCATCTAATCCACAATACATATATCTTAACCATATCAACACAATTGCAAGGCTTGGATAAAAAATAGCATCAATATTTCTTAAAAATTATGGAGCAAAATTACACTCATGATACTTCAAATCTATACAATCATAACAGTCTTACATGAAAATTCTAAAAATTAATATGCCACTCGGAGACATCATTCGCACAATGGAGAATCTAGAGGCATTTTTTGCCTCGGAAGCAGAGATGTTGATGCCCAATTGGGCTCAAGTAGCGGAAGCATTGACATGGACGGGTGTGTCAAATCTCACAAAGGTTTAATATTGATATTGGTACGGAAGAATGGTTCACTCATATTTCGAGTATTCTACGAGTTTATTGAGACGTCTGAAAATTAGGGGAGTGTGAATGGCTGCAGCTGCGGGCAATGGGAGAAGCTGTGGCCTTGCATCAAGAGTTGATATACTTAATCTTGAGTCCAGAGTTGGAAGAGTGGGAGGACGATGGGATTCAAAATAGTGAGAACACACAAGTCCTAGAGGGCTCTATAACCAGCGGACTAAAGGAATATCCATTGGGTCGTTTTATTGCGTCGGCGTTCCTAACTGATCACCCCAACCAATCAGTTCGCAGGTTGACAATCTCCAACTGGAAGCAGAAGGGTTGGAAGATGTTAATATTTGACAACAAGACATGTTGATATTATTTAACTGTCGATAATAGTAAAAGATATATGTATCGTTGTTTCAATTGTGTCACATGTTGAAATAAAACACTTGTGACATACAAGTATCAATGTATTGATATGCAAGATTGCAAAACAACATTCAAACTTATGTTGATCCGTCAAAAGAGATCCAACACATATCTGACCACTATGGATATTGTCAAAGAATAGGTGTTGTTTCTAGAATTGACACATGACAACTCTTGTTGATCACAATTCTGTATTGAGATAAAAAAAATGATCAATCATTTGACCATGTTTGTGACAATGTTCATATGATTTTGATCCAACATGATGCACTTTTTGACTTTGAAGCCAATCATATTATAATGTGATCTTTTATATGTCAACATATTATCCCAACAACTGGATGTTAATTTAAAAATGACAATAATGATCTTAATTGGACAATTTTATCACTCGGTTTGGATGGTCGAGAATGTCAACCACCATTCATCTAGAAGAGTTAAATGAATGATGGTTTTCAAACTTCATTTATATTGTAACTTTTTGGTTACTTTAAATGAAGAAAAAGAAATCATTGAGGTTATCTCTCAACTTTAGAGTTCTTGAACTATTCGAGTGGTGTGCTCTCACTTCCCTAGTGTTACACTCCCACATGTATATCTTAACCATACCGGATTTGTGTTGTAAATTGGTGTAATATGGAAGTTAATGACTATATTTTACCTTTCAAATATGAGACGTGTTCTCAATATCTCTTCTTGTTTTATATAATATAGGACTAGGGAGAGTTTGAAATCCAATCTATATCACATGCTTTACATATGTATGTCACATATTTTGTTATCTTATCCTAACGAATTTCAAAAAGACATCTATCATCTAATCTTATTCATTAATGTACGGTAGCCACCTCTACATATATCTATACAAGCCAAAGTTTACCTTTCGTATTTGGATCATGCATACCACTATTTTATGGTTTAGTGATCTAGTGATCAATCTAAGATTTGGCTTAGCTAATTGTAACTAACTAAGATTGATTACAATTGGTTACATAAAGGAGTTGATAAAAATGGTGACTCCTTCCTGAAAATAATAGGCACCATTCTCTCCTCTTGCATGTGGAGCTAAATATTTTAATCAAGACAAAACACCACATCCTGCATCACGACCTTCACATACAATGAGAACAAGTCACTCAATCAACACATGAGGATTCTATCAACTTGTGCTAGATGGTGAGTCCAGTGGTTGAAACTTGAAACATATGCAAAGTCTAAGAAATGGCTAGGTTTGGGAGGGGTAGAAATTATATAACATTTGATGGGCATTTGAAATCATTAAGTTATCGCTCTTGACAAGAAGCTTTCAATAAAACTAATAACATGAAGAACGCCGATGGATTGGGACGAAAGCTTGAGTCGATGCTAGTTAGCCCCAAGGGGAAAACCCAGACCTCAGTCTAAATATGAGGCTCACATCTAGATGACCTATGGTTACCACCGACCTCATAATGTTGTGCTTAATAATTGAAAGATTTTCATGAGATGCTTCAAATGAGGCTTTTAGTATAAGTAACATAGCTACCAACAAGACGCCATCGTTGGTGATGCCTCCTAAATCTAAGACTGAAGTCCAAACAATTATTAAGTGTTGGGATCATAAGTAATGTTTTGGCTTGCATTGATTAAATCCAAGATGAGTGTGGGGCACTAAAAGTAGCATTAGAAAGGCCTTGATGAGACACTTCCAATGCCATCAATATTGGAGCAAACACCATAGGTGTTACGACAAATTTAGTAATTGATCACAAAACGGTTGGGATATAAATTTAAGATAACAATGAGGAGGCAAATCAAAGGTACTCTAGAAGTATATATTAGAGAAAAGGTGTATATGAGCATGCTAATGAGACATAATGAGCTTTCTAACCTGAGGTTGGACATGGACCATCCTTGGGGCATGAGGCGATGACTAGGTTGATGTTTAGGGCCTTTGGATCTAAACTTGAATCCAAGATATTTAACGCTCCTCTGGACCTAAGACTCAGGTATGGATTCACGTACACACCTTGGACTTGAGCCCATGGATAGACCGGATAACTAGAAGTTGAACCTAAAACCCATGGCTAGATCTAAAACCTAGTTACAAGATATAAGAAACGAGCCAAGACCTAAAAGTCCAATTCATATCCAAGGGAAAGTGGAGCTAATGTATCTTATCCTAGACCTTAGTTCCAATGATTGAACTTATGATCCTCATGGATCTAAGATCTAGACCCAAACCTAGATGGAATTCTTGGACGATTGGACTTCTAAGGGGGCAAACCCATGTTAAGGACTTTGGACCATAGGGAAAGTATTTCCCAAGTGACTTGCTCATGTTGGATATTTACGTCAATCATCCTATGATAGATTGAGAGCTAGAACTAAACGGTGCTAACCATAACCGAATGAGACATGGACCTTGATGTTAACCTTCAAGTGGGTGTTCTTGGAGGTTGGCGCTGACTCATGACGGACACTAGAGTGAAGTTCCATTGAGTTAGTAAAGACTCAAGAGAAGTTGTAAGTTCTCAACATTCTCCAAGGCTCAACTTAGAAAGAGCCCTAATTTGAATTTTACCCATTGAGCACTAGGTTTCTTAACGGCACTTTTGGCCCTAATGGCACGTACAATACTCACGTCACTACATACATTATTAATTCTAACTTATGCATATGTTGCTATCGTAGCGCACCTATCTATCTAAAGGTGCGCATATATACGTTGTGACAGATTAAGACATGAGCATGTAATGAGTGGGCTGGATAGGTAAATTGTCATGAGTATGTCCATCCTAAAAATCTTCATGTTGGTCAAAATGATGGTTCCTAGAGTTGAATGGAAACAACTCATATTTGATCATAAGTCTTTAGACACACCTCCATGACACACCTCCATGACATGATAAAGTAGCTTGTCTATACACGGAGAGAATAGAAGACATGTTTAGAAGTGTGAGATCACTTGATTCCGTATTTGTGAGCTCAAATAGAACTAAAGTGCAATGCATTTCCCGATAGGTCTGGAATTAACTCTCTATGAAAAAGAAGTTGATATGCGAAGAGCAAATAAGAACTGTTGATTCTTTCAACAAGAAAAAAGTATAAGTAAAATAAAAAATAAAATCTGAAGACCCATCAAGCCGTACATGGATGAAACAAAAGAGTAACATGTGGCTATGCCCCGATTCTTTCTAGTCTCCCATTTCCAGTGAAGTTCTGAAGTGTCCTAAATTAAGAAAAATCAGCGACGAAATTGAGTTCATTGAGGGTTAATGCCTGACATCAATCCAGCCACTCTACTAATTCTCGCTTCTTTCCAGGTCTATTATTCGTCTTTCATTCCAGTGGGGCATGAATCAATGTATAGAACTATCACATGATTCGTTATTGCAGGGAGGAAAATAATACACCAAAGTAAAGTCAATATCCTCTGGGTAAGAGCGGATATACAATTGTACGGAGGAGTAACCAGTAGTACATGGCGGAATTGACCACAGGCAGTAGTCGGCTGACAACTCGTAGCACACGGTGGAGTTTGGATCCAAGGGTTTGTCCGAGGTGGAAGGTTCGGGGCCTCGGGAAGCGGTCGCCAGCGAGAAACAAGCCAGGGGAGTATAAATGAGGAGGTGGCGGATGATGAAGACGGCGACGACGAAATCCAGGGGAATTTTGGCGTTTGGGGTAGAGTAGACGAGCAGATTCGCTGATTGGCTTATTCCAGACCACCATTGCCTGTACGTATGTGACTTCTGTTCTGTCTACTGCTCCTGCTGGCACTCCTCCTCCTTGATCTCCAGATCAACAATTGTAGGTGAGTTCTGTTTGTCATCTTTATCGTGGTGATGGATCCGTCGTTGCGCGCTTGGGGATCGAGGTAGGATCGTACATCGCCTGATTTAGAGAAAAAATCATTTCTCTGTCTCTGGTCCAGTTGGCTGTAGTGTGGAGGAGACGAGTGCTGCACAGTTCAGGGCTTTGAAATTGCGTTCACGTATACTTTGTCGACTTTGTAAATTTTACTTTGTTTTGTTCTGACGTTTGCGCTGAGGACGCGAATTTTCATCACTGTTGACGACAAGTGATAGGAAGATGATGAGTTTTGTTGAATTGTGTTGGATATAGCCACACAGGACTTCTGTGATGCGAGAACGGTTGATTAATGAAGATTCAGCATAATTGTGTGAAGTTTGTAGTCAGTGCATTCAGTTGCCTTCAGCTCGAGGCTTTGATTAAATTTTCTTAGTTTGAATCAGTGGCAAAGCCAGTGGTCGGGTTCCGTGATTTTTCTCCGAATCTTCCGAAGATTGTGATATTTTCTACTTTGTCACTTGAGTAGTTTATCGCCAGTGGTACAGATTCTGTTCCTTTTTTCAGTATTATAGACTCCGCACTGATGCCGTTTGGCTGAGATGATGAGAAATCTCTTTCCTCTTTGATTTTTGTCCCGTTCAAGTGGAACTGTGAAGAAAAGTGTTTTTTCTCTCAAGTTATCTGTCAAGTTCCCAAATATTTCGTCATTTTGAGCCTCACCCGGAAGGCTAAGACAATTCGCAAAAGCGTGTGTCAAGAGTGGTGAGACAGTGCCCTCAATCATCATTTGCTCTTTGGTTCCTCTTCTTCCCTTACATGCAGGGTATTTGTCTTCTAGAATAGCATAGAAATAGTACAATCGTTGACGTCGTCCAGGTAGTGCTGAGCGAGGAATATGCTGGAAACAGAGATCTTTGGTATCAATATTCCCGTATCCCGTCCAGTTATCCCGTGGTCTTTGTGACATCATCCAAAGCTGAATTTCCGCCTCAACCCTCACAGAGGATTGCACCTTTGACTGGGTTGAAAATTTATACCTAGTGGTCGAGGAATATTTGGAAAAAAATGTTAGATAGCCGGCTGTGTCTCACATGATTTCCACATCTTGGTCTGTCCTTTACATGTTTCTCCGTGGTACGTGGGGTTCTCTTCGGCTGAATGCGTTGTGTAGCTTGAAAACTTACAGATATTCACTCATTTTGTCTTATGTTGGATTAATTCCAGCCCGGTTCTCTTCGCCAGTTGCTTAAGCCCTATGCAGATCACACTCTGTTCCCTTGCAAATCTAAGCTGAGTGCCCCCTTCCTTGGTTTCACTACGGCTGTATATCTGGGATAATAACTTGTATAGCGGATCGTCAAAGGTTTTGGTAGGAGCGGAGCTGAAAACGTATGTCGCTTTTTTAGTCTCTCGCTCAGTACTGAATTTTAAATTATGTCTGTGTGACCAAGAAGAGTTTCAGGCCTCAGCTCATCCGATCGATATCTGGAGTCTGTTGCTCAGTTGCCCTTACGATTACTGCCTTCATCACGTATCATAGAGAGCTGAAGGAAGATTTGTTACCATGGTTTTGGGAATCGGCTCAGCAACTTTAGTGACTGGTGGAGGCAATGGCATCGGTGAGTACTTACTGTAATTATCTTCTTACCTAAGGTTGAACTAGGCAAGAGATACTTGAATAATGTCAAACCTGAACACAAGATAGTAAGATGTCTGTTGAGAGAACAAAATGTGTCAAATCTGAATCACTGTCACCTCACATCGTGGGTAAACTTGAAATAACTGGCAGTATGTCGTTATTTCTTCTCTTTATGCGATTAGTGTGTTTGACAATCTCAGTTCAGTTGCAAATCTGTCGAACACTCAGGGACGCTTGCGGTAGATATTCTATAGATGATTTTATCTCAGATAATGAGCAACTCAATGAACCCTATGCAGGACGAGCTCTATCCTTGATTCTAGCCAGTAAGGGTGCTACAGTGACTGTGGTCGAGTATTCTGAGCCTGATGGTCTAGAGACCGTCCGCCTGATTGAAGCGGAACACGCAAAGCTTCGGGAAAAGCCGTGTGGACTGTCTGCTATCTTCATCAAATGCGATGTCACAGTTCCAGGTTTTGTTCTTAATTATATTGAACATGGGTATTATAGTTTGTATCGAAGTTCGTACTCTATCTTAGTGAGTGCTTTCGAGGAGAGGAATCGTCATATATTTTTATATGTGGAAATTAGATGTTTTAGCGCATTGGTCCAGACAAAGGGATCTTGTCATGTCGGGCTTCGGAAGGAGGTGGGTCCGTGTGGAATCATCAGTATATTACGATTCTCTTACGGCATATCGCCTGAGAAAATGGTTATCGGTTCCATCATAAGACTCTGGCATGAATTTTTGTGGTGGCTACTTGACTAGCTTTGGTCTAACTAATCCAGTTGAACCCGCAAAGCTCACCACATAGATATGTACGTGGTATTTTTTCTTCCAACAGAGCAATTATTTAGAGCATTTGAGCTACATGAGCAAACGTATGGACGGCTCGACGTTTGTATAAACAATGCCGGAATTGGGGAAAGTGAACGCTTCGATGGTGACCTGTCAAGCGATGGGAAGGGGAAATGGCGCAGAACTTTGGATGTGAACTTGTCTGCTGTTATCGATGGAACACGACTCGCAGTAAGTTGTGGATATGTTGGCACTCTTTGACTTTGTCAAGCTTATAGTCCACTGGTCCGTGTGTGGCTTTAATTTTTCATCTGTAAGCTCATATTTGTGAAAGGAGGAAAGGCGAGGTGATGTCAAAGTTCCAACCATTGGAGAGTACTTTGACCTCTTACTTTCCAAATGTGATTTATTTTAACGTATGGTGCAGTCACTTGCTTGAACAGAAGTAATTCATGATATACCCATGAATATCAAGTTGCGAATACTTAACACAGAAACAGGTCACGTCCTCACTTTCGCTTTTCAGGTACAAATGTTGAGAAGGACGAAGCAGCCAGGAGTCGTCATAAATGTGGCATCGGCTGCGGGACTTTATCCTTCTTTTGCGATGCCCATTTATAGCGCATCTAAAGGTACTCAACGTAGTAAAAATGGAATGTTGAGTCCTGACTGGCCCATGTGATCAAAAAGACACTACCAACCTCCATATATTGCCGTATCAGGTACCGAAGCCCTTGTTGTGCGTATGATTAATACGAAGAATTATAACGCTTTTGCTTTTGGAACCAATCATCTTTCGACTCGGGAAAAAGAGTTAACTGACAGTTGTTGCTAGCAATCGTTTATACGGACTGGAAGTCGATGCGTACATGTTTATGAAGTCATAGCTAGAGTTATTTCCGACGTGTAACATCAGTGCTTCTCCGATCGATACCTTTTATCTCACATCTGGATTGCACAATTACACAGCGGGAGTTGTTATGTTTTCAAGATCATTGGGAGGCCTAAAACGGGAGGGCATTCGTATCAACGCTCTTTGTCCGGAGGTATTTCCTCCACAATGGCAAGCAGTGGCGTCTTTTCCTTTTCTGCTGCTCATTAGCCTGAAAGGTTCTTGGAAAGTTGGTCATATTCTTGTGAAACGCACTTCAGCTTCGTGCATGACGCATACACCTTAAACCTAACTTCAGTTTCTCGTTCTCTTTTGTACTGGACTAGGGTGTCTTCCCCTGCTCCTCGTTTTGCGATTCTTTCAATTTATCATCCGTGCAAGGTTGTACTTTGAATTAGGACGTCATGCAAGGCTGGTCTACGGCCTGACTATATTGCTCTGTGCTTGTAGTTTGTTTATACTGAACTGGCGAAACAAGTTCACCCTCGTATGATAGCAGAGATCGGGGGTTACTTGCCGATGGACGCCATATTAAAGGGTAGGATTTTCCCGGAGTATCCTTTGCGTTACGTTGCTTACACAGGAAAAATGGACTCGTTGTCAGGGTTCGATGTCATTAGGATGTGCTAATACCACGAAAATGATTTCAGCGTTTGCTACGTCTTTTACTTTCCACGGTCACTAATTTTTCTAGAAACGTGTTACATAACCATTGCCTGAAGTCTACTTGAGCTGTATCTTCCATTGGTTGCAATTGCTACATACCATTCCATCATTCTAATGGCTTGTCATGGTTATGTATTGTATGGTTTCTGCTTGGTAGCTCATCAGAGAGACTACCATTGAGAATGCATGAGGTACAGGTTAGGGCCAGACCTGTTCTGTTCTTCCATTTCATGTTGTGCACAATATCGTTTTGAACTTGTGGATTCGATTGGATTTCTGTCTTGTTTTGGTCTGGATATCAGGCGCTTTGCAGCTTATTGACGATGAAAGTAAGGCTGGAGAGACCCTTTGGATTACTCACCGGAGAGGAGCCGAGTATTGGCCGACACCAGAAGAAAGAGCCAAATACGCAATTCCTCGCTCACAGCGTATCGTCCAGCCACTTATAAAACCCGTCCCTCCCACAATACCAGAAGAGTTCAAAAAAGTGTATGTTCTCTCTTTGAACTGCTCGTAATTCTCCAACTTTCCGGATGTTATTGCCGATTTTGCAAGTTTTCTATTCGATTTCGTAATCAGTGATTTCGTACCCCCGGTTACTTGATCTTAAGTGAACTCAAGTCCACCGCTGTTTGTACACGAAGAACATTCTCGTTGCTTTTTATAGTCGTAGGATCTGCTGAATGCACATAATTGATATCGGCCTGACTTTGTGTCACGTTGCAGGATTGTTCACAAATTGAGCAGTGACTTCAGAACAGCAACCAGAATTGTGACGGTGCCTTTAGAGTTCCCGTTGAAGCCTGGCCATGTGCTGGTCAAGAATTTGTATGCAGGGGTAAATGCCAGTGACGTAAGTACATACCCATCCCCATAATTTTCTCTGACAAACTGGTACAAAATTTGATTTTCATTTTGTACGTCGATGTATGTCTTAATTATTTTCCTTGGAGCCTATGATCAGAGGTCCTTCTACATTTTCTATTCTCGTTTGACTATGTAATGTTAAGCAAAGAATAGGACAATCGAAGGAGGTCTTTGAAGGGAAGAAAAATACCTGGCAACAACTTAACTCATCCTACCTTTATACTCGTAAACTGTATGTCTCATACGGCCATTTCCTGTGGGTGATTCATGTTATCAGGTCAACTTCAGTTCAGGACGATATTTCGGTGGAAAGGCAAAGTTACCCTTTGATGCAGGATTTGAGGTTTACCCCATGGCCAATGCAAGTCATTTGCAAGTTTACCCCATGGCCAATGCAAGTTTACCGAGTTTACCGATTGCATTGGCCATGGGGTAAAATAATTTTTTACTAAAACAGAAGCTAGATGATTTTTTTTTTTAATCTAGTTTCGAAACTATCAGTTAAGTTTTCAGTTGTGAGTGCCCCTCATTGCAGGGTTATAACCTCGTCTACAGGCTGTTGGTGTTGTTGCAAGTTTAGGTGAAGGAGTGGACAGCAATATTTTGGTGCCGGGATCACCAGTTGCAACCCTGACTTATGGAGGATTCTCGGAGTTTTGTCAGGTCAGGCCTAGTGGTTGCACATTTTGTTTTTGACTCGGTGCGTATTTCGGCCAAAAATGTTGGTAAAAAAGTACCTGACTAATGTCAACTGTAGCGTAAGGAAAGAATAGCTTTGTTTTATCTTACAAAGGTTTTGTACACTCGGCATTATAGGCGCAGTACTGTCCCTCCAGATTAGAGCATCTGGCAGAAGTTTATGTTATGTTATGTATGTTATGTGTGGTATTGCTCACCCTCTGTCTCTTCTTTGTCAAGTGATTGCGACTTTTTCTTAGGCGCAGTTGCCGTCTGAAATGAGCATGGTAGCAAACTAACGAACACCTTGTTTCTGCAGGTTCCCTTCAAAAACGTCATTCCGATGCCTGTAGCAGTTCCGGAATTAGTTGCTATTCTCACCTCGGGTCTCACAGCCTCCGTAGCTTTAGAGCAGGTGAATATATAACCAAATCTATCAAGAAATAATGACAGGCTTAGATATCTACCTCACTCTGTAGATATCTAAGCCTGTCATTTCTATGTCTTTGAATGGTTTTAAATGGTGGTGGGTAGACCCCAACTATTATTTCCTGGTATAGACAAGCGCTCTACTTACTTTGCAGGGTCTATTATATCTATTGCAGGGTCTGCACTCTTGTTTTGTGTGATGTACATGTGAAGGAAACTTAACACCAACTGAGTTTAATGATATGGTCAGGCTGGAAGAATCAAGTCTGGAGAGACCGTCCTAGTAACTGCTGCGGCTGGAGGAACTGGCCAATTCGCCGTACAGGTACTTATTCTCCTTCTGTTCAACTTTGTGTGACCTAAGCACAGTTGACAGGAATGCAAATGGAGTGGGGATAAACTAGTACGTTGTGATGAGTACATGTGCTTGGTGTTTTAATACTTTAAGTTCACACAAGTGGTCTTGTAACTGCAGCTTGCAAAACTAGCAGGAAACACAGTGATAGCCACGTGCGGTGGAGAAGAAAAAGCGAAGTTTCTGAGGGGTCTTGGTGTTGACCGAGTCATAGACTACAAGAAAGAGAATATAAAAGCGGTAATTCCCCTTTATTGCAGTTTTATATCCGATACTGACAAGTAAGCACTGTACGATCTTTCCTTTGAACAGGAATTAGGGAAGAATTAGACCTTCCTTTTATCTATAGTAGCTTGCAGGGGTGGTGTTGAAACTGCAATGAACGAGGCTTCTAATTTCCAAATAAAAACACGTTCCTGGACTTTTTTCGTGGATGATTCTATAAACGGAACCTGGTGGATGCTATGTGGCGTGGAACTTTACATGTTTTAATAAAAGTTGACTTTTCTGTTTACCATTGAAGTTTTGTTGGGTCTTCTCATGCAGGTTCTGAAGAAGGAATTTCCAGATGGAATAGATCTGATTTATGAGTCGGTGGGAGGAGAAATGTTTACAACGTGCTTAAATGCTCTTGCCCGAAGGGGTCGTCTCATAGTGATTGGAATGATATCCCAGGTTATATTATGCTTGGAACTTCCCCGATGACGCATAGTGTTGTAAATCTTTAGCTGGTCAGTAACTTGTGGTTATGATACAGAGGTATCTTAGTTGGAGATTATATAGACTCGAGAGTCTGTCATCGAAACAAGAAATCTGTACAGAATTGTGAGTAAGAGAAATAAGGAGTAGATTATAGCAGATGTCTTGTTCTGAGAAACAGGCCACTGAGGAGAAGCGCTGTAACTTATAGGTTTTGAGCAGTAGTTACTTTGAAATAATGAATATCCTTTAAATGATAGGAAGAGTAGCCGTAGATTCATATTTTGAGACTGATCGTGATTTTGTACAGTATCAAGGAGAGAACGGGTGGCAACCAGGGAACTATCCAGGACTCGGGGAGAAAATTTTGGCCAAATCGCAGTCCGTGGTACGTGTCAAAGCAGTCTCTCATGTTGCGCCAAGCTTTGACTTTCACTATGTAGCTTCCGGATGTTGATTAACAGCTTATGCCCACACAAATGTAAATTTTGAATTATCGTATACAGCTGTTGAAGCTTCCTCCACTTACTGTAGACATCTTCAGATTAGTCGCTGCTGCACATTGTGCAAGAATAATTATTGTTAGCCTTATCGGAAAGGCCACCTAAGTTTCTAAACAAACATGCCGATGCTGGATTTGTGTCATTTTTCACTCATCTTTTAATTTTACTTTGGACATGATCTTTCTCATGCCGTGAGTTGAATTTGTCCGTATGCTCTTCTCTCGCTTCCTTTTCTACTTAAATATATTATTTTGATATTCTGAACTCTGTTGCAGCATTTCATTAGGATGTCTCCTAGATGTATCACCAGCAGTGCATGACCTCTCTATTGACTCTCCTGGAGTAGCCATAGCTTGCTACCACTCTCCCTTACCCTCAGGTGGGCTATAAAAAGCAACACTGAGATCAAACTCTAGATAGCACTCCCCACTCCTGAATTGAGACCAACTCGAAATTCAGCTAGAGTGCTAACTCCACCCCCACTTCTCGGCAATCCGACACTCAAGGTGTGATCAATACTTGATGAAATGATCATTGGCAAGGTGAACACTCTGACCCTGATTGCTTTACTAGCAGAACCGCAATATATACACATCTGAGGCTAAGCCTTGAGCATGGTCACACAAACCCGAAACCCTAAACCATGGTGGCTGAAGACTCCTTAGCCACAAAGGTAACCCTAAAAAGAAAACCCTAATTCACAACATATTAACTAACAATCACCTAGATACAATTGTGTTCATACATTTTGTTTGTTCTGTTAGCTTTTTGCCTGTTTTATTCCACTGGTAAGTACCATCTTAGACTTAAGCTTTCATGAACTTAAGCCGACATCAGCTTACATTTTCATGTGTATAATTGGGCGTGAACTTCAAAGTGCCTGATTTGGTCACATGAGGCATCTTTTTTTGTTGCTTGTATGAAGAAAAGTTTGCCAATGATGTAGGTGGGGTTCTTCCTGAATGACTACACACGAATGTGGCGAGAACACGCAGCTCGGTTGACAAAACTTTACCTTGACAAGAAACTCAAGGTTCGAATTCATGCTTCAAGTCAGCTGCTAGTATTCATGGAAGCTTTGTTCCTGCAAGATGTTGTGATCTTGCACATAACTAGTTGAAATTTCTGGCTGGTAGTGTGTCAAGTGCCGTCTGATTTGATTTTGTGTTTGGGAACAGGTGACTGTTGATTCAAAGCCCTTTGTAGGAGTGGAGTCAATAGCTGATGCAGTTGAGTACCTGCATTCGGGGCAGAGTATAGGAAAGGTATTTCACAATTCTCCATCAAATACTGTACTATCTCTTTTCCTGGTTATTTCTTGAAGCATCAAATCGAGAGCTAAAAAGGTGAGTGCAACTTATTTAAACTGGACCGCTTCCAATGGCGTCTGAGAGGATTACTGTCTGTTGACGCGTAAACTGGCCTTCCGGTCATTTCTAGCTTTACAGATATTCGTCTCTGAGTCAGGCAGTCATAATCTACCAAAATGACACGTCCGCTAATACGGTCGTTGTAGGTTCATTCAGCGGTATCGTAATTTTATCACTGAATTGTGGCATGTCGATGACATAGATATTATGGTGCCGATGCTTTCTTCGATTATCTAGCAACTAAAAAATTACATGTGGAGTCACGACTTCTTGTTAAGACTGATCCTTGAAATGTTTTGTGCAGGTGGTCGTTCGTTTGGCACCAGAAACTACAAACCATGCGCAAGCACGCTTGTAAGCCTCGAACTATGTAATTGTATTAGGCAAATTAGTTCCTAGTTTTGGATTGCTGAAGCCCTGTGCTCCGAAGTCTGCAGACCATAAGAATGTTACTACTGCTTCCCGTATGGCGGAGAGATACATGCTGTTGCTTGTGCATAAACGTGATTACTGATTCCTATCGCAGGAACTTTTTAATGTATACTTCTTCTAAGCTTCTTACCTTCTTAGTCTTAAGAGTTAAATCTGATTAAATGCATTTAGATTCATGCATGTAGGTTGGAGTGGGTAGGACTTGGAAACTCCCTTTTGTAGCTGAAGCTTGAATTTTACAAGTATAATCCAGTTTGTACACATTGATCTCCTGTGAAAGTAATGGTTGGAGATAACATCGGAAAACAATATAAGAGAATTTCGCACAAATATGACTTTGAATAAAGGTTTGCCTCGGATGACATGGAGTGAGTGTGATAGTCCTACAAGGTGAGATTAATCTACTATGGCAAGAAATAGTATTTGTAAGTAACAGAGCATGAGTTTAACAAAGCATAATGGGAATAGAAATGAAACTCTTTACAAACTAAACCTAAGCACTCAAACCTAGTCAAGTTTGATTGCATGCATAGAAGTTACTTAAAAAAATTAATTATCATAAATGGAATGTGTAGTAAGATATAATTTTGTAATGAGTTAATTATAGTTTTGGCAAAATTGTCATTAATGTAATAAATTTAATTATTTTTATTAATAATATAAATCAATATTCTTAAAATTTTCTAATGCATACAAGAACAGTTTATTTAATTTTGATTGTTGCAAAAAAATAATCAACTTCAATTTAATAGACTATAATACATGAAATCAGGTACAATTAAGAAATTATTGATGACATAATTAATTTTTTTTTAATAAAAAATTATAGTTTATACTCAAATTTTTTATGAGATTAATATAAAATAGTAAACAATTTCATGCTAAATTATAACGCTGAAAATCAAATATATAGAAAATTTTTGTGATGTGAATTATTTAAGTATAAATTAAAAACGTGCTGTAATAATAAAAGAATTTATTTAAGTATAAACTGTAATGATATTTATAGTCATAATAAATACGTGAAATAATTTTGATTTTTTAAGGAAATTTATTAATTATAATAAAATATTATAAATTTAAAATATTTATAATTTCAATGTATGTATTAAATTATTATTTTATAAATAAATTAATTTAATTTTTCAAGAAAAAAAGTCAAAATTTGATAAAAAATATTAATTTTTAAATTTAAATTAAAAATATATAAATTCTATAAGCATTCATAATTTTTTAATTAATTTTTATATTAAAATATATTGATTATAAATTTTATACAAAATTAAATCAACTAAAAAATCGTTTGAAACTATAACAAATAAGCTATGTGTGTGAGTAATTATTTAATGAAATTAATACATAATTAAACTATCCTATACACAAGATATCACTTTAACTAATCAGACACATTAAAATAAACAAAAAAAATTATAAAAATCACATCGAATAATACACAAATGAAATCAAAATGGTATCAAGGAACTAGCCCCCAATATCATAAGGCTGGGAAGTATGATCTGAACGTCTAAGATAATTTAAATGATATAATTTAAATGTTATCTTTTAGGTAACTATTTGATAAACTCAAATTCATCATCTCATTAATTTAAGGTAACCAAATATGCATTATATTCAAATCTAATTTTGGAGTGAAAACTCTTGCGACATACATCAAGAACATTGATCACACCCGGGCAGTATGGAATCAAAATGGACTTGGTGCTTCTGATAACCTCCAACTCTAGGATTTATTGATGTAGATAGCACCATGAGGTTAGTTGATGTGACGGATACTTAAAATAGAGTCAGAACACAAGATCACGTTGCTGCATACAGACTGATTACAGGACGCTACGTTCGAATAGAGACAAAATACCAAGGAGTCCAACCAAGGGGCATCTGCCCTCCTCCATATTGCAACAGAAAAGAAAGACAAAATATGAAAGGCTTGCAAATTGTTTAAACATGCTGATAAATTGCAATTATGATATCTCATCCCTTGTGGGACTTTGGAGTTCCTAAACTAGAATCGTACATGCCTACTACCAGAAAGATCCCAGCAGGTTTGACCAGCCAGGAGAGTATATCATCAAATATGACCGCGAGCTAACTTCCATGCACCTCAGAAACATATTGAAGCCGAGGGCATTCAAACCCTTCCTCACGAAATCCCCATCATGCGGTACAAAATTCGTTGCGAGGAGGTGGTTTGCAGTTTCTCTAAACCTTCCAATTAAATATGCCGGGAAGATAGCGTCAGCAATAAATTTCATGAACAGAGTCATCTAAAGTTCATCATGTGCTTTGGGCTTCGAGTCTTGACTCTCTTCTGCACTTTCTCCTTGTGGTACAGTTTCTTCAACCTTTTCCTCTTGCTTCGCTGTGTCATCCCCCTGAGAGGACTCTGAAGGTTTTGTTTCGCTTTCAATATTCTCTGTAGGCTTCTCAACCTTAGGCTTGGGCTTTTGCAACTTACTTAATAAAAGCACCTACAATGAAACGTTCAGACAAATGATTTAACAGACGGTCATGACGAGTCATTGTGCACATAGCAAGTAGAAAGCCTAAATAGAGAGAAAATATATTCGGCTTTAAACTTAGAGAGAAGAAAACAAAAAAATAATTCGATATCTGTCAACGGGAAAAGATTATTTTTACATGCTTGTGAGTTCGCCTATTCTTAAAGTGCAAGGAAGCTCAAACCAACTGAAAGAGATCGCCATAGCAGATTCACATGAACTTACTTTGCCTCTCAATCGGCTCACTTCCGTATACACAAGATCCGATGTGAAAGCTGGCTCCACATGTCCGGGAAGCCTGCACAAGTGAGCCACATCAGATGTCAGCTTAGCTAACCACCCAAACTATCAAAATTACAAAGGCGCATAGACCCAAATGACTAAAAGGCGTCAATGTTCAATGTTTGTAGTTAAACAGATGTAACAGCTAGCAACTAAAGTAGGGTTACAGTGTCTTACTTGGATTGCTTGCTTTCCATATCATCCAGCCACTGCTTCAATGACTCCACCTCCTTTCGCACCTGTACCAGATCATGTCATTTCCACGAGATCAGTCATTTTGTTTATTGTCCTTGCGAAACTCCAGTCCCTTAATTATTAGCTTATCGCCACACCTACGTAGCTATTCTCCAGGTGAGCTGATAATTGAGCGACTGCTTATAAACATGTTTCAATTTACAACTCTCACACTGCTTACAAATGCCTTCATTTGCAAGAGATACCTTTTCTATTTTGTACCAGACGGTAGTATTTAATTGGCATATTCAGCAGGTTGAGTGCTTGGAAATGGAAGGACAGGAAAAGTGAACGTACATCGTCTTTGCTCTTCACTGGTATCCAAGGTTTACTTTCCTCCCACTCATCAAGAGTCTGTGAAAAGGTCAGCGTCAATTATCAATGGCAGTTCAGTATGGACGAGTTACAGACAACATGGATGACTACGTGCGGTGCGGTACATAATTTACAATGTAAGAGGTTTGTTTTGGCACCTCGGTGATTGTCTTAAGGTAAGTCCGAGCCTCGGCAACTGCAGCGGGTCTGGCACTGAGCTCCTCTAACCTGTCACAAAAATTCCAATAAAATGTCACATCTTTGAATCTGTAAGCAAGTCTGATTTTCTACAAACACAGCATGGATGTCATTCTGTTAAAACAAACTCTTGAGGAGCCTTCGTCTAAATCTCGCCATGGTTGACCCTAAAACAATTAAGTTCCTCAAGCTGACACTTCCATACTCGAGTATCTGCCTGCTGATACTAACATATTCAGACATGTGGCTAGTGGATTCATCCACTACCTACATCAACGTCCCTAGAATGGATATGAACAAACTCGGCCTATGGCGTTACCTACAAAGGCTTCTGAGTAAAAGATACCTGGAGAATATGGCATCGCCACTTTTCTTGAGACCATCCAGCTTTTTCTTGAACTCTGTAGCTGTGGCATCCTCACCATCCGTGTACAGCCAATCTTCTGCCTGTTGAATGGAAAGCAAAGTACTGAGGTTGGGTATAAACACGCTTAGCACTTCCACAGAACCTTGCAGAACCTTGCAGCTAAAGTTGGAAGAGTTTGAAATAAGGTACCTCATTAAGCTCAGCCCGCAAACTATCCCGCTGCTCCTCCGTGGAAACTGTTTCGATACCTTCCAATGATTCCAACTGCGAGTAAACTGAACTTTTCAGTCTGGAGCATAGATAGCTTTCACAAATTCACAATGTGTTGTCTACTTGCAAACCAGACAAAGGTGCAACTTATCCATGAACTCTAAACAAATTAAAGGGACAGATCTATTGAAGAATATCCACCTTGTCCTTGGTAGCATAAATATATGCTTCCAAACTGTTCTTGGCCTCTGCTGTCTTTCTTTTCTCTGCATCCTTAAGATGAAGTTTATCCATACGTGCTACAGCCTCCTTAATATCCTTGTCCGAGAGGCGCTGATTCGGTCCCTTACTCAGATCCTTGATCTGGGATAGAGAAACTTTGCTTAGTACAAGCAGATGAAGTCTTCGGTTCTTTGTTGGTCAATATTACTGCCACGCAACCATCTCAAGCGGAATCCATTACGAGAATAAAACATGAAGGTTTTGGTCAACCAAATCAAACATCTCTCTTACTCACCTTCAACGGAATTCTGATAGTTCTTCTGCGAAGTTTTTTCTTCACAAGAGGTTCGGCAACAGGAATATCCTTGGACGGCTCGCCTTCACTTGATACACCACTGACGTCGCCAGCCTCAGGTGAGCTATCAGCCTGCGTTTGCTTCACTTCTTCAGTTGACAACTTGACCTCCTCATCCTTCCCTTCTTCAGGTGAACCTGCGCCTTCTTCGGTGGACTTCGCTTCAACGGTAGCATTGGCATCCGTCGTTGCATTAGCTACAGGAACCTCGTACCATTCCGAAATTTCCACAACGGTCTCAGCCTTGTCTAGGGAGATTACACCACTTCGGCTCAAGGAGAAATGGAGGGAAGTTTTCAGAGGAGCAGACACATTATATGAAGCATATCTGTACAGCAAACAATTGTTCACGTTCAAGATCTGATCGTTGATAGAATCAAATCAAGTAGGTGGCACATGGCACGTATACAAGCACTGCAGAATCTATATTTACTGCATCTAGCTGAGACTGGTGAAAACTGATGACCAAAGAAGAGCTGATAATAGAGATACTTCCTAGCTCACAAAGCGAATCACCATACCAGCAGAGCTACTCATCATCCAAAAATAAGTTATAATGACGGATGTTATAATGCATGTAGATTCCTCGTTTGACTTACTTGTTTGCTGCATCAGAAACTCCTGAAATCTGGTACGTGGCAACCTCTGGAGAGATGACTCCAGGTGGCAACAAAGTAGCATCATACTTCAGTGCTACTTTGAAATCACTCTTTTGGTTTTTCAGAGCACGGTATGCCTGAGAAAAGACACCAGAGGGAACCAAGTGAGCAAGAAAGCGTTTTAAGTCTCGATATGAGCTTCTTCTGATATTAATGCACACTCATACATATGGCTTAATGTTTCTCCCTTTCACCCCACAAACTACAGTAAGTTATCATATGTTTCTGCAAGTTTCTTGATAATAAAAGGGACGGTTAGACTGAAGAGTAGAGCAGGAAAAACTGATGTGCAGAAATCTTAGTTCCAAAGTGCTTACTTTACTCGGGATCTTTTTCAAGCGATGGACCAACACGTTGTCCACGTTTTCCAGAGCTCCTGAGCTAGCACCATCCAGTTCCATTAAGATACTGTAAGAAGCACCATCGATCATTCCCAACTTGCGGTTGAGCTTGAAGCCGTCACTTAGATTTGCAGCTTGTAGAGAAGCTCCCAAAACCACAGCTTCATCTGCGTCAAGATGCCTATCTAGATTCTTCTTCCCCAAGAAGTCAGAAAGAACAGCCTGGAACCAAGAAAGAGCGAAGGATTAATTCTACTGTTGGGATCGTGTCATGCATTTAGTGTCAGAAAGCTAGATGACACGAAATAAAACCGGCATCGTGAAGAGTACACTGATTAGAAGACTAACAACACACCTGTAACTTGGGCACACGTGTAGCCCCACCGATGAGTTCAACCGCATTCACATCTTCTACCTTCAGGGCCGCATCCGCAAGCACATCTTTGAGCGGGGTCAGAGCACGTTCCCAAAGATCACTACAGAGCTCCTCAAACTTTTTCCTCGTGATGGTACTCCTGATGAAATAATATAACAAATATTAGGTTTCAAAATAAGTAGTTAAACTAGACCAATTGAAGGTGTGGACGTGTGTCAAGCATATGATGCGGCTGTAGCGGAATCTTAAGTCTCAAAAAAAGCGTTGCTTTTCGCGACTTAAGAGTTGTTTTTGTAGTAGACAGTCTGCTTATGATTGTTCAAGGGTTTAGGCCTCGCATCAGATCTGGGGAATGACGAGGCCTAAGTTATGTCGATAATCTGGTGAAGAATAAGCACAACATAGTGGGTAGTGAATGTCTACTTCAAGAGTCGCTCTCCTCGCTAAAATATTGGGTCTAGAAATGTTCCACTTGGAAAGTGAGGGAGATGGCCTCAACGATTTCTCAAACCTCGCTAGTTTACATCTGAGGCCACTAGCTGCACAAAACTTATGGTCGTTTCTGCCACTTAAGTTTGGTGGCTACTCCTTGATACTGTTCAGATGCATTTTTAAAACAGACAAGCAAAAGTTCGTGACTAGCTCGAATTTGCCCCGTTTCTATTTATGCCATTTTAAGTCTATCCTTACTCCAAGGTATCTGATAGTTCAGCTATTGCTTTTCACCGTAAGAAGGCCAAATCTGATTGAGATGACTCTCGACTCTACGCTCAGAAAAATTCAACATGAGAAACAAAGACATAAATTTTGTACATTGGTTGCAGTCTAACTCCAGCATATACCTGAAATCACGATCATCGTGGAGAGCTTCTACTGAAAGAGGAGCTTCGGTATTTGCACTTAATATCTCCTTCGTTCGCTTTACTTGTTTCTTCAACTTTGCCATGGCTTTTGGATGCTTGCGGACGTCAAAGAACAACCCTACTTGAGCATTGAATTCTTTGGCAAAATAGTCCACGAGCCTCGCCTCCATAGTTTGTCCACCAAGTGTAGCATCCCATCTAACACCTTTCACCTGCCAAAACGCAAACCTCAGAATCTGACAGTCCCTGCGACGTGCTGATGAAGTCCATTTTGAGCGATACACCCAGTTTCGTACATTGTCCCATAACCATAATCACCCGTCCAATTGCTCACAGTGATCACAGAAATATAATGTACAAGAGGTTTATCACCTGAAATTGGTTGAAGGAAGTAGTTTTGCCGCGTTCTTTGCCAGAGTAAGCAGAGTAGTACACCACAGCTGCATACAAGCTATTTGCTCCCATGTCGTAAAAGACAACATGTTTGGTTTCGTTTCCGAAGTCTTTGTCGATACCGTATTGTAAGGCGGCACCCGAGTGCTCGTTTATCAACCCCAACACGGTAATTCCTGCAATGTGTGCCGCATCAAGAATGCCCTGCCTCTCCGCCTGCCCCAAGTATGGCGGCACGGTGATAATTGCATCCTTGATAACCCCTTTGGCATGCGCCTCAGCCAAGTCACGACCGTAGCTCAGCACCATGGCCAGTAATTCTTCTGATCTGAAGATCGACTGCTTATCGTGCGTCCGAATACTGACAGCACCTCTGTCATCCTTAATCACGTCAAAAGGGAGATAATTCGCATCCAGGGTCTGTTTCACAGATTCGAATGGCTTACCAATCATATCCCTCACCCGGGAGTACACCCTCTCGGGATACCGAGCAACAATCCCAGCAGCTTCTTCCGCCAACAGACGATCACCATTCGAGAAGGCGACCAACGCCGGTGACTTTCTTTTGGACATTTCGTTGATCGCAATGGCGATCGGAGCTTGCCCTGGTTTGAGATTGACCACCGCGACCTTCATCCATTCCGAACCTAGATCTATGCTGAAAACGGCACCATTCGCAGGCCGCAATAAGGACAATACAATTAAAACAACGGGCAAACTCGCCATACTTACACAGCTACTCCTCCATCTCCTCCCGCCCCGCTCTTCCGGGGCCATTTTTCCCCAACTCTCTCTCTCCTCCTCCTCCTCCTCCTGCCTCTGCAACTCTTCTCTCCACCACTTCACCTCACCTCACCTCACTTCCTCTTCCCTCTCCGCCCTCCAAAATCCGCAAAATTGCGACTACGGTCCGTCGATGATGTGCAAAATGTACGTCGACCTCGTATCGATTTCCTCGCACTGCTTCCACTTTCGATCTCACTCTTCCCCCGGCCGTGAACTCTCTCACTCTCTCTCACTCCCTCCTTCCCTCCCAATTTGTAATTTGCTGTTCTTCCTGCGGTTTTACAGTCCTTTCTAGCCAAAGCTGCATCTCCAGAGGAGTCGATCCCGGAGCCAAGACTTTTCAGGACATTCCACGCAACGACTGCCGGCCCGACCGGTCCAATTTACCTTGTGGGTACAGATTCTACACCGCCTTTAACTGCAGTAGTTACCGCCCTCGTCACGCGGTGAACGACCGGACCTTGCGGTTCCTCTGGTCGACCACAAGAAGTCAGTGACGTCCTTTTCGAGCCATCTCATGGGGAGGGTTCAGTTTCGAGGCTCTCGCCATTTTCCCCATTTTCCTTTTTGTTATGGATTCCGTTAGGGCCCGTGCCATCGAAGCTCATTACATCATGGAGACGTGGCTTCTGGCGTCAAAGAGAGGAATTCTTGTGACTTGTCCTTGAGTGATTTGTTGGGTGATGTGGTTTCACTGGGGATCCCCTGTCCTGAAGGAATTTGTTCTCGGGGACGTGTGTTGTGTGTTGGGGGAGGTATGGCCCACCGGATCGGATGTGTCGTTGCCTGAGACGGTGATAGGCATCACGTACCACGCAGTGTCTACTCCCTATGAATTTCAATTTAACTTTGTGCATCGAGAGACATTATGCCACCTTAACGTGAAACCTGAGTATCCTAAGTTAATGGAAAGAACTTGCTCCATATCTACCTAATCAAAAAGAACTCTAAAGACACATTAAAATAACAAAATGGATGGGAAGACCCATGAGGTCTTACAAAGAGGAAACCAAACTAGTAACATGGGACTAGGCTCCAATGGCATCACACTCAGAATATATCCTAATGCACCTAAGATATCCACACTATCTAGTCAAATGTTCTACAAAACATCTAAAGAATCATCATCTATCATGGGCCTAGGCTCAAATAGCATCACACTCAGAAATATATCCTCATGCACCTAAGATATCTACACTATCTAGTCAAATGTTCTGCAAAACATATGAATCATCATCTATAGGGATTACTCTCCTAATCTAGAATGGTTTTATGATCCTTCATTTTCTTGCTAATACTTTCAGGAAAACATACTTGTAGCTTCGAAATGAGACTTTCTTAGTTTTGTTACCTTCTCAATGCTTGAATTGTCTCCCACGTTTCTTTAAAACTTTTTTTACGTGCACACTTGCACTATTTACTTACGATTTTGTCTCTTATCAAATGATATTTTTCAGCAGGATATAATTTGAGGAATGCTCTATGAGAGGGAATTGTGATGTAAAACTATGGAGAACATCGCTATCCACCTGTTGTTTAGATCATGAGAAACGAAACCTAATCTTACAATACATCAGCGGAGATATATATTACATTACAATTTTTTAAGTCCATATACAAACTTTTCACCTTGAGCACTTTGAGGGATGTTGTATCATTCTTATTCTTGGTCTCTCATTTTACAAATGCGCAAATGTTAGTTGAAGTCCCAAGAAAAAAAAACATTACGACTTTTTCCCACTTTCTTGATTTTGAGTTGGTTGACTTGAAATACAATAACTTATACAGAAAAAATAAGTTTCATTGTGAAAAAGAAGTCTCATGTGAAAAAGGCACATAGAATACCAAGTGACACAAAGTCATTATATCTTTACTATTACACCATACAAGAGATGCTTTGTCCCATAGGTACAACAATAGCTCAAGTATTATTCTTCTTTGACCATCAATTGAACCAGAGATCTACAATCCACTTTGATGGACCAACAAGGCTTTATATATTTAGTCAGTTCTAGTACTAGGGCTCGTCTATGCTCCTACTCCAACGAGGTGCATGCTCATGGCTCATGGATCTTGGCTCTTGGTGGATGATGGGTGAATAGAGATGCAACAAATAAGGTTTCCAAGTATAGTGATATGCATAGAGGTCATTTCTTTGTTCTCTAACCTTGGAGTTATATAAACTTCAACGAGTTCATGAGAGAGTGAGCAAGAGCCTACTAAACAACATACATATCACTTCTTTAGCATATCATATAGTCTATTTTAGGTATCATATATTCATTATTCTACATAGAGCACTTGTTGGTACAATTCATTGTATAACAATCACATTAGGTGATGATTATTCCTATGCTCATGTAGTATATAGAGTCTAGATAGTTTATATATCTAAGGGGCAATAGTACATATTTACCATTGTGATGCTATTAGCCCCATCCTACCAAGACCCAATTGGTTTGTTATGAGCTCCTCCCGCTTAAAGTCCAGGCTTTTGAAGAAATTCTTACTGTGCATCCTCCAGAGTTGGGGCGTTAAGATCTTCTGTGGCCTCCCTTTTTTCGACTTTGGTTTCATCATTTACCTCCCATCCTTTTTGCTGTGCTCTTCATTTACCCGTGTGACATATAGATTTCAATGAATCAACTTTGGACATGTGGTTTTTTGAAACAATAATTGTATGTTCTCCACTTAGACTAATTCTAGTTACCATATATTATTATGGCGGTGCGTTGATTTGGCTCTCTAACCAAAACTCACCTTCTATATGAGCTTGGAAAATTTGATCGTCAATTGAATAGCAACTATTCTGTGTATTCTATCTAATTCCTTTCGATGATCTCTATGGACTTTTCAAAGCTTGGGTGATCATTCCTGAAAAAATTATATTCCACCTCTACTTTGTGTCCCATACAAGATTGAATCGTTCAGAAAAGTACAAACTTAGAGTAGAAACAGTAATGATAAATAAATAGAAATTGACAATCTAACAAACTTACAAACTAAACATGTATTTCGATATTAATCTTACATGTCTAGCGTGCAAAATTTCGTTTTTTTCAATTTTTCAGATATTTTTTCCTAAATGTGAAATTAAAGAACAAGAAATGAGGAAAAGAGCTTGATTAGCTATTGTCGATTAAATCAATTTTTCTACGGGATGACATTCCATGTGTATAGACTGAGAAGAAGAAAAAGATATGTATTGAAGTGTATGGAAATGGTAAATAGACAGTACATAATGGGCCCCCTTATCGGGAGAATTCACCAGTTTTGACTTCGTTATTCTCCTCCGATCTTGGTTAAGAACCGGTACAGGACTGTATTCACCAACGGGTAAAATCGTGAATGTAAAAGTAAATTGTTATGATGTTCGAGAATCATCCAGGACCTCATGTAGGGAAGCATATTCTCCACCTGAATTTTCATTCTTCTCATTTTGATGCGAGAAATACGAGCACCGGTAGTTGGACACGAGGCGGCTAATAACGGTCGTCAAGCACTTTTGCAATATGATACAATGGGCCCAAACGATTGGTCCGCAAAGCAAAACAGGTGTCACAGGTTATAACTTGAAGCACTCAGTACTGGCCACGTGGATGACCTTTTCTGTAAACTATTGGAGAACATTCCGAGACGGTGTCGGGAATACCACCGAGAACTGCTCTCGTTCTTCAAAGGATGGTCTAGGGTTAGGGCGTTCACTGGAGCTTTCAGTCTCTCTCATCCGTGGAGTGTGTTGAACACAAAATTCGACAGATTTCTGTCGGATTTTGGTGGAGCAAGAGGATATTTCGAAAACTCCTTCGAGAATTTGTAGGAAATGAGGGCTTCGCATGTGCAGCGTTTAGCTAGGCGAATTTTGGAAACCAGGGGGAGCATTTCGACACTGAATTGTGGTTTTAAGGTTGTGGAGAAGAGTGGTACTGCAGTATGGTTTGATGTGGCAGAATCGTCGAAGTATGGCTCTCCGACGTGGAGTCGCTGCTTTTCTTCGCTTTTGGGAAGGGGAGCGGGCGTTGCCTTGGGCTCCAGGGGAATCGGCTGCACTGTGAAGTCAATTCTTGAGGTTCCGTCCTCTGTTCAGCCCTTTCCTAGGTGCATGTTTCTCTCTGTACTCCATGTTCTCGGAATCACTTTCTGTAGTTGCTCCTGTTACCTGTGCTGAGATCAGAGAGTTTGGTCGCAGTTCTTTCGTAAGCTACCATGAGCTTCCCGATCTTATCTGATAACGTGTCACGCCCACTTTGATAAATTCACCAGAATAAGAGAGGTTGATGTCTGTCTCAAGTCTTTGGTGACGCTCCGTTTTACACTAGTTTGTTATTGTATAATATCCAATCCTCTTTTGCCAGGGAGATTTTGCTTAGCTGCACTGATCGTGTTTTACACAAAAAGTTGTTTCCTAGTGATTTTGAAGTTGAATTTTTGAAGAAGAGAAGTACAGTTCAAGTACACGTCTTGGAGCAGAGAATAATGAAAGCATGAACGGCAAAATAAGAATAGACTTGAGTCTCAAAAAAATAGAAGTCTTCACTCGAATAAGGGTCTTTGCATCCTTGCTGTGAATTATATAATTATATTTTATGTATGTGGAATGTGTCTACTATGCAGTTCAGATTCTCACATTCGAATAGATAGCACAATTGCTTGAATTACATTGAAAATGTAGATACTTGAGACAGTGACATGTCACTGAAGACTGTCTGACATGAAGGATATGCTTGCAGAGTTCACATACGTGGATTAGCAAGTGGCTTTAGGAGCAGCAATGGAGCCCGTGTGGACCTTGGAACAAGAGCTAGGCAGCAACAAGCGCGACGATTATGGACTATCGCACTCACCGGATCTTTGGTGGCAGGGTTCATTATAATTGTGCTCAACACCTTCCAAGAGAACATGATGTTTTACATCACTCCTACGCAGGTTCGGTTTATCTCTTGAAACTTTTGTTAGTATGCAGGAAAGAGGCATGCAGCTGTGAGGAATTGAGGATAAGTTTGAAGTGTCATGGGCTTGTTATGCTGTGCCATTTTGTCTCCGAAAACCTTTAAACTGATCGACCTTGAGGAAAACTGACCAGTACAAATTTAGATTGACTTCTGTTTAACCTTTAGATGACTCCAGATGGCCTTGGAGAGCATAACAGAGGCAAAGTTCTGTTCAGATTAAGTTGTTATCTACCTTCATGCCACTCATTGGTTTTTTATAAGTCAATCATTTTTCGAACAATAGATTGGAGATCTCTTTACCTCTCCAGGTTTTCGCTTTTGGGGAGCTAAAGGAGGTTTAGTCATACCTGTTGTAAGTGTATTGTTTCTCGAACGCTTCGTGTTTAAAAAACTGCAGCTTTGTTCGTTCGAGTTGACTTTAGGTTGGAACCATTTTTTCCATTTCAACAGCCCTCAACATGTCATATAAAATTTCACCTCAAGCATCCATGCTGTTGGTTTGAATGTACGTGTTCAACAATCTTAAATTTCCATATGTTTTGTGACCTCTGATGGCCGAAGTGGAGTAGAAGCGTTAATACTTCTTCCCTTATTACGTGCAGGCGTTGGAAAAGTATTATATTGATCCTTCTAAGAATAAGTTTCGCCTGGGTGGGTTGGTGCTAGAAGGAAGGTAAGATCAGTTATGTACTGTGTTGAGTCCCGATCTTGATAAATTATGATTCTGTGTGAAATGTTATGTTTGGTCATGAAGTAAGGCTGCAACACAAGTTTCTAGGTTGACATATATAACTTTTGGATGTTTGATAGACACTGTCAAGTCCTGGAGTAGCCGTGAGAGGAACTCTGCCGAGCTATGCAACAAGTGAAGTTGTGTTAATGGTATTTGCCCTAGTTTTGTCAGGAGGCTTGGTTTGAAACGTTAAGAGTCATGTCCATTGATGACTGATCATGCTGGTAACCAACGTTTTGTGTACAGCTGTACAGGTTTATTTTAATGCTTGACACCTTTTGCTGCCATGAACTCACAACTTGTTACTGTGATACAGTGTACACCATTTTAAGAGCTCTGCTGATATGGAGTTCGTCGTAACAGATTTAGCGAATGAGGTATGCCGAAATGATTGCTCTCGTTCGTGAAGAGTATGGAAGGCCAAATACCGAGCTGTCTGTACTTTTTCTTGAGATATCCCATGAATATTTGTCGGGATTGCACATGTTGGGCCAATCAAAATCTAACTCATTATTGTAAAGGGTTGCGTGGCTTGTCTTCACTTAGAAAGGGTTCTTTCAGGCTATTATTGGCATACTAAAGTACAGTCTCTTCACAGCTAAAAGTCCATGACACGATGTTTATGCATGCAAGCAGGTTCTTGTCCGTTATCGTGGCGCACTGCCCGATTTGTTTCGTGAAGGACATTCTGTCGTGGCTGAGGGATTCTTACGACCCATCGATAATTATCCAGGCAGGCCTGATGCATCGAACGAATTGAATGAAGATCTTGTTGAGAGGGCGAAAAAAGCTGGTTGCTATTTTGCAGCTGTCGACGTGTTAGCGAAGCATGATGAGGTGAGGCCTTCTCGGAAACATAACTTCACTTTATGATGTTCATATTACCTCGTTCATGTGATCCATCTTGTGCGAGTGAGATTAATATCGGGAAGGGCTTTAGTCTCATCACATTTCGTTACATGCGTAGAGTTTCTTCATCAGCCTACCTGATATAGAGTTTCTCGTTCTTCCTTCTTGTAGCATCTCTCCTTTTTTGCCTGAAAAATTCTCTCATCATTAGCTGCTTTGCAACCAGAAAGGTTTCGCTGTCATTTTCGTGACGGACTCTCATGAATTTTGTGAACAGAAATATATGCCGAAAGAAGTAGCTGCTGCCATCGAGAAGAATAAGGCTGCTCAAGATGTTTTGCCACAATCGCCAAGCTTAGCCACAACTGCGGAGACTGCCTCTCCTATCCAGCCTGTCATCGAAACACCCCCAACGGCTGGGTCTAAGAAAAAGGGTGTGGCTCAGACACCTAGCAAAGCACAGCAATATGAGATTCGACTTTGAGTTATACCTGATTTTTACAGGTGAAGAACTGGATGGACGATCCTTTAAGGTCATCTTCCAACTGCTACTTTGCTGTATGGCGCGTAAGTTTGATGTGTTATGGATGATTGGAGTGACAAGAATTGGAATCAAATTTTTGCTTATTTAGAGAAATTGAGTCATAGATATTTGATAATAAGTTGACTGCAGATTGCTGTAGTATCAACAGAAGGGGTTAAGATGAGTTAACCCTCGAAGATTCAGTTGAATCTGAAACCGGATTTTGGTGTACAAATAAGAAGTGTTCCACCAAATGCTTTCAACTAAATCTGCTTTCTTGATCTTGTCAAGAACGACGTAATTTTTGTGTATCCAGATTCACTCAAAGTTGGGTGATGAGTTCCTTGTGCACGAGTCCCGAAGCCCTTTGATAAGTACTTGCGTCAACTTGTTTTGTCACTTATGTTGTACGAGTCAATTACTAGCAGGTAGGGCAGGGGTTGTATGGTGTCCAGTAGCCTATTACAGAAGCAAATACGAGGGAGTACCCTTTCATGGGTGAACTTGTTTTTCACGTTCTGACTGCACTTTGTTAGAGGAAGATAAAAAAAGAGGCGCTGTTAAATTGGTTATGAGTTTTTAGAAATAGGACCCAGCGAATGAAGATCTGTAATTACTTCTACGTACAGCTGATGCGTTCACCTTTTGAGACAAAAAATCTTTACATTGCATACGTCGATATTTTAGTTCAATAGATGTTCAAAAAAGTGTTTTATAGCCCTTCCGAACGTCGATGGGAAGGGACAGGCATAGGCCGATACTGTATCTGCATATATATATATCATCGACCTATGATTAACATGTCGTGAAGGAGATGTACTTGAATTCTAATCTGTTCTGTCCAGAAGCTAATCTCCAGACGTCCTTGTCACGCAAGCAGCGACCGAAACTTTGCTATGTGAGAGGTTTTTCTTACATTCGTTGTGTCTACAACACCATCGAGCATACCGAAGGAGCCATGTTGCAAAGTTTACACCAGGAGATATAATTCTCTCAATTCCTACACTTCTCTTCGCGAACATTTTTACACACCTTGATCAAATGGTTTGCCCAGTGTCGTTCACCTACGCTAAGTACGATTAGGTTGCTCTAGAGGACCTCGGACTGGTGGTTAATTTGATCACTATTACAGTGAATGATTGTGACGAGCTGTTCTTAATCGATCAGCTTGTCTATTTGTGCAGACTTAGCGCATTGAGAAGCTTGATCTCTCAGTCACAACAGCACAACATCTTACCAGATACTGAGCCGAAGAAAATTCCCATCTCCTTAGACAAGTGGACAAAGATTTGTTGTTACTTATTCAACTGATGTGGACGAAGTCAATGGATTCCAGCATATACATTCCAGCAGTTGTCTTATAAAAGTCAGTAATACAAATAGGGTAAAAATCACCTCTTTTATCTGAACATCTCGACTTGTGGTAAGTTCGTACAGGACTTTACGAAGAATGAAAATTTACATCTGACCTAGAGTACTTTCAATGTCGAAGAAAAGTCAAAGCAGAAGCAAATATCAAACGGAATTTAGCCTCTAAAACTCTTGTCAAGCAACAAGAGCTTTTCCAAAATAAGAATGAGTGCGTCTTGACAGCACAGTTTTTCATCGTTATTTTTTAAGTCAAAGCAGAGATCTAGAGTACTTTCAATGTCGAAAAAGAGTCAAAGCAGAAGCAAATATCAAACGGAATTTAGCCTCTAAAAATCTTGTCAACCAACAAGAACTTTTCCAAAATAAGAATGAGTGCGTCTTCACAGCACAGTTTTTCATCGTTATTTTTTAAGTCAAACCAGAGATCTCGATAGTATTTGAACAGCGGTACTTCAAGAGACTTGATTCATAGCTATAGGGAATGGCGGCCCGGACGAGATGGATGAATCATGTGGTGTACATTGCATTTTTACTTATTGCGTAAGTAATGAACACTAAATATTATCATATATTTCAATGGATTAAATGGACCTCCTATTCATTGTTGTAAGGTGTATGAACAGCCATCAATGTCGCCGTCTGACCAAAACAGTACACGCGTTTATAAGCATATTTTGATAGAGTCCACTTTTCACGGGTTCTATATGACGAGGCTGTTATCGACAGAAATAAAACACAGCAAAATTATATCTACAAAATATTCGATCAGGAGGACTGCAGAAGCCCTACCATTTTACTTTATGTCTTAAATTCTTTTCTCTAGCAAGCACATGTTAAATAGAATGTTTTTTCTGCAGATAGATGTGCGATTCTGTTCCTTTGTTATATTTCATTCCTTCCTCGAAGAGTTCGGGGGAAAAATAATCCCCCGTCATCGTCAATTTTTCCCGTACCAAATAAGGAGAGGTAGAATACCATCAAGGGCGATAAAGGCAGGGATGAAAAAAGTGAGGAATACATTTCTCTCCTTTTCAAGGCCTAACATTACAAGCCAGACTCGAGAGTTGAAATGAACTTTGTTTACGGAGGAAAGAAAGGAAGGGAAACGACAGGATACGTACTGCAACGTGCCGTAATACTAGACAGACGACGTACAACGGTAAGTCTTGACGTTCACGGTAGAGGTAGCGAAACAATGTGCAGGTAGTATCAGGCGAGTAACCATCGGCATGGGAAGAGTGTGGAGAAGCCGGTCGGATGAAGAAATCCACCGGTCCGACGGTCTGTGTGGCTCAGGAACCGCCTACGCGCGCCGCCTTCCTCACTTACCTGCCTCCGCTCTGCTGCTCCGCTGCTCCTCGGCTCCACGCCTTGACTACCAAACAAACCTCTCGCTCTCGCTCTCTCTGGCCTTCGGCTCTGCTTCTACTCCGGATGCTCTTCTCCTTCCCTTTTTAGCCCCTTTCCTTCCATCCTTCCTTCCGTTTCCTTCCTTCCTTGATTGATGAGCAGGAAGTCTGGAGCAGCGATTTTGGTCATCTGGCTCCTGCGCAACTTGCTTGCTGTCTTTCTTTCTTTCTCTCCTTCCTTCCTTCCTTCCTCGCCTCTCCTCTTCTCTGCTACTTGTTCATCCGCGGCCTCATCCGGATGGTTCTTCATTCCTCGGCCATCGCTGTTTGCCGCTGATACTGCGGTGCGGCTCATGTCCCACTCTTTGCCATCGTCCTCACCTCACCTCAGAGCAGCAGCTGTGGCTGGCGTCTTCTCTCAGTCGAGTACTCGCCGGAGAGCAGGGGATCTGGCGCGGAGTGCCTGTCATTGGAGAAGAGGCTGGTGATTTAGCAGTTGCGGTGGTGGGAAAGAGGTTGAGATTGGAGTTCTTGAGGTGAGCAGTCGACTCGGGAGCGCGAGGTTCCGGTTTTGTAAGTTTTAGTTGATGGTGCATAGACAGTTAGCTGGTGACCGCGGGCAGGAGTTTGAATCTCGAGAGGACGAGGAGCCAGGGAGGGAGGAAAGTGGGGAGAGGGGGAGAGGAGGATTGTGGGAGGTTTCCGCGTAGGAGGAGGGAGTCAGGGGATGTGGACTGACGTCTAAGCAGCCCATTTAAGGAATCGAGTCCTCGCTTTGTATGGAGTGGGACGCTGTCTAACTGGAGCAAAGTTATTAGGGTTTGGAACGAGACTCCGATTTGGAGCAGGAGTGGTGTTTTGCGGAATGCTGTCAAGGTTAGGAAGATGAGAGTGAATTGCACAAGCGAGACTGTGATTGTTGTGTGGATGTCTGGACAGGAACTTGTGGTGACGCTGTAATGGATGCGAAGGAGACAAGGCAATTGCGAAGGTTAGTGTCAGTTGAAGTGTAGGCAAAGAAGAAAAGGGTTGCAGGGGGAAGTCAACTGAGGAGGCAAGGATTGTCGGAGCACAAGGAGGATGACTTCGACCGCGGGGCAACCGCAGTTCCGCTACACTCAGCCTCCCTCGAAGGTTCTGCATGTCAGGAATTTGCCATGGGAATGCAGTTCAGAGGAGTTGATAGAACTATGCAAGCCTTTCGGGAAAGTTGTGAATACGAAGGTCAATGTCGGCGCAAATCACAATCAAGCTTTTGTGGAATTTGTAAGTATCTACTCCATGCAGTAAGAATCCGGATGCGCTTCACTGGGATTGCACGCATGTCTCTATGAAAACAAATTGCTAATGACAGATTTAAGCATGCCTTCACTTCCCGGCCAGGACTTTTGTTGTCAACGCCCGTTGTAGGTTTTGCCGTAGCACAAAACGTACTGTGTAGTGAAGTCCACTGGCGCCTGGAAGTCGCGTTCAGACGCTTAGGCGTTCCTCCATCTGCTCTCGGTTGTTCCCGTTTGACCAAAACATTCCCTTTTGAAGGAACCTTACCTTTGAGCTGGTCATGGTCTCATAGCGTCGTATATTGATAGTTTGATTGTTTTTGAAGTTTATGTACGCGTATGTGTAATTGTAGAGAAGTAACCTTATCAAAAGATCACGAGAATCTGGCCCGATTCTTATCTATGTCGTGCAAAGCATCTAACCTAGCTAGCAATGAGCTGTTGTCAACTCTAACCTTACCTCGGTATTGTACTGGTGGTATCGAAATGATTTGTTTAGGATAGCAGATTAGCGGGTTTCAATTTATTCAACCTTGTTTCCGTTTCAAATAATCTTGCAGAGTTTCGCGATTGATTAACTACTGCGACATCAGCTGTATGAGATTCACCCTAGCCTTTCTGCTTAGTTGCTTTCTCGTTCAATTTCCAGCTCATGCGGTCTGCAATACATTTTTTATCTAGAAGCCACGCCTTACCGAACAAGAGGTAAGGTAGCATTAACTTTCGAAGGACGGATCTGAATTACGGTTCCTCATGAAGTAATAGTCGGGTACATAATAACTGAATGGTTCCTTTCCGAATCATGGTTTCGTTCTGCTAGGTCGAACGCTTTAACACGTGCTTTGTCGGGCAGTATACATAGTTCTGGCAATCTCTGACCTTCCGGAAGAATCTTTGAACCGAGAGAAAACTCTCTTAAGTTGATGGGTTGCGCTTTTTCTCCGTTGTAGTAGGAGAAATGTGGAGATTGTTCAGGATTTATTTCCCGATAAATCACCACCATTCAGGGGCTGCTGGCACAGTAATTGCTTGACAACATACCGTACTCGCAGGGTTTGAGCAGACTTACTTAGATTTCATTGTAGATTCCTTCAGTGCATTGTGCTTGTCCTGAAGGTGTACTGATGTAAGTTGATCGCCGTTTACCTCTTTTCCTATTTTCTGCAAACCTAGTTGTATATATCTGCCATCGCAAGTTTGAGTGTTCAGGAAGTTCTAACCGTCGTTTTTGTGACTGTAGGCTGATCTGAATCAGGCTATAGCTATGGTCTCTTATTACGCATCCTCATCCGAGCCCGCCCAAGTACGAGGGAAAACTGTGTATCTTCAGTACTCCAATAGGCAAGAAATTGTCAACAGCAAAAATTCTGGGGACGTTGCCAGCAATGTGCTTTTGGTGACAATTGAGGGCGTAGAGGCCGGTGATGTCAGCATTGACGTATTGCATCTGGTAAGCTCGGATTTTTCGGTGAATGGATCAGGCACGGGGTGAGAACCAGTAGTGCTGTGGCACAAAATCCACCTGGGTTCAGGTTCGCTTTCGGATCAGTTTAATGTCTTGTAGAACTCGGGGTCATTTGCATGCCCTTCACAAGTCACGGAGGCTTTAATTGTTAAAGGTTAAAGTGATCAAGATTTTCATACGTTCAGGTTTTCATGTGGACAGTTTTGCTTAGTTTATTTGTTCATCACGGGGCTCCATTTGACGCATGGTTTGTGTTTGACTTAAAGCTATATGGATTAGCAGGTCCATGTGACGGCCACATCCTCGATGGCAACCTGCTGCATGGGAGAACGCGCACGTGTGTTTGTTTCCCTCCACTTTGCCTAACCTCGCCTCTCGACCCTCCTCTTTCAACCCTAACCCCTGGCGATTTGAGATTGATGTGGACTCATCTCAGAAATCTTTCCTCATAGCCCCATAAACCCCGTAGGCTTTCATACTGGATTGAAGTTGAAAGCTAGTTGATGTGTCTGAAAGCGGAGTCTTTTGGATGAGGGCTGACAATGTGCGTTGCTGCGTATTACCTTTGCCGGCTGGTTGTTTCTTTGTCCTTTTGGTATGCTCGAGTACCTAAGATTGTGCTTCGTCGAGTGTCACTAAATTTTGCAGGTTTTTCCAAGTGAGGAAGAAGAGAAATGCTGACTGCTGTACCTTGGATTTGTGGCTGTTTCAGTTTGTTGACAAAGGGTACTCTAACTGCTGTGAAGTGTGAACGCTCAATTTCGTTAATCATATCATTGCGTATTGTTATCCATGCAGGGACTTTGGGATAGGGTGATTACTGATGAGATTGTGTTTCCTGCTGCCGTGCACCCCTGCTGTATGCTTTTTCTCTGAGTAGCCAGCCCCATGAGATACTTGTCAGTCGCAGTCAGGTGTCAAGGAGGGGTCAGTTCACCATACTAACTCATGTTTGGGTTCCAAAACCGTACCAACGTGAGCCCTGCTGGTCTGTGCTTCAGCACCACCAAGCGAACCCTGTAGATGTGACTGCTGCCTACGGTTGCCATGTTCTTGGAAAGAGGATTGCGGGGTTACGATTTGTGTGGAACGCCTTTGCTAAGAAGGGTTTCAATCTGGGAAACGGTGCACAGTAGAGAACCTTCATCAAAGGTGAGTGGTGGAGTCAGTTGTTTAACCATGGTAAGTGGTGCTGCAGGTATTTTCCGCTTTTGGCTTTGTGCATAAGATAGCAACTTTTGAGAAAACCGCTGGCTTTCAGGTGTGTACGACTGGCTTTCAGGTGTGTATATGCTAAATTAACATACACGGGAAATCTTGTTTGAGTTTGCAACGCAATTCTTTTCATGCCTGATCTCATTTCTGCAATTTTTCGCGTTTTGATACTTCCCTTCCTCGCAATGTTGACGCCGTTACTTCTAACTTTGAGGAGGAATGTTTCTTTCAGGCCCTTGTTCAATACAGTGACTCCAACACCGCCGCCTCGGCTAAATCAGCACTTGAAGGACGTAGCATTCCTAGGTAACTTGAACTACCTAGTTGCTGGTAGCTCGCTTCTACGTTGCAAAATATCCAGTGCCTGCTTTTTCCTCCTAAATGTCATTTGCGGACTGAGTGGATGATGAATGGAAGCATGGAGAGGAGGGTGCAGAATGATTCTGGGGACCTTCGTCCAGTTCGAGAATTTGGCATGTAGACATTCCATGACAGAACAGTGTTGTTTTAGTTTTTGGCTCTCATCTGTTTCTCTTTAGTAGTGCACTAACAGTGTCCTATGTACTGCAGATATTTATTACCAGACCACGTTGGGCCATGTCATTTACGCATCTCTTTCTCGGCTCACAATGACCTAAATGTGAAGTTTCAGAGTCATAGGAGCAGGTGCAGAGCCCTGTAGCCGATTGAGCAATCTTGGGCTCAGAAGTCATCCTGGCAATGCATTTGAATTTGAACCATGATTTTCGCAGCTTCAACGGGATGTATATGTATACGGTGTAGGGTGTAGGGTTGCATTTACACTGACTTACTTTTGTCCTGTCCAACAGGGATTATACAAATCCTTACTTGCCTGTTGCTCCTTCTGCTATAGATGGTAACGGGCAGGTGAGCAGCCTTTTTGTTAAATTTTGCATGTCTATTCCCACATTGTTATAATGTTCGTGATCGTGTTCATTTTCCTGTGACAATTTGATTTTCTATTCCCTGGTTACAACTATACTTACTTGATGACTGGTTATACGCAGCAGTTTGGAGTCGGCCCCGATGGTAAGAGAAGAGAACCTGAAAGCAATGTGCTGCTCGTTTCTATCGAAAATATGCAGTACGCGGTCACCATCGACGTCCTCCACACGGTAACTTTCAAAGAACCACAACAAACTCACCTTTATACCTCCCAACGGTGATTCTGACCGTGCATGTATCCAGCTTGTGGGTTAGCTGATTTTCACCTCTCACCATTCCACAGGTATTCTCTGCGTTCGGCACGGTGCAAAAGATAGCAATATTTGAGAAGAATGCGGGCTTCCAAGCCTTGGTACAGTATCCAGGTGAAGTGTATATTCATTCATCATCCAGCAGCCCCTGTTGCGATATTGTTCCCTCCTGTGTATTATACTATGAACTTGTACATCTGTCAGCTGTCAGTGTGTCATGTCTTAATGGTGATAGGCATGTTTTCCACCAGAATGCGTTCTGCACATTTTTGGAATCATGCGCAGTACATCACTTTGGTTCACATCGGTGTAGACAACCTGTCGATCAGTCAAGTTGTTTTTATTTTTGAAGGTGAAAGGACGTAATATACAGTTAACTTGGTGGTTTTATTGATTAGATAAAGTGTGATTTTGATCCCTTTAGTAGAAGAAGACGAGGGAATCAATCATGAGAAGCATGTGAATGTTGATTATACTGTACGATCGTATGAAGGATTTTTTTTTCCGCTCACTTGCTTCGTTTGTCACGATGGCAGACGTGCCAACTGCGGTTGCTGCTAAAGACGCACTAGAAGGACACTGCATCTACGATGGTGGCTTCTGCAAGCTTCATCTTTCATATTCTCGGCACACTGATCTCAATGTAAAGGTAGTGCACACCCTGGGAAGGTAGTTGATGGCAGGACCCATTGCTTGAACCATACGGCGAAACTCCTCTTGAAGGACAATGCTTCTCCCATCAAGTCACGGACTGGTGATTGATAATCATCCCGTATACATCACACGACCTATTTTTTACCACTTATTTGCCAATGTGTTGTTTGTGTTACTCTCGCACCCCTTAGCTTAGCTTTCCTCTACTCTCTGAGTCGTTCCCAGCACCGTGCACTATCAGGTGCTGTTGGAACATACTAACTTCAAGTGACCTGCCGGTGTTTGTTTCCGTAGACTTATCTGTGACAAGAAAAGATGTAAATAAGTGTCATTGTCAGGAAGTGTATCATGCCTTTGTCTGACACGAAAGAAAACCTTGGGTGGTGGTGGGATCGGTCCAGCCGGTTAGAAATCTTATATACTGACACGAAATGCAGTAAATGCTCGTGCTTCAAGCATCTCTGCCTTACAAATGTTGTGTATGTTTATGTGACGCAGGTGAACAATGATCGGAGTCGAGATTACACCAACCCAGGTCTTCCTGCTAATCAACAAGCTGTTTTGGGTCAAGCAACGGTAGCTGGTGGCTCAGTCCTGGATGTATCGCAGCTTTCACCAACAGGATCGGGGGGCTACGGAGGAAACCAATTCGGAAGTGGTGTGCACCCACCTCAAAACGACGGAGGTGCAGGAATGTCACAGCGTCCCTGGGAGTTCGACCAGACGCAGAATGGTCCCAAAGCTCCCGGTGGGCCCCCGATGGGCGGGGGGCCCCCTCTTCTAGGGCCCGGCAGCATGCCGGGCAACATGGGTGCACCTATGTCTGGTCCTGGGCCAATGTATAGAGGCCCTCCAATGCCTTCACCTCCAGGTGGCCCTGCTCCTCCAGGTGGCAGCGGCGGGATGATGAGCAATCACGATGCACCCTTCCAAGGAGCCGCTTCTTCCATGTCAATGGGCCCACCTCCCCCATCCCACATGGGCCCGGGTATGTTGCCCCCTGGCCCAAATTCACACATGGGACCTCCTCCTCCAGGTCATGGCATGCCACCTCACTATGGCCACCAACCTATGCACCAGGGGCCTCAAGGAATGCCTAACAGTGGTGGTCCTCCCGTCTATTACATGTAGAATTATTCTTGAGATTTTGTACTTATTCTTCATGAGAATTTTTAGTAAGTTGTGAAAAGAGTTGCAATTTCTCGTCTATAATCCGTGTGGCGACTGGCGGATGCCCACTTTCGTTGTGCGGCCGGCGCAGATTATCAGGCCGATGTTTCACTTATATGAGTAGGATTTGTATATTTTCCGGGAACTTGTCCTCAGACTTTCTTCTCTTCCCGCTGTGGTTTATCCAGATTTTGGATGGTCTGCTGCTGTTAGTTCTATGTGAATCTTGCTTCCTCAAGAGCTTTGGCCGTGTCATATGAATGCTGTACATGGATGAAAGTGACCTCATTCCATCCCGAGGGCTTCGCAGTTCTTTGTTGCTAGCCTGTACACATCCCATAAAAAAGTCGCACACCCTTCTCACAAGAGAAGAGTGATTGCAAGCTTACCAGTGTATTAGTTATACGCCAAGCACCTTCCTTAATTGTGAGTGGCAGGCCCTAAGATATGAAACCATCTTGGCGACAGGATGTGGAACAGTGAAATCGTTTGGTACTTATTCTAATGAGTGGGACGAAACCATATGTTCGAGCGAAGAAAAATATAAATACTCGACCGACGATCGATGTAGTCTTGATGAGAAAGGACATAGGGGGACTCCGTTCTCGGCAATTGTTGCTGGCATTGCAAACACAGGATGAAGAAGATAACTATCCCTTGCGCCATCGGACACTTGCGACACAGTACCTTGACAAATGCACGTCTCATTGAAGATACCCGTTCTATCACGACATTGAACATTAGCTGATTCAAAGACGATTTCGCGGCCCTAGCGGGTGAAGGTCATGTGGAATCACACTTAGGACGGTTCTGGAAATAGAATGAAGTTACAAACCCATTACAGGGATGTGTCCCGAAGTCGTAATCGAACTCTCATTGCAAGTTGGAAAGACCTGATGTCTCTGTTCGCGAGAGCCTACCATTCTGGTGCAAGTTGGAAAGACCTGATGCATGATCGAGCCAAGATCCATGAGCTTGCATCCTTGTCGGAGCAAGAGCGTAGATAAACCATTATAGTATGAGGAATGGCCGGATCCATTAAGAGTGAATGTATAATATGCTGAAATTCTCAGTCCATCAAGGTATAATGTAGACCTCTAGTCTAATAAGTGGTCAAAGAGGAAAAAGACATAAACTCATGTCGCAACTCCTGGGCTAAAACATCTTTCGTATGTTGCAATAATAAATATACCATAATAATAAGTATCCATGTCCCTAGCATATATCTCAAGGATAACAAAGGTGCAGAGAGTGTCAAACTACCAAAAAATGCTATAAGTGCAGTCTACTCCATCGATAATAAGCCTACCCTTCCACAAAAAACGGCAAAGATGTTTGTCTCCGTGTCAATCTCGAAGGTGTTCATATATCATACTTGACAAGCCCCGTGAGAATACGCATGGGGCTGTGCATAGAGAATGTAAATAGTGATCTATCAATACATAATGACTCCTTTGGTTGATACTCCAAGATCTCTAATGATATCTCCTTGCCCGTGGGTGGATGTAAAAGGCGTAAAGAAGAAATAGTCTCCTTAGTATGACTAGCCATAGACAAAGAATGAAGGGCCCGTGCGGCCCTAGTATACTCCCAGCCTGCCCCAAAATCATATATCGTTGCAAACGAACCGAATCAGAAGTATCATGTGGCTAAATTGGACTTCTAACTTGTGTGCCCCGCACAAACTCCTCATGTAATGTAGCCCAATCCCCAACTCAGATTCTTTGAAATCTAGCTGCCATCTCCCTGTATCCATCACAAACCCCCTAATATAACGTAGACATCATCGCGAAAGTAAAAGAAACAAAAACCATGCTAATTCGTCTATAAGATCACATGCCAATTGATCGAACGATAAACAAAAAGCACGTCTAGTATCTTCATGAAGTGCACGAGGGACCCTACGGAATAAACGTGGACATGGGAACCTGGTCTCAAAAAGTCCTAAAATAGAATTTACATGGAAAGCTTATCACTCCCCCGACCCCGATGTGTGTACTCAGAACGATCAATGAAAGAATCAATATAATCTATGTGTTCCCTGAAATGACAAATGTTGATGTTGATGTGATCGTCCTCCTCACATATGCACCCCAAATCTTCAATCATATTATTTGTGCATCTTTACCATGTGGATCTTTATCCCTTGCAAGGTAAAGAGACGATAACACATCAGACATGATGTATCACATATCGTTTTTGGCGGCCCTATGTAACATTAGGAAAGTGAGGAGAGACCACTCAAATAGTTCAAGAAATTCTGAAGTTGAGAGATCACCTCAATGGTTTCTATTTCTCCATACATAGTTCTAAAAAATGTACAATATAGATAAGGTTCCACAACCACCATCCATCAAATTCCTCGTGGATCGATGACGTGACGGACATCACTATGAGTACACGGATTGCTGATGTGTAACTCCAACTAATACACAAGAAACATAATCTAAAGAGCACACGGATTGCTAGCATACCATCTTTAAATAGCCCACTAAGTCAACTAAAGAATATTTATCTCCACATTGCGTAACCTCTACTTTAGTTCTCACTAGCTAAAGATGGTTATAAATCTTACTCCTTTTAAGATGCAATGTCCTCGTTGTGGCCACGTTCAAACTCTTGAACAATCAAAGATGCATTGGCTAAATTCTTTGACTGTTTTCAAGTTAACTCATTTGATGGATATCCTTTGCATTGAACCAAATACTCGGTTTGAGGGTATTTGTGACCCTGAATCCATTTTTTGAATATCTTGTCAACATGAAATTCTGCATGATCTCTTATCATAGTAGCTAAAGGAGGAGGTGGTGATGGATTTATGAACTGTTTGGGTCATTGTACATATTTTTGCAATATTGACACACGAAATACGGGATGTATTTTCATATGCAACATGAGCTCCAACTTGTAAGACATCTCGCCAACACGTTTCAACATCACAAAAGGACAAATGAATCGAAGGTTCAATTTTGGTATTCTTACAAGTGACAAATTGGTCGTGGATAACCAGACTTGATCTCCTTCATAAAAAATCAACTCCTTGCGATGACCATCTGCATATTATTTTTATCGATTTTGAACAATTACCAACTTCTCCTTTGCTTGATGTAGTTTTTTTGTGTATGTGCTTCACAAAATCATTGACAACCTCAACTTTGGTTGAAAACTTCTGCTCTTTAGGAATTCTCATCAAACTATAAGGTGCTAAAGGGTGAGCACCATATATATGATATTATGGAGACACTTTTGTGGATGCATTATGAGAATTATTCCTTCGAGGTGAATGCTCATAGCATATCCTCTATTGTTCTATTGACTTTCTCTATTTGACCATCAGTTTGAGGATGATAGGCTATAGACATTGCTAGCTTTGTTTTGAATAAATCAAACATGATTTAAAAAAAAAAACTAGTAAAATGACTTCCTCTATCGGTGATTAAGACTTTGATGTGATTCATATAAACTCCATCTAGATACAAATGAGCAAGTTGTGATACCGTCACTATCTTTAAGATAGGTCAAATATGTAACATCTTACTCAATTTATCCACAAATGACTAAATCATGTCTTGAGGAGATTTTTGATAACTCACATACAAGATCCATAGTAACATGTTGTCATTGTTGTTCGGGAATGAAAAGGAGTTGTAATAAACCTGCTGATTTTTGATTACGCGCCTTGTTTTGTTGTTATGCTACACAACTTTGAACATATGCCTCCACATCTTCCCACATCCTTGGCCAATAATACACTTGTTGTATGATGTCCAAAGAATTTTCAGCTCCCATGTGCCCCATAATGGATATATTATAGCCTTAAGACAACATCATTATACTTAAATCTGGATCTTGTGGGATCTATATACGTTGCTCCTGAAATGCTAGACCTCTAACCTTCTTTGACCTCTTTGCTTGAAGTGCTTTCATGATCTCCTCATCCTACTTTGTTGTAGCCATCATTTGAGTCCACCAATCAATTTGGATTTTTACCTCTATGATGTTGTTGATGCACGGCTTTTATGTGAGGATATTTGTGAGTTATTTCTTGCCTTCCACATACACTATGTTCATGTTGAACCATTGACGTCATTGTTCACATTGAATCTGTCGTTTGGAGATATCCTTTTGAGTTTTCAAATACATCAATGGTTTGTGGTCGATTTCTACCACAAATTACTTGTCTCCCAAGTAGGGCTTCCAATGTTTGGTAGCCAAAACAATGACTAACTCCTCTTGTTCAGTTGTATGATAGTCTTCTTGGTTGCCATCAACTTTTGGGGAAAAAAATGCAACCGGATGCCAAACATCCTCCCATTCATGTTGAAGAATTTCATCCACTTTTGTACCGGTGTCGCAAAAGACAATTCTTCGCTCTGAGAACGCCCGAGCGCCTGGCTGTAGAAGAACCCTCTAGAACCTTGTGTGAGTTGTCAGGCTCTTCTTCTTCTCCTCAGCACTCCACATTACAACCGGTAAAACTTCAGCGGAAGAAGATCATGATATCCGATGATTCGACCGATAACTTTCGCTCAAACTTTACAGAAATTTCTGTCAGAAAAGCTTCAGATGTTTTTGCCCTCTAGATCTCTCAAAAATTTGCTCTGAGAACGCCCGAGCGCATGGCTGTAGAAGAACCCTCTAGAAACTTGTGTGAGTTGTCAATCTCTTCTTCTTCTCATAAGCACTCCACATTACAATCGGTAAAACTTCAGCAAAAGAAGATCATGATATCCAATGATTTGACCAATAACTTTCGCTTAAACTTTACAAAAAATTGCTTCTCAACCCTAACTATTACTCAAAAAAGTTTGAGATGTTTTTGCCATCTAGATTTCTCAAAACAATTGTTGATTTACCCACTGTATCACAAGGCGATATGCAGATCCCTGTGTACAAAACCCATCACACATCCCAATCCTTTACTCCAATTGCTTTCAAATTTCATGAGAAGGTCACATATCATCCGAACTTTAAGTGTGGAAAGTTTTATTGACAGAAATTCCTGATATCAAAAGATATGATCGATGTACTAAGTTTGTGATAGTCAGTGCAATCCTGCAACTCTTACTGCTTGCACAAACTTCAACCTACCACTCCGTACTCAAAACTCGTCCAATCGAGTCAAAACCTGAATCAAAACACAAGCCCAAGTTGTAAACTGTATTTCAGTTGACTCAGATCTCCCAAAACCCTCGTCAGATTCTCACAAACACCCCAAATACACTCAAAGGTCAAAATTTCTCTCCCTAACTTTGAATCACCGTTTCAGAGTGACAAATCCTTCAAATCCATCTATTCTTGAGCCCACGTTGTAGCCCGTCTTGTCAGCTTTCCAACGCTTTCCTCTGATTTTCGAATGTTTCCCTGAAAAATCTCCAAAATCCCTAAAAACCTCGAAAAGTTGCCCTAGTGCCCTCATTGGTCAAAACTCCTAGACCGATGGGAATGGAGAATGCTATTTTGACCTCTAGTGTGGCCAAATTAGCTCCATTGAAACTTATGCTTTACAACTATCCTAAACACTCTACTTAGACATCCTATACACAATATGAGTTGTCACTAATAAGAGTTTAAATGACAACTTGAAACCAGCTAAGTATACCCAAAAGCGATCACGGTGAAGACACTGGATGTTGATCACAAATGGACTCGACAATGGTACATCTTGAGGATCATGTTGTCCCCTATCCATGTCCTACGTCAACTCCTCTTCAATCATATAAGCTCCTTAGTCAGCAAGGTGATGTGTCTAGATCTCCCTAGCTCTTCTGACCTTACAATGCCATACATTACCCCTAACCTAAAGTATCGCCATCATGACAACAGCTTTGAAGATGACACATGTCATCATCTTCTCATAGTTGCCGCGTCACAACACGACATCAGATGCATAAGTTACCAACTTGATTGGTCGATTAGGATCATACCATTTGAGAATAGATGCATGCAAGAGAACATCTTTCAATGCTTGAAAGGTAAATTCTTGTGTAGTTCCCCATCTCTATTTTTGACCCTTTCATAGCATAGATGTTAAGGCTTGAGTAAGGCAGACAAAAGCTTTAACAGATTTATGATAAAATCCGATAAGACCTAAAAAACTCTTCAATTGAGTTTGATTCTCTGGTGCTATCCATTTCTTTATTGCTTCTATCTTTTCATTCATCACTTGGATTCCCTCCGCTGTGACTCAATGACATAAATAATCTACTTCTGACTTGCCAAATTCACATTTTGAAGCTTTAGTATATAACTCATTCTTTCGCAAAACCTGAAGTACCTCTCGTAAATGTCACCTATGATCTTCTAAGTTTGTATTATATACCAAAATATCATCCAAAAAGACAATAACATATTTGTATTGTTAATCAATCCCATGAATGCGAAAGATGCGTTAGTGAGACCAAAAGACATCACTAGATACTCAAAAGTGACCATACCTAGTACGAATAGCTTCCTTGTGAACATCTTCATCAGCAATTTGAATTTGGTTGTATCCACTCCTCAAATCTAGTTTGGTGAAGTACTTCATCCATTGAAGTTGATTAAACAAATCATCCATTCAAGATTATAGATATTTGTTTTTCACCGTTTGTTGACTCAATCCACAATAATCAATGCACAATCTCATACTTCAATCCTTTTTCTTCACAAACAACAAATGAGCTTCATAAGGTGAAATTCTTGGTTCTATGAACCCTTTTTTCAACATCTTCTCCACTTGAGCTTTACAATCATGTTAATCGTATTACTCTCCATTCAATTTCTTCCATGCACCCGCTTATGGCTAGTTGTAAACTCAGTTCTAATGTCTCTATTAGTTCAGTTTGGCCATTTGTCAACTCCATTTCCTCACTTGCATCCTTCCTCAAAGTCAATCCTAATTTCATTGAAATAGATCATGAAAGAAATTTTTTTGTTGCTCTAGGATCAATTAGGACTCTCACCTTGTGTCCTTCCATCATTCCATTTGTGACACTCAATCATACTTGTTTCTTGCTCCTTCCATAAGCTTCAAATTGTTGTCATCTCCCAACCTCACCTTTTCTTTGTTTAGTGGAACCAATAAGGTCGCAAATCAAGTTTAATAGTGATCTTCGGCCGGGGAGCAGTTAGCAGTTCTGGTTTCACAGGTTCTTGGCATCGACCTTCCTGCTCGACGCTTCTACAATCCGCCGACCGATTGTGCAAGCTAAATCCCTCGTGATTCACTCGTGTGAACTCCTTAATGATATTCATATGTAACTAACATATATTCGGACGAATACCCACATCAGAACCCGAATATAGCTCTTTATTAACGAAAACCAAAAAAAATTCCTACTTATCCTAAGAACTATGCTCCTACAATGTTTAGAATATATCTATGATAAGAGTGTGGTTTATCTCTCGTCTTTCTTGGTGCACTTGTATGCGAAGATGGAGTGGCTGACTCCCAAAGAGAGGCAATTGTATCGATTGGAGTCCGGGCTCTCAGACCTCGACATAAACATCGACAACCAGATGTTTGTCAACTAGGAGCTTGGGGATTAGATCGCCACCTGAACCATGACGAACCGGAGAAGTCAGGCTAGCGACGCAGAGTAAGCCTGAATCAGATTCAGATGTGGAAGTGATCGGTGTTAGGAGTTAACTCAGGTCTTGAATAACTCTGGTTAGTTTGACTATATTTAGTTAGACTAGGGCTAGGGCTGATACTAGTATATAAGAGGGCTGGCAGGAGCTCTCTGTAACACAAATTAGGATTATTTAGCAAAGTGACTCTGTGTGTTCCGTGGACGTAGCCTCAGTGAGGTGAACCATGTATTTCCTGTCTCGTCTCTTGATTGCATGTTGCTTCTCAGTGTATTTCTTGTCTTTCGGACCACCAATTGGTATCAGAGCAACCCGACCCTTGGAATTGGAGAGAGAGTCGATGTTGTGCTGAAGAGTTGGGCTGCGCTTCTGCTGCTCTGAGTGAGAGAGAGAGAGAGGGAGTAGAGAGCGCAGAGAAACGAAGGAGACTCTAGTCGCCAAGAGGCATATGCCATTGCAAGTGCTAATTTGATGCAGCCGGCCAAAGCGCTCTGATTATTCTATCTTAATGCAATTCTACTCATGCGTCAGTTCCCTTGCTTTCTTCGCTCTGCCACTTTCTTGCAGGCCACTCTGCTCTTATTTGCGCTGTCTGGTTGTTTGTTTTTGGACAAAACTGCAGTAGTTTTAGTTTGTTTGATTCTCTGTCCGTCCGGTCTGGTGATCGATCGCCCACAGTTTTGCTGTATCTGTGGATTTGTCGGATCGACCCGCAGTTACTGTGAAAAGTGTCGTAGGGATCGTAGAAGAATTGGGAGATTTTCCTGAAATTCATCGTCGGAATTTGCTTTGTCTAGAAGCTGATAGTTGAAGTAGTCTCGTCATGGGAAGTCCATTTGGAGACAATTTCTTCAAATCCGATGGGGCTAGGCTACGCAATTAGTTTGAAGGTTTGAGGAGTTGCTACTTACCAGTAGGAATGCATCAGGGAAGGCGTCCATGGTGGAGTGAAATGGCCGGAGCTTGAGCGCTTGGAGTGGTTCGCTGCCGTGTACGTGCCTGAATGTCGCTGTTCTAGATTCGTTCGATTCCATGTAGGCGTCGTTTCTTTACCGTCAAAGGAAGGGGCAGAAATTAGCCGACAGCCAGTTGTAGTGCGTGATGTTCGTGTGATCCTAGTCCTTTCCCATCTCCCCTTTGGCCCATGTTAAGCCTCCGAAGAGAAACCCAGCACTCTATTGCAGGAAGGTGTCGTTAAACGGCCCAGGGGAATGTTGAGGCATGCAAGGAAGTCAAACCAAGTTCGTTTGTTGGTTGGGTATACGAGGAAACGAAACATCTTCAATGTTGAGGAATAAATTTTGAGGAGTTCGAGGAAGGAAAAATCTGGAGACTGGATGGGAAGCAAGGTAAGAGCTAGGAAGAGGTAGGTAGGGACCGAGCAACGCAGAGGTTTTGTTGGAGGCAGTACAGAACAAGAGTAGTTTTTTTTGGTGACACCACCGAGCAGTCAACGCAACATTGAGTTTTTCGGAGGATTGCGCTCGTGACTTTTTTGTTTGGGTCAGTAGCATCAGCAAGTAGAGCAGCAATATCTTCTCTGGTTTAGGGATTTTGATCCAAGGTAAATTTCCTTTATTCTCATATGAGTGGGAAGAAGTCAAGTTTGGAGATTCCATCTGACAATCGAACACAAGGGACGAGTTCAGCGCCTAGGCGGAGCGAGATGGCAGTCATGAAGACATGAGGAGCCGGATTTGACATTGTCAAATACGATGGGTGTGGTGACTATCTTCTGTGGGAGAGGTAAGTCATTGAGGCCTAAACCCTCTACATTCGATGATGAAGACTAGAAGGACCTTCAGGAGCAAGCAGTGAGTATTGTTATACTCCATCTACAACCTTCAGTTCTGAAGCAAGTTGATGAGTATGACAATTGTACGTTATTGTTTGAGGCTCTTCAACGATGGTTTCATCGCAAAGAGTTATCAAACAGGTTGTACACCTCATTGAAGCTAACGAGCTTCAAGATGAAAGATTCAGGTACAAAGATCCAAGATCACATTGATGCCTTTGGTGGTCTTGTTATTGATCTTCAGAATCTAGGAGAGGAGATAAGTGATGAGAGGAAGGCCCTTCATCTGTTCAGTTCATTACCTGCTTCATATCAGTCACTGTCACGAGTGTTGCTCCATCGTGATAGAGAAACGATCACTTACAATGAGGTTGTAAGTGCTCTCTTGACTGATGACTACTCTGAGAAGATGATGTTGCCCTCTACTCCATCCTCTTCATCTAGTACGGCACTGAATGTGACCCGTGGACGGTCACAATCAAGGATTGAGAAGGATGGGAAGAAGTTTGGATCTAGAGGTAGATCCATGTCTAGTGGTAAATCCCAAGACAGAAAGACGGTGGTCTGTTGGAAGTGTGGAAAGAGTGGTCACTTTAAGAAAGACTGCCGTGTGAAGACCAATGCTACTGATCCTCCTTTGGCCAATGTGGCTCAAGATTTTGATGAGGAGGATGACTTGCTCGAAGATGGACTATGAAGCCAAAGGTATGCCCTATGCAACTCACCAAAGGGCGTTGGTGATGTATGGATTCTGGATAGTGCTTGTTCTTATCACATTTGTTACATTAGAGAGTTTTTTTTATACTGTCTCAGTATCAAACGGTTTAGTTCTTATGGGAAATGATCAACCCCGTAGAATTGAAGGTGTTGGATCTGTACAAATTCACATGTTTGATGGAGTCAAACGTACATTGACTCACGTCAGGTTTATACCTGAAATGAGAAAGAATCTTATCTCTCTTGGAATGTTAGATTCAAAAGGCCTTGAGTGGAGTTCTAAACAAGGAGTACTTGAGGTGAGAATAGGTGATAAGATTATCTTAAGAGGACGCAAGCATAGGAATCTGTATGTGCTGGAGGGCAATACCATCTGTGGTGAAGTCAATCTTACCAGATCTCGGCCTGAAATGTCTCATGTTTGGCATTGTAGAATGGGACACATGAATAACAGGTACTTGACTTTCCTTCGAGATAGGGGCTTGTTACCTGGTTTAGGTAAAGTTGACATGGAATTTTGTGAGCATTGTGTTATGGGCAAGCAACATAGAAAAGCCTTTGGTGTTGGAACTCATAGTTCCAAAGAGTTACTTGAGTATGTACAGAGTGACGTGTGGGGACCCTCTCCTAAAGCCTCACATTCTGGGAAGTGGTACTATGTATCGTTTATGGATGATTACTTAAGATTTGTGTGGGTATATTTTCTCACACACAAGTTTGAAGTCTTTGCAACTTTCAAAAGTTGGAGAGCCCAAGTTGAGACTCAGACTGGTCATAAGGTGAGATATGCACGTTCGGATAATGGTGGGGAGTATACTTCAGAGGAGTTTAGAAGTTACTGCAAAGAGGAGGGGATCTCTCGTCATATCACCACGGTTTATACTCCGCAACAAAATGCTGTTTCTGAGAGGCTCAACCGAACAGTATTGGAGAAGAAGCGTAGTATGTTGAGCCAATCTGGTTTACCATATGAATTCTGGGCTGAAGCTGTAAATACTGCAATGTATTTGGTAAATCTATCTCCTTCAAGTGCAATCGATTTCTTGACACCGTTTGAATTGAGGCACAAACGGAGGGCTGATTATAGTCATTTGAGAATTTTTGGTTGTACGACTTATCCTCTCATACCTAAGGAGAATAGGACCAAGTTGGATCCTACATCCAAGAAGTGTCGTTTTCTTGGATATGCAAGTGGTGTGAAAGGTTATAGGCTATGGGATCCTGTAGCTTGTAAGGTGATTGTCAGTAGGGATGTTTCTTTCGATGAGCCCATATCATTGAAAGAGGGGGAGATATCTCAAGCTCCCCATACTGACAAGGGCAAATCTCCACTCACGGATGTTGTTGAGGGGGAGATTGATCATTATGGGTTTAATGATGCGCCACAAGGAGAAGCTCCAGAACAGATGGAGCAAATTCCTGAACAACAGGAATTGGAGGAGCAAGTTGTCCTTGCTGAGCCTCAAGACACAGCACGAAACGATGGAGATCAACCAGGACCATCTACTAGGAGATCATCAAATCGGATTAGTAGAGCTCCCGAAAGAAGGAGAACCTTGTTCATATAGAGAAGCTCAAGCCTCTATCAATAAGCTTGAGTGGGATATTGCTATGGAGCGTGAGATGCAATCGCTTGTTGAGAACAAGACTTGGGAGTTGGTGGAACTTCCAAAGGGTCAACCTTTGGTTGATAGCAAGTGGGTGCACAAGTTGAACGATAATCCAACGGATGAAGAGAAGAGGATCTTCAAAGCCAAGTTGGTGGCTAAGGGCTTCACACAAGAGAAAGGTGTGGACTACAACGAAGTCTTCTCTCATGTGGCAAAGTATGCTACAATTAAATGCAGTATGTGCACTTGCTGTGATATTTGGTCTAGTTATGGATCAGATGTATGTTGTCACGGCTTTTCTATATGGATCTTTGGAGGAAGAAATCTACATGAGACAACCTACTCGCTATGAGAAGAAAGGTCAGGAGAAGTTAGTTTGTAGATTGCTCAAATCTCTATATGGATTGAAGCAAGCTCCTAGGCAATGTAATGCAAGGTTTGATGAGTTCATGAAAGCACAAGGATTTTCACGGAGTGTGTTTGATCCATGTGTTTACATGAAGAAGGTGAATAATGAGATCTTTAGCCTCATTATTCTGGTACTCTATGTGGATGACATGCTCATTTTGGCAAAGGAACAATCTGACATTGATAGATGCAAGAGGCAAATGAAATATGCATTCAAGATGAAGGATTTGGGTGAGTCCAAGAGGATATTAGGTATGGATGTTTAGAGGGATTTGAAGAAGAGGAAGCTATGGTTAAGTCAGGGTAAGTACATTCAGCGTGTGCTTGACAGGTTTAACATGACAGACTCTAAAGGAGTGTGGACTCCTTTGGCAGCACATTTTAAGCTCTCAGGAGCTCAATGTCCAATTGATGCAACTGAGAGAGGAAAGATGTCGTCAATTCCCTATGACAAGGCAGTGAGCAACCTCATGTATTTGATGGTGTGCACTAGACCTAATATTGCTCTAGCTATGGGCAAGGTGCATTGGGAAGCTGTGAAGTGGATTCTCAGGTACATCAAGAGTACTAAGGATTTTGGTCTTTTGTTTGATGGTTTATTGGACAATGCCAAATCCTTGTTGGGTTACGTTGATGCTGACTATGGACAAGATCTGGACAAGAGGAAGTCTACAACTGGGTACGTGTTTACACTTGGAGGTGGATGCGTTAGTTGGAGATCTACCTTGTGTAGAAGTGCATAGCTCAGTCAACTATGAACCCGAATATGTAGCCATAGCAACGCAACAAAGGAGGCTATTTGGTTGAATAGACTTATCACTGAGATGGGATTGAAACATGATGTTGTAAATCTCCATTGTGATGATCAGTGCCTTACATCTTGCAGCAAATCAAGTGATGGATAGCAGGGTGAAGCGCATCGACATCAGATATCACTTTATCAGAGATGTAGTTTCTGACAGGAAGGTTGAGGTAGTCAAGATTGACGGTAAACTCAATCCAGCTGATTCTTTGACCAAAGTTATTCCTTTAGAGAGTTTTAGGAGGCATTGTGCTACTATGCAGGTTTTGCACAAGGAGCACTAGTAGAGTTACGCTAGCAATTGTTTGATTCTTGTATATGCTTTACTCCTTCCTAGTTAGGCTACGGCTTAGTTCTAGTTAATCCTTGTTTACAAGAGGGCCTATGCTTTAGGTTTCCTTCTAGGACTTCCCGCGGAGTATGTATATGGTGACAAGAGTTAGACACCCCAAGACATGAGTCAAGAGGGAGATTGTTAGGAGTTAACTTAGGTCTTGAGTAACTCTGGTTAGTTTGACTATATTTAGTTAGACTAGGGGCTAGGAAATTTGGTACTAGTATATAAGAGGAATTTGGCAGGGAGCTCTCTCAGAACACAAATTAGGGTTATTTAGTAAAGTGACTCTGTGTGTTCCGTGGACGTAGCCTCAGTGAGGTGAACCATGTATTTCCTGTCTCGTCTCTTGATTGCATGTTGCTTCTCAGTGTATTTCCTGTCTTTTGGACCACCAATCGGCACTTATAGGAAGAGGAAGAGAGTGGTAGAAGATAGTTCTCCTTGCGGCTCGACGGTGAAGAAGGGGGATACAGGGAAGAAGAAAGTGGAGGAAGTAATACTCCCTAAAACGTCTTGCCCGAAAGTGAAAGCGTCGAAGGAGATCGCTGAACCTATGGCCTCGATGTTGCAGCTGTATCAGAAGCTGGAGGTAGTGGTGGTCCCGGTGTTACTAGAGCTGAACGAGATGGGACCGATGTACATGCCAAGGTAGGATCCTCAAGCAGACGGGTACATGGATTTGGTCCATATGATGAATCGACTCGCTCTAGGGAAGGAAGACCAATCTGTTACTGTTCGGGAATTGAAGGAGAATGTGGACAAGTTGTCCAAGCAGAAGGCCGAATTGGAACAGAAGGTTTAGGAGGCGAAGAAGGCATATGAAGAGATCTGCCGTATTCAAGGAACAGAAATCCACTTCGTCAAGAAGGAGAACGTCCATCTTCGGGAGACAGTGCAAGACCTAAAAAGTCGGTTGATCCAGGTGGACGTGGAGGTACGTGCGAAGTTGGAGACCCTTGCTAACAGGTGTGTGTAACATCTGTTTACTCGGTGTGATAGAGTAAAGACGTAGCGGTTGGAGCAGTTGGTGGCTACGATGGAGAATCCATGAGGTTCGAAGGATCGGAGGAAGGAGATTTATAAAGCATTGGGTCGAGATTTCCAGGAAGCCAGGGCTCTTCATCAACAGGAGATCGCGGCGGATGTATAGGAGATGCAATTAGGAATCGACGCCTTTACGCAAGCAACGGAGGTGCGATCGAGCGACTTAGATAGACAGAGGAGGATTAGGAGGGAGCGATCCGTGTAGGTGACAGTTAGGAGTAGAAGTTAGGAAATTCATAATAAATAGTCGTAGGAATAAAGTGGTGGTATCTTCTTTCATTGTAAGTGTTCAATTGATTGAGCCGCAATTGTAGTCAGGATAGAACAAGCTTCAGGAAGCTGGTGTGATTTTCGTGTTGTTGGCCTCGATTGGTATCTGACTCCTGCGAAGATACCCAGACGTTCGCCCAGGAGCCAACATTGCGTAGAATTGCTCAAAAGTACTTCGTTGAGAGCTTCGCCTCGACTTCAGCTTGTAATGAAGAGATCCCCATCATTCAATAAACGGTGATTGCATAGATTCAAGGAACGATTGTGCATTGGTGTAGCTTGTACGCGCGTGTCTTTGTTTGGATGAGAATGTTGTTATTGGTGGATTAGAAATCGTGACAGATCTACCACCTTGCTCTTTGGATTGTGAGGTCCAGAGTCCATAAAGAAGTCTAAACTCACATTCACTTCCCTAAAAGCTTATTGGGATCCCTTATTCCATTGGGAAGGAATCATAAGACTACTGTTCTGCTCACATTCAGATTAATGTGTCATTAGAAGCACGGTCATCATAAGAAACTCGGATTTGTTGGCTATTCAAATTAAAAAGTCACATGCATGTCTTGTTGAAATATATCAGGGGTTATACCCTGATATAGGACAGAGTAAAATACCAAAAAGGATGAGGATAATAAAAATTAGAATTAACTTGGGAAATCAAGAAAAGAGTGAGAATCATTATTGGACGAGAAGACCTAGAGTAGTTGTGCATAGGGTCCAATAGACATTAGAAAAGGTGGTAGAATAACCACGGGATAAAGGGACGCTGGCAATAGTACGTGGGCCACATGTCGAGCTGATATTCGCCTGTCAGTATGGACAAGGTGTCAAGCCTATGGATGCTGAGGAGGCGACGAGAGGGAGAGGACGATAAATTTCTTCAAAATGTATTGGGCTGCTCCAATTTGACCCTGTGAGGAATGGTCGTTCGACCGGTACGGCATTAGCCAAGCTTGTGGTCTTGTGGACATTGCTCGCACTGGGATTGTGGAGTTCAGGGTTCTCGCTCAAAGGCAGTAGATCCAGAGGTATCGTAGATAAGTTTCTCACTGTCACCAGGGAACTCGCGTTCTGAGGCGCCGAATCTCGTCCTTCGTCTTCGTCTGGGCGATACCGGTGCTCTTCTTGATACATGTAGCACCCTGATTTGTGAAGGACCTGGGTTTGGGACAAAGCGGAGGGATTCTGGTGTACCGTGAAGTTATCTTTCGCTTTATTGTCTGTTTTCTTTCAGTTTCTTTAACTTTCTTAACTTTAACTGAGACTATTCCACAAAGGTCGTCCTGTTTTGAGTAATTGGTCGGTCATGCAGTAGTGCCCGTTGGTGTGGAAATAATCCTCATTTTTCTGGACCTCTCGGGCTGATCCAAGAACCTTTTTTTGACTCTTTATCGTGTCGAGAAGGGAGGGATGGAAAGAGATTGCGAGACAATCGTGATTTCACTGAGGTCCAGTTCGAGCAGGCATGATAAATTCTCCACCAGATTCAACTGAAAGTATCCTGGATATCTATCTCATTACAGTATCGGTTCTTGATTCTTTACCTAAGGCGAAGAAGCAGTATGTGGAGGTTTTTGCATTTTGATTTGTGAGTACGTGATACATGTCAAATGTGAAGTACTTCGTGTGCCTGTCCGAACTCATAACTTTGCCCTCCAGGGCATGAGATTTGTCATACCTGACCTTCATTTGTTCGTTTTTTTGTGCATATTCCTTCAATATATCGATTAGTCAAAGATTTATCTCATTGTATTCATTAAGATCGAGTTAATTGTCCTTCTCCATTTACGCTTGGTGGCGAGAATTGTCCTGTCACTCATTGAAATCTTGAATATTCGTCAGATTGTCGAGATTAGTTATCGTGTTGAAGGGAATTCGATAGTTTAAACTGTAAGCGTAGAGTGCAACGAGGGTCAACAAGGCGGACTCCTTATTGCTCTGGAGACGGAGGTTTACAAAAAAGAGATATTCGCGGGTCCTCGAGATTAATCAAGAGAGAGGATTCGTCCTTGAACTTTGTAGTATGAAAGAGGCCTATCCCAGTAAGATGACTGAAGGAGATGTGATACAGTACACCACAGAGTCTAGTGAGCAGGGGTTGGGTACGGGAGTTGTGAGAGAGAGTGATGAGATATTCCCCCACGAAAGGGAGATTGATACCAGCATAATGACAATAAGTCTTGCTCGCCCTGCTCGCACACATGCTCCAGATTTTATCCATGTAAGTGCATCTCCATGGTTGGCAATTGCACCATTTACAGGTTTAGAACTCAATGAACTTGCTATTGAAACATATACCACTATTCTACTCTACCTGCACTGATTTTTAAAAGTCGTGTAGGCTATGCTAAGAAAATAATATATACGCTGGTTATCTTGTTTTAACACCTCTAGGTCGAAGAGCTCTAGTTTGCATGTGAGACCAACTTAGGCTATTGTTGTTGGTTGTGATATACGTCCTCATTTTTTGAAAAATACCTAGTGGAATGCCTCTTAACTTTCGTAAAGAAAATGTCTCATATGTTGAGATGAACTCTGTCAATGTAGCATTCTTACTAGTAGCTTGAAGTTTTTTTGGAATTTTTTTCTTTATTTGTCTTCAATTGAGTTTATATTTATTTATATATATATATTGTGTGGGTGTGTGTGAAAAAGTGTCATGAAGGTCCTCCCCCCAGTAGATTGTTTCAAACACGCGCTGAGTAATTATTAAACTCTTGTATTAAAATTGTGGGAGTGCTATCTTATTGATATCCATGTGATACTTTTTCAAAGCCGAGTAAGTGTGGAAGGGCTATTCATCAGATCGCCTCTCGGCTGAGAAATGTGCTTTGCTTAATGAGCTGTGTAACTTAGTTGCTATATTGATGTAAACAGATGAAAGACAGGCCTGATGAAGGTATAGCTGGGGAACTGGGACATTCGAGTAGCGGAGGAGGATCATCAGGAGCCCACTCTTCGCAAGAAGACTTGGAGAAGGTAAACGTGTGTTGAATATTTGAATGCTCCAATACTGTCATAATGTGTTAAAATGACACCTCAGAAAAGGACATGTGCAATGTCATTACATCTCAGAAATTTCGGATTCTCTGTAATCAATGGCTTCATTCCTAACCAGCTGTGGTCTAATCAGCTGGTGTTGTTTAGGACCTCTGCTTTGGGTCATGATGCATCATAAGAAGAAATAAATTTCCAGATCTGACACATTACTCTTTAAGATTCAGAAAGGTCCATTTTGTGAAAAATAGTTCGTTCAAATTGCCTCAGATGTTCGTTTGACGTGAAATATGCATCTCAGCTTCCGCCTTGTGTGATGGTAGATATGGGCTCTGGACAAAGCACCTCCTCCGATCAAGATTCACCCAGACGAGGAGGACCTGGAGGCATCATCCCACGAACTTTCACCGCCACCATCTCCGAAGCGCATCAAGAACCTCATTGAGAACGACAACATTCTCAAGCGGCCTTTCAGCCCCATCGTTCCCCAGGATTCAATCTAGTGTACTATAGAATTCACAAGCCTGATCCTAGGTTGAGATAATCACTGAGTTCGCCGCACAAATGTGAGTGATCATTCTTGTTGATTCGAGGGGGAGAGATTCCTGCACACCCATTCTCAGAAGATTGTTAGCCGCTTTTCACCCGGCGATATTTCCACTGGTGCCGGCTCCTTGTTCAGATAATCGCGCCTTCCGTGTATACGTTTTTGGGAGACACTGCAGCTATTTATTAACTCAAGTGCACGTAAGTCTGGAGGTGATAGACCTGTGGAGACGAGCTATCTATCCATAGATGATTTTCCGCTATACATCTATTGTTCCATAGTAGACATAAGAAGCCATGATGGGGAATAACCTATTTCTTTCCGTAGTACAGTACTTTCATTGTGTAACAGATTCAATCGGAGGATGTACAGTTTTTATTTATGTGCTCGTGAAGATTCCTCTGAACATACAGTATCCACAAGGTGTCTGCATCCAGTGCCTGCTCATAGTGTCTAGGTTGCGCATGGAATGATGTGAGTTCAATTTGAAGGCATCGAAATTGTTGGCAATATGTTCGAGCATGCCTGTTGGAACATGACTCGATCGCACTTCTGATCTCCCGTGCAACAGCAGTCTGTTGACATTTGGGTTTTGGTGACTATTTACATTCATGCTTAATCTTCTGTGGGACCCCTTCCAGCACAGGTCTGCTTTACTGCTCTTAAGCTCAGATCTGAATCCACCCGAGGTATACCGTTTCGACTGTCTGATTCGACCGGATTTCTAATCTGTGCAACGTTCTCTCTCTTTGTGTACGCTGCATGTGGATGAAGACTGAACAGTCTTCAGCCAGTATCCCAGTCGCCTCCACGAAGTGAGCTGCTTGTTTGAGTTGATTCTTCGTCGCCCTAGAAAGACATTCTAGATTTTTGGAGAAGCAAATGTTACAGTAATCTAATAGGTATAGTGGAAATCTGATACATTCAAGTCCAGAAATGATAATTTTCTTGCAGTTCATCATCCAAAGCCCACGTTGCCAAACTGGAAGCTGGGTTAGCCTGTGTTCAAACAAGGACAAATTCCTTAGTCCACCATGTAAGAGTTTCCAAGAATTTTGGAAGGGTCCAGATTGACGTTGGGACATAGCAAGGCTCATCTGCAGGTTTTTGAAACCTTTTGGAATGTCCCAAGTTCCCCAACTACTTGTGAATCTGTTATGGACAGAGAGTTCTCTCATTTGAATTGGAAGGGGAAGTAACCGAGTTATAAGACAGAAAGATCATGTGCTGATAAGCTCCCTAAACGGAGATTTCGGTGAGCGACTTATGGGACAGAGATATCTGAAGTAAATGATGAAGTTAAAGCCACACCCGGGGTTTGAGACAATCTTTGATCAAGAGCTTGTTGAGTTGCCCTATAAAAAGGAGAAGAATGGAAAGGCTCAAACGAGGAAGTTTCAACTGCACTAGTCCGTGATGTCGCTAGCTCCCAGATCTTCAGGAAAAGTCCGCGATGGTAACCTGATGGAGAGATAACGATTATGTCCAGGTCATTGCGTTTTCTCGTCCACAACCGATTCATGGGAAATTGGGACATTCCATGAGGCTTCAAAAACCTGCAGATGAGCCTTGATATGTCGTGAATGTCGGACTAACCTTTACAAGATCTTTGGGATGTCGGACTAAGCCTTACAAGACATAGACCCACGACCTTTAAGTCCATGCTAAACACCGATACAGCTGAAGTCTTGAGTGGGAACTAAAATTTTGCTTTGAATTTGGAAAGTTAAATCTGCCTTTCAGATTTGTGCTGAAAATTATTCAGAAGACTTGCATTTTATAAAACTTTGATGGCGTTACAATTGTGTAAGGTGAAAGGGACTTCAAATAAAATCGTGTTGGAACTTAATTACAGTATTACTGAAGATAGCAAAACCTTCACAGGCTGGGCTGTTGCCTCGGTGAGTATGTAAAGCTTCAGTCTCGAGCTATAATCTGGAAATATCATGTCCACGAGATTCAGAAATCCTCAACGCCTGCTCGAGATATGCAGTCTGGCGCTGGATGGGATTTCCGTCGGGATCCGGAAGGACATGGCCTTTGAGACGAGCTAATATCTCTTTAGCAAGGTCCAAGTTATCCTCTCCCACGGCCTCGGCGCACGCTAAAAGCTGATGCACGAGCTGTAATCCAGTCGCTGGCTTCCCGGAGTCTGGGGAGGGCGGTTTGTTGTTAAGTCCGGCATGCCCGTTCAAGTGCAATCGTCCAGCTCCGGGATTCTGTGCATGTTGCTGCTCCTGATTCCACACGTTGGACTGTGCTCTTCGAGGTGCCGTAGATTGGGTCGAGCAGTAAGCAGCAGGGCGTGGAACCTGGAATGCGGCCGCTGCTGCCGCTGGGTCCACTTTGTGATAGCTCTCTCCCAGTCCGGCGGCAGTCATCGCTTTCGACTGCTGTACATGTTGTGAGTTAAGACTCAAATTCCTCACCAGCAGCTGCTCACCACTTTGAAGCTTCAACGACTGATGCTGCTGCTGCTTCTGCTGCCACTCCCCTATGGAAGAGCGTCGTGGACTTTGCTGCTGCGGAAGCGTTAGGAATTTTCCGTAAATTGGATCCATGTGTATTCTATGCTGCTGCTGCTGCATCTGGAGGTTTCGGTTAAACCATAGTTCTAGCTCATCTAGTACAACCAGAGGATCTGGAGCAGCAAGATTTTGCAGGTTGGTTGCAGCTGGCTGCAGTAGACTGCGAAATCATGAAGCTGGTGGCAGTGATGGAGGAGGTTATGAAGTCCTCGTGGGTTTGAGCCCAACATGTTGCTCCGGTTATAAACTCATGGTACACCGTACTGGCGGCAAGTCATGGAAGCGAAAGAGCAGAGGTCGAGGTCGAGGACGATGATGTCGATGATTTCATCAAATCCACTTTTGTCCTTTTTATCAGATGGAAATTCCTTTGCCATTCTGAGACATCTCTTCCCTACAGCTGTGGATGCTTGTGAAGGGAAGTGTGAACGGTTGAGAGAGATTCAGTCTGAGACTTCATGTCACAGACTGATTCTTCTCAAAGTATTGGACAAAGGCGGGCGAAGATTCTGAGAGAAAAGCATGAGGCATAGTGTCTCCGGAGGCACTGGCAGTGTAATTTGTTGGACTGCTACGGCACTTTTCTAAATTAAATATTGTATCCATAAATGTAACATAATATGAATAATGGTGGCAATAGCAGTGAAGTGGATCAAGTCTTACTATTTGTTGGTCAGATTCATGCATTCTTCCACTGTGTAACGCAGGGGTGCTCAGGGAAAAGATATGTATACCAGCATCTATATCTTATTATATATGAGGTCTAACCTTGTACCTCAACAAATTGACTGTTTTAGTTCCGAGGAGACGTTTCAACCGTACATTAGCTCGGACACGTCTTCAAGATCTCAGATTAGATTTCCGTATCGTGGTGTACATGTATCGGACCAAGAACTAGCTACCCAAAGAGGCAAAAGTCAGATCGTACGTGCTCGTGCATACCTCAAGCACTTTCGTGAAGCTAAACACATTCCTCATCTTTTTGCCCATAAAGGATGCGAATCGGCCATTGACAGAATCTATGAAGCATAAAACAGGTAACTTTTTTTATAATTTTTTAGGTTCTGATTGTAATTGAGGTAAAGAATGTTTTCAACTCTGTGTCTACTTTGTGGAAATTATAATCTGGAAAATGTTAATCAATGTGAAACGAAAATATGGAATGAATGACAATTGAACCGGAAAAAGGTGCTGTCTGAGACTCCACCCCTCTGGGGCTTGTCAGCTAGCTTCTGTTTCCCGGCCTTGGGACCCATAAAGCTTTCTTGAAGATGTAGATGTTCATTCCAAAAAGTTTCCAAAGAACCTTCCTCGTAAATACAAGATCTACTGAGAAATCAGCTCATCCTCTTAGGAATTCTGAAATGAGTTCATTCAGGATTCTAACCCTCGTGTTTGACCTGCAAGGTTCAAGGTTCAAGGTTATAAGACTGCACGTTAATTGTGTGTGTTTACAGAGCTGCGGATGATGATCACAGGACCACTTATCAGAACTCAGATGATCCCTTGTGGTCAAGTCTCCAGCACATGCGCAGGTACAGCGGAGTCCATGCACAAGATCCCCGGAGACCTCAGTGCCATGACGCCGTCCGAACATTCAAACTCATGATGTCCCAGCCATATGCAGGGCGTCCGAGATAAGATGCTGGCCATAGTGGTTCTCAGTCACGAGCCTTCGGAGATTGATGATTTTGAAAATATGACATCACGGTGACTTGATTAGATACTGAACCCTGACTCAAGTATCAAGAATACTGAAATCTGTGATTACTGTCTCATCACCCCTTGAACGACCGAGGTAAACGCTAAAGGTAGGTCTAAAGCTCAGAGATGGATCGCAGAAGGAAAACTAAACACGCGATCGAGACAGGGAATTTCATAGGAAAAGCTCAAACAAGCGAACAATCATTGTTCTTGTGGTTGCATTGGCGGTTTAAATGTAGTTTAAATGAACAAATGTGAATGCACGTATATTCAACTTTGTACTCAAGCAGATGAGAAGTATTATTGACTGTGGATTTTGTTTTTTTTTTTGTTTAAACATTTTGTTTCTCAAGTAACACTGCGTTTCAGGACCAAAATGTAAGGATTTTATCGATTTATGCCCAAAACTATACATCTCCAAGTGCTCACAGTAGCCGGTAACCCACTTTGAAATACATCTGGATAGAGTTTTTAAATTACTACATTATACTATAGCTAGGGGCTTCATTATATGTGACTCCCTTGTCCAGAATATGTGTTGAAAATGCATATCAGGTATCTTACGAAAAAGACAGCCATAAAAGCTTTTCGTGTCTATGAAAGGCAGGAAGTAAGACAAAACTTCCTGCTATCTCTATCACATGTGCCATAAGTCGCCACCTTTGCGCTTTTCGGTCTCGTGGAACTAGCATCCCTGTCCCCTCATTTTCATAAGTATATATATCTTTCTATCCGTCACATTCTAGGATCCTCATCCCTTATAGTCTCTCCTAAACCATAAAGAACTCCATAATAAGGTTAAAGATTGGAACTTATAAATTTTTACTAGCTCGAGCAACTCCAAGTATATCATTTGTTATAGGTTGAGAAGATGAACTCACCCACCAAACTTCGAACATGAAGCAATAGAGATGTAGTTTGGAGACTGGTATTGTCTCCAGAATTCTATTTCCTCATGATGTTCACGCATGATTCATGATAATCGCCTATCAATGTACACTCCAAATGCTAGAATAGTCTCTTTCAAGCCATAACGGACTAAAGAATGTAAAGTTGCCAATCTGCTGCAAATCTCATCATGAGTCAAACTCAATGGAATTCATTGGAATGGAATATCGTTTGGTGGTCTCGTAGGTATTGTCCATATCCCACAACAAGTGTGTCGGACATACTCTAAGATATCACCAAGCTCAGCTCCATCACATTCAAACACCAAATCAAAGTCTTATGTGAACCTCAATCGTCAAAGTTGGTGCCAAACTCCACTACATGTGCACCCACTATTAACCTTGATAGTCTCCTCTTCGGACAACTCCATTGTGACACCAATGTATCACCTCCATAACCATATCAGTAATAGATCCCCAACCAAAATCAGAAATCTGAATATAAGATACTCAAGTCACCACAAGGTACTACTACAAGGGCATCATTACTACATGCACCTATCCAGGTTTGACTAGTACGAAATCTAGCCTTACTATCGGAAACACACAAAAATACTAACATTCGGAACAATAAAGTATTGACACAAACAAACGTTTGTGTCAATACTTTATTGTGCCGTTCTTATTTTACAATCTAAATCAATATCATACTTTGATCACTTCTATTAAAATATTTTTATCAATCTAAATTTTGGAATCTAAAATAAGAGCTCCATGATCTAGGATTATCATATAGTATTTATTTGATCTGAAATTTGATGGGGTCATAGAAGATATAAAGTAGCATATATGAGTGTAAAGATATCAAGCATAGGGCTAACAATGTCAGAATTGTAATATTATTCACTTATATTTAGGGGTCCGAAATAAGAGCCAAATTTTTTTTAAATCATGCACAAGTTACATAATTCCGTTGCAAAAAAAAATTACATTGAAAAAAATACTCGTAGAAAAAGACAACACCTTATATAATTGAATTATTAGTGTATAATTATCAATTATTGATCAAGAGAGAAAAAGTCATCCAAATTAAAAAATTAATATTATACTTTGATCACTTCTATTCAAAATATTTTTGGACTAATATCAATTTTAAGCTCCAATATTACTATACGTACTAATCCACCTGATTGATTTTTTAGCCAAGCTTATGTTATCCAAATCATGAATTTGGAAATGAAACACTCAATTCTAAAAAACTGAAACTGAAAATTGATCAAATCAACTTTGAATCAACTCTACTTTAGGATCACCACAATGATCTTTACTCCAATCAATGCTCTACTCACTTAACATCAAAAAGATCAAAATTATGATTAATTAAAACACACTCAATGCTCCAAAAACTCATAGTTCTTATCAAAGAATCCAATTTGAGTTTTAGAAAGAATATTTTTTACTTTTAAAAAATTTCTTTCTCTCCATTCATAACTATGACGTAAAAGAGAGATTATAGTTAGACCTAATCCACTTTGAACTTCAAAGACTCCATGTTTTGACACTAGCTTATATTTACTATTGTTATACTCTCAAAGGTTCAAATTCTAAAACCAGACGCCAATGAGCCCTAATTCAAACTATACTTTTTGAGCCCTAAGTCTCCTAATGGCACTATTGGCTGTCACAACACGTTAAGTTCGAATTGTGCTAATTGCACTACTAGCTCTAACTAATGTATATGATCCTACCTACGAACATCTACCTAACTAAAGGTGCCGCTACATAACTGATGACATTGATGAGGAACAAGTATGAATGTAAATCATTTCAAAACATTTAGTTGATCTAATTTCAAAGATACCTAACGATAACAAGAAACTATATGATAATGTCATTAATAATATTATTCTTGATCATTGTCACTTCCTTTTATGAAATATTGGATTTTTTATAAGAATATGAATTCAAAGAAGTGAGTTCTTTTCAATGATAATAAAAAGCTTACTCATATTATTTTGCATGATATTTCAGACTCTATCCGATATTCAAAATGTAGATTTTTCTTCTGTCCAGTCATGTCTAGACATATTAAGTGGAAGCGCACGAATGTAGTCCTATAAATGCTTCTTTCTCTTTTGTGCAACCTAGAAGACATATTGTAAACTCTATGCAACCAGGTTTTTAAAGTCCAGGTGAAGATGGAAAAAAGAACAGTTATGTTGAAACTATAGAGAAATCAGACGAAATCAAAAGAAACAATCACATACAACTAACTCATTAGTTTCGCTGAACATGAGCATTGAGTGCAAGCTATGAAGGAGCATTAAAAGTCTTTGGAGGATAAGAAAACTTTGATATTGACTTATTTACCTTTAAATAGGAAGGAATTTGGCAAAAAATGGGTGCTTATAATACAAAAAAATATTGATGGTTCAATTATTTAATTTAAAGCTCGTTTTATAAAATAATATTTTTCTTTGATTTAAGTTCAAGGCTAACGCCGTATTAAAGGTCTTGACTAAAAAAAATATCTGCCCCTCTTGCAAAGCTTAGCTTCATGAGACCACTTTGAACACTATCCACAGTTCACAATTTAGAAGTGTATCAAACGTCTAAATGGTTCACCGGTTCCACTGAATATTGTTACAAGGGCGTGCATGATCATTTGCACAATGAATTGAGAAAAATATCTACATAATGCAGCTTAAAGATTTTTGAGAACAATCAAATATGTTATATTTTTTCAGAAAATCTTTGTATGATTTTTCAAGTTCGAGATTCTTGGTACAGTTAGGTGCATGAGTTTTCAATTCAAAATGAATTTATGAAAAATAAGGCAGATCATAGTGTCTACTCACCTTGTTTAAATTATAAAAATATAATAAATTTTTGATTTCTTATAATTCCATATTCTAATGTTGGACTGCTGATTAGTAATAGTTTATCGAAGCTAGATGAGGTAAAAAATATTTTTCAACGAACACTTTTCAATGACTGATATATAAGAATTCAAAAAAATGTTGAATATTCTTATATCTTGTAATAGAGGACTTAAAAAAATTAACATTGTATTAAGGCCATAACCTCCACTTAATTTAGGATGAATTTGATATGAACGCTTGTAATCTTGTGACAGCTACTGATGATATTGCAATAAAACTTACTATAGATATTTGTTCTTCTTATGAACAAGATTATGAGTATTTGCAATTGATATATACAGGAGAGGAGTATGCAAGATGATATTTAAAGAAAGGTACAAGACCAGACATTGCATACATTGTTTCCCGTTTTAGCAAGTTTTGTGGCAAGCATGCACTAACTCATTAGAGTACAATCAAACGAATATAAAGATATCCAAAAGGCAGAAAGAACCACTTTTTCACATACATTGGAAGAAGTGGAATAACAAAGTTCATTGGTTATTCTGAAGATGTTGAAGATCCTTTAGCACTTCTTGTTACAATTTGTAGGGTGACAATTCACAATTTATTCACAATCTGTCATTTCTGACACAGCAGTTATTTGGAGCTCAAAGAAACAAAGTGTTCTAGAAACTTCAACTAATGAAGGGAAGTTCATTGCTGTGTTTCAAGCAGAAAAAGAAGCCTTGTGGATTTACAAGCTATTTCTATTACTATATCTTTAACAAGATATACCACTACTTATGCAGGTTTATACAGATAATCAGAGTGCAATAGAACAAGTGAAAAATGCAACTGATAATCCCCACATTCAACACATTTTCATCAAATTTTTTCACATCCATGATCATTACAAAAAAGTAGACGTAATTTTAGAAGATTTGCCTTCAAATCAAATGACATCAGATATTTCAACTAATAAAAGCTTTACCTAGAGATGGTTTTAATCCAAAAGTACTAGAAAAAAAAAAGACTGAAGTTGAGTAGGAGTGTTCTTTTATGTCCACCTTTTAGAATTTTCTAAGAATTATGTTAAATGGACAAGTACCACATGTGTTTATGTTACTTCATAAAGAGTAAGGAAACTGCACTCGAAGCATAGATCTAAAGATATGGACAACTGCACTTGAAACATACCTTTCTTTCGTATTTTGCATGCTGATTTTTCATTACTGATCACGTGCTAACCACCTATGTTGGCATCTATATTTCCATGGTGTATCCATTCAATACTCAGCTTGTATTGCATTCATTTTAGAACTGAATAGTGAGTTTAAGAGTTTTCGTGGAACAAAGCTTACAAAGCTACAAAATTAAATAGCTGTAGCTTTGTATTTTTGTGTAAGATACCTAATTTTTATCTCATTAGCATTCATTTAGTTTGTGCACGAATCTCTTTGCAGATCTTTTAGTCAGAATATGGATGGTCCAGTTGATGGCTCATGAGCTTCTGGCATTCAACGGATGATGTTCAATCCACCATGACGGGACAATCTATTTTACAACAAAATACTCTAGTAGGCGGAAGAAGATCCAAGGAGAAAGAGTAATTAATAAAATTTTCTATATAATAAAATTGAGTTATATTCTGGGAAACCAAGAGGAAATTAAGAAACCCAAAAAATAAAATTATGTTCCAGAACTTTCAGTTCCTGAAATGTTATCTTGTTTTGGTAACTAACCTTGCCCCGTGAGGATGAGAAATCATTCCGTTTTTGCTGATCTAATCTTTTCGTTTATCTTGATACATATCCTTGTTCTCTAGAGTGAAATAAGCCAATCATTAGTATACAAAGATATGCCCATGAATAGACTAGGTGTTAATCTAGTTGTTCATCTAGACCGTAGACCTCTAGTCCAATCGGTAGCCATAAATATCATAGAGTTCATGTAAACTTCGAAAGTGTTGCATGTTTCTACACATAATACTTTATTAGAATTGGGGGTACAAATGAGGAGAAATATAATTACTAGATACTGGTTATGAAAGGTACATCTTTCATTACCAACCCCACTTTGCAGAGATGTCATGTTCTCATGAAGCCATCCGAGAAAATTTATGTCAACTTGAAGTTGAAATTTGAATTTTGAAAAATGTAGATGCAAATTTCAATACTATTACTATCCATTAGCTCCTTCCAACCTCACTTGCTCGGAGAAAACTTGCAAGTATTAAGTCTTAGCTACAGTTAAAGTTGAAGGTAGAACGATAATTGTCGCTTCAGATTCTCCAACATACAACGCAGTATCAGTTCAGGATATAAAAAATAAGATGAACATGACTTAACGGCAAGGTTTTTAACAAAGTACACTGCAAAGACAGCCGTCTCGTTGGATGTCGGATATAGATGAAATAATTGAAGCCGCAATTGTGTCGGTCATATTAATTCGTTCATGGAAAAGAAAAAAAAAACAACTTTATTTCAGCTCTTTGATGTTGCACCCCCTAATGACAGTACATTTCAAACTCTAATATTTTGTTAGCCTTATCCAGAATTTAGGTACAGCTGGGGAAGAAAAACAAAATAGAATGAACAAGTAAACCCAGAGTGCATCAAGTGGCTTTCACTACAGAAGGAAAATCGCAACTTCAGAAAATCTTGCGTTTCAAAACTTAGTGCATGTCTTTTAACAATCGGAAAGTGCAGTAACTTAGGACTTGGATTCAAAAGTTTCACAATGCGATTGTATGAGTTGATGTATACATCTTTTGATGATCAAGACAATTGAGATGCAGTTCCTACACCTTGGAGGAATCTTCAACAACGCTCAAAAGTCTTTCGTCTTCTTCTCGATTTCTGTGGACAAAGTGGTTGCTCCAACGAATGAGAGACACTCGAATCTTCGGGATGGTCAAATTGTCATCCACGCTCTTGCAGTTCCTGGCTCTTGGTCCTCTCCTTGATACCAGCATCATCCTGCCTGCCGGAAGTCCAGACGGTGAAGTTTTTCCTCAGTAGGTCGATGATGTGGATGCTATCCTTGCTTGACTCCTCCAGCTCCACAGCTTCTTCAAAAGCCCGTTTGGCCAATCTGCATGCATGGTCCGGAGATTTCAAAATGTCATAAAAGAAGACCGAGAAGTTCAGCATAAGTCCCAATCGACTCGGATGCGTAGGGGCCAACTCCTTGACGGCGATGTCGTAAGCTGATTCGTACGTAAGGCGAGTGGTATCTGCAGCTTCTTTGGCTTCGGCTCCAGTCTTGAACTCGGTCACGTAGCGGAGGAAGTCGGCTTTCATCTTCAAGTAGAAAACCTTCGATTCCGCGGTGGTTGAGGTGGGGATCAGATGAGTATCGAGGAGGTTGAAGACGTTGTCGCAGAGACTGCTCATTTCCAGTTCTATTTCTCTTTTGTACTCTCTTAGTTTTTCGGCATCGAATTGTCTCTTTTCATGATCGCCCTTCTTTTTGGCCTGTTCAGCTTCGATGGAAGTCAAAATCTTCCAAGACTTTCGAGACGCGCCGAACACGTTCTTGTAGCCTCTGAAAAGCAAGATGCGTTCCTCTTCTGTTAGCTCGCCCTCCGAGACATTTCTGACCACGTTGTCCATCGCCATTTGCATATCATCGAATCGATTGGCCTCCTCTGCAAGTTTTGCTATGTACACATTCTCTTCCCGCAAATCTTTCAACTGCTCCCCGGTCGCCATTACTATGATCACGCAGTCATGCGGCCAGAATTTCTCAGTGCGACAATTTCACCTCATTACCGACCCGCCCTCACGAATGAGGAATTGAATTCCTAATCATCAATACACCTCTCAGCCTCTGGAGTCCCTCCCTGTTCGAACAACCTGATCCAACGAATTTTAGAGAAAGAACTGCCTGATCTTCGACCATATGTCACCCTGCTGTCTACTTAATACCATTGCTCCAATGCCCACACTCGTTTTCTGGCACGAAATGTTGAAAAACCACATCTCCAGTTTATCTGAGGTCCTGAGAAACCAGTGGACGTCGATCAGGTATGAATATCTGATCTGAATTAGCTCAGAATTTTTGAAACTGACAAGAAGGCTGTTTGGGCAAAATCGACGACACATTCGAAAACGACTGCAACAGTCAGCGATGAAAACGTAAATGTTAAAACAGGGTTCAAGTTCATTCATACCGGACAGTGACCTGTACCTTTTCAAGTTGATTTCTAGTCAAGAACTTGACCATGTACATTTACCAGCAACGGGTCTGAGTTGATCTTCACGACATCTTCGGTTCATGTTCAAATCACAAAGGTTTTGAATGACCAAGGGTTGCATTCTGTTGGAGGAAGGAAGGAATCATGAATCTACGGAACCCAAACACATCGCCTAAGAAGTCTACGACAGAAAGGACAGCTTACGTATCGTTTTTGACATTGTAAAAATAAACTCTCATCACTTAATGCTACAGATGATTAATTCATACTTCTGTACATTATGTGATGATGTTACAAAAGAGAGGCCCTTAATAAGTTGCTCCCTGCACCCAGGCCTTGTGAAAACTGAGTAGTAATTTCTAGTGCGTGCAAATGTACAAATGAATACACAGAGGTAACATGCCATCAAAATATTATACTTCTCATAAGCTGCGTGTATAATGCTGCTGAGAATTCGATAGCGAACACAATGGGAATCATCATAATTACGTTAAATAGATAAGCTAAATGTGAACATCTGAGGCCGTAAAATTAGTGTATTAAACTCATACCTTCACTTGTATTTATTGTATGCCAGGAAAACAGACGTCACTATATTAGTGATACGGATGTTGCTCGAAATATATTTGTATGCATATTGGTTCTCAAAGACCCGTGACTTCAAAACGTAACTGAAATAAAGTTTCTCCTCCGTTCTGTGTAAGGTAAACTCACATCAGTTTGTTTCAGTGAAGGATTTATCTGCATCTCGTTTCATGTAACTTTGCTTTCCTACATGACATTCCCAATGCATGACCGGAGATGGAGAGAAACCACACTATACTGAATGGAGAAGAGAAAAAGAAGAAAACAATAAACAAGCCCACATGACGATGTCACAGGATACTTCAAAGCAGATGGGCATGTTTGAATGTGTGCAAGGAGTGGACTGTATTAGAAGTGGTCACTTCAAGTCACTGATATTCTCAACTTTGAAAATTGATAAATTACAGGACACCAACAAGTTGCTGGACCACGATGACTTGAATAGAAGTCCATTGCAGCTAAAGCTTGTCAAATAAATGAATCGTAGCAAAAATAAGGCCTCAGGATTCACAGAGTGAAAGTATTGAAAGTTCATGACAAGAAGTCTAAGAAGATGTTCACACACACAACAGATTCTTCATTTCATATGAGAGTTAACTGAACGGGTGAAAGGAACAAAAGGATTGGCTTGTAGAGCAAGGTATGGATGTTCATGTTTTGGCTGCAGGCCCTGGGGATTTTTTTCTTCGTCTTCTCATTGAGCTTCTACTATCAAACTATTAGCATCATTCCTTGACTTGATTGGACCTTAAGTAACTTAAGCAGGTTTTTCCTAAGTAAGAAGTTGTATTAACATTTTTCATTTGACTCATCATGTTTTTATGTGACAATAATCCCTCCAAATCCTGAATTACTTGGCTATATTACTTGGTTACTTTTGGATCCTGAATGCTACCAGCAGGTAGCTTCCAAGTAGTACTAGGTGCTTATCACCTATACAACAAATTACATCTCCGAATCCTGATGCAATTTCTACAGTAGATACAAAGTATCAATCCAGGCAGAGAAGACAATCATATATATCAATCCACTCAGGTCTTAGAACTGTAAAGGGTTCTCTGAAATTGGGTCAAAGCCTGGCATTAACCTGGAAACTCCATTTGTACTGTAGACTCATAACTTTTTTCTCTAACATTAATTCTTAGTGACGATGATAATAACTGGTATACCACGCAGCCTTTGGTTTAATCAGGATATATGTCCGAGTGCAGTTTGATTCTTCTATAAAGCAGAATAGAATAGAACAGAGGTCTAATATTGTCAGCACCCATGGGTGGAATAATCCAGATTTTGTGGAAGCAATTAGTAAGACAGATTAGAATTTACTTCTAAGGAGCGACATTACTGGAACAACAAAGTAGATGTACTAATGAAGCCATCTAAAAGCCTCTCTATTTGATTATACAGCAGCTAGAAATTACTACATAGGTGGGCTCCTGTTGGCTCTCAGACTGACATCTACATGAGCGTTCTGTCACCTTTGTCATGAACACAAAATAATCATGTTTTCTTTTCCTCCAAGCAGTCACCATTAGCTCTGATGGAGTTCGATTTTTTGGTGTATTTCCTGGAATCCTCTAGTAGGTCAGATGACCAAAGGGTAAGATTCCTCCGCAAATGCTGCATGACTGTTGTGCTCTCCTTATAGGAATCCTCTCCTAATACATCAAGCTCCTTGATCGCACTTTCGAAAGCTTTTCTGGCCTCTTTGATTGCCTCGTCCGGTGAATTCATGATCTCGTAATAGAAGATCGAGAAATTAAGAGCCAGTGCCAGTCGAGTAGGATGGGTCGGTGACAGTTCGATGAGTGCAAGCTCTCTAGCGGAGCTGTATGCAGACAGAGCTTTATCGGACGCTTCCGTCATCTCATCTCCGGTTTTGAACTCAGTAAGGTAGCGATGATAATCACCTTTCATCTTCAGAAATAACACCTTCACTTCCGGGCTAGTGGTTGTTGGTAGTATGTGCTCGTCGACGAGTTGGAGGATGCTTCCGCATATATCGTTTATCTCTGATTCTATCGACGCTCGATAATCTTTTATCATAGCTAAATGATGATCATTCTTGACTTCCTTCTTCTCTTGCTCCTGCGCCAGGGAATTGACCGTTCTCCAGGAGCTACGACGTGTACTAACAGCGTCTTTGTAAGCCATGTTTAATAAGTTGCGTTCCTCCAGATCAAGCTCCCACAACAATTGAACCGTTTGGACAACTTTGTCCATCGCTTTTCTCATCTCGTCGTACCGCTCGGCCTCCTTGGAAAGTTTGGCGAGATACATGTTGTCCTCCCTGGTCTTTCTCAACTCCTCCAAATTTTCATGCCTGATCTTCTTCACCTCATGGTCTTGTTGATCCAGTTGGGATCCAGAAAGATTCGGACATCCTCCATTTTCCTCGTTGATCCCCAGTGAATGGTCCATCCTCGTTACCAGTCGTACCATCTCGGAATCCAGGCCTCGTGTCATCTCCTCGGCTTCCTCGGCGGGTTGAGAAAGCTTCAAACAGTCTTCATTTTGCGCTGCGATCTCCAACAACTCAATGACATCCATCTTTCCGTTCACTTGTATCATCTCCAAGCCCGTCCGTTCTGTTGATTCATCGTCGTGCTGGACCGTTTGAGAGAGCTTGGCACCGTCTCCCATTTCTTCTTTGACTTTCAAGGACTCATTCATCTTCGTACCGACGTGCACTATCGAAAACCTCTTCCTTACAGCTCTGGACCTTCTGATTACAAGAGAAGAAAACTATACTTCGGATGTCAATAAAAAACTCCACAGTGCAATCGAAGCTTCCAGTGTACACCTTCCGTAAGAATTTGTGGGAGGAGAGATCGAGACAGAAAGGTATACCTGAACGACTGGGCGTTCTGTGCAATGAGTCTTCCTTCGAAGGATCCGTGCATCATCTTTTCTTATTATTGCCTTCCTGCACATACCTCCTCTCCTCATCCTTCACAGAAATCAACTGCAAGTCGATGATGTCGTTTCAAATGGGGAATTTCCAATTGACTCGTTCCAACGGATGGGTGCCTTGCAGTTCGAACCACTCTAAAACTCGAAAACTCACTCGAGGTCAACAGAACAAGCTACCGTTGATGGATGCATGATCAATATTCCGGGAATTCGAATGACTTGTGAAAGATGTCGTCGATGTGAAATTATACAACTCTATATAACGGTCCAACGGTCTGTATGGAACAGCTGTATATGCCGTCATTGGAAGTACAACATTACGGTGATTGAGTTCGGTCTTAAAACGGACCAAGCCATTGTTGCAGCATTTGCCGCCCAGCATTACATCATACATTTTCAAGTATACTGTATCGAAGTGTGCAGATTTGGTTTGGTTTGGTTTGGAAGTTATGCATGCACCACTTCGTAGGACATCTATCTGGCCTTGCTAAGAAAGCCTCAATCAAACCGATTAACGTAAGCCATATAGAGCTGGCGGACATGGCATCAAATCTTTCGAATTCTGAACTATATGTACAGGCGTGTTCAATCTGTCTCACTGGAAGCAATTGGAAGTTTTCGTGCACGCCTTTGAAAAGTTATGTCACATGTGCAGTCTTTCGAAGATAACGGTTTAAGTGAAATTGGGAAATCTGATTATTGAAATAACGGTTTTCTCTTTTTTCGATGCTGAATTAATGTGTTATCAAGGTTTTCGCTGTTACGAGTGTGTTAGTTTCCAGCTGGATCAAGAACTGATGGTGATGAACATATGTAGGTTCAAGCAGATTATTTCGATCAGTCTGTTCTGGAACTCCCGGGAAGCAAGTGACGAGCTCTAACATCGATCCTAGTAAGAATATTGCTCGTGAGCGGTAAAGAGAAGAATATTATTACCTCGAAAACGACCTAGATCTTCTAGCTACCAATCCCTTGCGTAAACAATCAGAGTAGAACCGTACCAGACTTAAGCGTTAATTTACTTTACACTCTCCCCTACAATCTCTCCTTAAGTATTCGAATATTTTCATTTTTTAAGAATATTGAATCATTCATCACTCTAATTTTTCAAGTCTGAAGTCTGCATGCTTGATTTGGTCAAAATAACTAGCATCCACAACGTCATAGGACATTTATATGTCAATTAATCAAACCCCACATCAAACTCATTGGCAAGTAGATAAAGCTTACCGTACGAAGTATTCACATACTGTGCACAGTAACTGTTATCTATCGAACCGTTAAATTAAACCTTTTGTAAATTTGATAATATTGATTTTTTTTGCAAGATATAAAAAATTATTATGAAAAAATAAGTAAAAATTTTCTTCTTATTTTATTTTATACTTCTAAATCACTCATTAAAGTAAATAAAGTTTAAAATAAATAAATTTGCAAGGTAAAAAAAATATTATTTATTGTAATTTATATTAATTATCATGAGTTTTAATTAAAAAAATTTACCTAAATTAACAAGGAGAGAGTCACATCCTTAGCGACAATCAAAATTGAGAGCTTAATTAAATCTAGTTTCAAATAAGTTCAAGTGATTTTTATTTAGCTTGATTATTTTCAAACACAAATTTTTTTTGGTTATTTTTCTTGAATTTTTCTTCAATGTCATATGTTCACTGTAAAGAATATTATAAGTATGATAGTTTAACTTTCACTTCTTCAATTGTATGTTTGAATTTTATCATTAAAAAAATTATTTTACTTTTATTTTATATGTTGTATAACAATAAGAATTTTTTGTATAAAGAAAAGTCTGTTTAAAGTATATTTTTAATATTATATAATTCATATAATTTATTTAAATAAATTGTATCATTTCAAGTCATATATCAATGTCTTATAATTTGAATTAATTTTTATATAAAGATTTATTTTTAACATTATTTCATTTTGTTATTTTTTAATAATTATACTTAAACTTTATTAAATTTATATAATAAACATAATTTTCACAAATTTTTTGTATTTATAAGAATCTAGCAGGTTTTTCATCCATAATACATACTGATTTTACAGATTTTTTTTTAATTAGAATGAAATTTTTATGTTTTTTCTTTAGTTTTGAGTTATAATTTTTTATTTATAAAAATTAAATATAATTTAGAACTTAATTAATTAATTAATTTATTTAATTTTAAAAATTATTTGCATGGATGAAAAAAAAATTTGTTGAATTTTAACATTTAAATATATCAAAATATTATTCACATATTTTATTACCACATATTTCATTGTTTCCAATATTTAATCTTAATTTGAGTATTTATATTATTAATTTTTTATATTATTTTATTAACAAAAGCATCTTAAACATATCAAGATTATGCTTTCTTCATGCCAACAATCTATTTTTGTGACTATAGTCTGATTTGTATGAATACAATGATATTAAAAATTATCAAAAATATAATATAATATATATACCTATACATTATGCTTAGATATTAATATAAATGCTTAGATATATGTTTTATTTTTAGATCAATATAAATAATTTCAATATTTGATGTTGCATAATCTCTATGAAAACCATATAAAGAATATTTTTAAACTAGGAAGAATGAATTTTTTTAATTTAAATTCAATTAAATTTTTGATAAAAATTTCTAAAAAATAAATTTCCAAAAGATGAAAATATTTATTTTTTGAATAAATAAATTAAGACATCAATATATTTATATATGAAGAAAAATTATTGAAAAAGATTTTATTTTGAAAAAAATTTATCAAAATTTATTTATACTTTTTATCTTTTTATTTAAAAATAATATGTTTTTTAACTGAACAGTTATTTTTCCTGCAACAATATTTCATATTTTTGTGATGAAAAATGTTATGATGTTTTTAAAGTTAATTTTTTTTTGTGAATAACACATATTATGTGATGAAAAAAAAATTGAAGCCTTTGCACACATAAAATTGTTATTATTATTAGATCTGAAAATTTATTTATTTCAAAAATAAATAATAAGTATTTTTTTTAGTACCAAAATATATTTCATTCTATTTATTGATGTGTTTACATTTTAAATCTTGATATCACCATAGTGTGTACATATGAGTCAAAAGTCATGATAAATTGATTTTATTTCATTTGTTACACTAAAAAACTAGAGGATTATTTAATATAAGTCTATATTCTATTTTTTTATTAAATAAATATTTATATTTAATTTTCAAGTCTTTTGAAAATTAAAAGGATTAAATTATTGATAAGTATCACATTGGAATACTCAATGATATTTTTGGGTTAGAATCATTAAACGTAACCATAATTAACTAATTTTATTTTTCAACTTTTGAAATATTCATATTTTACTTCTGTTTTATTAATTATAGATAGTGTTCTTAGAATAAAAAGTCACAAATGTATATTTATAAAATTTAAGTTTAAGTAATTCTCCATTTATAAAAAAATATTCATTCAACAATTTGGATAAAAAAAAAATGTGAGCACATACTCAGGAAAATTATTTAATTTTTTTGAGGATTTAACTTTTCAAAATTTTTTAAGGATTGTGTTATTAAAAATTCAATGAAAAATTCTTTGAAATAATATATCAATAAAAATTAAATTTTTTTTATTGCTGATAAAAATATTTTTTTAAAATTATTTACAAACTTATAAATAATTTTATTTTTAAATAAATTGATAAAAAATTATTTATTTATTTACAATTAATAATTTAAATTTTTAATTGGACTAACATCATTTAAGCCCAATCAAAATATTATTTTGTAATGTCATGATAAAGATTCAATTTATTTTGAATTTGGAAATTTCGCACTACCTAGATTGTTCGAAGTACATACAGAGAGCACAATACACACAGAAAAGGAGAGAAAAGAGGGGAAAAAATAATATGATTGGTCCAAATTGAGATTATGGATTTGCTTAGATGGTACACGTAGGTCTATGACAGGGCTTGCTCATCCTACCCAACTGCAAAAGATCACATCCTCGTGATTGACAAACAAAGAGTGGAATGTATAATCATTGTCAAGAATATTATAAACACAAACGGCATATAACTAACAATCAAACTTTATTTCAAACAACAACTTTATAAAATATGTTTTTGCACTATTTCCTAGCATTAGAACCACAAACGTTTATTAGCAACAATCATAGTTTACCTTAAGTTAATATAATTGTGACTTATGGCCACAACCAATACCTCTTGGGCCAACTAACATCGATGCAATGATCCATAGATCTCATCGAAGAGTAGCCAACAAGAACTAGGGCTTTCTAGGCCTACTAACATCGGTGTAATGATCCAAAGATTTGATTGAATAGTAGCCAGCTCTAGTCTATGGTTAGCCATCCCTTCCCTTCTCAAACTAAGCATAGCCCCCGTTGGAGCGTCCTCCATAGCAAGGGCATCGCTTTAATAATAATTACAAGCATGTTTATTGAAACTTTAATAACACAACAAACAAATCATTTATTTTTCAATCGCTTAAGTTCTTCCTCTCTTGTTTTTCAAACTAAAGTTTGCCGCCAACTTCTTAAAGCAGTCTGATTACTTTTGAGTGGCAAGAAAACCAAAGGCTCCTAAGTAGCATATGCATATTCCTGATATTTTCACTTCACTAGAATTTCTTTATGATAGGTACGTTCTGCAGTTGTAACCAACCTTTCATCTAGGATTTCTTTTATACAAAATTCATCTGGGTTTGGTAAAGCACAAGTAGCAGGTGCCCACTTAGCTATCCTAGCTGGATCGTCATTGGCCACATAAGGCTTGTGATTGGATACATGGAAAATAGGATGATAGTTTTGCATATTATTCGACAGCTCTAGTTTATATGTAGTCTTCCCTTTTCTAGCATAAATTCTAAATGGTCAGACCCAACGTGCAAACAACTTTTTGGTGAGCTCCTTGGAAAAAGTAAGGTTTTTAGTCTTTAGCTAGATTAAAGCTCTATCCTTGAACTCCACACCTCTGTATTGATTTGCATATTTCTTATACTGAGCTTGAGTCTTGTGCATCCTTTCCTTAGCTAAATATAACACCAATCCTTTTGTGCCTAAGAAGTCATTTATAGCTGGAACTAGAGTATCGCGTGGAGAATTAGGTTCCAAACTCCAAAGACTAAGTCTTGTGGTAGTCCAAGGGTTCGGACTACCTATATAAACACACTGAAATGAAGACAAACCAATAGTAGAGTGTTTGGTGCTTTTATAACTAAACTCCATCAAGGATAACTGATTGACCCAATCACTCTGGTCCACCATGCAATAATTATGTAGCCCTTCTTTCATGACTTGATTAATCCTTTGAGTTTACCCATTGTTTTGAGGATGAAAGGAAGTAGAAAAGGATAGCTGTGTGCCTAACCGTAAAAATAAATGGGTCCAAAATTCAAATAGAAACCTAGGATTTCTATCTAAGATTATCTTCCTAATATGTGTAACCATCTTTAGTTAGTGAGAACTAAAGTTGAGGTTACGCAAGGAGGAGATAGATAGTCTTGAATTGACTATTAGTGGAGTATCTAAAGGTGCCATGTCAGTAATCCGTATACTCTTTAGGTTGTGTTTCTTGTGTGTTAGTTAGTGCGTTAGTTCGTGTGTTAGTTGGAGTATACGTTAGCAATCTGTGTACTCATAGGGATGACCACCACGTCATCGATCCACAAGGAATTGAATGGATGGTGGTTATGTATCCTTATCTAGTTTGTAACTTTTTGAGGACTATATATAGAGAAAGAGAAACCATTGAGGTATCTCTCAATTTCAGAATTTCTTGAGCTATTCAAGTGATCTCTCCTCACTTCCCTAGTGTTACAATGGTATGAGAGCAAACTTGCTCTTTCCTTGAATGTGGATTACCCCTCTTGGAATAGCAAGACGATGATGCTAACTTTAAGTTCTTGAGAGTTGTATAGAGACTGACAGAGGTCATTGATCTACATGTAGAGTAAGGGGGAAAGGGAAAACTGTGGGTTGCAGGTATGGATGTGCCTGAGAAAAATTCTGTATCAAATTTTCCATTTCCCAATCTATTCAACATCCATATTCGATTCATGAAGAAGGATGTTTTTCAAAGTGTACCTTGTGGCGAATTGGGATGCAGATTTTATGGCTCGAGTGATAGCATCACCAATACCAATGATACTTTCGATTGTCAGTTATGGAGAAATGTGGGATTATACCATTTACATTTTATACTGAATGTTGAATGGATTTGAATCGTGAATCATCCGCATCGGTTCTGTTCAACACATATGTAGAAATTAGAATAATTTATTGACAAAAGAGAGTGTGGAGTGACTTTATTGTTAGAAATTATGATGAAGAGTACTACAAAGCTGTAATAGGATCACCTCAGCCTTTTGTGATTCATATTTTGAGAGATTCGATTGTTATTATACTTACATTGTATTAGTTTGAGTGGTGGAGAAGCATGGAAGCATCAGTTTCTATGAGTGAAGTTCTGAACTCAATCATTATAGAAATGAAAGAGTTAAAAAAAGCTATTGTAGATGAACATACAAAGCAACAAGCCATGGAGGACAAGATCTCTACTTTAGAGACTGAGAAGGTAGAGAGAGAAAGAGTTGGTGAGATGAAGTGGAAACTCCAATACAAGAGACTCAATCCCAACCACAAGCGATTGCTATTGCCAACAAAGAGCTAAATAGGAGACGACTTCAAGAGATGGAAGATCAAGCCAATCTCTTACTTTGTATGGGAAAGTCATGTAAGGTGGAAGTTTACAAGGGCAGTAGGGCCATGGGAGTTTTGGAGGTATCGATCATGAGGATGAATATACATCTATCACATTTTCATGTTTCTGATTTTACTGCAAGAATATTTATGCGGTCTTACCTCATTGATAAGGCTTTTACATGGTACACTACATGGGAACAAATGCTTTCAAAACGAGGTGCTTCTATTTCATGGAATGGGATGCAAGAGGAGCTTCTTCAGAACTTTCATGCGGTGGATTCCCTTCAAACCGCAAGAATAAAGTTATGGGATTCGAAGCAGAAAGGAAACATACATGAATGCATTGAAGAATTTTATGATCTTCAAGTATCCATTATAGATAAGAGTGGAGCAGAAGCCTTAAATGTCTTCAAACGAGGTCTGAAGGAGAGAGTGTGAAAGGAGGTGATGATGAGTAATCCATCCACAGTGAATGAAGCAATTGCAATTGCTCAACAAATTTCAAGTCCTTATGGGATCACACACGGTATGTTGGTTCGAATCAGGAATACATGAAGAAAACCATGTAATCAAGAGACGACAGAGGAAATATGTGGTTCACCTCAGTGAGGCTACGTCCACGGAACACACAAAGTTATTTTATTGAATAACCCTAATTGTGTCACAAAGAGCTTATGCCAGCCCTCCCAACCATAGCCCTAGTTTAACTAAATATAGTCAAACTAACCAAAATTACTCAAGATCTGAGTTAACTCCTAACAATCTCCCCCCTAACTCATGTCTTGGGGTCTCTAACTCTTGTTATCCATATACATATTCCGCGAGAAGTCCTAGAAGGAAATTTGAAGCATAGGCCCTCATATAAACAAGGATTAACTAGAACTAAGCGGTAGCCTAACTAGGAAGGAGTTAAGCATATACAAGAATCAAACAATTGCTAGAGTAACTCTATTAGTGCTCCTTGTGCAAAATCTGCATAGTAGCATAATGCCTCCTGAAACTCTCTAAAGGAATAACTTTGGTCAAAGCATCAGTAGGATTGAGTTTATCGTCAATCTTGACTAGCTGAACCTTCATATTAGAAATTGCATCTTTGATAAAATGATATCTGATGTTCATGTGCTTCACCATGCTATCCATCACTTGATTTACTGCAAGATGTAAGGCACTATGACTATCACAATGGAGATTTACAACATCCTGTTTTAATCCCATCTCAATGATAAGTCTATTCAACCAAATAGCCTACTTTGCTGCTTCCGTTGCTGCTACATATTCGGTTTCCGTAGTTGATTGAGCTATGCACTTCTGCAAGGTAGATTTCCAACTCACACATCCACCTCCAAGTGTAAACACATACCCAATTGTAGACTTCTTCTTGTCCAGATCTTGTCCATAGTTAGCATCAACGTAACCCAACAAGGATTTGGCATTGTCCACTAAACCATCAAACAAACAAACAAAAGACCATAATCCTTAGTACTCTTGAGATACCTGACAATCCACTTCACAGCTTCCTTGGATTTGACATGTACCTGCTCACTTTTCCCATAGCTAGAGGAATATCAGATCTAGTGCACACCATCAAATACATGAGGCTGCCCATTACCTTGTCATAGGGAATTGATGACATCTTTCCTCTCTCAGTTGCATCAATTGGACATTGAGTTGCTGAGAGCTTAAAATTTGCTGCTAAAGGAGTCCACACTCCTTTAGAGTCTGTCATGTTAAACCTGTTAAGCACACGCTGAATGTACTGACCTTGACTTAACCATAGCTTCCTCTTCTTCAAATCCATGTGAACATCTATACCCAATATTCCTTTGTGACTTACCCAAATCCTTCATCTTGAATGCAGATTTCAGTTACCTCTTGCATCTATCAACATCGAATTGTTCCTTTGCCAAAATCAGCATGTCATCCACATAGAGTACTAGAATAATGAGGCTAAAGATCTCATTATTCACCTTCTTCATATAAACACATGGATCAAACACACTCCGTGAAAATTCTTGTGCTTTCATGAACTCATAAAACCTTGCATTCGATTGCCTAGGAGCTTGCTTCAATCCATATAGAGATTTGAGCAATCTACAAACTTACTTCTCCTGACCTTTCTTTACATAGCCAATAGATTATCTCATGTAGATTTCTTCCTCCAAAGATCCATATAGAAAATTCGTGACAACATCCATCTGATCCATAACTAGACCAAATATTGCGGCAAGTGCACATACCAGACAAATCATAGCATACTTTTCTACAAATGAGAAGACTTTATTGTAGTCCACACCTTTCTCTTGTGTGAAGACCTTAGCCACCAACCTCGCTTTGAAGATCCTCTTCACTTCATCCGCTAGATTATCCTTCAACTTGTACACCCACTTTCTATCAACCAAAGGTTGACCCTTTAGAAGCTCCACCAGCTCCCAAGTCTTGTTCTCAACAAGCGATTGCATCTCACGCTCCATAGCATTGTCCCACTCAAGTTTATTGATAGAGGCTTGAACTTCTCTATACGAACAAGGTTCTCTTTCTTCCAAGATCAATGCATTGCCATCAGGAGCTCTACTAATCCGATTTGATGATCTCCTAGTAGATGGTTCTGGTTGATCTCCATCGTTTCGTGCTATGTCTTGAGGCTCAGCAACGACAACTTGCTCCTCCAATTCATGTTATTCAGGAATTTGCTCCATCTGTTCTCGAGCTTCTTAAACCCATCATTAAACCCATAATGATCAATCTCCCCCTTAACAACATCAGTGAGTGGAGATTTGCCCTTGTCTGTATGGGGAGCTTGAGATATCTCCCCCTCTTTCAATGATCTGGGCTCATCAAAAGAAACATCCCTACTAACAATCACCTTATAAGCTATAGGATTCCATAGCCTATAACCTTTCACACCACTTGCATATCCAAGAAAACGACACTTCTTGGATGTAGGATCCAACTTGATCCTTTTCTCCTTAGATATGAAAGGATAAGCCGTACAACCAAAAATTCTCAAAAGACTATAATCAGCCCTCCGTTTGTGCCTCAATTCAAATGGTGTCAAGAAATTGATTGCACTTGAAGGAGATAGATTTACCAAATACACTGTGGTATTTACAGCTTTAGCCGAGAATTCATATAGTAAACAAGATTGGCTCAACATACTACGTACCTTCTCCAATACTGTTTGGTTGAGCCTCTCAGAAATAACATTTTGTTGTGGAGTATAAACCGTGATGAGATGACGAGTGATCCCCTCCTCTTTGCATTAATTTCTTAACTCCTTAGAAGTATACTCCCCGCCATTATATGAACGTAGACCTAAAAAACTCTTTAGCTAAGTTTGATTCTTTGGTGCTATCCATTTCTGTATGGCTTTTATATTTTCACTCATCACTTGGATTCCCACTTGATGGCCTAAATAATCTACTTCTGATTTGCCAAATTCACATTTTGAAACTTTGGCATATAACTCATTCTCTCGCAAAACCTAAAGTACCTCTCGTAAATATCGCCTATGATCTTCTAAGATTATACTATATACCAAAATATCATCCAAAAAGATAATAACATATTTGTCTAAATAAGGATAAAAAATATCATTCATTAATCCCATGAATGTGGCAGGTGCGTTAGTGAGACCAAAAGGCATCACTAGATACTCAAAGTGACCATACATAGTATGAAAAGCTGTCTTCTAAACACGTTCATCAACAATTCGAATCTTGTTGTACCCAATACTCAAATCTAGTTTGGTGAAGTACTTCGTCCCTTGAAGTTGGTCAAACAAATCATCCATTCGGGGTAATGGATATTTGTTTTTCACTGTTTGTTGATTGAGTGCTCGATAATCGATACACATTCGCATACTCCCATCCTTCTTCTTCACAAACAGCACGGGGGTCCATAAGATGAAATGCTTGATTGTATGAACCCCTTTCTCAACATCTCCTCCACTTGAGCTTTACATTCCTCCAACTCATTTGGAGCCAAATGATATGGAGCTTTGCACGTTGGAGTGCTTCCGGGTATCACCTCGATCTTGTGATCTACACGCCTCTTAGGTGACAATCCTGTAGATAGATCATCTGGGAAGACATCCTTATACTCCGAAATAATATCACTCAATGATTCCGGAATGTAAAGATTATTCTTAGAACCCGCAACATCTGTTATAAGCCCAAAAAACATATATCATATCTAGAAATGACAGTCTTACTAATCACAAAGAGAGGTAAGCTTCTATTCTGAGATCTATTTCTATCTCAGTAAATCTTCCATCCACTACTTTTTACTACATTCTTTCTCCAATGTACCTTTGGATTGTATTGCTTCATCCATGACATTCCTAGGATGACATCATATTGAGCTAATCGAATTACTCTCCATTCAATCTCTTCATAGTACCCGCCTTTGGCTAGTTGTACACTCTGTGCTAATGTTTCAATTGGTTTAGTTTGCCCATTTGGCAACTCCACTTCCTCACTCACATCCTTCATCAAAGTCAATCCTAATTTCATTGCAACATATCGTGATAGAAAATTTTTTGTTGCTCCAGGATCAATAAGGACTCTCACCTTGTGTCCTTCCATCATCCCATCTGAAACAATCAATAGTGCTTGTTTCTTGCTCCCTCCATGAGCTTCCAATCGTTGTCTTCTTCCAACCCCGCCTTTTCTTCATTTAGTGGAACCAGTAAGGCCGCGAGACAAGTTTACTAGTAATCTTCGTTTCCCTATAAGATATCGTCTTCATTGTCGTATTCCCTTCTTCCATATTGTTTGAAGGCCTTCGCAACATAGGTCTTCCACCGGATGGTCCTGATCAAGTTCTACAGAATTTGGCTATGTGACCTATCCTTCCACATGTATAGCATTGACGATTGTCACGAACCCCCATTCCTCCTCGATTAACTGTTCCATTATATGCATGAAGACCCGGAAAATTTGTAATAAATGATCAACAATTATCACCTCCATACCTAGGCGGTGGTCCTCGTGGTGATGGATATCCTTCCATACGTCAAAGGTTTCCCAACTCCATGGGTGTTGGGCCAAGTGGTTCTCAAACTTTGCTTGATGGTTCACCGTGTTAGGAGTTAACACGTAACTCTTCTAGTGCTCCTTGTGCAAAACCTGCATAGTAGCACAATGCCTCCTGAAACTCTCTAAAGGAATAACTTTGGTCAAAGAATCAGCTGGATTGAGTTTACCGTCAATCTTGACTAGCTCAATCTTCCTATCAGAAACTACATCTCTGATAAAGTGATATCTGATGTCCATGTGCTTCACCCTGCTATCCATCACTTGATTTGCTATAAGATGTAAGGCACTCTGACTATCACAATGGAGATTTACAACATCATATTTCAATCCCATCTCAGTGAAAAGTCTATTCAACCAAATAGCCTCCTTTGCTGCTTCCGTTGCTGCTACATATTCGGCTTCCGTAGTTGACTGAGCTATGCACTTCTACAAGGTAGATCTCCAACTAATGCATCCACCTCCAAGTGTAAACACGTACCCAATTGTAGACTTCCTCTTGTCTAGATCTTGTCCATAGTCAGCATCAACGTAACCCAACAAGGATTTAGCATTGTCCAATAAACCATCAAACAAAAGACCAAAATCCTTAATACACTTGAGGTACCCGAGAATCCACTTCACAGCTTCCCAATGCACCTTCCCTAGATTTGACATATACCTGCTCACCTTGCCCATAGCTAGAGCAATATCAGGTCTAGTGCACACCATCAAATACATGAGGCTGTCCACTGCCTTGTCATAGGGAATTGACGACATCTTTCCTCTCTCAGTTGCATCAATTGGACATTGAGTTGCTAAGAGCTTAAAATGTGCTGCCAAAGAAGTCCACACTTCTTTAGAGTCTGCCATGTTAAACCGGTCAAGCACACGCTGAATGTACTTACCCTGACTTAACCATAGCTTCCTCTTCTTCAAATCCCTCTGAACATCCATACCTAATATCCTCTTGGACTCATCCAAATCCTTCATCTTGAATGCAGATTTCAGTTGCCTCTTGCATCTGTCAACGTCGGATTGTTCCTTTGCCAAAATTGAGCATGTCATCCACATAAAGTACCATAATAATGAGGCTAAAGATCTCATTATTCACCTTCTTCATGTAAATACATGGATCAAATACACTCCGTGAAAATCCTTGTGCTTTCATGAACTCATCAAACCTTGCATTCGATTGCCCAGGAGCTTGCTTCAATCCATATAGAGATTTGAGCAATCTATAGACTAACTTCTCCTGACCTTTCTTTTCATAGCCAGTAGGTTGTCTCATGTAGATTTCTTCCTCCAAAGATCCATATAGAAAAGCCGTGACAACATCCATCTGATCCATAACTAGACCAAATATCGCAGCAAGTGCACATACCAAACGAATTGTAGCATACTTCGCCACATGAGAGAAGACTTCGTTGTAGTCCACACCTTTCTATTGTGTGAAGCCCTTAGCCACCAACCTGGCTTTGAAGATCCTCTTCTCTTCATCCGCTGGATTATCCTTCAACTTGTACACCCACTTGCTATCAACCAAAGGTTAACCCTTTGGAAGCTCCACCAGCTCCCAAGTCTTGTTCTCAACAAGCGATTGCATCTCACACTCCATAGCAATATCCCACTCAAGCTTATTGATAGAGGCTTGAGCTTCTCTATATGAACAAGGTTCTCCTTCTTCCAAGATCAACGCATTGCCATCATCATTCTCAGATTCAATATCATGATCATGAATCAGCCCATGTTCCATACCTTTCGGGAGCTCTACTAATCCGATTTGATGATCTCCTAGTAGATGGTTTTGGTTGATCTCCATCATTTCGTGCTCTGTCTTGAGGCTCAGCTACGACAATTTGCTCCTCCAATTCCTGTTGTTCAGGAATTTGCTCCATCTATTATGGAGCTTCTCCTTGTGGCGCATCATTAAACCCATAATGATCAATCTCCCCCTCAACAACATCCGTGAGTGGAGATTTGCTCTTGTCGATGCGGGGGAGCCCGAGATATCTCCCCTCTTTCAATGATATGGGCTCATCGAAAGAAACATCCCTACCGACAATCACCTTACAAGCTCTGGGGATCCCATAGCCTATATCCTTTCACACCACTTGCATATCCAAGAAAACAACACTTCTTGGAAGTAGGATCCAACTTGGTCCTATTCTCCTTCGGTATGAGAGGATAAGCCGTACAACCAAAAATTCTCAGATGACTATAATCAGCCCTCCGTTTGTGCCTCAATTCAAATGGTGTCAAGAGATCGATTGCACTTGAAGGAGACAAATTTACCAAATACACTGCGGTATTTACAGCTTCAGCCCAGAATTCATATGGTAAACCAGATTGGCTCAACATACTACACACCTTTTCCAATACTGTTTGGTTGAACCTCTCAGAAACAACATTTTGTTGCAGAGTATAAACCGTGGTGAGATGACGAGTGATCCCCTCCTCTTTGCAGTAACTTCTAAACTCCTCTGAAGTATACTCCTCGCCATTGTCCGAACGTAGATATCTCACCTTGTGACCAGTCTAAGTCTCAACGTGGGCTCTCCAACTTTTGAAGGTTGCAAAGACTTCAGACTTGTGTGTGAGAAAATATATCCACACAAATCTTGAGTAATCATCAATAAACGATACATAGTACCACTTTCCTGAATGTGAGGCTCTAGGAGAGGGTCCCCACACATCACTATGTACATACTCAAGTAACTCTTTGGAACTATGAGTTCCAACCCCAAAGGCTTTTCTATGTTGCTTGCCCATAACACAATGCTCACAAAATTCCATGTCAACTTTACCTAAACCAGGTAACAAGCCCCTATCTCAAAGAAAGGTCAAGTACCTGTTACTCATGTGTCCCATTCTAGAATGCCAAACATGAGCCATCTCAGGCCGAGATCTGGTAAGATTGACTTCACCACAAATGGTATTGCCCTTTAGCACATACAGATTTCTATGCTTGTGTCCTCTCAAGATAATCTTATCACCTACTCTCACCTCAAGTACTCCTTGTTTAGAACTCCATTCAAGGCCTTTTGAGTCTAACATTCCAAGAGAGATAAGATTCTTTCTCATTTCAGGTATAAACCTGACGTGAGTCAACGTACGTTTGACTCCATCAAACATGTGAATCTGAGATCCAACGCCTTCAATTCTACAGGGTTGATCATTTCCCATAAGAATTTAACCGTTTGATACTGAGAAAGTATGAAAAAACTCTAATGTAACAAATATGATAAGAACAAGCACTATCCATAATCCATACATCACCAATGCCCTTTGGTGAGTTGCATAGGGCATACCTCTGGCTTCATGGTCCATCTTCGAGCAAGTCATCCTCATCAAAATCTTGAGCCACATTGGCCAAAGGAGGATCAGGTGCCTTGGTCTTCACACGGCAGTCTTTCTTAAAGTGACCACTCTTGCCACACTTCCAACAGACCACCGTCTTCCTGTCTTGGGACTTACCCCTAGACATGGATCTACCTCTAGATCCAAACTTCTTCCCATCCTTCTCAATCCTTGATTGTGAGCGTCCACGGATCACATTCGGATTGCCGCTGAGATGAAGAGGATGGGTAGAGATCATCATCTTCTCTTTGTAGGTCATCAGTCAGCAGAGCACTTACAACCTCATTGTAAGTGATCGTTTGTCTATCACGATGGAGCAACACTTGTGATAATGACTGATATGATGCAGGTAATGAACTTAATAGATGAAGGGCCTTCCTCTCATCAGTTATCTCCTCTCCCAGATTCTGAAGATCAATAACAAGATCACCAAAGGCATCAATGCGATCTTGGATCTTCGTTCGTGTATCTTTCATCTTGAAGCTCATCAACTTCAAGGAGGTGTACAACCTGTTTGACAATTCTTTGCGATGAAACCGTCGCTGAAGAGCCTCAAACAATAACATATAATTGTCATACTCATCAACTTGCTTCAGAACTGAAGGTTGTAGATGAAGTATAACAATACTCACTGCTTGCTCTTGAAGGTCCTTCCAGTCTTCATCATCGAACGTAGAGGGTTTAGGCCTCAATGACTTGCCCAAACCTGAAGCCTTCAACTTGCCTCTCCCATAGAAGATAGTCACCATGCCCATCATATTTGACAATGTCAAATCCGGCCCCTCCTGTCTTCATGACTGCCATCTCGCTCCGTCTAGGCTTTGAACTCGTCCCTTGTATCGTTCGATTGTCAGATGGAATCTCCAAACTTGACTTCTTCCCACTCATATGAGAAAAAAGGAAATTTACCCTGGATCAAAATCCCTAAATCAGAGGAGATACTGCCGCTATGCTTGCTGCTACTACTGTCCCAAACAAAAAAGTCATGAGCTCAATCCTCCGAAAACTCAGATCTCTTCTTGCATTACAGAATCCCTGGCCGTGAAACAGACATGGATTTCGGAACTCAAGTCTCAATCAGCGTAGCCTCACGAACATCTCCATATTCAATGGGTTCAAAAGTCGGCCACAGGACGTTTCTTCGCCTTGATCATGGAAGAAATCAGAATCTAGCAACCAGCGCTGGCGGACTGGGAGTGTGCATGTCTAACAGCTGAGCTTTTCAAACACAAGCCAAGATCTACAAATCAGTTGCTGCATAGCAGCTTCTCGCTCCTTCAGTCACTTCCCACAGTCACCGTAACAGTCGAGAGTCGAACAGAAGTCCTGGAATCTACGCTGAAAATGAACCGGTCCAATTGTCGTAGATCAGGGAGCATAATTCACGCCAAAAAAAAACAGTAATTTCTTCCAAAACTTTTCCCCTCGATAAAATCCACCGTCCCAATCCAGTGCTCTTTCCCTTTCTCGTCTACCGTAAAGAACCACACCAATCATGTTCAATTCACCACCACCTTCTGCGGACATCCATCATCAAACCATATCTGCCGGTCTGTATCTCCAAAACACCAGCGTCCGGACATCTCCCACCCCGTCCAGCTAAAGCACTCCAATTCTTGCTCGATATATAGCCCACAAACCGTAAGCGCACTCAAATCCACTAAAACTTCAAATCTCGAACCTGGATGGCACGAGCTGTAGCTGCGAAAACGCTCTAATATCAATTGTTGGTTCGAAAGACAAGAATACATTCAGAAACAACATGCAATCAACAAACGAGACATGAAATACATGGTTCACCTCACTGAGGCTACGTCCACAGAACACACAGAGTCACTTTACTAAATAACCCTAATTTGTGTTACAGAGAGCTCTTGCCAGCCCTCATATATACTAGTACCAACACTAGCCCTAGTCTATCTAAATATAGTCAAACTAACTAGAGTTACTCAAGACCTGAGTTAACTCCTAACAGAAGATTTAATGGGGACCACTAAGAGAAGAAGTTCCAGTGTGGAGGTAGTTGTAGAGCCCGTCAGCAAGAAGAGGAAGCTAAAGGAGATCACTTAGTCAAGTTGTCTAGTACCAAAGGCAGCCTAGCCTAAGGTCAAGACTAAGAAAATAACAGGGGAGGAGCCGATTTCTTCGATGTTACAATTAGCGCAGAAGCTAGAGAACGTGATAGTGCTAGTTCTCAAGGAGCTGAACGAGATGGGGACTAACTACATCCAACGGTGGAATCCACAAGAAGACGGTTACATGAACATGATTAAATTGATGAACCGTACCGCTCAAGGGAAGAAGGACCAGACTCAGACTATCAAGCAATTGACAGAATGGTGGAACGTCTGGAGAGATAGAAGGAGGAGGCGACGTAGGAAGCTACCATAGCGAAACATGCCTATGGTGAGATATGTAAGATTCGAGATGCTGAGTTGAAGTTCGTGGAAGTGGAGAATGAGAGACTCCAGAAGTAATTAAAGAGGGTGAAGCAGCAATTGCACGAGGTTGATGTTGAGCGGCCGTCTAGATTAGAAGTTTTGGCAAGTAAGTGCTCGCAATACCTTTTTGCCCAATGTGACGAGGTGGAGACTAACGGTTGGACCGATTGACTATGGCAATGAAATCTCCTTGCGATTAGAAGGAGAGACGAAAGAAGATGTACAAGGACATGGGTCACGAATGTCAGGAAGCGTGGCGTGTCCATTGGAAGGAGATCGCAAAAGACATCAGAGAGTTGCAGATGAGCGTAGATGCTTTCGCCTAGAGAGAAGAGACATCATCGAAAGGACCAGCAACTTTCCAAAGAAATAGTTGAGCGCGATCCGTGTAGGTGATGGTAAGGAATAGGTACAAGCAATTGTATAAATAGGAGTAGAATTAGAATAGGATTATCTCTTTCATTGCAAGTGTGCATTGAGAACCACAAGTGTAATCAGGGTAGAACGAAGTGCTCGAGAAGTTGATGAGTGTTGCGTTTGATCGGTCTAGACTGGTGTGTTATACTTGTGAAGTTACTCGGATATTCGCCCATGAGCCATGGTCAGATTTGCCTCAACAATAGAACTTCATCGAGAATATCGCCTCGACTTCAACTTGTAAAGGAGTGATCAATTTCCCATCAATAAATCAGGAGTGGAATTTCATTTACATGTTTATTTGTGTGTAATCTAATGGATGGGTAGTGGTTTGATGATCGGAATGACTGGTTGAATACTGCTTATTCGTAGCACTCTTCAAACTATGCACGTCCAGAGTCTACAAAAGATGCATAAACTCATATATTCATCGCTGGTAGTGAATGAACACCTCATTATCTTGGGAACGAACTTTAATTCTTTACAATTGGCAAAATCTTTGCAGAGAGGTTACATCTTTTTTCCTCTAGCTTTGGAGTTATACAGAGCTATGGACACCGACTTCGACACGTTTGGGAGGGAGTGCACAAGATGTCGTGCACATACATATCGCATCACAACATACATCGCTGTCACATCAAATATCACAACACATAGATCGTCATACACCAACACAAGTGTACCACAATAATCTTTTCTACTCTCAAAACGTCTACCTTGGCATTCAAAATCCTCTCCTCTAAGACTCCCTTCAAATCTGTCGCCGCCTCAATATCCGATTGTAGTTTGTTAGCTGGTACCTTCCCCTTGTCCTTCTCACCCCCTTTGGTTCTTTCCTTCAACCTCGAGGGACCAACTTCCTCCATAGCGTGATCAGGTGGGAGAGGTGTATCAGGTCTGATACGTTCTCTAGCCAACCTCTTCAATGAGAGTCCTTCGCCAGAATCCTCCTCTTCCCTCCGTCTCTTATCTTCCACCGATGCTTCATATTGAGTCTTAGCAATATAAGCATGAACCGACATGGTTTCTACTAGATCTTCCCTTCCAGTAGTAGCATGACTCTAGGTTCCCGCACTAGCTACTATGCAACATAGCCACACTCTCAAAGGCTCAACTTCGAAAACTGACCTCCAAGGAGCCCTATTTCGACCTCTACCCCTTGAGCCCTAGGACCCCTAACGGCGCTGTCGGCCCTAACGGCAATCCCAGTACGAACGGCGCTAATTGCACAACCGGCTCTAAGCTGGCAGTATCGCTCGCAAGCGCCCACCTACCTAACTAGAGATGCCACTACATAAGTCGTGACAACTGTCATGCACATACATATCGCATCACAACATACATCGCTGTCACATCAAATATCACAACACATAGATCGTCATACACCAACACAAGTGTACCACAATCGCCCCCCTAACTGACGGTTAGGTCCCTCTAACACCAGGTAGCCATCTAGTCCATAATATGATATGCCCTTCGTGGGACTAAGATCTGGAGGCCGGGTGCTACAATGCCCCATCGTTAGTCGCCTATATGCAATCCATATCATATAACGGTCAAACCTGCTTGTTTGCTAAACGCATCGAGGACATCTCCATTGTCCACTGGGCACCACATTGAGAGGAGGTGTCAAACATGACATATGCCATCCTCTCGAACAAGAATCACAAATCAACATACTGGCTGCTCCACCAGCTGATCCACATAACATACATCATAAGCCTGCACGTATAACTGCCAGGCTTGGATCCATAGTACCATCAATGTTTGGAAGGTGACATGGTGCACAATTATGCACATGATCCTTCCAAATAACACCATCACGACCTTCCAAGACCAAAACTCCAGAAGGTAAAATCTCACATACTCGTAGAATCGTGCGACCGGCCGTAACATCAATGTGGTCGGTGCACTCTGCTGCAAGGAAACGTAATCACCAACATGAAATCTGCGAATTGAAGGTTGATATCCACCTCCTCGGATGGTAGCATAACGCAAAGTATCTCTATGCTGAGCAATAGTAAGGTTCTCAAATGCCATGGGCAAGACTCTAAGGAAGAGTTCTGCCCTTTGAGAACACACCCTAACCCAAACATCAGGGTTATCCAAGTCCAAGACTTCACCTGACTCTCTACGGATAGCTGCAGGTAAGTCTCGATCTCTACCATATAATAAAAAGTACGGTGAGAATAACGCTAGAGATGCTTGCCGGCTAAATCGATAATCCATGGCCAACCATGGTAGCTGGATGTCCCAGTCTCCCAGATGACCTTTCTCCAAGCCAAACTTTCGCAGTCCTCTCTTCACCGTCTGAACAACTCTCTCTGCTAGACCATCAGCCTCAAGATGATCTCTTGAGGTGGTATGATGATCGATCAACGCTCGATCACACAAAGCTTGAAACTCACCCAAAAACTGAGTACCATGATCAGTCAACACTTCTGCTGGTGCATCAAATCGGCTAAACACTGCAGCTAAGAACGCATAAGCTGTTCCCTCACTTGACTTGTCACGCAAGGCCACCAACTCAATCCACTTGGAGAAATGTTCCACCATGACCAACACATATCGATGATGTCGTATAGTCAATGGCAAAGGTCCTGCAAAATCCAAGCTCCAACGATAACCAAGTCCCATAATCGGTAGAGGATGTAGTTGTGGTGTAGGGGCATTGAATGATGCTCGAACATGATCACATACCATACATCTTGCCACAAACTGCTGCACCTCAGTTTGCATACCTCTCCACCAATAGTGACTTTGAAGTAAGCTATATGTCCGCTTTACTCCAAAATGACCTAACTCCTCATGAGCATGTCTGACCAACTGTGCTCTCTGAGATGGAAGTGGCACAACACGAACGCTGCCATCTCCCCATACTCGAAGAAGGTGTCTACCTTCCCACCTGAACCGTCGAGCTCTCTGTAAAACTCGATCCCGCTCCTTTGCACTCCAAGTGCCCAACAAAGCACCGGTACGAAGATTCTCCAACACCAGCATGTCATCATGGATGTCTTGGTTTACGATCAAACCGTCCTGAGTCTTAGCGTCCAAGGCTAATATATCTGCTCTTTGACCCAAGAGAGATATCATATATCTCTCAAGCACCAACATACTCAAAAAGGCAGATGCATGCCAACCCGGCACCATCTTCTCATTAGTATCACCGTGCCATCGAGTCCCGGTTTCGTCAACTTGACTTGTACATGGATTTCGACTTAACCCATCCGCATCACGGTTCAGGTCTATGAATAACCGTGAAATCATACTCTTGTAGGATAAGAGCCCATCGTGCAAGCTTTCCTGTAAGCTTGTCTAATTCCATCAACCATTTCAATGGTTGATGATCAGTGATGAGAGTGAAAGAGTTTCCAAACAAATAACATCTGAAATGTGCCACCGTCCAAACAGCTGCCAAACATTCTCCTTCATAAGAGCTATACTTCGCGTCCGCGGCATTGTTGGAACGACTTGCATAAGCCACTACAAACTCCTTCCCCTTATCATCATGTTGGGTAAGCATTGCTCCCAAACCCAACATACTCCAATCAGTATGTACTTGAAACGGACGACCTCTCACAGGTCTCCTCAAAATAGGGGCACATGTCAACCTTCCCTTGAGCTCAACAAAAGCTCTCTCATGTTCATCTCCCCAACTCCACTCTTGATCTAGATTTGTCAAGGCTTTGGCAATTGTGCTAAATCCTCGCACATATCGACGATACAAGTTTGCAAGTCCAAGGAAAGCTCGAACCCTACTCACATCTGAGGGTTGTGGAATACGCAAGATTGTCTCCACCTTGGTTTCTTTGAACTCCCAATCCTCTGGGTATATGGTATGACCCAAGTACTCTACCTGCTCCTGAAAGAACTTACACTTTCCAGGATGCAACTTGAGGCCATGAGCAATCAGTCGCTCAAATATCTCCTGCAAATGTATCTCATGCTCCCTCACTGTAGCACTATACACTAGAATATCATCGATGTAGGCTCTGGCACAATCAAGTCCGGCTATGATCCTATCCATCACTCTTTGGAACTTCGGCGGTGCATTCTTCAACCCAAATGGTAAGAACTTCCACCGATACAACACATCCTTGCCATGCAAATCAATTGCCCAAAAGGTTTGTCTTGGCCTTATCCTCATCTCGAATCCAAGAATCGATGATAACCTGCTCGTAAATTCAATGTACTTAAAACCTTTGCATGCCCAACTGCATCAAAGATCTCCTCAAGTGTAGGCATAGCATATCGATCAGATTTTGTCTGTCGATTGATAGATCGGTAGTCACCACATATCGTCTATACGTATAATTGCCATGTATATCATACGGACTGGCATCACCACGGCGGATGCATACTCTCCATATGATATCTCCACTAATCTAGCCTCAAGAAGGTCTTGACACCTACTTTGGATCAGATCTCTCTCCATATCACTGTATCGATAGGGACGACGGAAGACTGGTGCATCTCTTGTCAAATCAATGCGTATGCCGGGTCCCTTCAAGCGGCCTAAATCCTTCATCTTGAAGGCAAAACAGTTTCTGAAACTCCTCGAAAACCTCCACACCCCTACGTCTTTCTTCTCCTGTCACTTTGAGACCAATCTGAATATCCCAAATCTCCTCTCCATCGACAGTAGAGATAGAAGACGTAGTATCTGGTTGCTAAATGACAACCTCTTGAACAGAGAGCTTTTTCTGCTCTCTCATACCAAGCTCCACTATCTCAGTGTGAACAACTCCTGTTCTTTGTAGTGTAACCTCTTGTGTTGTATCACAAAGGTCAAAAGTGGTAACCACCGCCTGCTCCACGCAAAAAACTCCAACAATACTTGAAGAAGACCCTACCTCTCCTTCTCTAACATCCCCATAAGACCAAGGATAAGATCTTGGGCACTTCTGCGCCCTGACTTTTGCCTCCACCGTCTCGGTAGGCAAAGAGCTTACTAATGGTCTTGCAGTCATACATGTGGATCTCATGCGTCTCTGCTCAGCCAATCCAAGGCTCACAATCCATGTCAAACAGTTCAGGTCCATAGCTTGACCCAACACCGACGTCGTGAAGCCCTCGACAATGTAGGAATCTTGCTATAGTACCGGTACAAAATCCCATAGCTCGCTCTCTCTCTTCGGCGTTGGGTTCCACCAATCACTGCAAGCAAGAATCCCATACAAGTCCAGGTCCTCCCTCTCTATAAGCATGGGAATTTGGGTAACTCAACAACGTGGGTAATGCGACTCTTGGGCGACCCACAAGGTTCACCTTGCCATGGGTGACCTGTCGCATAGACCTTTGCACGGGAGTGTCTACCCACATCCAAAATACTCTCCCTTTGTGAGATGTGAGGGCCTCTCCACTCCGTCACATGCTCGCAATAAAACCTCCCTTGGAAGAAGGTTTGTCCACCATAGGCGTGGACGGTGTGCACGAGATCCTACTCTCATTTGCATCCAACAATACCGCTGGTCCAATCCATGACCGTGCGTGATGTGCACTCGTCATCACCCGTGCACGTGGATCACCCAACAAGGGAACATTCTCCAAAATGTATGCCGGAGAATATATGGCTGTTTGGAGAGAGCGTAACACACGTAACAACTCCCAAAACATGCCCGAGCGTGAATCCGTAACCCATGACTATTACCCGACACGTGTGTGTCACGACATGGCCATCCGGCAATAACCAAATGTATGGTGCCATGCCGAGCAAGGTCTTGTGCCCCCAACAACAAAATATCGACGGCAAGGCTGTTGATATCCTTGGACTGCCAACAGCGGTAGAAGATGCAGGTATCTCCGCACCAAGCGTGCCACATGGCGTAATGAGGCAGCGCCTTGCAATCTCATCTCGCTCCACATACAAGTATCGATGTACTCGTATACCGGGCGCAAAATAGCGACCAAACCTGTGCTAATCCCTCCAAACAGATCCGGCACACATATACCCCCTCCTACGGATCTGACCAAGCAATAGGCGTTGTATCTAAAGGGGATAACATAGTGGAAGTGGGAATAACTTCCTTCGTCTCCTCCCTCTCGAACAAAAAGACTCACTCCAAGCTTTGATCTATGAGCTGATCAGCCATCATTTGTAATTTGCATACATGAAGTACCTAGTGTTCCATCAAACGTGGATGACACTACTCCACTAAGACTTGGCATGATAGTCACATCCTCTCGACCATGACTATCATGAGCATCCATGTTACCCTCCAACAAATCACCAGGCCAAGTAACACAACTGAAGGTTTGCAACATACGCCACACCTCCACTTGGTAAAGGCCTAGAACCGGTGATGAATCGTGCAGTGTCGACTCACTCGGCCCTCGACATTGCCAACTTGGCCGATAAGAGGCTGTCTCCTCCCAATAATCAATGCTAAACCCCATCGGGTATAACACTGCCGCACCCACCAATACATCATAGGACTCTGCAAGTGTAACCACAGCACGTGCTCGCGTTGTAGAGCTATCTGTGACATGATCCAGTCAACGCCATCCGGGTGATGTATGGTGCCGGGGCATCACTAGAACCTCCAAGAGATGTCTGAATCTGGAATGGACATCTCTCCACATCGGTCTTTTGCAAAGCAAGACCAAGCAGTGCATCCTTACCCAACATAAGGGGTTGTGCACCAGAATCCAACAACACGCGTTGAGGTCGATAAACCTTTTTTGAAGGTCCGACCAAACAGAACACACCATACGTTATCCAACATCACCATAATCGGTGACACCGTGGCAGCTTCGTATGCCGGCCTCACGATAACTCCATCATTCGGCGGCGGCCGTTTTGCCAAGTTCCACTAGTAGATGTCATGATCCTAGGATCAACACTACTATTGCTCACACAACTAGAAGCAACCAACACATCCTCTTTGCTTTCGCAAAGTGTGGCTGCCAATCGTAGTATATGGGATGATGACACCCCCAACGCCATTAAATCATTGGTCGAGAAAAGCAGGAGAATGAACAACGGTCCTTGCCGCCCCCAACATTCTTATTTGGATGCTTCCTCGAACGATGTTGATGGCTGGTCCCTACTTGCTCCATCTCCAAGTACATCCACATTGGCTACACCCTCATCTCTCCCATAGGTGGTGTAGGAGCCATGGATGAGGTGTTCAATGCCTCGGACAATGTGAAAGACCGAGGAAGTCTAACTTTGTCGGCTAGCCTCCCCTCTTTGTGGATCCAACTCCACGGATGCTCCTCTAGACTTCGGTGGTATGTGTCGCACTACAAGTCACGGCAATTGCACATGGTTGTGCATTGCAAGCACATGTACTCCACAACATCTCCATCGTATGATGTAGAGGCACCCGACTCGAGAATCGATCTTTGTTGGGCTATAGCCATACTTGCTATCTTACGCTCCAAGCTGCTCCAATCGAGATGCCATGTTCACCTCATGACTAGCCTCATGGGCTAACACTTGAGTAGGGGCTGGTCCTCTACCACCACCCGGCCACCTTGAACTCCTCGTCCTCTTCCGGGAGGCGCCATGGCAACTCTTGTTGATTGTAATTCTGGATGGAGATCAAAACATCGATCCATCATGTGACCATGTATGTGACAATGCTCACATGATTTTACTCCAACAGGATCCATCCTTCGACCTTGAAGGCAATCCTTCTTGTGATGAGGTCCACCACATGTCCAACATACCATCCCAACAACTGATTGTTGACCTGAAAAGGATGGTAATGGTCTGGATGATGCACCTTCACCACTCTGTCTAGATGGTCGAGATTGTCCCACATGTCTACCATAACCACTCCGGGTTTGTCTTGTAGACTGGTAACGTGAAGACGTTGATGAAGATGGTGAATCCTTCTTTGAACCCGGTAGTCACTACCCTCTCTTCTTGCATGTTGAGCTCAATACGCTCGGCAAGACAAAATGTAGATAATGGCCAACGTAGGTGATGTCTCCTGTAGTAAGGTAGCATCTCTCACTCTACGTCTCAACTCCCTATCCAATATCCCATACCAATATTGGATAGCTTGTGCCTCTGTCACCCCATGGGTAACACTTATCAACCGACGCATTCGGGTATACGCCTCTCGAAGACTGTCCCCAGTCTTCCGTTGAAACTCCTGCAAGCCTCGTAGCTTGTCAGTTCTCACCCCTTGGTAGTCTTTCCTCAACCGTGCAAAGAACTCCAGAATAGGGTTGAAGGTTGGAACCTCAGAACTCTTCCCAACTCTACTAGCTCCAACCGTATCATCAGTGCTAGGTACATAGGATGAACTCGCACCTCCAAACATTGTACCAGAAGTAATAGAGATGTAATTTGGAGACCAGTATTGTCTCCAAAACTCTATCTCCTCAAGGTGTTCACGCCGAAACTCATGATAATCATATATCGGCGGACCCTCCAAATGCTGGAATAATCCCTTCCAAGCCATAAACGGACTGAACAACGTAGAGTTGCGCATCATTCGTAAATCACACCATGAGTCAAACTCCTGGATGAAGTCATCCAACTCAATAGTGCCAACTGTACGCGAATATCGTCTAGGACCCTTGATGGCCCCATAGATATCGTCCATGTCCCACAACAACGGTGTGGGTACACACTCCAAGATATCACCAAGCTCAGCTCCGTCACTCTTTGAAACCAAATCATAATCTTCTATGAACCTCAAAGGCCAAGGTTGGTACCGCACTCCGCTACGGGTGCACCCAATACTAACCCGGCGATCTCTCCTCCGGAACCTCAGAGAGAACTCCCTTTGTGACACCAATATATCACCTCCACAACCGTACAAAAATAGGTCCCCAATTGGAACCAGAATCAGAAGCTGTAACTTAAACCGCAATGAAGGTACCCAAGGCACCACAAGATGCTAACATAAGGGCAACAACTGAAACCTGCCATCACCACGAGGCACTCATCCGGTCTGAGGTCCGCAAGTCTGTCTCCTTTGGGGAGAAACATGGATAGTCGACTAGTCCGCAAATCCCGGCCTCACTATCGGCAAGCAGACGGGGAGCTCCAACACTCCAAAGAACAAAGCACCAACACAAACAAACGTGGTGCACAAACATGAAGCAGAGATGGAGTTATATCAATCACAAGAAACATAAAGCAGAATACTCCATCTCAAAAACATCCATCAAAGGGGTCAAACTAACCCAACCCGGATTGACATAGCCTCCGAAGGACATTTAAAAACACAAAAACTCGATTTCGGAGGTCTTATGCTCTCCAGATCGATAAACTGAGACTGGTAATCCAATTGTATAAGGCATTGCTTTAACTAGCCTTTTTCAATTTGCTACCTAACGCAATTTTTTGTTTCGCAAACGGACACCGTTTGAAACTTCTACAGGACTTTGAAAATCTTTAATTTCGATTTCAGACCCCTAAACCTCAAAATTTCGCAATTCTGACACCGCCAGCCATGGGCTAATATCTCTACCCCCACGTGACAACTTTACATAATCTATCACCCCACCAAATTTCAGATCAAACGGACATTGTATGATAATCTGATAGGTTGCTGCTCCTATTTTTGACCCGAAAACTTCGAAAAACCAAATCTTGGACTTCTAGTACTTCTGTCCGAAATATTTTTCGGCCAATCTCAAATTAATGCTCCAAGACAACTATAAGCATCGACCCACTTCGTCAATTTCCAGCAGCGCTTCCGCGCTCGAAAATTCCTGATTCGGATTTACACTAAAACAGAAAATACAGAAATTCGAAATCGATAAGATGCACCTCAAATCGACTCTACTTCTAGATCACCAACACGGGCTGCACTCTAGCAACGCCCTGCATGCTCAACAGCCAACGGATCGAAGCTAACATCGATCCAAACTCGCCAAAACACTTTCAGCGCTCCAAGAACTCCTAGTTCTCATCATAGAATCCAATTTGAGTTTTCGAAGTAATCTTTTCTACTCTCAATACGTTCACAAGGACACTCCGCTCATAACCATAGCATAAAAGAGAGATTACAGTCAAGCCAAACCCACTTTGTGCTTCAAAGACTCCAGGTTCCCGCACTAGCTACTATGCACCATAGCCACACTCTCAAAAACTAAACTTCGAAAACTGGCCTCCAAGGAGCCCTAATTCGAACTCTACCCCTTGAGCCCTAGGACCCCTAACGGCGCTGTCGGCCCTAACGGCAGTCCCAGTGCGAACGGCGCGAACTGCACAACCGGCTCTAACTGCTGTATCTGCTCATGCAAACGCGCACCTACCTAACTAGAGATGCCACTACATAAGTCGTGACAAAAAGCATACCATACTAGACTGTAGCCTATCACTTTCTCTAGCTTAATGTATAGCTTATTTTAGACAACATGTTTCTATTGTTATACGGAGAACACTAGTTGGTGCAATCCATAGGAGAGCAATGATGTTAGGTGATGCTTCTTAGGATGCTCATGTTCCGAAATCTTAGGTGATGTAGGGCATATTGATGGGGTCTTCCCATCCCTTTTGTTATTTTACTGCATCTCTTATGTAGGTGTAATCCATAGGAGCTCAATCGAGTTACACAATTTGGACATCTTAGTTGAACTAGTAATACTGCCTAAACATGGAGTAAAGGGGCTAGGCCCCACTAGCCCGTGATTACTCCATGTGGATTATGGTTTGTAAGACTTCTTGTTATATCACTTGGTGATATGCAGAGTTTTTGATTAATTCAAATGGACCGAGTACTCTTGGGCATCTTCAACAACTTTCTTACCCCATCGACGACTTTCTGGATGTGGACTTTTTGGTACAATTTGCTCCAGTGGCCTAAACTGAATTTCGTGGCAAGCAAAGGAGTATCGTTTAATATTCTATTGCGTGTCTGACATTAATCACAGAGGTTGGACTTTCGTGACAAAGTTTCATATATGTTGTAGCTGAATTGAGTAATGTAGGGTCCCACTTTCTTTTACCACAGTCAACTTTTCATTCATCATGTTAATATATATTAACATGATGTATAGCAACCGAGTAGCAACCGAGTAAGGTACAAAATGACAAATGCAAATCATCTGAGTCTATGGAACACGCAAAACACTGCATTTCAGAAAGTTGTTTACATGTGGCTAGATCTAAACAAATTTCGTTTGAGATAAAAAGATATTCTGTTACAGTAGCATATTCGCTTTCTATTTCCGGTGTCACGGGCACTGCAATAGTAGTAGGAAGAGCAATCGAAAGCTTGTGTTCAGGAGCCTGCTTGGGATAGATTGTGAATGGTGGTCAGTTAATAGAGCAGCTAATTCCAATCGAGACTTCAAAGTTCATTCGAAATTTCCAATTTCTGAAAGGGATGGTAAAGGCGATCGATTCGCCGTCGGAACGCAAAAGTTAGAAACGGTCCCTTCGAAGCCATCGACCAATATATTTCGGGAATCTACGTGGAGTATCAAATTTTCAGTGGCCAGTTTGAAGACCCTCAGGACAGAGGTTGCTATGCAGAAGTCGATGCAGTTCTGGTAAGGACTGTATTTTGAATGGAGATCTGCGAAGTTCAACAGCTGCTACAGATCTCTGCGGGTATTGTGGTTTATTTGTACTCTGGTTTATGAATACATTTGCGGGAACCGTGGAAATTGCTTGCTCTCCAACAGGTTATCATTTGGAAGTGGATGAGAGGTACAGTCTCTAAAATTGGGTAGATAGACTTGTGTCTGAGCCCACCTTTGAATCATTGCGCGGACACAAGGCGCAGATTGAAAAGCACGGAGTGAGACGCACAATACCTTCCGCAGGATATCATAATGTGAACTAATATCGTGCAGCATGCTCGGCAGAGAACGTCGTCAGAGCGGAATGGGGAGGGTATGATCACGAGCTTGACAGATCTGGCGTTAGAGCTCAACAAGGGCGCCCGACGAGAAAGCGTGTGGTAAGCAACTGATAACTCTGACCACCGATAAGAGTTGGGATTATTGCTTGTTTTTCCGATATGAAACGCTGTTGAAAGAGGCTGCTCGTAGCAATGAGAGTTGCTGGTGCAGGGTAGGATTTGGCCAATAAGGTCCAACAGCGTCCATGACGTGGGGTGCACCGCAGACGGAGTCAAAACAGTCTAGCCTCTGCAGAGTGTGGACTCCATAGAACCCCCAGATTGAAGGTCAGCAGATAGCAGTCCTCCCTCGCCAGTGACAACGATCAGACTCTGTAAGATAGAATACATCTCTGCCCACCGTTCGGGGCTGATGATGATGAATTTGATGCAATGGAACCTGACATCCATACAAATAATGTTTGTACTGAATCTTCTGAGTTGAGTAGGAGGTGTAGCACTGAACATAACCAATCTCCTGCATATTCGAAACTTCCATTCCCAATTTGCAGGCGTCCCTGTAGAAATTGGCCATCCTGAAAAAGTCGGGTTGTTGCAAGTTATACCACGAAACAGGGCAAGTGCGTAGCGAGCCACCAGAGGAAAGCTTGTCCACACCACTGGAGTTCATTGAGACAGTGACGTCAAAGTAGATTCAAGCTACCGCTCCTGTAGTAGTACAGCCTTACAGCTTACACTAACTCCGAAATTAGTCTTACCAACACTACAAGGTAAAGTTTATGCAATTAGCTGGTAGAATTAAGAGGTACCTGATTACTGTACACCACACTAGTGAACACTTAAAAATAAGGCGTGGAAAACGTTCCCTCCTCACGTCTTCCTCTTCGTGCTTGTGAATTATACACTTCTGCTCAGTCGGGGTGATACCGGCTTCTGCTAAAGGAGCTTGGCATTAGACAACACTTGACTCTAACATGTGCAGGTTTCCAATGGATTCCACTGGTCTTGTGTTTCTGATGTGACAGGAAGAGTACAGATCCTTTGCGGCGATAGATCTGGATCCAAAATGCCTGTCATGCTGAGTTTGCATCGTTTTGTGCATGGAAGATCAAAGTTGAAGGTTAGTGAAAATAGTTGATTAGAATAACAAAAAACTAGATACTGACAGTTTACTTATGAAGTCAAGAATTGAGTTTCTATCTCGTTTGACGTGCTAATATATTATGAACCATTGAAATGTGCAGATGCATCAACATGCAAAATATTTACTAGGAAATAAAACAACCTCCTAGTTCAATTCCGGTTCACCTTTTCTTGTAAGACCCTGATTCATCCTTAAGAGATTCTGAACGTTTTGAGCTACCACATCCATAGATACATTGACCTACGACATGCAGTCACATGCTGCGAGATCAGATTTTGCTTAATGAGGTAGTTGAAGAGCATCTGAGATTATTATCGAGAAAATTCTGCTTTCAGAATCTTCATGAGGTAGTTTGAAAGCATCTGAGATTATTATCCCGCTTTATGATAATCTCATATGTCATCCATCCACAGTAACTCAACACGTTTGCCCTGATGTGATTTCGAACAGAGCAGACCTCTGCTGGCTCAGTGATAAGAGGAATACGATCTGAGTTTGCGATGTGAGCATCCATCTCGCCAGGTAAGATTCATATTCATTTGGAAGTTTCACGTTATTCAAAGCAGGCGAAAACGCTTGAACGTGAGTTCAAAGAATGCTGTTGTGTGTTTGATCAAGTAAAGCATGCCAGCTCCTGGTCTGAACACGTCTAGTTAAAGAAAAGAAAGGCTCCTTAGAACGAAGCCCAAGTGATGGTTTGGTCATTATTGGTTCAGCATGTCCACCATCGCGGTTGTTGGGAAGTGAATTGGCTCTTCCAGCTTCACTTGGTTCAAATTCGTGAAGATTTCTGTTCTTATTGATCAGCTACTCCATTTTTGGGGCGTAGCGTTGGCTTTGAGCCTTGTTCAATTTTGAAGTTTGCTCTCTAGAGCATCCTCGAATCTATAAGATCATCAGAAATCGGGTTCTCTCTTACAACTTTCCATGCGCACGATCTTTCAGGACCGAAGGATAGGCTGTGAGGGCAAAGATCGGCTTGCGTGAAGCCATCGCAAAGAGAATTTGCGTTCAATTGTAGAGCATTCACTTCTGGATTACACGTGATCATTTTATCATCGGAGGGGATCATTGGGATGGATGCTGTTGAGAGCAACATGATTCCTAGTGATCCAGGTCCTCACAACTCCCATCATGCAGTCGAAGACACTTCACCGGTTGGGTCAAGAGTCTTTCAAATGCCTCCCGAGGTGGAGCAGTTACTGGAGCAACTGGGTGCAATTGCTCGCGAGGACACTCCTCGAGAGAAGCTAAACTTGCCCGAAGACATAAAAGGGCAAATAAGATTAGTCTTCTCCGAGGACTATTGGAGACGACTGAGCGCCGGTTGTCGGGAGGACTCTCGGCTGAAGATTCTTGACGGCTTGGGTATGTGCTGGAGCAACTGCACTCGTGTTAATCTTTGGGGTGATTGTGTTTATATTCTTGGCCAGATTTCTTTGCGGGAGTATGAGGCACTGCACATGCCGCTACAGTCCAGCAAAGTCTTGAGACGGTTAAAGTTGGGGTCTGGCTATTTTAGAATCATTGTCCCACGATGTCCAGAATTGGAAGACGTTGCTGCAAGGCCACTCGGAAACATCATTCGAACAATGGAGAATCTGGAGGCATTTCTCGCCTCGGGAGCAGGGATGTCGATGACCCATTGGGCTCAAGTAGCGGAAGCATTGACGTGGAGGGGTGTATCCAATCTCACAAAACTCGATCTGGGGGGTAATGATGCCATTGGGACGGACGAAGGGCACACTCTTATTTTGAGTGTTCTCCGAGTCGCACCCAAATTGAAATGGCTGGATATTCATGAGGCGCGAATGGCTGAAGGTGCGGGCAAGGCGCTGGGAGAAGCTGTGGCCTTGCATCAAAAGTTGGAACACTTAGCATTGAGTCCAGCGTCGGAAGAGTGGGAGTTTAGTGGGATGGGATTCATGACGATGATGAGTTCAGACGATGAGATTGAAAACAGTGGGAACACACAAGTCATAGAGGGTTCTAGAACGGGCGCACCAAAGGAATGTCCATTGGGTCGTTTTATTGCATCGGCGTTCCTAACTGATCACCCCAACCAATCAGTTCGCAGCTTGACAATCGACGGTTGGAGCAAGAAGGGTTGGCAGGTGTTGAGATTAGGAGTACTCTCAGAGTTTCTCCGAACCACTACCATCTTATCTCACTTCTCTCTTAGAGGCTATGGCGTTTATCTTCTGGGCTGCGAAAGTCAAGATTTGTTCGAAGCGCTATGTGCCAATTGCTCTATTCGAGTTTTAACACTAAAGCTTGAAGTAGATCGAGCCGCAAGTCCCACAGGAGAAGGTCTGGATTTGGGTGCCTTCAATCAGCTCGTGGAGTTTATCAAATCTGCTAGAGTTTTGGAGGAGCTGGATTTATGGTTTCTCAAGAGAAAGGGATGGGAGTGCGTGGAGCTCAGTTGGCCTGCGCTCTTCAGAGCTTTGGTATCCAACTCAGCCCTCAGAATTCTTCACCTTAGAATTGAAAAGTCGTGCTCTTTTGCCATTTCTGATCCTGTACTGGGAGCAATGACAGCTTGGTTACATACCACATTTCTAGAATATCTGAGGTTGGATATAGAAGCCACAGGAGAATGGAGGCATCTTCTCAGATCTTTGAGAACAAATACCCACATTCAAAAGCTGTTGGTGCCATACAAGATACTTGAAGATGACATGACTTTCAGGGAGTTGATGGCGCTATCTCACATCAATTCAACTCTTAAAACAGTAAGTTTCCTAGAAGTGCCTACAAGGTTTAGGCAACGCAAAGCCGCAGTAGAGAAGTTATTTCGATGCAAGTCTAGACAACAATCATATCTGGCGGAGCTACGGGCAGTTCTGGGTACATCGTCTTGGACATATCCCACATGCGGCCGCGTGTTCTTGTGCGGAACGCCCATGGCAGGTACAAAAGTCTACAGAGTTGCAATTTCTACTCCAAGCCTGTAGCATGAACAATACTTAATGATTACTTGTAAATACACAACCATCAATATTTGAGGACTTAATGGCTGCAATTTTATCATTAAAATGTGTACATTGTAATATTATTGTGTCAGAAAATATTATTGTTTATGATGAACATTAATGTCAAGAATTGTGATGCCAGCATTGCTATATAATTTCTTCTAAACAAATAAAAAAGATTCACATCATGATCATCTAAGTGAAGTTCTTCATGATTTTGCATTTGTTATTTTAAGAATTTAGATATACCATTATGATTGAGGAATTGCTTTGTTGTACTAAATTTATAATTGCACATATCGAAAATACCCTAGATAATTTCCGGATTTATCTATGAAATATTTCTTGTCATTGTCATAAAAATACGTCTGTAACCTTTGGAAGCATGGAAAGTTTAAAACCTTGTCTCCAACTAATTTATTTTGTTCTCATGTAGGAAAAACTGCACTGGCACATTGCGCATTGCAGTTGGACACACCATGGTACACTCGGGTCATGAAGAAGATATTACCTCGCACTTTGGGCATTGAAATTCATGTCCTGAAAAATGATGCTACGATGCAAGTCTCTCTATGGGACTTAGGTGGACAAGATATCTTCAGAGCTCTTCAGCAGTATCTTTTTCCGAAGCTCAACAAAGCTTGCGTTTTTGCTTTTGTTTTCTCGTTATACGATCGACATCGAAAGCAGGTGAAACAAAACTTGGAGGAAGAGTTCAAAGACGAATTTCTCTACTGGTTAAAGTTCATCACGTCCAACTCCGAGGTGACCGGATTCAATCTGCCGACAGTGATGGTGGTACTGACCCACAAGGACAAGACGGAGAAGAAGACCGGGCTGACAGAACAGACGCGGGTTTCCAACTACATTCAGATGGCAGAGCAGATTGTGTCCAAACTACAACGGGAGTTTAGTGATGTCTTGAACGTATATCCCACAGTGTATTGTGTAAATGCCCGTCATAAGGAGCACGTGCGGCCAATTGTCACACATATTTATAGCACGATGCAGGGTCTTTTCACTGAAAAACTCTTCTCTGTTCCTGAAGCATGCTGCCGAATGAGCCAGCATATTTTACAGTGGGCCTTAGAGAATGAGAAAAGACCAGTAATCACGCATGATGAGTTTTCCGCTCTGTGTACTGAAGCGCACCCTGCTTTGAAGAGTCTCCTTCAGAATCTTCCTGCTCCCAACCGTTCCAAAGCTTTGCAAGCCATAGCCTCTTATCTCCAGGACGCTGGAACCATTCTTAGGCTTCGTGACTCAAATCTACTGGTAGCCAATCCCAACTGGCTTACAAATGTGTTTCTAGGACGCTTGATAGGCATGGGGCAAGGTTTTGAACATGCAGCAGAGTTCACTTCGGGAGCAGAATATCCGATTTCGAGTGATGGATTCTTGAGCCAATTTCAATTCAACACATTTGTGGTTGATCACCTTCTTCAGCGTCTACACACGGATGGATACACTGGTTTCGATCTCATGACCGTACAAAGTGTGCTGGAAAGTCTAGACCTTTGTTATAAGGTATCAGGAATCAACGGAGAGTCGCGGTTCTTTGTACCAACTCTGGTGAAGGTGGAGAGTAGAAGTCAACTGCAGTGGAATTGTCCTCCCGTGGAAAAGGAGTTGTATGCATTTATGGGTCTTCGAATTCGCTGCAGAGATCCGAGAAGGACGTTTTTGTCTACAGGTTTTTTTCCTAAATTCCAGGTCTGTTAAGCCATGATTGAACTTCTTGATTGAAATTTTTGAGATTTAGGATGCATATGGTATATGTGAAGCATTGTAGGTAGTTTAATTTGTTGACTAAAAAATGAATGTTGGTTGCATCAATGATGAAGATTACAATGTGGCGATCGATGAGACACGAGGCAGGATTCAACTACAACTGCAATTACAACATCATTTCCATACTTCACGATTGCCATCATGTTCTGGTGGAAAATAGTGCAGACGGAAGTTATCTTGATGTTATGGTCAAGTCCGCAAAGTCCAAAGAGTTGGTTTGGAAGTTTGTCAAGCAGCACATCATTGAAAAACTATTTGAGTTCTGCGCATCTGCTGAGGGTTCTCCTGGAGTGAGTCTAGTTATGGACATCCTCAGGACTGAGTGTGTAAAGCAACTTACACCATGTGCACAACGCAAGGACCAGACAGTGTCGAGGGAACAGTTGAAGGACAAATTGAAGCAGTCAATAAAGTGTGCAGGAGAGGACATGGCATCCATCCCCACAAACTTGTATCATCATGTTTGGGATGAAAGAAGTGGCACCACGCTGGAATCAGAACATGAAGCGGCAATGGATCTTCTTTCTCCGGAAGATATTGTGGAGGTCCGAGATTGGTTGAGGTGTGAAGCTGATCATCTCATTGAAAAGTCCATACAGTGGAAGAAAGTACTCAAGGAGATTGATGGTACAAGTCTAAGCTTGGGAAGTGCAGACTTGTTGAGGGGATTGCCCGAGGAGCGAATACTGGAGGACAGAATGTCAGAAACTGGCTTTCCTGATCGGAGGTTTGAATATGGGATACAAGCAGTTCGTGAAGATGTGCAGAGGGTTGGAGAAGATGTGAAGAGGGTTGGAGAAGACGTGAAGAAGGTGTTGATCAAAGTGGACGAGATGAAGTTGGAGATTATGAAAAACATTTCAACGTTCTCTAAGGTTCAAAAGACTACCCACGACAAGGTACTTCAACTTATCAGGGATGTGGATCGCAGTAATGGAGTATGCGGCTCAGCACTTGAGCTTCCTCGACGACCGTACTTTACCAAAAATGACGCTACCATGGGCCATCGACTCACATCAGCAATAAATATTGGAAAACCACTTCTCCTTCACTTTTATTGCGAGAGCATAGACGGAATGCATGAGGTTTCTAAGCAGCGTGGTTTTGAACTGATAGTTGGAAGAGAAAATTGTGAGATACTTAGAATCATTGCAAGAAATTCCCTGAAAGCTCTCTGGTGTCTTTTGAAACTTGGTATACATGTAACAACCAGTCTAGGGAGCTTAGTGCCAGAGCTGCAGATTTCAGAAAGTCGCTATAATTCTTTAGCCACAATGTCCATATCTAGTCTCTTAGACATTATTGAGCCTCAAAGCAACAGTCAGATTAATGTTATTGACAACTCTACCGCAGAAAAGGCATGGGAGTATTTGAGAGAACATCTTCGACATAAGTTTCCAAACGGCATTTCTGATCAATTTTCTCTGTACCCAGTTGTGTATACAACAACTGATTGTAAAACTCACGCCTGGCTCTGCATAGACTGCAGAGAACAAGGTCTCAAGGATGGCAAGATCTGTAGCAAGTAGTGTAAGAGGTTGGATTGACATGCAACTTTAAGTTTAGGGTTGTCAACAGGATTAAAAAAACATTTGACATGTATTTTTAATCTTTTTGAATCTGAAAAATGTAAGGTAAGTGCTTCAAGGCTATTTTTCATGTTTCAAACACTTAAAGTGCGTTCAATTTTTGTTTTCTGCTTACAACTCGTGAGGACGAGGTTCTTGTGATTCACATGCGAGAGAATTTTGATCTCAATCCCACCTCACATTCTCCTCCCGACTGATATCTTCATCGCCACATTGAGATCACCTAGAACTGCACGGTAACGGTGGCCAATCACCCTCTTCCAATCTCATCAAACTCCGAGAATTTGTTAGTTTGAATTCCATCCACAAAAAGAAAATTTGGTACACTTGTTGTTTGATGTCTACTTCAAATAGAATGCCAAACATGAGCCATCTCAGGTCAAGATCTGGTAAGATTGACTTCACCACATATGGTATTGCCCTCTAGCAGGTTCAGATTCCTATGCTTGTGTCCTCTCAAGATAATCTTATCACCTATTTTCACCTCAAGTACTCATTGTTTAGAACTCCACTCAAGGCCTTTTGAATCTAACATTCCAAGAGAGATAAGATTCTTTCTCATTTCGGTATAAACCACGATGTGAGTCAACGCGACGTTGATTCCATCAAACATGTGAATGCATGCATCCAACACCTTCAATTACGTGGTTGATCGTTTTCCCATAAGAACTAAACCGTTTGATCTTGAGAAAGTATGAAAAAACTCTCTAATGTAACAAATGTGATAAGAACAAGCACTATCCATAATCCATACATCACCAACGCCCTTTGGTGAGTTGCATAGGGCATACCTCTGGCTTCATAGTCCATCTTCGAGCAAGTCATCCTCATCAAAATCTTGAGCCACATTGGCCAAAGGAGGATCAGTAGCCTTGGTCTTCACACGGCAGTCTTTCTTAAAGTGACCACAGTTCTAGATGATTTCTATTTGCGATTTTGTGTTACATATTACCCAACCCTCAACTAGAGACAGGTCTACTGTTGACGAGCAAAGCAATGAGCCAAGACGGAAATATGGATTATTGCTTTTTTTCACGGGGTTCAAAGTGGCCCACGGAGCTTTTTGTTTCCAAGGAAGAAGGTTGGTTTTTCAGAGCATTGGCAAGTGGAGGAATTCTTCCTAACATCTTGTTGGACACAACAAGAAGACAGTCGAAAAAGTGTAGATAAACATTATGCTCCTAAAAGGTATAGTATTTGGTTCCCTTAAGAGCGAGTGATTGAAAACATTGAAACTAAAGTTGATTATTGAGGTGATGTTTTCATTACAAAAGATGAAAATTTCTCTTCATTCTTTGAAGATCAAACTTCTAGCAAGAATCAAAAGTGGAATGGAGCGCAATGCACAAGGAGATGAAATCACTTCTAGATAATAATACACGAAAATTCTCATGCAAACAAGTGGTGGATGATAATTGGATTTACATGATGAAGTATAGAGTACCTCAATAAAAGATCAGGCTAGGCTGATGGCCAAGAGATTCACAAAAAGAAAAGTTATGGATTATAATGAAGTTTTTTCTCGGGGAGCAAAATATATTACAATTTGTTTGTTGTGTGTTTTTGTAGTTATGTTGAATATATTTTGTAATCAAATGGATGTTGTTATGACGTTTCTGTGTAGATTGCTTCTGATGAAATGATTTTCATGCAACAATTACAAGATTTTTGGTAAAGGTTAAGGAGAGAATGATATGTAGGTTACTTAAGTTATAGTAAGCTCGAGGCAGCGAAACAAATGATTCAATGTGGTCACAAGGATTTATATGAAGTGTACTTGAACCATTTGTGTATCTAAAATCATCGGAGGTAAACCTAAGTGAGAGTAAGCCGAAGGTCATATTTTTGGGTCCTTCGCCGGGACCTCAATCTAGAAGAAGCACAAATGTTTCAAATCTAATTTCTTGTCATCGAAAAAGGAACGATGAGAACTCATTTGGAGAGTGCTGAGCGGAAGAACAAGCCGAGATCATGATGTACCATTTGTATATCCGGTAGTGTTATATAATAGTTTGGAAGTTATTTTGTATTTTTTTTTTATTTAAGTGTTGTTTGAGTTGACGTGAGAGTGCTTCAACACATATTTGGGAGGAAATATTTATTTTCCAAAGTTTTTTTGAGAATTGTATCGATTATAGATTAGTAGATGGGTTAAATCACTAACTAAATTTCCCTATACATTGCCATCCAGGAGTTGAACCCTTAGCTGGTTCCAGTGAACATCCAACTGAAACATCGAGTTAGGGACTGAAGATGGGTTAAATCACTCTCCAAGCGACAACTATGGAGACAGTTGTGGAATTGTGCCGCCAATATCGTTCCTCAGCAACCGACTATATTCAATCTTACTATATTATTTCAGTTATTAGCTTCTCCGTAAAAGTAATTGTAAATATTTTTATTCCAATTCCACCTTGCTGGTCGATGACACTCTTGTAGAACTTATGTTGCAAGACCTTCACAAGCTCTTGCAATCGATTAGCCATAGAGTCTGCATTGTGCCATATACATGTCAAAACTTCTAGCAGATTCAACATCCGACCGCCGGCCGACTTAGCTGATCTGTCCTTCTTCCATGAAAATGTTTAAGAACCATTCCTTCAAATTCATAGCACAGCTGTCCTGAGAAAGCCTCAAAACATATCCAAATTACTTTCTAGATCAGTTATTACTAATAGATTCATGATAGACCCGGGGACTAAATGAGCGACAAGAAGAAAACGCAAACTCCGGAGGAATTACGTTCGCGGTACCAAATGGGTATTTGAACTGAATACACAATGAATTGTAAGACTTTCCCTTGGCGTTACATATCCGGGCCCTTGAAATGCAGTTGAGTTGGCGCACTTCTCATATATGCAGTCTTGATATCCCTTCCACGTGTGTATACATACCACCTATCATGACACTCTGGTGAAAAATCCTAAATTCTGTTCTGGAATAAGAATGATCTCCCATATAGAAAAGATGATGTCCCGCGTAGGTTATGCTCACGATAAGTATGAAGTGAATCCCGATCTACGAACATGATTACACTCATTGCAGAAGACTTCATTCTTCCATCACAAGCCTTATCAACGGCCCGAGTCCGGACTAATCATGAACCATATGAATTAATCCACTTTTACTATAAATCCAAGGAGAATTTCAAATTCATATCCAACTACTCGTGTTTCGACACATCTCTTTAGGAAACAATTGAATGCTGAATAAAATGCGCAATAAGACTACACTCAAACAGCACAAGCACCGGCACTTCAAAAAAACTCAGGGATGTCACGGAAACTTTTCATTCCTTTACTTCCAAGCTCCAGAAGAGGCACACAAAGAGCCAAGCACCAACACAGTGCTCTCTAATCACAGTTTCCATTACATAAAACGCTAAGCTACTTGCTTTGGCCGCTGTTTTGGATGAGCAGGGCTATAAGCATATGACTGTGCACATCAGCGTTACTCTCAAATTAGCAGGTACAGAGCTTCCATTGCCATAAAAAAACGCCACTTGCTGTTAAAGGCTGGGGATGTGTAGAGTTTGATCTACGTTCAAACAAGGATACGCTTCATCGTCCACTACCTGGAAGATCTATATTTCTGGTCAACTATATAGATCACATGGTATGTACATTGAATACTATTGCAAACTATTGCAAGTTTTGTCGGGATCGAGTGTTCTCTCTTTCGTGGTGACCATACATGGACTGTGGTTGTCTGATTGTTCATAGCCATGCATTTCTTAAAATTGGAAACTCACATGAACTTTGAATGTCTGCCATTACACAAGGTCATAGTTAAAGTCGTATGTCGCACGGAAATGATAGTGAATCCCTGTGCATGCTCAGATCTGCATACACAATTTTAGCTATAAACTTCAAAATATGATGCAGAGCTTCTTACGTAAAGGTTCATGTTATGTACAAGGTTGATGAATAAGCTTTAAGGTGCCAGAATTTGTAGAGCATCAAAATGCAAATAGTGGGTGGAAAAGATATGAAATATCTTGTTCACAAGGCAAACCTCTCAAGATAGTTAGCACACTGGATGTTGTTGTGTAGGGACATGTTTAGAGGTTTCAGATTTTTTTTGTTTGTTTTTGGAAAATAAATAAACGATATTCGGAGGAAGTAGGTATCGCCGAATACGAATAGGAGAAATAAGCGCGAAGATGACCAAGACGAATAAGTTGTTAAAGAGGTCTGAAGCGTTGAACGGATTAGGGCAGTTAGTAACAACATTGACGGGCGTAACGAGCTGCGGAGGAGCAAGAACGAGCGTCAAGTCAAGTAGGCGAAATGAAGAGGAAATCGGTCACTCGATCGGGAGCTCGTGAGGCGATTCAATTGCCTGTGAAGAAGATGCCGACGGGAGTATATCGACCCTTGGTGCCGAAGCCAGAATGGTCGACCGAAGAATTAGTACGATTGAAGACCTTGGGAGGGGAATTCTTAGCATGGCGGTGGGACTATGTGGCCCAGAGTTGTGTGAAGAAGTTCGAGCCAAGAAGACACCAAATCCGATAGGGTGGAGAGGACATCCAGACTCGTGGGATGCGTTGCTCTAGGCCGAAGCCCTGGGAAGAGATTATTCAAAAGAGAAGGATGGAGTCGATTGGGAAGGTTCGGCGGTGCATACTGCGTTCACCTTCGATGAGCGAAAGTGGTTTGATCCCAGGGAGAGAAAGGGGACAAACGGCTTCAAGATTGATCTTATTCGGGACGACTTCCGAAGAAAGATAATGTACACATTGAATCAGCTCTTCTCACCACAACGAACTACTTATGTAAGTATGCATAAGGTGAGAATAGTGGAGGGATTCGTCGGTGGAGCAATCAAGGTCAATTGGGGAGAAATCTTCGCTCGGATTGTGCAAGCGATGGGTTAGAGGTTGCGAACGGGAGAGAAGGGAGTGATCTATATCTCTTCGTTTCTGGTACACATGTATTCGCGTATGGGGTGGTTGACGCCACAGGAAAGGAGAAGATATAAAGTGAGTGCGGTCAACACTTTAGGTGGGCCAGCAGCAAGCAATGCAAGCAGTGGTTCGACAAGAAGTGTGGGACCCCACCAAGACGACGGTGTGCAGTCGACGATGAGACCGAGTCAACAGGAGATGACTTCGGAGGCAAGGGCTAAGGCAGTGAGAGATGAGGAAGAAGCTATATTCGGAAGGGAGGACTCCGGAGGGACCACAGAGAAGAGAAGCCCCAGTGTAGAGATAATTGCGGAGCCCAGCAGTAAAAGGAGGAAGCTGAAGGAGATCGCGCAACCAGGAAGTCCAGTACCGAAGGCATCGCGGCCTAAGGTGAAAGCAACTAAGGTAGCAGTCGAAGAGCCACTTTCTTCGGTGCTACAGTTAGCGCAGAAGCTGGAGAATGTGGTAGTGCTAGTTCTGATGGAGCTAAACGAGATGGGAGGCAGTTACATTCAGGGGTGGAATCCGCAAGAAGACGGTTACATGGAACTGATTCAATTGCTGAACCACACTGCTCGAGGGAAGAAGGATCAGACGGAGACTATTAAGCAGCTGGCGGAGTCTGTGGAGCGCCTGGAGAAGCAGAAGGCGGAAGTGACGAAGGAAGCAGCCGTAGCAAAGCAAGCCTACGGAGAAATCTGTAGAATTTGGAGCGCGGAAGTAAAATTTGTCGAGAGGGAGAATGAGAAGCTTCATCAGCAATTGAAGAGGGCGAAGCAGCAATTGCATGAAGTTGATGTTGAACGACCAGCTAGATTAGAAGATTTAGCGAGTAGGTGCTCGCAATACCTTTTTGCTCGGTGTGACGATGTGGAGGCTGAAAGGTTGGAACGTTTGACAGTGGCGATGAACACCCCTTGCGATTCGAAGGATCGCAGGAAAGAGATGTACAAAGCCATGGGAAGCGAATGCCAGGAAGCGATGCGAGTCCATCGGAAGGAGATCGCATAGGACATCAGGGAATTGCAGATGAGCGTCGATGTCTTCGCATTGAAGGAAGAGACGTCATCGAAGGAACCTGAAGTGCACCGTAATTGTAGTCGGACGCGATCCGTGTAGGCAACGATTAGGAATAGGTGCGGGAAGATTGTATAAATAGGAGTAGTGTTAGAGAGGATTATCACTTTCTTTACAAGTGTTCACTGAGAACCGTAATTGTAGTCAAGATAGAACGAAGTGCTCGAGAAGTTGTTGAATGTTGCATTTGATTGGCCTTGACTGGTGCGCAATACCTGTGAAGATACCCGGGTATTCGTCCATGAGCCATAGTCGGATTCACTTCACAATAGAACTTCATCGAGGACATCGCCTCGTCGACAGCTTGTAAAGGAGTGATCAACTTCCATCATTAAATCTAGAGTGTAATTTCAATTACATGCGTAATTCTGTGCAATGTAATGAATGGGTAATGATTTGTTAATTTGACTTAGTGGTCATGGACTACTCTGTCACAACACTCTTCGGACTATGCATGTCCAGAGTCTTCAAAAGAAGCATAAACAACCATATTCGTCGCTGACAGAAAGATAGCACCTCATTCCTTTGGGAACGAACTGTAATTCTGTGCAAATGACAAAACCTTTGTGTAACCTGTCTGTTACATGTTGCTACAAAAATTTTCTTTCTTCAAGGCTACATCAATACTTGTTTGTGGAGCGAGATGAGATTACAAGGCGCGTCTCATTAAGGCATGTGTCATAGTTGGTACGGAGATACCCAGATCTTCTACCAGTTTTGGAAGTTCAAGGATACCAGCAGGCCTTGCCGTCAGATATTTTATTTCTAGGGATGCAAGACCTTGCTCGGCATGGCACCATAAATTTGGTTATTGCTGGATGGCCATGTCAGGGACATACACGTGCTGGTAATGGTCATGGGCTACAGGATTCACGTTCTAGCATATTTTGGGAGATGTTACGTGTGCTATGTTCTCTCCAATCACAGAAAACCTATTCTCGTGCATACATTTTGGAGAATGTTCCTTTGTTGGGTGATCCACATGCACGGGTGATGACAAGTGCACATCAGGTGCGGTCATGGATTGGACCAGCGGTATTGCTGGATGCAGGGAGAGTAGGATCTTGTGCACATCAACCATGTCTATGGTGGACAAAACTTCTTCCAAAGGAGATTTTATTACGAGCATATGACGGAGTGGAGAGTATTTTGGATGTAGCCATACACTCCCAGGCAGTGGTCAATGCTAACAGGTCACCCATGGCAGTGGTGAACTTTGTGGGTCAGCCAAGAGCGGCATTATCCATATTGTTGAGTTACCCAGCTTCCCATACTTATAGAGAGGGAGGATCTGGACTTGTATGGGATTCTCGCTTGCAGCGGTTGGTGGAACCTAACGCTGAAGAGAGAGAGCGAGCTATGGGATTTGTACTGGTACTATAGCAGTACCTACATTGTCAGAGGCATCACGACATCAGGTGTTGGGTCAGGCTATGGAGCTGAACTGTTTGATATGGATTGTGAGCCTTGGATTGGCTGAGTAGAGATGCATGTGATCCACATGTTTGACTGCAAGACCATTGATAAGCTCTTTGCCTACCGAGACGGTGGAGGCAAAAGTTGGGGGCGAGAAGTACCCAAGATCTCATCCTTGGTCTTATAGGGATATTAGAGAAGGACAAGTAGGGTCTTCTTTGAGTATCGTTGGAGTTTTTTGCACAAAGTAAGCGGTGGTTACCACTTTAGACCTTTGCGATATAATACAAGAGGTTACAGCTACAACAACAGCAGTTATTCACACTGAGATAGTGGAGCCTGGTATGAGAGAGCAGAAAGAGCTTTATGCTAAAGAGGTTATCATTTAGCAACCAAATACTATGTCTTCTATCTCTAGTGTTGATGGAGAGGAGGTTTGGGATATTGAGATTGGTCCCAAAGTGGCAGGAGAAGAAAGACGTAGGGTGTGGAGATTTTTGAGGAGTTTTAGAAACTGTTTTGCCTTTAGTATGAAGGATTTAGGCTATTTGAAGGGACCTTGTGTATGGATTAACTTTACAACTGATGCACCAATATTCAGCCGTCCCTATCGATAGTGATATGGAGAGAGATATGATCCAAAGTAGGTGTCAAGACCTTCTTGAGGCTGGATTAGTGAAGATATCATATGGAGAATATGCCTCTCCTATGGTGATGCCAGTCAAGAAGGATAAACATGGCAATTATATAGATAGACGCATGTGTATTGACAACCGATCTATCAATCGACAGACAAAATCTAATTGATATGCTATGACTACACATGAGGAAATCTTTGATGCAGTTTGGCATGCAAAGGTTTTCAGTACATTGGATTTACAAGCATGATATCATCAGTTGCGGATTCGAGATGATGACAATTGATTCGCATGGCAAGGGTGTGTTGTATTAGTGGAAGTTTTTACCATTTGGGTTGAAGAATGCACCTGTTGAGTTTCAAAGAGTGATTGATAGTATCATAGCCGGACTTGATTGTGCCCGAGCCTACATCGATGATATTCTAGTGTATAGTGCTACAGTCAGAGAGCATGAGAAACATTTGCAAGAGGTATTTGAGTGACTAATTGCTCATGGTCTCAAGTTGCATCATAGAAAGTGCAAGTTCTTTTAAAAGCACGTAGAGTACTTGGGTCATATCATATATCTAGGAGGATTGGGAGTTCAACAAACGAAGGTGGCAATCTTGCGTATTCCACAACCCTCAAATGTGAGTAGGGTTCGAGCCTTCCTTGGACTTGCAAACTTCTATCGTCGATTGATTTAGCACTATTTCCAAAGCCTTGACAAAGATCACAAAGCTAGATCAAGAGTGGAATTGGGGGGATTAACATGAAAGAGCCTTTGTTGAGCTCAAGAGAAAGTTGACATCTGCCCCTATTTTGAGGAGACCTGTAGAGGTTGTCCATTTCAAGTACATACTGATTGGAGTATGTTGAGTTTGGGAGCACTGCTTATCCAACATGATGATGAGGGGAAGTAGTTTGTAGTGGCTTATACAAGTCTTTCCAACAATGCATCGGAGTCAAAGTATAGTTCTTATGAAGAAGAATGTTTGGACGGTGGCACATTTCATATGTTATTTGTTTGGAAACTCCTTCACTCTCATCACTGATCATCAACCATTGAAATGGTTGATGGAATCAGACAAGTTTACAGGAAAGCTTGCACGATGGGTCCTTATCCTACAGGAGTATGATTTCACAGTTGTTCATAGAACTGGAGTGGTGAACCATGATGCAGATGGGTTAATGTAACACTGAAGACAATGACTCTAGAATGACTTGCAATATGATAGATGTCTTCTCAAGATCTCTCCTTGCTTTATATACTGTAGGACCATAGAAATCCAAAATCCAAACTATGGCATATGGCTAACATGCATAGGTTGCATGTTTTGTTATCTTATCCTAACCAATTCTTAACAGACGTCTAACATACAATCTGATCAAACAATGCATGGTAGCCATCTCGTCATTTACCTTTTGCTTTTTGGATAGTGCATACCATTGTCTTGTCTTTTTGTGATCTAGTGACCACTCTACGTTTTGGCTAAACTAACTATGGCTAACCAAGATTGGTTACAAACCTCCCTCCATTTAAGTTGCAACATCCTCATTGCAAGAAGACTCAAAAGTCTCTACAAGTATCTTGACATTTGTAAGATTTGCCAATGGCTGCCAAGTAGCTTCATAAAGTGGATAACTTTTCCATTGGACTAGATATTCCACTTTTGGGTTCCGCAAACCTCTTGTCCATTTCTTGAGGATTGTTTCAACCTCATATTCCTCTACACCATCAATCATGGCTGGTAAAGGAGGAGGTTGATGTGGGTTGCCAAAGGAAGGAGATCGTGGTGTATACTTCTTCAAGGGAGACACATGAAAAACATGATGTATTTTCATGTGTGTTGATAACTCTAACTTGTAAGAAACTTCTCCAATCTGTTGGACAATCAACAAAGGTCCAATAAACTGTGGACTTAACTTTTGAACCCCTATAAATGACAAATTGGTAGTAGATAACCACACCTAATCGCCTTTTTGAAACTCCACATGTCTTCGATGAGCATCACCATATTGTTTTTGCTGATTTTGGGCAATGGTTAATTTTTGCTTTGCCTGATGCACTCCTCGTTGGACTCGTGCCACAAACTCGTTCACCGCTTCAACTTGGGTTGATGGTTCATACATGTGACCTACATTCATCAAGCTAGATGGTGTGATGGGATGTTCTCCATACATCAAGAAGAAAGGGCTGACTTTAGTGGATGCATTGATTGAGTTATTATAAGCAAACTCAATCAAGGGTAAAAGTGCATCCCAAGCTTCTTGATCCTCCAAAGTGAAAGCTCTAAGCATGTACTCAATAGTTCTATTTGATGTTTCAGTTTGCCCATCGGTTTGAGTATGATAAGCTGTGGACATGGCTAGTTTTGTTTTGAATAGCCAAAATAGAGTTTTCCAAAATATGCTAGTAAATTGAATGGACCTATCGGTGATGAAAGTTGTAGCTAAATCATGTTGAGCAAAAACGGTATCCATATAAATTCGAGCAAGTTCAGGTGCAATAATTGTATTTGTTGTGGGACTAATGTGGATCATCTTGCTCAATTTATCCACAAAAACAACTATCAAATCATAATCCGTAGACGTCATTGGTAACTCACATACAATGTCCATACCGACATGCTCCCATCTTCTAGTTGATGTTGGTATAGGTTGTAGTAGACCTGCTAGTTTCTGATTACTAGCTTTATTTTGTTGACAAGCCACACAATTTCAAACATAGCTGGTGATGTTTTCTTTTAATTTTGGCCAAAAGTATATCTGTTGGACGCCTTCAATGATATTCTCTACTCATATATGGCAAGCAATAGCTGAATCATGTGACTCCTCTAACACTGTTGTACGGATAGCAACATCTAAGGATATCCAAATCTTTTTCTTATAGAAAGCCAATCCTTGTTCTAAATGTGTTGAAGAGCTTGTGTAATCTCTTCATCCTCCTTGGTAGCTTGATTCAGGTTCTCTTATCATTCAGAGTGAATCTTCACCTCCGTGATGTGATTAATGCACGGCATTTGTGTCAATGCATCGGCAAGCTGCTTTTTCCCCTCCACATACACGATCTTCATGTTGAAATGCTGTCGTCATTCAGTCCAACGAATCTGCCGCTTTGAGAGGTACTTTTGAGTTTCTAATTAAACCAAAGGCTTGTGGTCTATCTCAACCACAAACTCTTTATCTACGAGATAGTGCTTCCAATATTTAGTAGCCAACACAATGGCTAACTCTTCCCTCTCTGTGGTATGATAATTTTGCTCTGTCGCCAAAAGTTTCTGTGAAAAGAAAGCAATAAGGTGCCATCCATCTTTCCATTCGTGTTGTAACACTCATCCAACTGCTACACTTGGTGCATCCATAGCAAGTTTTGTTGGTCTACTGGGTTCATCCCATTTAAGGATTGGTGCATATAAGAACATATCCTTCAAAGCCTGAAATGCAATCGTTTGAGTTGTACCCCATTGCCATTTCTGCCCTTGACCTAAGAGATTTGTTAAAGCTTGAGCAATACGAGTAAAAGCTTCCACAAATCTTCTATAGAAGCCGGTTAAATCCAAGAAACTATGTAGTTGAGTCTGATTCTCCGGAGCACTCCAATTTTGAATGGCTTCCACTTTGTCACTCATGACTTGGATGCAATCCGTACTAATTCTATAACCTAAGTAATCTACTTCACTTTAGCCAAACTCACATTTTGACATCTTAGCATACAGCTTATTTTCTCTCAACACTTAGAGTACTTCTCGCAGATGTTTCTAATGATCTTGTAAGGAATTGCTATATATCAAGATATCATCTAAAAAGAGTCATTGAATTATCTAGATATTTACGAAAAATATCATTCATGAGTTCCATGAATGTGGCAGGAGTATTTGTTAAACCAAATGGCATTACTAGATACTCAAAATGTCCATATCTAGTTTTAAAAATTATCTTTTGTATGTCTTCATCCGCCACTATGATCTCATTGTATCCGTTTCTAAGATCAAGTTTGGTGAAATACTTAGCTCTATGAAGTTTATCAAACAAGTCATCCATTCATGGTAATGGATACTTGTTTTTCACAGTTTGTTGATTTAGAACACGATAGTCCATGCACATCCATATGGATCCTTCCTTCTTCTTCACGAACAACAATGGAGCTTCATATGGTGATACATTAGCTTGGATAAACCCCTTCTCCAACAACAATTCCAATTGTGCCTTGCATTCCTCCAGCTCGTTTGGTGCAAGTCTGATAGGGACTTTTACAAGGAGAAGAACTTCATGGTGATCCACTCTACTTCTTGGTGGTAAACCTTGAGGCAAATCATCTCGAAACTCATTAAAGATACAATTTAACTCCTCATGTATAAAAGATTGCTCTTTTGGAGTGCTTACATATCTTATTAGGCCCAAAAAATATACATCTTTATGACTGATAGCGGTTCTTCCTATCACATATATAGGTAAGTTTTTTTGTTTTGATCTAAGTCTATCTCCAAGATCTTCCAACTGATAGTTTTTTCTATCTTCCTTTGCCAATCTACCTTAGGATTATATTTTTTTATCCCAAACATACCCAAAATAATATCATAGCGAGCTAATCTAATTACTCTCCACTCCAACGATTCCTTGTCTTGCCCAATCTTAAACTCCACTTTCCTAGAAATACTCTCAATGCTCTCTGTTTGTCCGTTTGGCAACTTTACCTTTTCTTTCTCATCTTTCTCTAAAGCTACTCCCAACTTTATAGCAATAGATCGAGATATGAAATTTTTTGTAGCTCCTGGATCAATCAATACTCTCACTTTTGCTCCTTCTATCTCGTCATCCGCCAAAATCAAACATGTTTCCTTCTTTCTCAAACCATTTATCTCATGTTTGTGCTTCCTTCCCTCGCCTTTTCTCCTTTTCATCAAACCAGTAAGGCTCCAAGGTAAGGTTACTGATGCTCGTCGTTTCCCAAGTTTCCATCGGTTACTTTGTCTCCACATTCAAGATTATTAAGAGCTAATGGATAGGGAGGTCTAGCTCCTCTTGTTTAATCACCCTCCAAGCGAAAACGTTGAGAGACATATGTCTGAAGCTTATTGTTAACCTTGGAATTGTGCCGCCAATATCATTCCTCAACATACTCATTGTATTCAGACTACCAGCAAACTTGAGATTATCTTGAAGTGAATTGTTGTGGGTCAAGTCCACTATCTCCATGTGTTGCCACTTTTACTCGCTCTCATCTTATGTACAAGTGCAATGTCTGTCTTGCAATAGAAGCTGTGTTAGAAATGGCATTTCATGACAGCCTGCAGATCTGCCAACTAGACCCATTGTTGAAAAGATCCAATATTTCCAAAGAGTGGAAGGATGTTTGGAGTATTAGATTTGTGTCTGACCATGTGTCTACAAGCTGGTTGCTCCTTTCCGAGTTTGTTATCTGGCAGAAAAGAAATTTGTCACATTACCCCCTCACACTGCATTATTCTTTAGACCCAAGAGCTTTTATTCAATGTTCTGGAAGTTGGGTTTTCCTCAAAGTCATTATCTGAGAAGTCTTCCAGGAATTTGGTTCCCCCCACGAACCAAATTTCCCTATACCTTGCCATCCAGGAGTTGACCCGTTAGCTGGTTCCAGTGAACATCCAACTGAAGCATCCAGTTAGCGACTGAAGATGGGTTAAATCACTCTCCAAGCGACAACTATGGAGACAATTGTGGAATTGTGCGGCCAATATCGTTCCTCTGCAACCGACTATATTCAATCTTACTATATTGTTCCAGGTATTAGCTTCTCCGTAAAAGTCATTGTAAATATTGTCTACCAGGATAGAATCAACCTGGTCTAAAGAAATTCCAAAGTACACCATCAAGATTATACACATCAACTGCGAAGCGATTCATAGTAAAAGATCTGCACCTGAAATCCTTGCAATCGGCCGATGCGTTCGGTGCTTCCTTGCTTTCCATATCTGGGACTGCTTCTGCCGCGAAAATTCGTCTAGGAGACGATGCTAATGCCAAAGGACTTCTGAGATGACTGTGAATGTGAGTATTCTGAGGAAGTAAAGAAGGAATATGGCCGTGAAGCAAGAGGCAGCGGCTCTGCAGTCTCGGGCTCGAAAACACAAGTATGGAGCCTCTTCGGCCTATGAACTAGTTTACATGCATCCTGATCTACAGAATTCAGTTCATGCACTCGGAGTAGATCAACCACACAGCGTCTATGATCTCTCGATGTTAGTGACATGATTGGAAAAGCGGTGAAAGCCTTGCAGATTTTCACGTACTGGCCGATGACACTCTTGTAGAACTTATGTTGCAAGACCTTCACAAGCTCTTGCAATCGATTAGCCATAGAGTCTGTATTGTGCCACATACAAGTCCAAACTTCTAGCAGATTCAACATCCGACCGCCGGTCGACTTAGCTGATCTGTCCTTCTTCCATGAAAATGTTTAAGAACCATTCCTTCAAACTCATAGCACAGCTGTACTGAGAAAGCCTCAAAACATGTCCAAATTACTTTCTAGATCAGATATTACTAATAGATTCATGATAGACCCGGGGGCTAAATGAGCGACAAGAAGAAAAACGCAAACTCCGGAGGAATTACGTTCGCGGTACGAAATGGGTATTTGAACTGAATACACCATGAATTGTAAGACTTTCCCTTGGCGTTACATATCCGGGCCCTTGAAATGCAGTTGAGTTGGCGCACTTCTCATCTATGCAGTCTTGATATCCCTTCCACGTGTGTTTACATACCGCCTATCATGACGGGGACACCATTGCGTGATTCGAACAGCTGACGGAATGTCATGACTAGATTCTCTCGATGTTGAAATGCCATGCAGGGTGGTTTAAGCACAAGGTATGTGGAATATCAGAATATATCAATTGATGTGCGGCTACTAAGAGCACAAGTTATATCGATGTCATGTGACCGTGGAAGCCGAAAGTCGACATTTACAGTCACGCGGAATTTTGCTATACATCCACTTCCTCCAGCAAGCGGAGGAATTTAAGCAACCTGTGACTCTATCTCTTTGCGAAAGTGAGCTGGGATATGTTCGACACGTCGAGTGCAAATTTTCAAACACATCAACCAGGTTAGTGAGCACAAAGTACCTTTGACCTCGTGTTTATTTTCGACTTTCTCCATCAGCGTGGCCCAGGATCATAGAATGTCAGGTCAGGCCTTAAACCTGCCAATATCACCAAAATGTGGACTATGATTTTGTCTGATAGTGCACTACCTTTACTACGATTCTAAGGTGTCACGTCTTGATGGAGGTTTCCAATGTTTTTGGAGATGACGTTCAGCATATTTTAGGTAGGGGTGGCACCTCGTGCTATGTAATGAAGCCAAAATACCAGGTAATGATACAATACCAGGCCAAGCACAGTCAAGGTACCAATTTTCTTCATGACTAAGATAACGTATAAGCTAGATTTCTTACACATTCTGATCATTTCCAGTAGGTAATTCCTTGAATTTTTGCTTTTCACATTCCTTTATCTCAAAAGGTTTGATAGGTACAGTTTCAGCTCTACTGATACCTATGCTTTCCGAGACTATACGACCCAACGATCAAATCAAGTAAAGGTCAACTGACCGGCATCAGATGTTGGGTCACGCTATGGACCGATACCTTGATATTAGCTTGATATTATCAAAAGCGTTCTTTTGTTATAGGCTTGTGTTCATAAGTTCTTTATGGTTGTCTCTCCATCATACCACCACCCTTGCACTAACCCGCTATATATTACTGCCAGCCGGGGGCAGAGTTCAAGAATTCTTCCGTAATAAAACAACGTCCCATGCATAGGACTCATAAACTTTAATTATAATGATGAAAGGAATCCGTGATTGTACGTTAGTAGGCTCCATGACTGCACACTAAAAAAAATAGACTCTTGTTTAACTCGAGAGATGATAACAATTGTACCGCGAGGCTAGCTAGGACGTTGTCTCCCCTGTCATCATCTAGAACGTAGAATGCAGCTGAAAGCAAACATGATAGGATTCTATTCGACATTTTCGATGTCAGATGTTCTAGAAGTGACAGTAAATAATGAGTTGTCTCATGGACATGTCTGCCACGGATGATTGTCGTCAAAAAATAGTTATTTAGTCCAGGAACCCAAGATCAGCCTCTTTACCTTCGTGCCCCACGGTGCAGACGACACGTAAAGGAATTTCGTTACCTTGGCTTGCACTCACCATGGTGCAGAGAGTTTACATGTTCTCCTTCTGCAGTATAAATGGCTCAGCTATCGTAATCAGTCAATAATTCCTGTTACTACGCCTATAAAGACTCCCGGCAAATGAGTCTCATCACGATCATCTGCACAAAAACAGTCCAACACTCACGAGACGTCAATGAACATCAGAACAAAAGATCTAGAGTGTACGTGATGTCGTAAACCCGCAAGAACACGTACAGATCCTGAGTCTGTTCCATTCAGTGTACATGATGCCTGCTGCACGGACATCAGTCGGCGGCATTTGATAAGCGAAGGGCACCTTCGCCTGCAGTTGCAGACGAATTGTGATTCTTGAATCTGTGGTCGAAACATCGAAAAAATTCTCTCTCATGGCGGGCGTTCGGCGAGCTAAAGCAAGAAGCTTGGAGTGGGTGTTTCTCATGGTCTTGGCTTCGAGCATGCTTCTGGTGCAGCTGCCGGTGTCTCACAGTGCACCGGATGATGATGAGCAGGTCACCTCAGAAGGACAAGGTGATGCAGACTTGACGGATGACGATGCACAATTCTTCGAGAATTTCCTGAACGAATATATGGAAGATGCGATCGACACGGGTTTTGTCTATACTCCCGGCATTGCAGAGCAGCTCGGAGCCGTTAGACTCAGTGGGGTGAACATGATGTTCAGAATCAGCATCTGGATCGGAGCCACTTGCAACCTGGGCCTCGGGAGCGAGAGGCTGCCCAACATTCCTCCGGGAGCAGTGCCTGGACTGGCAGTCCAAGAAGCTTTCAACGAGCATCTGTTTGCTGCAATCGTGAATATACTGCACCAGGGTTTTAGGTACGGCTACGCAGTGTACAGGGGAGTGTGCATTGACTATTTCCCTATAGCTGAAGATTTGGGGGAGGATCCTGATAACTCTAAAAACCGCAAGGATGAGCTCCTCGAGATCGTGGACACCATTAGAAGACGCGATCCGTCTAAAGCTGGACCTACTTCCAAAGGTGATTATTGGTTCCATGCGAGTGCACTGCCTCGACACACGCATTACTCCAAATCCGCAAATGGCAGCACGAGCAGCAGCTACGGACCTATTCACCGACCCACTGGACTGCAGATCCGAGGCCCAAAAAGCTTACTCAATACATCTTCTGCAAACTCCACTGCAGTCCCGAGGGACTCGTCCTTTCCAATGAGTTCGAAGGAGATTTTTGATCACTGGCCTACTGATGACAAGGGCAATTGTATGTTCTACAAGACAGGCTTATTGAGCAAGAGCTTTTTTGCGGTCACTGATGGTTGGTGGATCAACAGGTTGGATGTGGTGATTCTATCTCCCAATAAAAGATTCTTCCTTGTGCTTCAAGTGGATTGTAATTTGGTTCTCTACGACAGGCAGCGGAAAGGTACGTACGGTCCTCGAGGCGAAAAAAATTGGGGCCCGAATGGAGAGTTTCCCATGTGGGCCAGTAACACAGGAGGTAAGGGAACTAACTGCAAAGCATATCTTCTCTCCGATGGAGTGTTTGCCCTGTTCACTCAAGATGGACAGTTGCTATGGTTCACCCATCAGACCAGGTGCGCGTCTTCCCTGTGCTGGTCTGACACCACCCTGAGCGTCCAAGATGATGGTAAGCTTGTGATCTATCTCTTGCCTGTCAATGGAGCACCTTTGTACTCCATATGGAGATCGGGAACCATGCTATGTCAAGGTGGTTGCCCGTAGATTCATACTTGAGATAAATATCTTGAAGACTAATGTTGCACATCGTGGGAGAGGAGCGTTGCAGTACTATCGGAATTTTCTCGCAACCGAAAGTGGGGAAGAATGTTTCAGACATGTACAGACTGAGGAGAAACTCCTTTTACTACAAGTCTTTGAAACGATGTAGTTTGTGTCGGATTTCGCTGTGGGATGATCATACTGGGCTCGTTGTCGACTGAACGCGATTCCAGTTTCACACTGTACTATTTTCAAGGCTTTCTTGTCTTTTAGGATTTTAATTGAACCGTATTTACTGTGTTTCTCGATAACCTTATTCATGACGATAGATAAATACGCAATTGTCAAAGACTGAGTTCCTAGATGCTATCATCGCATAATGATCTTGAAATTTACCAATGCATCTAGCATTCTTCAAACAACTGCAACGGTAAATTGGAACCCTTCACGTCATCTCACGTATACAGATTCTAATCTGCAATTTCAACCATTGCTTAAAACCCAGATATTCTTGACAAAATCCTCAAAAACTTTATGATTTCAACGTCTTACTGACCGAATTAAAAGGCCTGAATTATTGCCAACAACGACATTTTCGCTTAATATGCAACTGTAATCAATATTCAGGTCAAGAAAATGACATGTCAGTGGTGAAAAAAAGTTATTTCGGATAAATTCAACTGACAGTCGATCGACAACGAGCAGCTGGGTTATATTGCCTCCTTTACCATGTACTGACATCAATTTGAACATCTTTACAGATTTTGAATTAGGCACGCCTAGTTAAAAAGCATAACCTAGTTTAAAGCTTGTAGAATATTTCTGCATCTAGAGGTTCATGGTGAAGTTAGCGAGAATATGATAATCAGTTTTTAACCTGCAAACAAAATAAACCCTTCAGCTGGCCACATAATTGATTGCAGATGATGTTCTGAAGCGCGCAATCAGAAGCGTCTGAAGGTATGTCCAGATAATCACTGAAAATCTGTGACTGGTGATCATGGTGAAATGATGTGCTAGCTTTCCTACAACTGTCATCAAGGATCTCCAATACGTATGTATATTTATATTTATATTTACGCGTAGCATGTCAATCATTGGTTTTCCCATAAAGTAATGCTTATATCCATACTTGCACGGAATGGCCCATTTCAATGCACCATTCCCGCTTGAAGTAAAAATAATAATCCCTCATTTTAAACCAAACAAGGGAAATGCACAGGTAGATCAATTCAGCAGAAAAGGATGCAGCTATACTGTTTCTTTGACCTTATACATGAGATTCTTGGAATTAGAGGTTCCTCGTGTACTCCCTATGGCCAACTGACTTTAGAGTCAGCCTCACCTTCTTATGCTTTTCCGGGTCCTTTTTTGCTTCATTGGAATCTGTTAAGGCCACTTCGGTCTTTTTGTTCAATAACTATAATTCCTCTGAGCAACGGAGATTTCAAAATTTTGTAATTAGTGTGCGCATGCAAGCGAGGCATCGGTTTTAATTTGCTTCGGGTGATTTGATCGCAGATGGTGTGTAAGTTTGAAGATGGATATCAACGTACTAACGAGCTGCGAGACAAGCTAGCAACCTTCAAGATGCGGCTGGACTTTGACGATGACCATGTCTAACGACATCGACCTTGGCGGTGGGATTGTATAACTTTTCTGACGTTTGGTCGCAAGAGTTACAGCTTTCGAGTCTCTCTCTTTTCCTATCTCTAGTAATTCCGAGTTCCAAAGCAGCAGCAAATTCTAGGCAATCGTCTGGAAGCTGCCATTGGCTTTTTTATGTCACTGATGTCACTGAATAACTCCATCACTGTTGGGGCAGCGGACGACGACTCTCCTTTACAATCAGTAAGTATGTCTGCTGAGGCGCAATTGATTGATTATGGCAATGATGTCAGCTTGATTTGACATTTGAATTGAGACTAGGAACTGTTCATGCTTCCAGAAATCTGGCCGAGCTCAACTCCGAGGAATTCGTAGTGAACTACAGGAATCTGCACCCGCAGGTGCAAGTGGAGTTCAAGGCCTCCAATTCCCAAGAGCACAAAGAGTTGGAAGAGCTGAAGAACAAAACTAACAGTCTAATCCCCGCCGACAGCGCCACTGACCACGCTACAAACAACTCTCAAGGTTTATCCGTAAGTGGAATTCAATCGTCGGGATTGCTGTACTCACTTCTAGCTAGATCTAATCAAGAGCAAGATGACGCTACGAATCTGAACGAACGAATTATTAAGCCAAGCAGATCTCATAATTTATTGCATGAAGGAAGGTTGCAAATTTGTGCCTCACCGCGATGCATGCATCGCGGTTACATTGTGTGTTCTCCCTTACTACAAATTTAGGATTCGTTTCATCCGTGCGTATCATCTGCATCCAGCAATTGTAAATTCCAGTTTCGTGATAAACATCCGACGTCTGGAGACCGGCAGAAAGTTACATTAAAACATGGAGTGTTATAATCCCATGTTTGATGGGGTCTTCCCATCCCTTTTGTTATTCTACTGTGTCTTACTTTGTGTTATAATCTATTTTTCATTTAATCACTTGTAGAGTTCAAATACACATGTTTGAGATACTCTCAACCGAAAGTCTCGGGTAATGACTTGTGCCGGAATGACATGTTTGTCTGCAGGATACCTTTTCTTGTAGCCTGAATACGGTTCCATTGGTGCGCCAGTAGTCATCCGACCAAGAGCCGGTCGATAAGGCGAAGTTTGACCAGCAGAAATGTCATAATTCGTGCGGTGGAGACGAAGGACAGTCTAACACTCTCGCAGTCTATCTGGGCTCGGCGCAAAGAGTTGCAGGTTGTATCGTAGGCTTGATCACTGTCAACATCTGGCTGCAGCGGAACTCGAAGAGTAACCCATTCAGAAGAGCCTGCGAGCGGAAGTGGCGATCGAAAAAATCCATGGGCTGCACCGTTATGATTGAAGCTGCTACCATTCAAGGCGTGCATGTAACTGAACGCAAGCAATATCCAATTCTCACAACTGATACCATTCATCAACTCGTCAGATCCAACCAGAAGACGAACGCAGGTTGTCCGTTAGTATTGTCAGGGAATCCTGCCAAAGCAACCGAGACTTACGGAGATGAAGATGACACCATCGACAATACTGGACCGGACAGATCCTAAAACCAACGTGTTCATGTTTCAAAGACTGAAACGTAGTTTGATTACAGAACTGTCAATGAGAAGCAGGGGAGACTAGCCTTGGAGTTTTAGTTGCTAGTTATGGTATAAGATGCAAAGAAATGGATGGAAGAAGTGATTTTGGGAATCTTTTAGATGTAGAGGTAACCTGTCAGTTCGTCATGGCAACAGTAGGTCTTGACTTGTGTTAGCAGGACAGAAGACAAGATAAGATATAATGGAAAGAATTGTTAATGGATAAGCTGAAGCTGCCTGTAGAGTTATAAACGTCGTCACTTTGACAGTGTTCTCTGCATGTTTTTTTTCGTTCTCATGCATGTGTCCCTCGTGCCCATCTTGCGGAGGACGTAGTTTCAGATTCTCGTCGTGACCTGTGTCGTTGTTGTTTTTCAAGACTATCTGTAGCAGCCTGGGCACCGCCCCATTGGTTTTCATGCTTTGTGATTTGATATGGGTGCTTTACAGCTTTTTGCTACAACTCAACCTTTGTTTTCTGCGTACAACTCCCGAGTACGACGTTCTTGTGACTCACCTGCGAGAAAGTTCTGATCTCAGTCCGGCCTCAGACTCTCCTCCCGACTAATTTCTTCACAGGCACATTGTGATCACCAATCCTCTTCCCATCTCCTCAAATTCGAAGAATTTGTTGGTCTCTCCCTGCAGCTCTCTAAAATCCATGTACCCATGAAAATTTTGGTAGACTTGCCCTTTGATGTCGGCTTTAAATTGCTCCATATCATTTTGATATGCTATTCTGCGCCACAGAACACCAAACCAGCGACCTCTCTTGTACGAGAGGATACTTAGACAAACAGCAAACTTAGAAATATGGATTTTCGCTTTTCTTCATGACATGGGTTCCAAGGTGGACCACATAGCTCTCTATTTCCATAGCATTTGTAAGTGGAGGAGTTCTTCACATCAAATTGGCTCATGTTCGGGATTCAATGGAAGACCCAGATCTAGATTTCCAGTGAGGAGGCTGTTACGCACTCTCACGACCTTGAGGAGGGATGAGATGCTATCCTCTAATTCGCTGTGGCTCAAGTTCTTGATGCCGCCAGCAAGGAGATGTCATTCTTACCCAGTCTGAGATCCCTCCAATTCTAGCAGAACTCAAAGATGGCCTTCTCGTGGATCATATTGTTGTTGGTCAAGTCTACCAGATGGTTGCCACTTTGTCTAGTACCTCCATATGTTGCAACTTTGACTCGTTTCCGTCTTATGTATTTGTGACGTGGTTGTCTTCCAGTCAAAGCTTTATTAGAAATGTCATCTGATGAAGGCCAGCAGGACCTTACCGCGAAACCCATTGTTGTAAATCTGTTTCAAGTGTCAGATTTGCGACCGACCTTGTGTCCACCACCTATTGCCAATGATCTTGAGTTCTTTGAGAGTCTGAGATTTGCCAGTAATTACTCAAATCACCCCGTCCAACTGAATGCAAGAGCTACATGATGCTCCTTACTATGGAATCTTCCCAACATTGGCAATCATAAAATCAAGGTCGTCCTTCAAGTTACTATGAGGTACTTCACTTCTTGAGTCCAATTAATACTTCTTATTACCTTGTTGCTCTAATCATTGCCAAATTGTACTATAATATTTTAAATTTTCAAATTTCAAACACTAGTATCTAGTATCCACCATCAATACCACTTGCTTGTTACCATGATATTCTATCCTTCGCAACACCGGAGGTGATGACATACACCTCTTCAACTTCCTCATGGCCTCTACATGTTTATTCTCCCAGACAAACTTCTGATTTTTCCTTAACAACCCATATAACGGATCTATTATATGAGTATAGTGAGGAATCCATATGTGATAGAACACAACAGCACCTAAAAACCGCCTCACTTCTGTCAAGTAGTTGCGGATTTCGCGCATCCTTTGAATAGCATCCACGTTGTTGGGATCTGGTTTTCTGCCGTACCATCCACACAAATGACCAACAATGACAACCTCCTGCACCCCAAATATAGATTTTGCTCCTGACAATGTAAGATAAACCTCCTCCAATCAAGATAATATCCTCTCACAATCTTCAATGTGATCCTTCACAAACTTCCGACAGCCCCTTTGATCGATGGTTCCATCCTTCTCCTCTTCTGTACATCCTTTGATTGGCACATCATCTAGAAAAGGCATAGTCTTCTCCGGAATAAAGTCGCTTAACACTTTATTCATCTCATTCATCATGTGTGCTACTGAATTTGTGGCCCCTTGTGGTAGCGTGCACATCCTTACCAAGCCCAAGGGTGTTCTCATTGTGGTAACATCCATGCTTCCTTGTGATAGTTGAAACTGATCATACCCAGAGTAAAGATCATCCATGGAGTAGATAGCTCTCCTTGCAAAGGGAGAGCTATCTACTCCACAAACTGCAACTACTCCACAAACAAGCTCTATTTCTGCAAACTCGTCCACAATTGATCTCACCCCCATATTCCTGATAGTGACTTGATTCACCGATTGTATGTCTTGAATAAATCGTAGTGATCCATTCTTTTTTGGCACTGTAAACCATCGACTGGAATATGGTGCAAAGGATAGCTCCATATTCTTATAACCTATACATATGAAATATATTACTAAAAAATTTATAATATTTTTGAGATTTATTTAATTAATTTCAGCATACTATCTATCATCTCAATAACATTTGCATGAAAATATTTTTTTGAAACAAAATTTAATAAATTAAATGAAATCAAATCATTTGAAATAAAATTATTTATTTATTTACAAAAATTAAATTTTAATTTTAACTTTTTTATACAATATTAGAATTTATAACATTTCAAAAAAATAACAAGTACTGTATTCAAAATATACAAAATATTTTTTATGAAATTAATGTTCAAATAATAATCATTCAGAAAAAAAAATTTAAAAAATAAAAAAATACATGAAACAAAGCTTAAAAAATTGAAAATCAATTATTAAAAAAAAATTTATCTCAAAGGTATATTAAATTCATTTCATTATAAAAAGAATCAAGAATTTGACACATATTAATCCTCAAAAATAAAATTTATTCATTAAGATTAATAATTTTCCTACATTAACAAAATAATCATGAAATCTTAAATATACTAGTGTGAATTATATTAAGCTGAAAACAAATATTTTCCTTTCCTAAATAATTGATTAAATTGTATTAAAAATTATAAAAAATTTAATCTAAAAGATTGAATAATTTTGTAATTTTGAAAATATTTTATTTTCAAATAATATTTTTAATATAAAATATATTATTTATTAAAAAATTCCTAAAAAATTTTAATAGATGAATTATCTTTTTTAATTAATATGATAAAAATTCACAAAAAATATAAATTAAAGAAAATCTTAAAATGTAAAAAAAAATTTTCAAATATGATTTGATTGTATTTGCTAATGTTTTCAATCATTGAAGTAATTTTAGCAAAATATATTTCATCAATAGAAATATTTGAACGGAAATTTTTTTGACAACTTTATTTTATCATCACACTTAAAGTTCATTTAAACTTCTGCTTATTTTAAATAAATAACGAGATAAAACTTCTTTAATTTAGAAATAATTGGATATGAAATATAATTTTTTTAACCACAAAATATATATTATCAAAATCTGTTAATGAATAATATTTTGATCTTACAAAACTAAACATGTTTCAAGCTTTCTAATCTTTAACTACACATCACTTGAAAAATATCAAATAATAAAAGAGACTTATAAAATATTTATGTTTCACATAATAGTTCCTTTAAACATAGATTTATATTTTCAACATATATTTTCTATACATATTTATTTTAATTAAAAACAATTTTTCATTAGAGTTGAACATCATTTTTCATCTCAAATATATTATATAACATTGCATATCAATCATTCATATACATTCATCAATTGATAAATTATTATTTAATATTTTAAAATATAATTTTTGAGATTTTTTATGAAAATAATTTTTTATATTTTTCATATTTAGATTTGGAATCAATACATATAAATTGATAAAATACAAAATAAATCATAAATTTGGACACATATTAATATATATATATATATATAAATAATTTTTACAAATTTATGTAATCAATGAGATAAAAATAATTAATTTAAATTTTATACATTCAAAATTAAAAAACTAAATCAATAATAGCAACATGGAAAAATTATTAGTTAACCATCAAGTAATTGATTTCCTTTAAATTTTAGATTGGTATAGTTAAAGCAATGAGATTTATATCAATAAAGTTTACAAGTCACACTTAATAGTTTGTCTAGCTCATTCTATAAAAACTTTCATATGTTCAAACTTTTATGCTTTGAGTCATTACTTGTATCATCTATGGGAAGATTTATGAATATTTCATTTTCATAAAAGTGATTTTATATTTTTCATATTTAGATTTGGATTTGAGATTCAATGATAACATCTTGAAACTCACTCTTTGATGTGCCAAGTCTCTACCCCAAGGTAAACTTTACCTTGACACTCAAAATTCTCTTCTCCAAGACTCCATTCAAATATGTTACCACTTCAATATCAGAGTGTAGTTTGTAAGTTGGTGATTTCCCCTTGTCCTTCTCACCCCATTGGCTTTTTCCTTAGACCTTGAAGGGCTAGTTTACTCCATATCGTGATCAAGTGGAAGAGGTGTATCAGGTCTGATATGCTCTCTAGCCAACCTCTTCAACTAGAATCCTTCGCAAGAATCTTCCTGTTCTCTCTGTCTCTTCTCTTCCACCAATGCTTCATATCAAGTCTTGGTAATATAAGCATGAACCGATATGATTTCTACTGGTTCTTCCCATCTAGTAGTAGCACAAATTTCTGCTGCTGTTCTTAAAAGAGTCTCTCTAGATGGCTTTCTTTTCTCCATTGTAGCAAGAGCACTTCACCATAGGCTATTGAGCGATACTTGTCCTTTAAACTCCTCTTCTTCTCCTCTAATCTTAATGTCATAACTAAAGGCTTCAACTTATGCCACAATATGTGCACTATGATAATCATTCATAATCTGTCTTTTACCTCATTTATCAAAATTGGTTTGGATGATTGCTCTAGTGTACTTAAAGGTTACCTTCACTTCTTTCAAAAAAGTATCTCCACTTTGCAATATTTGTGTCAAGTCTCCGAAATCCCTTCGTGTATAATCAATATTGTAACACCATATGCACCATTGCACATAAGCTTGCTTGGTGAAAGGCTTCTTCTCCCCTCCCTATCTTTCTCTTCTAGCATCACAAATTTGATCTTGAGCTCCTTCATGTCACACATGATCTCATCGATGGATGATTCTTCTTTCCTGGAGTTCACGGCCGGAGCTTGAATGTTAGAGTTCAGATTAATTTGCCTAGTAACGGGTGCTCGAGCAATTGAAGTAGCTGCATGAAGATGTCTTCTCACAACAATTTTCTCTCTCATTCTATCTTGTGTAACCTCTACTTTAGTTCTCATTAACTAAAGATAATTACAAACCTCCCTCTTTTTAAGATAACATCCTTCCAATTACCTGTTAGTTTTTCTTCCTCATTCTTGTCTTCAAGAATCAGTTCTAGCTTCTCTTGCAACTCAAAGTAGTCAGCTTGGAGAAACAATTCTATTTTGTGTGACTTGAAAGTGATCTTCTCCAATCAAGACAATTGTGAGAATTATATTTCAAACTCCATAAGAAGCTTAGTTGCATGAAATTTCTTATTGGGACTTTCTACCCACTCCATGAAGGACTTCTTAGTGACTATCAAAATCTTACAAGAAGTATTCATCCCTCAAGACATGAGAATATGTTTCCGAATCCTCACCAAATTGTTCATGTAGGAATCTCATATGGTCTTCAATCTTCGGCACTGTAGCAAGACGGAACATCTCTATCACCTCCCTCTCATGTACACAGTTCAGCTTCATTTCTTTGATGTACTACCTCAAGTACTTTGAGACATCAGTCTCGTTAAACTGATCCATCTTCACCACCATAGCTTGCAGTGTACTTGTGGCTAAATTTTCCCTTAGATCCTGCAATTGTTGCTTTTGAAGAAAGAGTGTGAACGTTTGAAATATCCCCACTATTACCGGAACAAGGTGCACCTTAGGTATCTTGTTTGCTCTGTTCAATCCCTCTCCACGCATTGTAATCGTTCTTGTGACCCTAAACAACCACTAAGTTTGTTATTGATATAAAACTATTTTGATCGTTGATCCCACAAATCCCCCAAGTATCTAGCCTTCCGTTTCTATCTGAATAGATCTAAACCTAGATCCCAGTAATATATGGCTAACGGATTGAACAACCTAAACTACCATCACTGCAAGCACTCTTCGGAGAGTTGATTATCACCTCCTGTATGTATTAGAGTGGGAACCGGTGATCAAGTCTGGAGCATTCCTATGGAATCAGACGCCCACATAAATCCAGCATGACGCACACACAAGAAATCACTATAGAGAGGATCCAAACACATGAAGCTATTAACAACCCTCCGTACTTAAATTGTCCTAACCCACTCAAGACTTACTCTTGCAATCAATTGGTATTTGACATATCATAAATTTTAACATTTTGCGTTATGCTAACACTATGGAGTCCCTACAAATCTGATTTCTGATTAATTTAATATCTCAAGTCCAAACAAAACTTGAACTTACACCCTTAAATCTCAAGGCCAATCCACAATCTAAGCTTATAATCTACATCTTACTGTAAACTTGAAACACTAAGACATAAACCACAACTCATGAAACTATAAACTCATAACAAGATAACTCATGAAAGCTACTCCATCTTGGAGATTTCACGTCGAATTTACCATGTTTGTCATATAGATATTTCTTTACTTTAAGAACGTTTTCGCATGGACAGAGCTTTGCTATGAGAACTCTAGAGTGCCTCGCTGTAGAAAAACTCTCCTCGCCCTCTTGCAAATTGGCAATCATTCTCTCTTTCACCTCCTCATTACTCCACGTTCAAACCGGTAACACCCGGTAAATTCTAGCGGAAGAAGATCATTGTAAGCAGCGATTAGACCAGTAACTCTTAGCCAAACTTCACTGGTAATTGCTTTGCAACCATTGAGTACTTTTGGGAAATTTTCATGTGCTTTTCTTTCCTAGATATTTCGTCACAAATATCGGACTATACCTTATATCACAAGGTAATATGTAGATCCTTATGTACTAAAACAATTACAAATTCTAATCATTCAATCCACTCACATTTAAATTTCATGACAAAGTCCCTTATCATCCAACCTTCAACTTTGTAAAATTTTATTAATCAAGCTTGCTGATAGCATGAGTTATGATTATCAAACTAACTCTGTAACAATCAGTGTAATCTTGCAATTTAGACTATAAACACAAATTTCAAACTATTGCTTTGCACTCAAAATTCATCATATTGAACTGAAATTTAGTTTAAATCACAAATTCAAGTCATAAGCTATATGTCCATTGAATTTGATCTATCAAATCCCTCATGAAACACTCATAATCTACCCAAATTTTCTAAGTGGTCTAAATTTCACTCTCTAACTTCAAATCACCATATCGGAATGGCAATTTACTCAATTGCCTTTATTCATGAGTCCAAATCGTAGTTCTTCCTGTCTGCTCCTCGAAATATCCTTCAATCACCAAAATCACTCTTAGAAGGCTCCCGAAACTCGTCAAAACCCTAAATAACTCGTCAAAGTGCTCTCATTGGTCCAAATTCCAAGACCAATGAGAATGAAGATTGTCATTTTGATCTCTAGTGGGGTCAAATTAGCCACAAACTAACTTATAGCTTTACAGCTATACTAAACACACTACTTAGCCATCATATAGATAATATGAGTTGTCATTAATAGAGAGTCAAAATAACAACTCGAAACTGGCTAAGTATGAATGGAACAACAAAAGGGACTGGAGAGTTTATAACTTGAGAATAATACTCCTCGCCAAAATTCCTAACAATCAATTCCCTATGACTTGCCTTTGTGTGATGGATAGGAATCATGTGTTGAAAGCTACCGCTACCGGCAAGTTTAGATCCATAATGCCAATATCAAATGAGAACGTAAATTGTTAAGTTCCAAGTCGCACTGTAGGAAACAATTTGCAGAATGAAAGGATCCGGGGAGTTTATCACCACTTGCATAAAGTTATCTCCAAAGTGGTATACTAACCATGCCCTAAAGTGATCATGACATAGACACCGGATATTTATCACAAATAGATTGGGCATCGATACATCTGGAGGATCATATCATCCTCTATTCATGTCCCACGTTGGCTCCACTTCGATTGGATAAGCTCCTTAGTCAGCAACGTTCTAGACCTCACCCCTTTCCTTGCGACTCCTACCAAGCTTTATATCCGATAAGATCCAAGATAATATCCGTTGGATCCTTATCTACATCTTGGCCCTAGTATGACAATCCAACCAAGGGCTCTTAGCAGTCTTACAATGAGCCGTCGGCCATCCTTACCTAAAATATCGCCAAAATATTGATGTCATATTAACAGCTCTAAAGATGACACATGTCATCATCTTCTCATAGTAACTGTGTCACAACATGACAACGCCTGAGCATGTGGGTGTAGAAGTACTCTCTTGAACCTCATGTGAGTTGATACTCTCTCTTTCTCTTCATTACCACTCCTCATTTGAATTCATTCAATCGGTAAACTCTAGTGGAAGAAGAGTATGGTTTTCAATAATGGGACCGTAACTCTCACCTTAAGTTCACAAATAATTGCTTCACAACTTTCTTCTACTCTTGGAAAATTTTCATATGTTTATCTAATTTAGATCTCTTGGCACAATTGTCGTATTATACACTATATCACAAGGTGATATGCAAACCCCTATATACTAAAACCATTACAAATCTTAATAATTCACTCCAATTAATCTCAATTTTCATAAAGAGTGTAGTTGTCATCCAAGCTTTAACTTTATAAAGTTTTATTGATTAAGCCTGTGGATAGCAAAAGTTATGATCATTGTACTAACTTTGTGATAATGAGTGCGATCTTGCAGCTTAGATTATATACACAAATTTCAAACTATCACTTTGTACTCAAAACTTATTGAATTGAGCTGAAATTTCAGTCTAAACATAAATTAGATTTGTTCGCTATATTTTTATTGAATTCGATCTATCAAAACGCTCATAAAATACTGAGAATCGACCCAAATTTTCTATATGATTTGAATTCTACTCTCCAAATTCAAATCATTAGAATAGAATGATACTCTACTCAATTGCCTCCATTCTTAAGTCACATTGTAGTTCTTCTTGTCAACTTTTCAATCATATCTTTCAATCTCCCCTTTGAAGGCTTTGAAAACTCTTCAAAACCTTGAAAAACTTGACGGAGTGTTCTCATTATTCTAAATTTCAAGACCAATGAGAATGAAGAGTGTCATTTTGACCTATAGTAAAGCCAAATTAGCCACATACTAATTACAAGCTTTACAACTATCATTAACATACTACTTATCCATCATATAAATAATATGAGTTGTGATTAATAAAGAGTCAAAATAATAACTCAAAGGCGGTTAAGAATGAATAGAACAACAAAATGGAGTTTATAACCTGAGAATAATACTCATTTTCAAAATTCCTAACAATCAACTCCATATGGCTTGTCTTTGGTAAACAATAGTGATGGATTGCAACCCATGTATTGAAAGTCATTACTACTATAAAGTTCAAATCCATAAAATATATATCTTATCAAAACGTATATTGTTGAGTCTCAAATCACGCCGTACGAAACAACTGATAGAATAATTGGGAATAGAGAGTTTATCATTTGTTCCATGAAGTTTTCTCAAAAGTGATATACTAACCACGTCCAAAAGTGATCTTGATGTAGACATCAGATGTTGATCACAAATAGATTGGACATTGGTACATGTGGAAGATCATATTGTCCTCTATCCATGTCCCACGTCAGCTCCACTTGATTAAATAAGTTCTTTAGTCAGCAAAGCAATGTTCTAGACCTCATCCATTCCCTTGCCACCCTGACTAATCTTTAAATCTGATTAGATCCAAGATAATATCTCTTGGGGTCTTATCCACATCGTGACCCTAGGAAGTCAATCCAACCATGAGCTCTTAAAAACCTTACGATGTGCCGTCAGTTATCATGACCTAAAATATCATTTCATAATAACAGCTCTAAAGATGATACATGTTATCATTTTTTCACAGTAGTCATGTGACAACACGATAACATATGAAATATGAATAATTTAATTAATGATATGTCTATGTGATTAATTTGGTTATCTCAATGTAAATTGATTTTTTTGTTAGTAGCCATGAAGAAGAATTTAGATAAATGGAGATGGCAACGCTTTGTTAATGTAATTCTTACGTGAATTGCATTTCTAGAAGTGTAAGATGAAAGCAAAACTTCCGTAATTGGAAAAGGCGAGGCTTAATCTCAACTTGTTGCAATTATATAGACCGTACTTTTTATTCTAAGAGACTTGATATACTGAAGTCTTGACACACTACAACCTCCACATATAATAGAAAAGACCAGCTGCGAGATAAGGATAGAGTGTTAGACTTTTCAATGTAGGAGAGATGTTAGGAGAGTACTCCTTGTTATAATTCCGTTGATGTTTGAATGAATTTAGGACGAGTGGTGAGTATTATGATTTACTTCCAACTATCTCCCCGGAAAGTTTCATTCTTGTCCTCTCATTACACAAAAATCAATTGAAATTTGGTTTATCTCTTTAAGTCCATGTGGTCTTGGAGTTGATGTGGTGTGAATGTATCCAAACCAAATGTCAGTTTTCAAAAAGTTTGTATTGTCATAAGATCCTCTAAATTCATGCTTAAGGCCTAGGTGTGAACATGGCCTACCAATGACCCAATTATTCAAATGGGGTCAACGGTAGTCAAGGTGGCCGCATGAGCCAATTAAGTAAACAAATGTCTACTATCTAGACATTTGTTTACTTAATTGCCCCCGAATATTTAATCATGCGGACGTCATGTTCTAGTGGCCTAACTTGGAGTCCATGGAGTGGAGCCGGGTAGGGTGAAACAGTACTTTCTCCTTTTCATGACAGCACGTTGGGTTTTTGTCAGACCATTCACGAAACAGCAGCATGCACGAGAATAAAAAAAAGAAGAGGATTTTCGTGGATACTTCTCGCAATAGACCAATATTGTCAAAGGGTCCCAGTAATATTCGGCATCATCAACTACTTTCTTACCCCATCGACGACTTTCTGCAGTGGGCTTTTTGGTATAATTTGCTCCAGTGGCCTGACCTGAATCCAGTGGCAGGCAAATAGTCTACGGCGCGTACCGTTTAATATTCTACTGCGCGTCTGACATTAATCACAAAGGTTGGACTTTCGTGACAAAGTTTCATCATGGTTAATATATGTTCGAATAGCAACCGAGTAACGTACAAAACGACAAATGCAATCATCTGATTCTATGGAACACGTGTTGTGAAACTCTGCATTTCAGAAAGTTGTTTAGATGTGGCTAGATCTAAACGAAATTTGTTTGAGATAAAGAGATTTTCTGTTACGGTACCATATTCGCTTTCTATTTCCGGTGTCACGAACACTGCAATAGTAGCAGGAAGAACGAAGGCTGGTCTTTAGAAGCCCGGACTGTTAATTAGGTAAGTTCTGCATTAGTTAATTAGTTGAGTCCTGCATCTTTTGAGGCCTTTAATTTTTGAATGAAGAAAGATGTTCTTTGGAGCCTATTCGGAAAAGATTGTGAATGGTTGTCAGTCGAAAGAGTAGCTTATTCCAATCCAAACCTCAAAGTTCATTCGATATTTACAATTTCTGAAAGGGATGGTGAAGGCGATCGATTCGCCCCCCGAACGCGGAATTTAGAAACGGTCCGTTCGAACCCGGGATCTTATGGTGGCATCACGAATATGACCATCGACCAATATCTTTCCGAAATCTACGTGAGGAATGTAGTACATAAAGTAACATGCACATCACTGATTCTACATCTATTTGACTTTGGATCACATTGATATTTCAGCCGCTGAGATGGACAACGACGCAGAATATTGTATCGTATCTCTAACACTACACGACGAAAAGTATTGTCCGTTCTGTTTGCAGCTGAAGCTCATGTCTACATTCTGTGTCCAGGAGATCTCATTGTCTTTTCCCGAGGTTTGTTGTAGTTTGAGCTTAACGTGAGAACATACTTGCTTTGTAACTTTCTGCACTAAAATGCCAAAACACTGGAACTCTTGGAAGTTATCTGGAGTGTCAAATATCTTATCTTACGATGCATGCGATGGCCGTGTGGGTTTAATTGATGGACAAATTACAAGACAAGGAAATGTATACTGCTTTGGAGGCTCGTTATATGTTCTCTGAGATCTTGGTGCTTTATCTGTGGTAGATGCACGCTCTGGTTACTACAAAAGCGCTCATGCATAGTTACGAACATTGCATATTCAACTCAAGTATATCAAACTATACCCAATAACTGAACGTCTTTCAGCACGAAACTCATTTATGGAGACACTCACACTGCTCCATTGAGACTTGACATGCTAGTAAAATCGTCTAGACAAGGCCTTTCATGTGCATCCATGTTTTCTTCCAATAAATCACTAGGCCAAGTTATACAAGTAATGAAGGTCATAACAAAGGTCATAACATACGACAAACTTCCATTTGGTAAAGGGCTAGAACCAATAATAAACTATACCAGTAATCAACTCACTTTGCACTTACTAAAATTTCCAATATGTACTTCATGAATGCAACTATTGGGAGTGCATTCAGGCCTAATCTGCTAATACATCAGGCTTTTACTCTAAAGATGGAGGAGATGAAGGAAGTTATTTCCATTTTCAATATGTTGTCACCTTTAGATACAATGCATATTGCTTGGCACTATCTAGAAGAGGGCATATGTGGATTGCATCTATTTGGAGGGATTGTAGGAGCATAGTTCATAGGATAAGTAGGAATTTTTTTGGTTTTTGTTAATAAAAAGCTATATTGGGGTTCTGATGTGGGTATTCGTCCAAATATATGTTAGTTTGTTACATATGAATACCATTAGAGAGTTCACACGTGTGAATTACGAGGGATTTAGGTTGTGCAATCGGTCAACGGATTGAAGAAGCGTCGAGCAGGAAGGTCGATGCCAAGAATCTACGAAATCACTGTGGCCTGAGAGGATAATAGCTACAATGTCAAAGCGTTGAGCCAAGAGAGTACCAGCAGGATGAGTTCGATTGCTCATTGTGATGGTGGATTGGACAACGGTGGAGTTGCTAAGGTTGAAGAACCTAGACGGCGTGTTTCTGCCATGGCGATGGGACTACGTGTGTCCAAAGCTATGCGATGAAGTCCGACGGGGGAAAGCCTTACCATCAATTGGCAACAGAGCGCATCTAGAGAAGTGGGATGCCATGCTATGGGCGAAGGCACTGGGACGGTCTTACAAGGAGGACAAAGGTGGCGTTGATTGGGAAGGATTAGCGATGCACATGGCCTTCACGTTCAATGAATGTAAGTGGTTTAATCCCCGAGAGAGGAAGGGGACGAATGACTATAAATTCGACCTCAGTAATGATGTCTTCAAAAGGAAGGTGGCTCTGACCTTGAACCAACTTTTTCTCCTCAGCGCACAACGTATGTCAGTATGCATAAGGTGAAGATTGTGGAAGGGTTCATTGGCGGGACCATTCGGGTGAATTGGGGAGAAATCTTTGAGAAGAATGTACAAGCGATGGTGACGAGGTTGAGAAAAGATGATAAGAGTGTGGTATATTTCTCGTCTTTCTTGGTGCTTTTGTATGGGAAGATGGAGTGGCTGACTCCCATAGAGAGGCACTTGTATCGATTAGAGTCAGGGCTCTCAGATCTTGACCTAGATATCAATGATGCAAGTAGCAGATCTACGAGGAGCTTGGGAATCAGTGCGCAACTATAACCACGACGGACAAGAGAAGTCAGGCCACGACGTAGAGTAAACCTGATTCCGATTCGGATGTGGAAATAATTGGTATCTCTCGGAAGAGGAAGAGAGTAGTAGAGGAAGACAGTCCTCCTCGCGCCTCGACGGTAAAGAAGGGGGATACCAAGAAGAAGAAATAATCTTATTATCTTAATTGATTTTTCATGAAATGCATAATTTTCACACTCCATGTTTAAAGTTTAAATGTTCTTTTGCACTTGTTATTTATCACAAACAATTTATGTTATTAAATGAAGTTATGCTAAATAAAATATTTATTAATGTTTATTTTTATCTTAATATGACCATAGAGTGAATCTCTATGTAAAAAAATTCTGCTTTCTTAAATGAATATCACTTCATTTTTTTTCACATTTACACGTTTAAGGAATTAAAAGTCGATAAATCAATCTAGATAAATTTTTTGTATATATTTAAATTATTATATTTTGCAAAATTAAAATTATTGATAAATATTATTTGAGAAATGATCAATAATATTTTAAAATTAAGATAATTATATTTTGCCATCATAAACTATTTTCATCCTTCAACCTATGATTTTTCATTTTTTTAGTTAAATTTATTTATCATAGACTGTGATGTTTGAATAAAAAGAATAGAAATTTATATTCATAAATTTTTAAATTTAAGAACTAATTTTTTTAATGAATTTCTTATTTCAAAAATGATGAGAAAATTAAATTATTTGAAACACATATTGATGAAATTATTTTAATATTTGAAAATTTAAAATTCGAAATATTTAAAAAAATATATATTATAGAAAAATTAACAATAACAATAACAACAAAAATTTAAGATATTATTATTTACTGATAAAAAATTTCAAAAGTTTTAATAATCTTTATTTTATTATAAACTCAAAAAAATTTAAATTTGAATTTATAATTTTTATTGTTTTCTATTAATCATATTTTTCAGAAAAAATTAAATTTTCCCATAAATTAATCCGAATATTTTTTATAAAAATTAGATCATTTTAATACAATCATATTTTAAAAAAAGGTTTTATAAATTTGAAAATATTTTTAAGAATAGACTAGCTTTTTAAACCTTTATTCAGGTTTTTTTTTTCATAGATTTGGTAGCTTTTGAAGTCTTCCTTTTTTTACTTTTGTTTATTATGCATCATATGTATTAAGTCATACATATGACTATGTCACTTAGAAAGTTTATCTAATGAAAATCTTTGGGCAGCTCTTGAAGGCCCTACTCATGAAATTTTACAAGTTTCTTGAAAATTTTTTAATTAAATTTATATTTTTTAATAAAAAATGATATAAATTTTAAAATTATGTCGAGTCAAATATATATATTTTTGTTAAAAATTTAAAGATTCAAATTTCATTTGTATCTATTTTAAAGTTTTCATATTTTCAATTTTGTATTTCAATTTTTTGATAGTTTCTTATTGTATTTTTTCAAGATTTAATAATATCTAAGTATAAAAATTTAAGGTTTAATTTTCTTGAAGAATTCAATATGGTCTTGAAAAAAATATTTTTCTATTGCAGTCAACACAAAAGCTTTTGTCATCCCTTTTGTAAGCTAAAAAACTCTTACATGGATAAAATTTAATTCTGATATTGAAAAAATAATTATCAGTTTTGAAAATTTGGCATGTCACACATCATGAATTTTATTCATATTTCAAAATAACATGATAATATAAAAAAATGTCAAATATATGCAAAGCTATAAGCATGTGCCTCTATTCACATATACGTATGCTGCAATTCTAACACATTTTAACCTCAAGATACAACATAAAAGACTAGCTGCAAGATACCAATAGAGTGTTAGACTTTTCAATGTTAATGAGGTTTTAGGAGACTTGTCAATGTCATAGTTTCCTTGATGTTTGAAAGATTTTAGGGCGAGTGCTGAGTATTATAATTTACTTCCATCTATCTCAAAGGGAAACTTTACTCTGGTCCTCTCATTGGACAAAAAGCTGTTGAAATTTGGGTTGACTCCTAAATTTTGGAGTTGATGTGAAGTGAATGGATCTACACTAAATGTCAGATTTCGAGGAGTTTGTATGGTCATAAAATCCTCTAAAACCATACTTAAGGCCTAGGTGCGATCATGGCCTAAAGTGTCCCCATTTTGCAAATGGGTTCAGTGGTAGACTAGGTCGCAATTAAGTAATGAAGTAGACATGGGCCAATTAAGTAAACATTTGTCTAATATCTACTTTCCCAAATATTCCAACCCACATACATCATGTTGTAGTGGCCTGACTTGCAGTCCATGGAGTGGAGCCGGGGAGGTGGTAGCCTGAAACAAAACTCTCTCTTTTCATGACAGCACGTTGCGCTTTTGTCATTTTCACTATTCACGAAACATATGCAGACACGGGAATAAAAAAATAAGAAGGGGATTTTCGAGTATACTTCGCGCAATAGACCAATACTGTCAAATATCATTAATTCAAATGGACCGCATACTGTTGGGCATCATCAACTACTTTCTTACCCCATCGACGACTTTCTGCAGGTGGACTTTTGGTACACTCTGCTCTAGTGGTTGGCAAACGAGTAATGTGGTTCCCTTTCTCTCTTTTCAAGACTCCGAATTATAAAGCCTTAGTATGTTTTAATTTTCAATTGAGAATGTGACATAAACCACTGTTCATTTTCCTGGAACATGCAGTCTAGACTTTCACAAACCTGCAACATCATAACGTCAGATTTGTAAAAGATAATTGGATAATGTCCCACTACCAACAACTATTTTTGAGCTGGGTCATCAAGGTAAACGCATCGTTGAATAACCTAGTAAGTTACAAAATGACAAATCCAGAGAAGCGTAGAAATTTATTATTTCTCTCGGATATAGGCATGATCGGTTAAAGTAGCATATTTGCTTTCTATTTCCGGTGTCACGGACACTACAATAGTTGCAGGAAGAACAACCGAAAGCTGATCTTCCGGAACCTGCTCGAAGTAGATTGCGACTGGTGGTTAGTCGATAGAGCAGCTAATTCCACTCGAGACCTCAAAATTCATTCGATATTTCCAGTTTCTGAAAGGGATGGTGGAGGCGATCGATTCGCCCTCCGAGCGCAGAAGTTAGAAACGGTCCGTTCGAAGCCGGGATCGAATGCCGCCATCACGATTATGATCGTCAGGAGAAAGGTTGCTCTGCAGAAGTCAATGCCGTTCTGGTAAGTACTGTATTTTGAATGGAGATATGCGGAGTTCAACACTTGGTATAGATCTCTGCGGGTTTTGGGGTTTTGCTGTGCTCTGGAGAAGAATACATTTGCGGGAACCGCGGAAATGGCTTGTTCTCCGGCCGCTTAACATTAGGAAGTGGATGAGAGCTGCAGTCTCTAAATTTGGGTAGATAGACTTGCGTCTGAGCGCACCTTTGAATCATTGCTCGGACACAAGGCTCAGATTGGAAAGCACGGAGTGAGACGCACACTACCTTCCCATCGGAACTAATATCATGCAGCATGCTCCGCAGAGAACGTCGTCAGAGCGGAACGGGAGGTTATGAGCACATGAGCTTGGCGTTAGAGCTCAACCAAGGAAAGTGTGTGAAAGTGCTCGACGTGAAAGTGTGTGGTAAGCAACTGATAACTCTGACCGCCGATAAGAGTTGGGATTCTTGCTTGTTTTGCCGAAATGAAACTCTGTTGGAAGATGCTGGTCGTAGCAGTGCTCTCATTGCTTGTGCATGGTAGGATTTGGCCAATAACGTCCAATAGCGTCCATGACGTCGGGTGCACCCTAGACCGATCAAAACAGTCTGGCCTCTGCAGAGTGTGCACTCTATAGAACTCCCGGATTGGAGGTCAGCAGATACCAGTCCTCCCTCGCTAGTCACAACAATCAGACTGTTTGACTCCGCCTTATGAAGATGAGCCCTATGCATTGGAACCTGGCATCAATTACAAATCATCTTTGAGCTCAGTCTTCTCGATATCTGCTCCTTGTTGAGTAGGAGCTGTAGCGAGATTGACCTTTTATTGAGAGATCTTTCTATTGACCTCTCAATAGAACCTGTCGTGTGCATATGGAAACTTAGATTCCCAATTGGAAATGTGGGATTTGGACATGAAAGTTGCACGTGAAAGTAAGTTTCTTGAGGTTTGTCCTTGAAATCAACAATGCGGAGTTGTAAATCCTTGGCACATAAGATCACGTCCCCATTGCACATGGGCTCTCTGTCTTCTGATTGAACCCTGCGCGCAGGTTCCGTATGACTACGTCTACTACTGATCCCGTGTCATTTGAGAAAAAGGGAGGGTAACTCTCGTTACACACCCGTCCACAAAGAAAGGAGCACAAACTCACTTCGATAGTTCCCTATGCCACCGAATCTCCCCGTTGCTTTCTCTCCTGATTTGCTTCATTCTCTTGAACACATCGATTACTTCTTTGCATGTGCAATTTCTTTTTTTTTTATTCAATGATAGTTAATTATTTATTATAATGAAATTATTATATTAATATATAATGAATAATATATAATTTTAAATATTATATAAATTTGTCATTATAATTTTGATAATATTTATAATAATGATAATATTTTCTTAATATCGATATATCTTTAATTTATCAAAATATCAAAAATTTATGTATGTTATATATAAAAAATAATGAAATTTTTTTCAATATTTATTTTCAAATAAATAATTTTTCTTCATTTAATTTTTTTTAGCATTTATTCGAAAATTGAAAAATTTTATTCTTATTATCATAGTAAACAAAAAATTTCTTTTCTACTTCAAATAAAAAAATAATAAATTTTATATTAAATATTTCATTTTTGAAAAATTATAAATAATATTTCATATTATTTGATTTGAATAAAATATTTATATATTCAAATATATTTATTCTTTAAGTTTATTAAATATTTTATTGCGTTTTTTTATTACAGTATAAATTTAAATTAAAAATAATTTTAAATAAATATAAAAATTATTTATTTTAAAAATGAAACCATAGATTTTTTGATTTTAAAACAAAATTAATTATTTTTATATTAATTTATAAATTTTTATAATTTAAATTTTGATCATGTTGATAATATATTAATTAGTAAATTTAATAATAAATAAAAATTTAATTAAAATATTTAGATACTTAATATGATAAATTATGTTAAAAATTTATTAATTTTGTATGAATATATATATTTATATAATTAATACATAAAATTTATTCATATAATTATTAAATCAAAAATGAAATATTTGAATGATATTTTTTAATCCAAATATTCAAATTTTATTAATAATGATTGTGATGGATTTAAGATTATCATGTTATTGTCAATTATTGATTTTATTTTTATAATATTTTATTTTATATATTTTTCAAAGTTAAAGAGAATGTTATAAATATTCAACTGAAACTTTTTATATGTATCATAGAAATATAATTTTATTTTCAATAATATGTAAACTTTTTAATTTTATTATAAAATGCATAATATTTCAAAAAATGAATTTTTTAAATTAATTTTTATTATGATTCAAGTATTTTATTTCTCAAATTATATTTTACAAAATTTTAAATATAAAAAAATAAAATAAAATCATACAAATGTATTTTTTCTTTTGTATTGTATTATTATTGATTTCAATATCAAATAAAATTCATTAATATAAATTTTAAATTATTCAATAAATACTTGTGAATAAAATTAGAAATATAAATTTTTATATTTAAAAAATGTGAAAATTTTTTTATTTTTTTATGTCTTAAAATTGCTGACATATAATTATTTATATTCAATTTATATTTATATATTTATTTATTTATTTTGATTTTTTAATTTCAAAATAGTACCATAAGATATATTTGAATGAAATTTAAATTCATTGATAAATATATATTTTAATATATAATTTTTTTTTTGGAATATTTATTATTGAATAAAAAACATTTATATTAAATAAATTTTATACAAATTAAATTTTTATTTAAAAATTTTTTGAATTGAAAGAAATGATTTAGAATAAAAAAATATGCATTAAATTTCATTTCAAAAAAATTGTTTATATTGCAAAGAAAAAATAAAAATAATAAATTTTTTTATTATTTTGATTACAATATTTAAATTTGATTATTAATGATTATTTTATACAAATCATGTTACTACAAAACAATTGGTAAGCATATAATTTTTTGTATTTTATTATTTATTTATTTATTTTCGTTATATGAAATTTATTTTTGTATGCAATGATTATTCATAAAAAATTAAACATATTTAGGTGATGAGATGACAACACTAAATTGTATTTTGACTTCATGGTATATCATTAAATCTATTTTAAGCATTACAAAACTATTGTTTATAACATATTGAGTATATAATAATAAATTAATACTTTCCACGTGATGCAATTGAGCATTGATTTAACATTAAGGGTATAGAGGATTAGATAGCTATCTTGAAGTAAGTATGATTTGGTGAGCTTATTGGTCTGTTGTAGGGACGCAGCCAAAAAGCACTGAGCTTTCAAGTTGACTCCACTGGTCTTGTGGGTATGATGTGACAGGAAGTGCACAGGTTTTTTTGTGGCCATAAATCTGGATCCAAGAGGCTTGTCTTGCTGAGTCCTCATTGCTTTATGCATGTAAGATCAAAGTGGAAGGTTATGTGTACATAGTTGATTAGCATCACAAGAAGTAGATACAGACTGATTTTCAACTAACTTACAAAGGTGTGCTTGTCATCACTGGTTTGTGAGTTCAAAGATGAAACTTAGATGTGATAAAAACATCTTTTGACATTGCCTACTAAGCTTCAAGAATAAAAAAAGCAATTAATTTTGCTAAGGTTCATTACCTAGCATCAATGTGTCAAATGATTTGTATGCATATTTAAGGAGTGCCGACCCGGCAGATTGAATAAATGGATGACACTAGTGAAAACTCTTTCAGCGGAATTTCTTTACGGAAGTAGATTCTAGAGGATGAAAATAGTTTATTCATGGGCTTTGACCATGCACATGCACATGCACATATTTAGAACCAGGGTATACTTCTGAAATTCACTGTTCCAATAGGACTCCAACTCAATGATTCTACATGTGACTAATAGCATTACTTGTGGTAAGCTACTCCATTTTTGGGGCGTAGCGTTGGTTTTGAACGTTGTTCAATTTTGAGCTTTGCTCTATAGAGCATCCTCGAATCTATAAGAGCCTCAGAAATGGGGTTATCTCTTACATCTTTCCATGTGCACGATCTTTCCAGGACCGAAGGATAGGCTGTGAGGGCAAAGATCGGCTTGCGTGAAGCCATCGCAAAGAGAATTTCCGTTCAATTGCAGAGCATTCACTTCTGGATTACACGTGATCATTTTATCATCGGAAGGGGTCATTGGAATGGATGCTCTTGAGAGCAACATGATTCCTAGTGATCCAGGTCCTCACAACTCCCATCAGTCGGAGACACTTCACTGGTTGGGTCAAATGTCTTTCAAATACCTCCCGAGGTAAAGCAGTTACTGGGGGAACTGGATGCAATTGCTCGCGAGGATGCTCCTCGAGAGCGGCTAAACTTGTCCGAAGATATAAAAGGGCAAATAAGAGTAGTATTCTCAGAGGACTATGGGAGACAACTGAGCGCTGGTTGTTGGGAGGACTCTCGGCTGAAGATTCTTGGCGTCTTGGGTCTGTGCTGGAGCAACTGCACTCGTTTTAATCTAGTTGATGACTGTATTTTGATTCTTGGCCAGATTTCTTTGCGGGAGTATGAGGCACTGCACATGCCTCTACGGTCCAGCAAAGTCTTGAGACGGTTAGACCTGGGGCAAGCCTATTTTGGCCTCATTGTAGAACGATGTCCAGAATTGGAAGACGTTGCAGCAAGGCCACTCGGAGACATCATTCGCACAATGGAGAATCTGGAGGCATTTCATGCCTCGGAAGCATGGATGTCGATGACCCATTGGGCTCAAGTAGCGGAAGCATTGACGTGGAGGGGTGTGTCCAATCTCACAGAGCTTAATCTAGGGAATAATGATGCTATTGGTACGGAAGAGGGGTTCACTCTTATTTCCAGGGTTGTACAAATCGCTAACAAGTTGAAAACTCTGCTTATTTTTGCATTGGGAATGGATGAAGCTGCGGGCAAGGCGTTGGGAGAAGCTGTGGCCTTGCATCAAGAGTTGGAAGAGTTAGAATTGAGTCCAGAGTTGGAAGAGTGGGAGTACGATTGGAGTCAAAACAGGGAGAACATACATGAGTTGGAACACTTAGAATTGAGTCGAGAGTTGGAAGAGTGGGAGGACGATTGGATTCAAAACCGTGGGAACACACAAGTCACAGAGGGCTCTTTAACCGGCGGACGAAAGGAATGTCCATTGGGTCGTTTTATTGCATCGGCGTTCCTATCTGATCACCCCAACCAATCAGTTCGCAGCTTGACAATCTCCACTTCGGGCGGGAATGTATTGAGATTAGGAGTACTCTCAGAGTTTCTCCGAACCACTACCTTCTTATCTCACTTCACTCTTAAAGCCTATGGCGCTTATATTCTGAACTGCGAAAGTCAAGATTTGTTCGAAGCGCTACGTGCCAATTGCTCTATTCGAGTTTTAAGCTTGTATCTCCAGGTTGATCGAGCTGCAAGGCCCACAGGAAAAGGTCTGGATTTGGGTGCCTTCAATCAGCTTGTGAAGTTTATCAAATCTGCTACAGTTTTGGAGGAGCTGCATTTAACGTTTCGCAACCGAAAGAGATGGGAATGCGTGGAGCTCAATTGGCCTGCGTTCTTCGGAGCTCTGGGATCCAACTCAACCCTCAGAATTCTTCACCTTACAATTGAAGAGTCCTATTCTTTTGCCATTTCTGATCCTGTACGGGTACCAATGACACGTTGGTTACAGACCACATTTCTGGAAGATCTCAGGTTGGATATAGTGGCCAGAGGAGATTGGAGGCATCTTCTGAGATCTTTAAGAACAAATACAAGACTTAAAAAGTTGTTGGTGCCCGTGGAGATACTTGAAGATGACATGACTTTCAGGGAGATGATGGCCCTATCTCAAATCAACTCAACTCTTCAAACTGTAGATATCTTATATGGATCTACAAAGGTTGGGCAACGCAAAGCCGCAATACAGGAGTCATTTCGATGCAAGGCTAGACAACAGTCATATCTGGCAGAGTTGCGGGCAGTTCTGGGTACATCGTCTTGGACACATGCGGCCGTGTGTTCTTGTGCGGAACACCCATGGCAGGTACAAAACTTTACAAAGCTACACTATTTGTTAAAGTATGTTACATTAACAAAATTTTTTGCTGCTAAATTTATAAATTATAATGAATCTATGTTTTTGACTATAATGTATGTATTATATTGTGACTTTGTCATATATTATTGTTTCTTATGAATATTATTATATTATTTTCTCAAAAAAATAAACTCTATTCACACCATGAGAATATAAGATAAATATCAAATCTTTTATTCATGATTTTTTATTTTTTATTTTAAGAAATTAAATTTATCATCACATAGAACAAGTTAAATAATCAAACAAATGAAAAATTAATTTGTTATATTAAATTTATAATAATATATATATCCATGTATATTTCAAGAAAAATTTAATTAATCATTAAATTTTCAAATTATTTTTTTATTTCAAAAATTTAAATTATAAAAATTTTATTGTTTTGGAAAATTTAAAACCTTATATGCAACTAATTTTATTTTATTCATGTGAAGGAAAAACTGCATTGGCACATTGCAGTTGCACACACCATGGTACACTCGGGTGATGAAAAAGATATTACCTCGCACTTTGGGCATTGAAATTCATGTCCTGAAAAATGATGCTACGATGCAAGTCTCTCTATGGGACTTAGGTGGACAAGATGTCTTCAGAGCACTTCAGCAGTATCTTTTTCCGAAGCTCAACAAAGCTTGCGTTTTTGCTTTTGTTTTCTCGTTATACGATCGACATCGAAAGCAGCTGAAACAAAACTTGGAGGAAGAGTTCAAAGACGAATTTCTATACTGGTTGAAGTTCATCACGTCCAACTCTGAGGTGACCGGATTCAATCTGCCGACAGTGATGGTGGTCCTGACCCACAGGGACAAGATGGAGAAGAAGACCGGGCTGACAGAACAGACGCGGGTTTCCAACTACATTCAGATGGCAGAGCAGATTGTGTCCAAACTACAACGGGAGTTTAGTGATGTTTTGAACATATATCCCACAGTGTATTGTGTAAACGCTCGTCATAAGGACGACGTGCGGCCAATTGTCACACAGATTTATAGCACGATGCAGGGTCTTTTCACAGAGAAACTCTTCTCTGTTCCTGAAGCATGTTGCCGAATGAGCCAGCATATTTTACAGTGGGCCTTAGAGAATGAGAAAAGACCAGTAATCACGAATGATGATTTCTCCGCTCTATGTTCTGAAGCGCACCCGGCTTTGAAGAGTCTGCTTCAGAATCTTCCTGCTCCCAACCGTTCCAAAGCTTTGCAAGCTATAGCCTCCTATCTCCAGGACGCTGGAACCATTATTAGGCTTCGTGACTCAAATCTACTGGTTGCCAATCCCAACTGGCTTACAAATGTGTTTCTAGGACGCTTGATAGGCATGGGGCAAGGTTTTGAACATGCAGCAGAGTCCAATTCGGGAGCAGAATATATGATTTCGAGTGATGGGTTCTTGAGCCAATTTCAATTCAACACATTTGTGATTGATCACCTTCTTCAGCGTCTACATACGGATGGATACACTGGTTTCGATCTCATGACCGTACAAAGTGTGCTGGAAAGTCTAGACCTTTGTTATAAGGTATCAGGAATCAACGGAGAGTCGCGGTTCTTTGTACCAACTCTGGTGAAGGTGAAAAGTAATACTCAACTGCAGTGGAATTGTCCTCCTGTGGAAAAGGAGCTGTATGCATATATGGGTCTTCGAATTCGCTGCAGAGATCCAAGAAGGACGTTTTTGTCTACAGGTTTTTTTCCGAAATTCCAGGTCTGTTAAGCCATAATTGAACTTCTTACTTGAAATTTTTGAGATTTAGAATGCCTATGATATATGTGAAGCATTGTATGTAGTTTAATTTGTTGACTAAATATGAATGTTGTTTGCATCAATGATGAAGATTACAATGTGGCGATCGATGAAACACGAGGTAGGATTCAACTACAACTGCAATTACAACATGATTTCCATACTTCACGATTGCCATCATGTTCTGGTGGAAAATAGTGCAGACGGAAGTTACCTTGATGTTATGGTCAAGTCTGCCAAGTCCAAAGAGTTGGTCTGGAAGTTTGTCAAGCAGCACATCCTTGAAAAGCTATTTGAGTTCTGCGCATCTGCTGAGGGCTCTCCTGGAGTGAGTCTAGTTATGGACATCCTCAGGACTGAGTGTGTAAAGCAACTTACACCATGTGCACAACGCAAGGATCAGACAGTGTCGAGGGAACACTTGAAGAAAAAATTGAAGCAGTCAATAAAGTGTGCAGGAGAGGACATGGCATCCATCCCCACAAACTTGTATCATCATGTTTGGGATGAGAAAAGTGGCACCCCGCTGGAATCAGAACATGAAGCAGCAATGGATCTTCTTTCTCCGGAAGATATTGTGGAGGTCCGAGATTGGTTGAAGTGTGAAGCTGATCATCTCATTGAAAAGTCCAAAAAGTGGAAGAAAGTACTCAAGGAGATTGATGGAACAAGTCTAAGCTTGGGAAGTGCAGACTTGCTGAGAGGATCGCCCGAGGAGCCAATACTGGAGGACAGAATGTCAAGAGTTGGGTTTCGTGAGAGGAGGCTTGAATATATGATGCATGCAATTGGTGAAGATGTGAAGAGGGTTGCAGAGGACGTGAAGAAGGTATTGGTCAAAGTAGACGAGATGAAGTTGGAGATTATGGAGAATATTTCAACGTTCACTAAGGTTCAAAAGACTACCGACGACAACGTCCTTCAACTTATCAAGGATGTGGATAGCCGGAATGGAGTATGCGGCTCAGCACTTGAGCTTCCTCGTCGACCGTATTTTACCAAAGATGACGCTACCATGGGCCATCGACTCACAGCAGCAATCAATATTGGAAAACCACTTCTCCTTCACTTTTATTGCGAGAGCATAGACGGAATGCATGAGGTTTCTAAGCAGCGTGGTTTTGAACTGATAGTTGGAAGAGAAAACTGTGAGATACTTAGAATCATTGCAAGAAATTCCCTGAAAGCTCTCTGGTGTCTTTTGAAATTTGGTATACATGTAACAACCAGTCTAGGGAGCTTAATGCCAGAGCTGCAGATTTCAGAAAGTCGCTATAACTCTTTAGCTACAATGTCCATATCTAGTCTCTTAGACATCGTTGAGCCTCAAAGCATCAGTCAGACTAATGTTATTGACAACTCTACCGCAGAAAAGGCATGGGAATATTTGAGAGAACATCTTCGACATAATTTGCCAAACGGCATTTCTGATCAATTTTCTCTGTACCCAGTTGTGTATACAACAACTGATTGTAAAACTCACGCATGGCTCTGCATAGACTGCAGAGAACAAGGTCTCAAGGATGGCAAGATCTGTAGCAAGTAGTGTAAGAGGTTGGATTGACATGCAACTTTGAGTTTAGGGTTGTCAACATGTGCAAACCTTTGACAAGGATTTTGCATGGTCATATTACTTTATCATCATCACGCACATCCTCAGTAGCCTTCTTCACCATCGATGGATATCTCGACTGAATAAATCATGATTTGAAGAGTTTCCCTTGGCGTTAAATATCTCTGCCCTTGAGTGAAATGGAGGAAAGTTGGCGCATTTTTCATATATGCAGTCTTGATATCGTTCCCACGTGTGTATACTTACCGTCTACCATGACACTTTGGTGAAAAATCCTAAACTATGTTCTGGAATAAGAATGCTCGCCCATATGGAAAAGATGATGTCCCGGAGGCTTTATCAATCGTTACAGGGCTAGTTTGGAAGCCAATGCTCATTCTCACATTTACGAAGCTGATTTCACTGGGAATAATTCTATAGTGGTGAGCAGAACCGCAACCTTCCGTTCACGTTGAGGTTGTTCCCAAGTCTACTCAGCAAATCTACTCAGCGAAATTTCCAGATGGTGGAAGTTTCCTCTGCTAGTTTCTGAATCAGCAAGTAACGATAACTGTGCATGAGCTTTACGTGCATTTTCAAATCTAGAATAAGACAAGGACGATTTAACGTAACAAACATAACTGAACGTTGAAAAGTATAATTTACAGTTTCTTCACAACTTGAAGTCATCAGTTCAACATCTTTCAACATTTTCCGGCACTCGTTTGATGCCTACATACTCGTGAGTGCACCTATGGACATTTATTTCGAAATAACTGAAGGTCATTAAGCTTTCCAGATGGAGAATCTGGAAATAATCTATGAGTGTATTGGCGTATAAGGTTTTAGAGATGATCAACAGGGATGAGTGTGGACTAGTTAGCCGACATGCTCTGAAGAGAAACTTGATAACTGGAATAAGTCGAGGTGCAAACCAATTGTCATTCCATTGGAAACATGCCTGGAAGAGTGAAGGTTACAGTGTTCTGATAACAAAATCCAGAAATAAAAGCGCAATGGGAAGTCTAAATGGGAAAACAGATCATGCACAAGACTACACTAACCATAAGCTGCTAGCCCAGTATCCCACCTCATGTCTAATCTGTACTATCTCCATGGAAAGCTGACAGAATGGTCTTCCCATACTTGAAGGGTACTCGAGACATGGGACTTGAGGTCATCAAGTCTGCCAAAGCTGAAACAAATGATATCAATCGCTACTCGAATGCATATTCGACTGGATGTCCATACACCAGAACATACAGAACTCTCTCTCTCTCGTCCTACTGATTCTGATTACACTCCCCTGTACGTACTAGCCATCGAGAAAGAGCAGAACTCCATAAAACAGAGGATCACATGTTGTGCTCATGCATGCTATTCATGGAGGGCAATGCTCTTATTGTCCTTTGCTGCCAGCTGACACAAGCGGAGTGATGCCGTCAAAATCCGAACTGATGAGAATACAATCCTTGAACTCTCTTTTAGCATTCAGCCGTCACACGATAAGTATGAAGTGAATCCCGATCTACGGACACCGCAACTAAACTTGTTGCGGAAGACGTCATTCTTCCATCACAAGCCTTATCAACGGCCCCGAGTCCGGACTAATCTTGAACCTTATGAATTAATCACTTTTACTATCATTCCATGGAGAATTTCAAATTCATATACAACTATTCGTGTTTGGACACATCTCTTTAAGAAACAATTGAATGCTGAATAAAATGCTCAATAAGACTACACACTTTCTAAGACGGGGAACAGAAAGGAAGAAGGACATGGGGCATGTGATTCAAATTGGGATCATGTTTCAGACTTCGTGAACAGAGAAAACAAAAGGAATTGCCAACATGGAGCAACAGGAATGTGATTCTTACCCGGTTTGGTTAGCGTGACGATGTCGCCGATCACATAGTAATCTTTGTAGTTAGGGCTCCAAAGGGGTGAGTCGTTGTACAGATGCTTGTGGGAAACAGCAAGGTATCCGAAATAGTACCGCATTATGTACAGAGGGTTGTCAGATTCTGGAGGCCTTTGCAAAACATGTCCGAGAAGATTGAGAACATTCATGCCGCCGTCCTTGATTCGCTCGACAATTGATGTGATTTCTGGATCGGTGAGAAATTGTGCACCGGCTGCGCGGGCCAAGGCACCATCCGTGAAGGTGATGATTCAGCTGGAAGAAGTTCGACAACAATGTATCGTGGAAAACCTTGAGAGTTGTTTGTAGCGTGGTCAGTGGCGCTGTCGGAGGGGATTAGAATGTTTGTTTTGTTCTTCAGCTCTTCCAACTCTTTGTGCTCTGGGGGATTGGAGGCCTTGAACTCCACTTGCACCTGCGAGTGCAGATTCCTGTAGTTCAAGACGAATTCCTCGGAGTTGAGCTGGGCCAGATTTCTGGAAGCAGGAACAATTCCTAGTCTCAATTCAAATGTCAAATGAAGCTGACATCATTGCCACAATCAATGGCATGAAACATCACAATTGCGCCTTACTAGACATATTTACTGATTGTGAAGGAGAGTCGTCGTCCGCTGCACCAACATTGATGTAGTTATTCTTGTAAACTGTGTCCATCAGTGACATAGAAAAGCCTATGGCAGCTTCCAGACGATTGCCTAGAGGCTGCACCGTCGCGTCTTCGCTCATAGTATTGCCGCAGTCCACAAGAATAATGAGATAGTTTGGGTGCGAGATTGCACCATTGTACCATGGACGTTTCCTGTTGTCGTATCTAACGCACGAAGATTCTTCTTCCTCCTGAAAGTGAAATCCAGTACTCTTCATGAGCTGTTCCGCTCAGCATCTGAAGTCTATCTCATTAGAGATAGAACTGCAGATAGAACTTAACGAGCTCGTCAACAGGGCTTGATCCAACTGCGAGCCTTTACACTTTTGAAAGCAAGAAATGATGATTTGATGTTAAGGAATTTTCCACCCAGTTCCTTGCAACTTGTATGACTTGCGTCTAAACGGAATATCCATTCTATGACTGAGTTTAGGGAATTAACGATATTCAATTATATGCCTCAGTCTAAAAGACGTGGATTATCCAGTGGGGTAATAGACACATCAGGAGTTCGTTCGCGAATTACCCTTCCAGGAAATACCTTCGACCGTTGCCACATAGAAGTCCGTATAGAAAGTAGCTGTTTTCAGAAATTGAAAACACCTACTTTTTTCAGAATGAAAGTAGATGATTTCATCAAACTTTCATTTTTTCAATGACAAATAAATATTCAGTTAAAAAAATTTAGGACATACACTAAATTTTATAAACTATTGAATTGGTTATGCGTTAAAGACATGATGCACAAAACTTTTCATATAACCTGTCTTGAATTAGAAACCAAGATAAAGCTTACATGAGATTTATATAATTTAACGGGTGGGATCTTTATTATCCACTTCAACATGTACAAACCATGAGCTGTATGTTGGATTTTTGTAATAACGTTTCATATGAAGATCAATCCTTAATATGCACTACACATATTCATCATATTTGTACGAAATCATGTCAATATATGTTGCTTGGTAAATAATAGGAGTAGGGAGATTGGTGTGAAGAAGCACTCATGAGAACTTGCAAAGCATTATATTTCATTTTAGTTTTTTTTATATTATCAGTTATATATATATACATATATAAATAGTGATTATCAAAATATGACCGTGATTGAGAAATGTGCGGTCCCACTTTCTTGTACCACAGTCAACTTTCCTTTCATCATGGTTAATACATGTTCGAATAGCAACCGAGTAACGTACAAAATGACAAACGCAAATCATCTGAGTCTATGGAACACCCGTTGTGAAACTTTGCATTTCAGAAAGTTGTTTAGATGTGGCTAGATCTAAACAAATTTCTTTTTAGATAAAAGAGATGTTCTGTTACAGTACCATATTCGCTCTATTTCCGGTGTCACGGACACTACAATAGTAGTGGGAAGAGCAAACGAAAGCGGGTGTTCCGGAGCTTGCTTGGGATAGATTGTGAATGGTGGTCAGTTGATAGAGCAGCTAATTCCAATTGAGACCTCCAAGTTCATTCGAAATTTCCAATTTCTGTAAGGGATGGTGAAGGCGATCGATTCGCCCTCCGATCGCAGAAGTTAGAACCCGTACTTTCGAAGCCGGGATCGTATGGAGGCATCACGAATGACCATCGACCAATATATTTCGGGAATCTAAGTGAAGTATCCAAATATCAGTGGCCAGTTTGAAGTCCCTCGTGTCAGAAGTTGCAGTACAGAAGTCGATGCAGTTCTGGTAAGTACTGTATTTTGAATGGAGATGTGCGGAGTTCAACCGCTGCTACAGATCTCTGCGGGTATTGTGGTTTATTTGTACTCTGGAGATGAATACATTTGCGGGAACCGTGTCAATTGCTTGCTCTCCAACCAGTTATCATTTGGAAGTCGATGAGAGGTGCAGGCTCTAAATTTGGGTGGATAGACTTGGTCTGAGCGCACCTTTCAATCATTGGTCGGACACAAGGCGCAGATTGAAAGGCACGGAGTGAGACGCACAATACCTTCCGTAGTATATCATAATCTGAACTAATATCGTGCAGCATGCTCGCAGAGAACGTCTTCAGTGTTTATGATCAAGATCTGGCGTTAGAGCTCAACAAGAAAGCGTGTGGTAAGCAACTGATAACTCTGACCACCGATAAGAGTTGGGATTATTGCCTGTTTTTCGGCTATGAAACGCTGTTGAAAGAGGCTGCTCGTAGCAATGAGAGTTGCTGGTGCATGGCAGGATTTGACCAATAAGGTCCAATAGCGTCCATGACGTCGGGTGCACCGCAGACGGAGTCAAAACAGTCTAGCCTCTGCAGAGTGTGGACTCCATAGGCCTCCCAGATTGGAGTTCAGCAGCTAGCAGTCCTCCCTCGCTAGTGATAACAATCAGACTCTAAGTTAGAATACCTCTCTGCCCACCGTGCGGGGCTGATGATGATGAATTTGATCCAATGGAAACTGACATCGATACAAATAATGTTTGTACTGAATCTTCTGAGTTGAGTAGGAGGTGTAGCTAGATTGACGTGAGAATGCACTGAACATAACCAATCTCCTGCATATTCGGAACTTCCATTCCCAATTTGCAGGCGTCCCTGTAGAAATTGGCCATTCTGCAAAAGTCGGGTTGTCGCAAGTTATACCACGAAACAGGGCAAGCGCGATTTCAGAACACTGACAGTTCTGAAATCAAACTACGTTTCAGTCTTTGAATTAGGAACACGATGGTTTTAGCATCTGTTCAGTCCAGTAGCTTAGTGCTCCTGAGGACGACTGACCTACTGGAACCAAAAGTATTCTTGATGATGTCAGTAAGTCTTGATTGTTTCGGCAGAATTCTGTGGCAATACTTACCGACAACCTGAACTTCGTTCATCTGCTGCTTGGCTCTGACGAGTTGATGAACGGTATCAGTTCTGAGAATTGGATGTTCCTTGCGTCCAGTTACATTCACGCCTTGAGACGTAGCAGCTTCAATTACAACAGTACAGACCAGGGATATCTTTGATCGCTACTCCCACTGGCAGGCCCTGGTGCGACTGGCTAAATCTTCGAGCTCCGCTGCAGCCACATGATGACAATGATCAAGCCTACGATACAAGCTGCAACGCCTCCCGCCGAGCCCACATAGATGGCAAGAGTGTTAGATTGTCCTTCGTCTCCACCACACAAATTTTGGTATCTCCGCTCGTCAAACTTCGCCTTGTCGAATGGCTCTGGGTCGGATGAAGACTGGCACAACGCTGGAACCGTATCGAGGTTACAAGAAGAGCTATCGTGGAGAGAAACATGTCTGACACAGGTCATTACCCGAGACTTTCCGTTGAGAATATCTCAAACATGTATATCTGAATTCTACACATGATTCATAGTATAGTAGTATTGGAAGAATCATCATCTAAAATGATTGGAGCACCTAGTGCTATCCATAGAGCAATGGATACCATGTGTATAAAATATACAATAGAATAAACTAAAGAAATTGATATATTAGGAAGTCTAGTATGGTAGACTCTCACATACCTTCTCATGAACTTGTGAAAGTCTGCGTCTATAGTTACATATAATTCCAAAGCTAGAGAAATATAAAGGTTAACTCTATGCATACCCTTATACTTAAGACCTTGGCTGCTATCAATCCACTTGCCGCCCATCCAAAATATAGTTAATTATCCCGTATGAAACAGTGCCATGTGTAGGAGCTATAACCAAAACGTTTGCAAAGTAATCTGGTCCTCCCGAACTAAGTTAGGTATGCACTAACTCGAGTCAATTACAAATCATACCAATGCTCTCACCATGTGATATATACACTCTCTCATGCCCTAAGAAACACCACATCCCTAATGGTATGATGGGTAGTTATCATATACTCTAAACAGGCAACAAATCATATGGACCACTACTTCATGTAAAATAGTACCACAGTCATATGTGAGTAATGAAGATGCATATGGGAGTACCAAGCCTCACATGTAACAACACGCCAGAAAAAATGATTCTCTTCCCTTTTATGACCACAAAGATTATCTCACTATATTCTCTTCCCTTTTATGACCGCTCTTCATTGCAATGGATTCAAGATCTGGAGTTTTGGAAGTTTTCAAATCCTCTAATACAACTTCTTCCCTACGGTATATTCCACTTGCCATAGGACTTTTTTATTATATAACGAGATAAAACAATATATCACCTTTTGAGAGGATTTGCATTTGGTACATTGCAATTGGTAGCAGTAGTTCAACTCAACTGCAACATACACATGGATATTGCAACGACATTGCTTGTATGTATATATATCTCTAAATTTCCAACCTTGCATATAATAAATTAAAGACTATCATGACACAAAGCGTTTTTTCTTTTTGATAGATCACATTGTCCAAAATCATCGTAACATAATTGAATGCACTTTAAGTGTATGAAACATGAAAAATAGCCTTGAAGCACTTACCAAACATTTTTCAGTTTCAAAAAGATTAAAAAAACATATCAAATGCAAAATCCTTGTCAAAGGTTTGCTTATGTTGACAACCCTAAACTTAAAGTTGCATGTCAATCCAACCTCTTACACTACTTGCTACAGATCTTGCCATCCTTGAGACCTTGTTCTCTGCAGTCTATGCAGAGCCAGGCGTGAGTTTTACAATCAGTTGTTGTATACACAACTGGGTACAGAGAAAATTGATCAGAAATGCCGTTTGTCAACTTATGTCGAAGATGTTCTCTCAAATACTCCCATGCCTTTTCTGCGGTAGAGTTGTCAATAACATTAGTCTGACCGATACTTTGAGGCTCAATAATGTCTAAGAGACTAGATATGGACATTGTAGCTAAAGAGTTATAGCGACTTTCTGAAATCTGCAACTCTGGCACTAAGCTCCCTAGACTGGTTGTTACATGTATACCAAGTTTCAAAAGACACCAGAGAGCTTTCAGGGAATTTCTTGCAATGATTCTAAGTATCTCACAATTTTCTCTTCCTACTATCAGTTCAAAACCACGCTGCTTAGAAACCTCATGCATTCCGTCTATGCTCTCGCAATAAAAGTGAAGGAGAAGTGGTTTTCCAATATTTATTGCTGCTGTGAGTCGATGGCCCATGGTAGCGTCATCTTTGGTAAAATACGGTCGACGAGGAAGCTCATGTGCTGAGCCGCATACTCCAGTCCGGCTATCCACATCCTTGATACGTTGAAGGACGTTGTCGTCGGTAGTCTTTTGAACCTTAGTGAAGGTTGAAATATTCTCCATAATCTCTAACTTCATCTCGTCCACTTTGACCAACACCTTCTTCACGTCCTCTCCAACCCTCTTCACATCTTCACCAAGTGCATGCATCATATATTCAAGCCTCCGATCACGAAATCCAGCTCTTGACATTCTGTCCTCCAGTATTGGCTCCTCGGGCGATCCTCTCAGCAAGTCTGCACTTCCCAAGCTTAGACTTGTACCATCAATCTCCTCGAGTACTTTCTTCCACTTTTTGGACTTTTCTATGAGATGATCAGCTTCACACTTCAACCAATCTCGGACCTCCACAATATCTTCCGGAGAAAGAAGATCCATTGCTGCTTCATGTTCTGATTCCAGCGGGGTGCCACTTTTCTCATCCCAAACATGATGATACAAGTTTGTGGGGATGGATGCCATGTCCTCTCCTGCACACTTTATTGACTGCTTCAATTTTTCCTTCAAGTGTTCCCTCGACACTGTCTGGTCCTTGCGTTGTGCACATGGTGTAAGTTGCTTTACACACTCAGTCCTGAGGATGTCCATAACTAGACTCACTCCAGGAGAGCCCTCAGCAGATGCGCAGAACTCAAATAGTTTTTCAAGGATGTGCTGCTTGACAAACTTCCAGACCAACTCTTTTGACTTGGCGGACTTGACCAAAACATCAAGATAACTTCCGTCTGCACTATTTTCAACCAGAACATGATGACAATCGTGAAGTATGGAAATCATGTTGTAATTGCAGTTGTAGATGAATCCTGTCTCGTGTTTCATCGATCGCCACATTGTAATCTTCATGATCGATGCAACCAACATTCATTTTTTAGTGAACAGATTAAATAAACATTGCTTCACATATAGCAGATATATTTTAGATCTAAAAAATTTCAAAAAGGAACTGCATGCCTTGCTTAACATACCTGGAATTTAGGGAAAAAACCTGTGGACAAAACGGTCCTTCTTGGATCTCTGCAGCGAATTCGAAAACCCATATATGCATTCAACTCCTTTTTCAAGGCAGGACAATTCCATTGCAGTTGAGTATCACTCTCCACCTTGACCAGAGTTGGTGCAAAAAGCCGTGATTCTCCTTTACTCCCTGATACCACATAACAAAGGTCTAGACTTTCCATCAAGCTCTCCACCTTCTCATAACTGAAGCCAATGTATCCAAGACTGTTCAGAGGTTGGACAAGGTTATCATCCACAAATTTCTTAAACTTGAATTTGCTTAAGAAACCATCCCTCGAGATTGGAAGTTGGAATCGTGAACTTGATTCTTCCGCTTGTGGAAAACCCTGCCCCATGCCTATCAAGCGTCCCAGAAACACATTTGTGAGCCAATTGGGATTGGCTACCAGTACATTTGGGTCACGAAGCTCAATAATGGTTCCAGTGTCATGAAGGTAGGAGGCTAAAGCACGCAAAGCCGTCTTCCTTTCATGATCTGGAAGATTCTCCAGGATGCTCTTCAAATCAGGATGCGCTGACATAGAGAAGAAAACTCATCAAATGAGATAATAGGTCTTTTCTCATTGTGTAATGCCCATCCCCAAATGTACTGGCTCGTTTGGCAGCATGCTTCAGGAATAGAGAAGAGCTTTTCTTTAAAAAGATCCTCCAGAATCTTGTAGATCTCCACTACAATTGGCTGCACGTACTCCTCCTTTTTAGCATTTACACAGTACACCACGGGAACTATGATCAAAACATCACAAAATTCCTGCCGTAGCTGTGACACAATGGGCTCTGCCATCTCCTTGTAGCTGTAGCCCCGATGTTCTCCTCTTCTAGTCTGCTTCTCAATCTTGTCCTTGTGGGTCAAGACGACCAGCACTGTTGGCAGATTGAATCCTGACATCTCGGAATTAGATGTGATGAACTTCAACCAGTACAGAAATTCTTCTTGAAACTCAGCCTGCATGTCGGGCCTCACTTTATTTAGATCTCGGTCGAACAGCGAGAATACAAATAGAAAAATGCAAGCCTTGTTGAGCTTTGGAAATAGATACTGCTGAAGTGCTCTGAAGATTTCTTGTCCGCCCAAGTCCCATAGAGAGACTTGCATACCAGCGTCATTTCTCAGCGCATGAATTTCAATGCCCAGAGTGCGCGGTAAGAACTTCTTGAACACCCGAGTGTACCATGTTGTGCCCAACCGCAATGCACAATGTGCCAGAGCAGTTTTTCCTACATGAGAACAAAACAAATTCATTGCAGGTAAGGATTACATTTTTCACGATTTCAGAGGTTATAGAATTTAAATAATGAAAATGACAAGAGTCACTTTAGAGATATAGAAATGAACTAGTTTATTTTTCACATATATGCCGTGATTGCTCTAGTTGAACAAAACAATTATTCAATAATACCAGAGTAATCTATTCCAGATGATGATAACTTTTATACTCAAAATAACAAATACAAAATCATGAAAAAGAACTTTGATGTGCAAAAAACTTCTCCATTATGACTTCAATAGTTTGTGTCTTGTCTTTTAGTTTAAATTGCATGTTTGTTCTTACCTCATGCTATTTTTTATTTTAAATTGTATTCTCTACAAAAAATGGGTGTTATTCTTCCTCCATGTTCATTAAATTTTGATTTCCATTTTATTCAAAACCTCAAAACTGCTGCTCACATTAGTTAACTATAAATCTTCAACATAACATAATAACTTCACTATAATTTATCTTGTTGATGAATTGTTCTCCAAAGTCTACACCCTTTAACTAACACGCTCAGATTGACTTGTGTTCAAGGATTGTTAATAATACATGGATCTTCATTATATGCACGTTTGATAAAGCATTCGCTCTTTATAAAACCTCTACAAGAAATATATCAGTGAACTATATAAAGATGGAATCAATGGAGGTCTTTCAAATTGACTTTATCCAATGTAGGCTTTTCCAGTGTTATACATGTACTTGTGAAACATCAAGTGTAGACGCTATGTATGTAGTATTCTCTGAGGCAGTTACTCGGCATATTACCGAGTAAAATAAAAGTGGTATGGGTACAAATTTTAGATCATAAACGAATTTTGTTTACGATCCCACAATAATGTTAAGTATTTGAATTGAAATCAATATAACATAGTCTAGTAGAATGAAATGAAACACAATACCAACTTTTTTCTCACCTGTTGTATTTACTTTAGTTAACTATCATGTGTCAACTAATTTTTTCACTCAATTCTATATTATTATGAAATTTTACATATTTTTCTTTATATCTATAAACTGAATACTGTCTTTTTTCATTTTGAGAAGTTTCCTTCTGAGAAGCAAAATATGCAGCAGAATGCTGGACTTTGATATTTATATGGAACAATGATATTACTTTATACAATATTGATAATGAGCAAACAATCATTTAACTTGTAGACATTCATGAGCAAATTTTGCAATTTCCAAATTTGCAAACAATCATTAAGTCTTGTAAATGCTTTTGTTCTTTAAACATGATGGGGATAGAAACCGCCGCTTAGTAAACGTTTTTACCTGCATTCGGCGTTCCGCACAAGAACACACGACCGCATGTGGGATATGTCCACGAGGTTGTACCCAGAACTTTCCGCAGCTCCGCCAGATATGACTGTTGTCTCGCCTTGCATCGAAATGCCTCCTTTATTGCAGCTCCGAGTTGCTCATCCTTTGTAGACACAAATAAGAAATCTATAGCTTTCAAAGTTGAGTTGATGTGAGAGAGCGCCATCAATTCCCTGAACGTCATGTCATCTTCAAGTATCTTGTCTGGCACCATCAGCTTTTGAAGTCCTGTATTTGTTCTCAATGATCTGAGAAGATGCCTCCATTCTACTCCGGCTTCTATATGCAACCTCAGATCTTCTAGAAATGTGGTATGTAACCAAGCTGTCATTGCTCCCCGTACAGAATCAGAAATGGCAAAAGAGCAGGACTCTATAATTGTAAGGTGAAGAATTCTGAGGGCTGAGTTGGATCCCAGAGCTCCGAAGAACGCAGGCCAATTGAGCTCGACGCATTCCCATCTCTTTCCGTTGCGAAACGTTAAATGCAGCTCATTCAAAACTCTAGCAGATTTGATAAACTCCACGAGCTGATTGAAGGCACCCAAATCCAGACCTTTCCCTGTGGGACTTGCGGCTCGATCTACCTGGAGATACAAGTTTAAAACTCGAATAGAGCAATTGACACGTAGCGCTTCGAACAAATCTTGACTTTCGCAGCCCAGAAGATAAGTCTGTGGGGCGTAAAGAGTGAAGTGAGATAAGACGGTAGTGGTTCGGAGAAACTCTGAGAGTACTCCTAATCTCAACACCTGGCAACCCTTCCCGGCCCTACTGTAGATTGTCAAGCTGCGAAGTGATTGGTTGGAATGATCAGTGAGGAACGCCGATGCAATAAAACGACCCAATGGACATTCCTTTGGTCCGCCGGTTATAGAGCCATCCATGACCTCTGAGTTCCCATTGTTTTGAATCCCCTCGTCCTCCCACTCTTCCAACTCTGGACTCAATTCCAAGTGTTCCAACTCTTGATGCAAGGCCACAGCTTCTCCCAACGCCTTGCCCGCAGCTTCAGCCATTCGCACTTCCCCAATATCCAGACGTTTCAATTTGCTTTCGAGTCGTAGAACCCTCGCAATATGTGTGAACCCTTCCTCTGTACCAATGGCACCATTCCAGCTCAGATCAAGGTCTGTGAGATTGGACACACCCCTCCACGTCAATGCTTCCGCTACTTGAGCCCAATGGGTCATCGACATCCCTGCTTCCCAGGCATAAAATGCCTCCAGATTCTCCATTGTGCGAATGATGTCTCCGAATGGCCTTGCTGCAACTTCTTCCAATTCTGGACATCGTTCGAAAATGCGGGGAAAATAGTTCCTCCCCAGCTCCAACCGTCTCAAGACTTTGCTGGACTGTAGCGGCATGAGCAGTGCGTCATACTCCCGCCATGAAATCTGGCCAAGAATAGAAATACAATCACCCCAAAGATGAACACCACTGCAGTTGCTCCAGCACAGACCCAAGACGCCAAGAATCTTCAGCCGAGAGTCCTCCCAACAACAAGCGCTCAGTTGTCTCCCATAGTCCTCGGAAAAGACTAATTCTATTTGCCGTTTTATGTCTTTGGACAAGTCTAGCCGCTCTCGAGGAACATCCTCGCGAGCAATTGCATCCAGTTCCTCCAGTAACTGCTCCACCTCGGGAGGCATTTGAAAGACGCTTGACCCAACCGGTGAAGTGTCTTCCACTGCATGATTGGAGATGTGAGAACCTGGATCACTAGGAAACATGCTGCTCTCAACAGCATCCATTCCAATGACCCCCTCCGATGATAAAATGATCACTTGTAATCCAAAAATGAATACTCTGCAATTCAATGGAAATTCTCTTTGCGATGGCTTGACGCAAGCCGATCTTTGCCCTCACAGCCTATCCTTCCGTCCTGAAAAGATCGTGCGCATGGAAAGTTGTAAGAGAGAACCCAATTTCTGATGCTCTTATAGATTCGAGAACGCTGTAGAGACCCAAGTTCAAAAATTGAACAAGGCTCAGAGCTCACGCTACGAACCAAAAATGGAGTAGCTGATCAGTAAGAACAGAAATCTTCACGAATTTGAACCAAGTGAAACTGGAAGAGCCAATTCATTTCCCAACAACCGCGATGGTGGACATGCTGAACCAAAAATGACCAAACCATCACTTTGGGCTTCCTTCTAAGGAGCTGTTTTTTTTTTAATTTTTAACTAGACATGTTCAGACCAGGAGCTGATCATGCTTTACTTGATCAAACTCAACAGCCTTCTTTGAACTCACCTTAAAGCGTTTTCGCCTGCTTTGAATAACGTGAAACTTCGAAATGAATATGAATCTTACCTGGATAGATGGATGCTGCCTTTGCAAACTCAGATCGTTTTCCTCCTATCACTGAGCCAGAAGAGGTCTGATCTGTTAGACACATCAGGGCAAACGTGTTGATTTTGAGCTACTGTGGATGGATGATTATATACGGGGATAATAATTTCAGTTGCATTCAAACTACCTCATCAAAATTCTGAAAGCAGAATTTTCTGGATAATAATCTTAGATGCTCTTAAAATACCTCATCAAGATCCTAAAAGCAAAATCTGATCTCGCAGCATGTGACTGTGTGTCGTAGGTTAATGTATCTATGGATGTGGTAGCTCAAAAGGTTCAGAATCCCAAAGGATGAATCAGGGTCTTATAAGAAAAGGTGAGCCGGAATTGAACTAGGAGGTTGTTTTATTTCCTTGTAAATATTTTGCATGTTGATGCATCCGCACATTTCAATGGTTCATAATATCTGAGCACGCCAAACCAGAAAGAAACTCCATTTTTTACTTCATAAATAAAATATTGCTCTAATAAAATGGATGTGATTCATTCTTTAATCCATGACTGGTGGTGGAGATCCTCTGGATCAACTTAATTCAAGTGATGCGATCATGATTAGAGTCAAGAGCTGTCTAATCACTAAGAGACATTAAAAAAGATACCTGGGAATTCAAATGCCTGAATTGATGCAGATCACTCCCTTACAATTTGTTTCAGGCTCGCCATCTCACCAGCTACAACCGCCTGCTAAATGTCAATGACTTAAAAGTTATTATTGCGAGATGCATCTATTAGGATCAAAAAAGTAGATCAAAGGCTTTATGGATTTCATTCCACTAGTAATTATATTAGTCACATGTAGAATGACTGAGTTGGCGGCGTATTGGAACATTGAATCTATGGCGTATACCCTGGTTCTAAATATATGCATGTGCATTTTCAAAGCCCATGAATAAAGTATTTTCCTACTCTTGAATCTACTTCCTTGAAACAAATGAGGCTGAAAGATTATTCACTGGTGCCATCCCATTATTGAATCTGCCGAGGCATCACATCTAAAATATGCATACAAAACATTTTACACCTTGATGATAAGGAATGAACCTCAGCGTAATGAAATGTTTTTCTATTCTCGATCTTAGAAGGCAATGTCAAGAAAATGTATTTACCACATCTTAGTTCCATAGCACTTATGACGAGCACAACTTTGTAATTCAATTCACAATCAGTATCTATTTTTTGTTATTCTAATCAACTATGTTCACATGTTCACTAACCTTCAACTTTGATCTTACATGCATAAAACGATGCAAACTCAGCAAGACAGGCCTTTTGGATCCAGATTATCACCTCAAAGGATCTGTTTACTTCCTGTCACATCACAACCACAAGACCAGTGGAATCAATTGGAAAGCTCAGGCTGCATATGTTAGAGTGAATAGTTGTCTAATGTCGAAAAGACATTGAGTGATATACCTTGAAGTCAAAAGCCAATATAATTTGTTTTGATTTCGTCATCTCACCAAATACAATATGTTTGATTTCACATACTTAAGAACAGTCTTAGTGTGGGGTGCACACGTGAACTGAGATCAAAGGCTTGCAAAATTCATACTTAGTCACATGTAGACGGACTAACCTGGAGTAGGAATAGAACATTCATTTATATGCAAGAATCCCAACTCTTATCGGTGGTCAGAGTTATCAGTTGCTTACCACTCACTTTCTCGTCGGGCGCCCTGGTTGAGCTCTAACGCCAGATTTTTCAAGCTCATGCTCGTGATCATACGATCCCCATTCCGCTCTGACGACGTTCTCTGCCGACCATGCTGCACGATATTAGTTCAGATGATGATATCTTAGGGAAGGTATTGTGCGTCTCACTCCGTGCTTTTCAATCTGCGCCCTTGTGTCCGAGCAATGATTCAAAGGTGCGCTCAGACGCAAGTCTATCCACTCGAATTTAGAGACTGCACCTCTCATCCACTTCCAAATGATAACCGGGTGGTGAACAAGCAATTTCCGCGGCTCCCGCAAATGCTGTCATTTCCACATTACATCAGTAACCACGAAACCCGCACAGATCTATAGCGACTACTGAACTCCGAACGTCTATACTCCAAATACCGTACTTACCAGAATGGCTTTGACTTCTGTACCGCAACCTCTCTCCTGAAGGCCTCCAAGTTATCTGGCCACTGTAAATTTTGAGACTTCACTTTGATTACGGATGTTGCTCGACAGTCAGAATCGTGGTGCCACAATGTGATATCGGCTTCGAATGGACCATTTCTAGCTTCTTCGCTCGGTGGGCAAATCGATCGCTTTAATCATACCTTACAGAACTTGGAGGTTTCAATTGGAATTAACTGCTCTATCGACCAACCACTATTTACAATCTATCAAATTAAAGTAAACTAGACCTCCTACTTCTAGACAGTAGCTATAAATCAGTCGTACTAAAAACAGCAGGTCCCCCCATGATTACAGCGAATGCCGAATGAAAGAAAGAGATGTGAACTTACGAGAATAAAGCTGGAAGCAAGAGTATCAGATCAAGTCCACGAGCAACATAGAGCCGAAACCATGCGCGAAAGAATCTTGAAGTACGACCGGCGTTGAATGTCGCAAAGTAGAACAGAGAGTAAAAAGTACCAGGAGGGATAGTGAGGGAGGGAAATGCTGGCGTATTTCCCATCCATGCTGATCCAGATACTGTAATCAACGGAAGAGATTGTTAAGTTAAGAATGAGGCTTTCAAAGATTTTATTCATACCTAATGATGTAACCTGTTTTGTAGTTCCAGAAAATGAGATTATATCATTTGCAGATCTTATTAGCATACAGTTAGAATATTTGCCATGTTCCAATGTAGTCATCAAAGTCATAGTGGCAAAGTGATCACAAACACAGTTCTGGAGATCAAGGGATAACTATATTCTGAATAGAACTCAACCTAGAATTTTGTTTGTTACTTGTTATCCGCTGGGAAACTGAATATTGTATTATTGGAAATTAGGTCGCATCTGAATTAGAGATTAAGGGAAGCAGGTTCCTGATACCAGCTTGTCTTATTTCATCCAAGTACGACCGTAGAGTCCTTCACACCGGAAATAGAAAGCGAAGTCTGTAAGAGAACATTGTCTTGTGTTGTCTGTCAAATAAAGCTTATGTAACTTAGCCCACACGTATCAGGGGCGTGGGGCCTACATCCTGTTCGGACTGAGTCACGGGAGTAAACCTTGGAATCTTCGTTCATGGCAAATACATTCCTATATGGTCAAATTATATATCAAAACGTTACAGATTTGATGCTCTATAGTAGATTTCTATTCTCGAATGAACCAGGAATGATTAAGAAACTCCCAGGAAACTTTAGAGTCTTCGTTCACGACCAATACAATTCCACTATGGTTCAATACATATCAAAAACGTGCAAAACTTGATACTCTACAGTTACAGATATGAATAAAAAATCCAAAAAACAGTTTTGGGGACAGCCAAGGCAAAACAAGAGATAGATGCGGAAAATACTGGAAATGATTCATCAATACATTATTCAATGCATCTTTTTCAAGTGCATGTGACGTTCTCACACTTCTGTCGGTATTGCTAGAACTACAATAAACGCTGAGTCTTTAGTTATCATTTAATAAATAAAGATAAAAATGATCATTTTAAAAGGCATAGTCAAATGGCATAGTTTATAAAACTATGCCATTTGACTCAGTAGATCGAATATAGACAATATCAAGGAACAGATACGTTGCGATGCGTTTGATGAGCAGAAGAACCTCAGCTTAGGGTTAGGCCATGTACTTGAAGAGACTGGAAAGGAAGCCATGAGCTCAAGTATGCCACATGTAGAAGCTACACCTACCTCAAATGCATCTTACACTAGATGAATAGGGAAGGCCCTGTCAAAAACACAAAATCTGGATCCCGATGTAGTCCACGCTGTCAACCCATTCCTATTTGATGACCTAGCATCAAACAACATTAGTTACTAGATCCTGTAAGCATCTTTCCCCAAGGAGACTTGAAGTTCACGTAGCGTGGAGTAATAATTATTTTCATGTCATAGATTTTATATATATATTTCCAAAATAATGATGTATATTGTATTATATCAATTCAAATGTATTGATTCCAAATCTAAATACTAAAAGTGTAAAATCATGTTTATGAGATTAAAATATAAATAATTCTTCCCTCAATTGATTTTAGGATTAAATTTTTATGATTTTTAATTTTAAATTTAATATTTATTACACTATACATACTAATTAGGGGATATAAATCCATAAATAGTCACTTGATGAATGTATATGAATGATTAAAGAAAGAATGTTATATACTATTTGTGAGATCAAAAATGTGTTTCAACAAAGATAAACATGCATAGTGTAAAATATTGAAAAAATAAATTTAGATAGTATGTTGTAACACATTAGAATCATCTAAGTTTTTTAAATTGTTAGATCTTTATCTTATCTTGAGTTTATATAAAGATATAAACTCAAAACGTGAAAATGTTAAAATATTTATTTGAAAAAATGATACACGGTATAATTTTTAAAAATATTGAAAACTGAAAATATTACTCATGAACATATTTTGATGATATTTACATTTGGTTGAAAATATGATTATTTATCATAAAATAATTTTCAAATGAAATAAATTTTGTTATTGTTATTAATTTGAAGTGAACACAAGTTAAAATGAACCTATACTGTGAAGATTAATTATGATTGTTGAAAAAATTTAACTTCTGGTACACATTTCTCAAGCCAAATCCGCATCCACCGTCAGAACCGAGCTAGATTGACAAAACTAAGACTGATCCCTTGGTCCTAAGACCAGCTTAGGGAGACATGTCATCGAACTCAGTAGTGAAGGAATCCAAACAGGGTACGGTGAACGAACAATTGCTATGTGATGATCAAAGACAAGAATCTAATCATAGCGACACGATCATTCTATCGCTCAGTCTTGGCATTGAAGGGCGTAAATAAAAAATATTTTTATTTTATTAAATATATATAACTATAATTCAGAAATTAACATCTATTTATTTTAAAAATTTTTTTTTTTTCCAGATGTTTAAAATTATCTTATGTGATTAAAACCAAACAAAATTTTAAATAATGATATAATTTGCAAAAGGTTCATTAAATTCCAGAATTTAGTAATTTTTTTCAAATCAAAAAAAATTTATTTTGAGAATTAATATAATAAAAAAAATAAATTAAATTTTAAAAATAATAAACATATTTTTTCATGATTTAATTTAAAAGATAATTTTTTTTACAGTTATTAATCTAAAATGTGTCAATTATATTTAAAAAAAATTTTGTAATTAAATATTAAAATAAATTTATTACAAAAAATATTTATTTAATTAAATACTAATAATAATATAATTTCATTTTAGAATGATTAAGAAGTTTATAAATACTAAAATTTTTGTCATTTTAAAGAGATTATAAATTTCAAGTGATATATTTTTATATTTTATTGAAATTATTTTTTTAAATAATTTTTATTCAAATATTTATTTCAAAAATAAAATTGTATTTGATTTTGTTAAAATATTAAATTTTTTTTAAAAAAATTAGTTCAATGAAAAAATCCAGATCTAAATTTAATTTTTTTTAATTTTTTTTTTAATAATTGAATAGAATCGAATTTTAATTTTAATTTTCTGGTTCTAAACTTAATTTAGATTAAATATATAATTTATTTCACTTTATGTATGTTAATTTACATGAAGGTATTGAATGTGGGATATATTGTATTAATTTGTTATCTTTGACTTGGGAGGGACATAAAGTTAAACTTCAAAACCTAAGAGTTATGTAAAGGCTTTGACTCGGTCTGCAGCATGCAAAGTTGTGGATGGTACACAACCTTGTAATATGAAAAGTATAAAATCATTTTTATAAGATTAAAATATAAATAATTCTTTTCTTAATTTAATTTAGTATTAAATTTTGATGAATTTTATTTTTTTATTTTTTATTATTAATTATATTATGATTTATATTAAATTATAATATGCTAATTAGAGATGTAAGATATTTTTTGTGTGATGAAAATTGATGTTTATCTACGGTGAAAAATGTGTTCCAAGGAAGATAAATATGGATAAATTATCATATGGAAAAAGTGAATTTACATACAAAAATAATCTGTTGCAAAACATTATAATCATCTAAGTTTTCTAAATTGTTATATATTAAATATCTAGATCTATCTAAATTGTGAGATATTTATTCTAAATATAAATTTTGAAAATATAAATTTTTATTCAGAATATAAAATAAAAATTATAATATTGTGTGATATATAGATATAAACTCAAAACTTGAAAATGTTAAAATATTTATTTGAAATAATGATACACTATATGATTTTTTTCAATATTAAAAGCTCAAAAAATTACTCATTTATTTATTTTGATGAGATATTTTTTGTATAAAAAAGATTATATATCATCAGATTATTCTTATTTGAATAAATTTTATGCAGTTTTTAATTTAAAGTAAACACAAATAAAAATAAACTTTTAATGTGATGATGATTAATAATTATAGAAAGAATTTAACTTCAAATATTTATTGAAATGAATTGTTTTTTTCTAAGTATATTTCAAAATTCAGTGAGTGAAAATATATATAAAAAAAAGAAGATAACCAATTATATTTAAGAAAGAAAATTAATGTTTTGAAATTTTTTTAAAATAAATTATTTTGTATTAATTTTTTTCAAATAATTTTCGAAGGATAAATTAATGAATACAATATTTTTAAAATCTATGAATTAATAAATAATATATTCACTTTATTTATAAATATAAATAAATGTATAAATATATAAACAGATTTTTTAAATGATCTTTTGTGCTTCATATAAAAATTATTTATTTTAATTTTTTGAAAACAAATTATTTTATTTTCAATAACGATATAATTTGCATTAGATTCATTCAATTTTAGATTTTTTATTAATTTTAATTAAATTAAAAAAATTTAAATATCAAGGACTGAATTTTATTTTCAGAACTAATATGTGAAGAAATATAATTTTTTATGAAAAGAAATTTATTTAAATAATTTTCATGACTCCATTTTAAGATATTTTCTTGAAATTACATTATTATAAATTGTAAAGTTATATTTTGAATGTATTCCTGAAATAAAGTGTTGAACTATATTTATTGAAACATAAATTATTAATAAAATACTTCTACTCATATTTATAATTTGTTTTAAAAATGATCCCAAAAAAAAAATTATTATTTACAAAAAAATTTCAATTTTAAATGATATATTTTAGTATTTTTAAATTTTTTAAATGATTTGAATTTGAACATTGATTTTAGAAATAAAATAATATTTGTTTTTTTTTAAATAATTATTATCTTTTTGAAATTTTTTAGTTGAATTTAAAAGTCCAAATATAAATTAAATTTGTTAAAAAATGATACAAATTATTTTAAAATCATTGAATTGTATTTTTTAATATTTTTTTGGTTGAGAACATAATTTACAAGCACATGTTCAAATGGTGTAGTGTAGAGTGCTCAAATTGATTAGGTGTAAAAAAATATCTATAAATTATTAATTGAATAAAAAATTATACAAATTTAAAAATTTAAAAATAATATTTTTGTTAGGAGTGATGTCAGGTCTTGAGTAACTTTGGTGAGTTTGACTATATTTAGTTAGACTAGAGCTACAGCTGGTACTACTATATATGAGGGCTGGCAGAAGCTCTTTGTAACACAAATTAGAGTTGTTTATTAAAGTGACTCTGAGTGTTCTGTGGACGTAGCCTCAGTGAGGTGAACCACGTATTTCTTGTCTCGTCTCTTGATTGCATGTTGCTTCTAAGTGTATTTCATATCTTTCGGACCAACAATTGGTATCAGTTTCAATTGCTCATCGTAACTTCTCTTTCTATTTTAATCCATCGGTATTTAACCGCATTCTAATTTTTTGGATTGAGGTTCGCAAACCTACCAACAGCTTGTGCTTTGGGGCCATCAGTGGAATTTCCTCACACCGGGACTAGCTTCAAATCAATGATGGTGTGTGTGCTCGAGCATGGTTGCGATTCTTGAATCCAATTCAGTGAAAGTATTTGGCTTCTGGTACGGCGCAATGCGAATTGATGTTGTGGAAGGAAGACGGCCAGGTAGAGGAGAGTCGACTGTGGCTGGTGCATTGTGACAGTGAGTGAGTGTGGTGCATTTCTCTGAGTTGCGGCTCGTCGCGTTGCAGACGAAAAGGAGAATCGAGTAATAGAGAGGGAGACGGAGACAGAAAGTGTGTGTGGACTGCACAGGACCCAGCTAGAGTGGGTCATGTGCAGCTCCTGATGGCCGCCGAGTGAGTTCTTATGGTTTGAGCTTTGAATTTTACAGAATATGCGAGCAATTTGTCGAAGGGGATTTGCAGTATGGAATGGAGAAGAGTAGGTCTGGAGAGCCAAGCTGAAATTTTACTGGTTCAAGTGACGGGGGCTTTGTGCATTTGAGAAGGGAATTCTCTATAATCACTTGACAGGAGCAGGTCTGGTGAGGTACCATCAAATTGCTTCACAAGAGATATAAAATTTGGCATTGAATAGCTTGTAGAGTTCTGATCGATCACATGACTGTGATGAGCTGACCAAATTCCCCACCTGAACCGCATTTGATGAAACAACAGTTAGTGAAGAAGGCTTAACCGCCCGAGAGGCCGACAGGAAGGAGAGTGAATCTAGTCAAATTATGATTGTATTTCTTGGCGTTCACCCGACGACTGGTTGAACACACCATATGTACAGATACATATTCCTTCTTTGTGTCGTGTTCGATCAACATGGATGGTAGTTCTTGGAAGTGAGAGAAGTTTCTGATCTGAATTTTGGTTTTCGACAAGGTAGTTCTTTGGACTACAAGCGATTGTTCATTGTGTGAGAGTTGATTGGATAGTGTGGGATTTCCTCCGTTACATACCGTTTCGCCAAATTCCTGGCTCGAGTCGATTGATTCTTTCCAAACTTGAGATACATACGCTTGAGACAAGTGGCTTTGAGTTGTGATAGAGGTGAGCTCTCGTTGATAGCTTGGATAACGAAATTCAACTGAAGATAAGAGATCAGATCACAGAAGACTGGTGCAAGCAAACAAACAGGCAGCATACATGGAGCGTGGGCAGCAGCCTAAAAGCCTACAGAGTCAGAACTAAGCATGAGAGTAGCTAGTAGCGCGAGCAACAGAACTAGATAGACAGTCGGTTGTTGTCTACAATGGTCAAATCTTCTCGTCGGTGAAAAAAGAAGGAAAGCCATGTGAGACTTCTTGTGAAATGATGTGGTTTCAAGCAAGCAACAACATAAACAATTGTCCACACGTTGTCGTGTTGTGACGCGGCTACTATGAGAAGATGATGACATGTGTCATCTTCAGAGTTGTTGTCATGACAGCGATACTTTAGGTTAGGGTAACAAATGGCATTGTAAGGCTATAAAGAGCTAGGGAGATCTAGACACATCACCTTGCTGACTAAGGAGCTTATCTGATTGAAGTGGAGTCGACATAGGACGTGGATAGGGGACAACATGATCGTCAAGATGTACCATTGTCGAGTCCTTTTGTGATCAACATCCGGTGTCTTCATCGTGATCGCTTTTGGGTATACTTAGCTGGTTTCAAGTTGTCATTTTAACTCTTATAAGTGACAACTCATATTGCGTAAAGGATGTCAAAGTAGAGTGTTTAGGATAGTTGTAAAGCTCTAAGTTTCAATGGATCTAATTTGGCCACACTAGAGGTCAAAATAGCATTCTCCATTCCCATTGGTCTAGGAGTTTTGACCAATAAGGGCAATAGGGCAACTTTTCGAGGTTTTAGGGATTTTGAAGACCTTCTAGGGGGAGATTCGACAATCGGAGGATAGCGTTGGAAAGTTGACGGGACAGGCTACAACGTGGCTCAAGAATGGATGGATTTGAAGGATTTGTCATTCTGAAACGGTGATTCAAAGTTAGAGAGAGAAATTTAGACCTTTGGGTGTATTTGGAATGTTTGTGAAAATCTAACGAGGGTTTTGGGACATCTGAGTCCACAGAGATACAGTTTACGACTCAGGCTTGTGTTTTGATCGAGGTTTCAACTCGATTGGACGAGTTTTGAGTATAGAGTGATAGGTTGAAGTTTGTGCAAGCAGTCAGAGTTACAGGATTGCACTGACTATCACAAACTTAGTACATCAATCATATCTTTTGATATCAAAAATTTCTATCAATAAAACTTTTAAGAGTTGGAGTTCGGATGATGAGTGACCTTCTCATGAAATTTGAAAGCAATTGGAGTTGAGGATTGGGATGTGTGATGGGTTTTACACGATGTGGGTGCATATCGCCTTGTGATACAATGGGTAAATCAACAATTGTTTTGAGAGATCTAGAGGGCAAAAAAAGGGTCGTGACGCAATTTTCTATTAAGTTTGAGCGAAATTTATTGATCGAATCATTGGATATCATGATCTTCTTCCGCTGAAGTTTTACTGGTTGTAATGCGGAGTGCTGAGGAGAAGAAGAAGAGATTGAAAACTCACACAAGGTTCTAGAGGGTTCTTCTACAACCATGCGCTCGGGCGTTCTCAGAGCGAAGAATTGTCCTTTGCGACATAAAGGTGGTGAACTCGACGTGAAACCTCTGAGGTGGAGAAACTTTCATGAGTTCTCTTGTTGTGAGTTTACAGATTCATGGGTTTCGGTTTATAGTTTAGTGTTTGAAGTTTAGAGCAAGGTTTAGTTGCAAGCTCGGAACGTGGATTAGCCTTGAGATATTAGGGTGCAAGTTCAAGTTTTGTTTGGACTTGAGATATAAAATAGGTCAGAAATCAGGTTGTTAGAACTATATAGTGATAGCTTAACGCATAACGTTGAGCTTTATGATATGGCAAATGCCAGGTGATGGCAACAGTCAGTCGTGGGTGGGTTGGAACAATTTGAGTGTGGAGGGTCACTGTTTGCTTCTTGTCTTTGGATCCCCTCCATACAAGCTTCTTGTGTGTGCGCCATGCTAGCTTTGTGTGGGCGCCTGATTCAATAGGAGTGCTCCGGACTTGATCACGGGTTACCACTCTAGAGCGTGCTGCGTATTTCTCTTGTGAGAAGTTGGAAGTGATGACCAACTCTCCCAAGAGTGCTTGAGGTGATGGCAGGTTAGGTTGCCCAATACATTAGACACAAACTACGGGGATCTAGATTTAGATCAGAGCATATAGACGCAGAAGGTTGGATACTTGGGAGATTGGAGGGGTTAGCGATCAAGGCAGCTTTTCATCGACAACAAGCTGAGTGGATGTTCCGGATCACAAGGACAGTTACAATGAGTGGGGAGGGGTCGAGCAGAGCAAGCGAGGTACCTAAGGTGCAGCTCGATCCGGCAACATCGTAGATATTTCAAGCATTCTCACTCTTCCTTCAACACCAACGATTCAAGATCGAAAGGAGGATTCAGCCACAAAGGTGCTGCAAGCTATGGTGGGGAAGATGGATCAGTTTGATGGGAGGGATGTCTCAAAATACTTGAGATATTACGTCAGGCAAATGGAGCTGAACCGTGTTCCAGAGAAGGAGATGATTGAGATATTTTGTCTTGCTGCGGTGCCAGAGATTAGAGACCATGTGAGGTCTCTACATGAGCAATTTGGTGAGGATTGGGAGACATATTCTCATGCTTTGAGGGATGAGTACTTCTTAGAAGATCCGGATAGAGTCACTAAGAAGTCTTTCATGGAGTGGGTAGAAAGGCCCAATAAGAAGTCTCATGCAACTAAGCTTCTTAGGGAGTTTGAGAAACAATTCTCACAATTGTCTCGATTGGAGAAGATAACCTTGAAGTCACATAAAACATAGTTGTTTCTCCGAGCTGCTGATGTTGAGTTGCAAGAGAAGCTAGAGTTGCTTCTTGAAGACAAAAATGAGGAAGAAGGGCTAATAGGTAGTTGGAAGGATGTTGAGGAGACAGTTGGACTCTTGGCGAAGAGAGAAAGAAGGAGAGAGAAGATTGTGATGAGAAGACCCCTTCAGATGGATGCTTCTATTGCTCCAGCACCTGTTACTAGGCAAGTGGTTCCAACCTCCAACGTTCAAGCTCCGACTGTAAATTACAGAAAGGAAGAATCATCCATCGATGAGATCATGCGAGGGATGAAGAAGCTTAAGATCAAATTCGTGATGTTGGAAGAGAAAGACATGGGAGGGGAGAAGAAGACTTCCACCAAGCAAGCGTATGTGCAACGGTGCATATGGTGTGACAGCACTAATCATGCACGAAGGGATTGTGGAGACTTTGCACAAGCATTGCAAAGTGGAGAAATTTTCTAGAAAGAAGGGAAAATAGCCCTCAAGGACACTGGAGTAACCATTCAAACCAATTTTGGTAAAGGAGGGATGAGAAAATTGGTGGATGATTATCGTATTGCACATGCAATGGCATCAGTTGAAGCTTTTAGCTATGGTGCTAAGGTTAGAGAAGTAGGAGAGGAGTTTGAAGGCCACGTACCACTTAATGGCCTATGGTCAAGTGCTCTCGCTACGATGAAAAAAGGGAAGGTAGCAAGAAAGACTCTTCTAAGAACAGCGGCGGAAATTCGTGGTACTACTGGATGGGAAGATCCAGTAGAAACCATGTCGATTCATGCTTATATTGCTAAGACTCAATATGAAGCATTGGTGGAAGAGAAGAGACGAAGGGAAGAGGAGGGTTCTGACGAAGGACTCTCATTGAAGAGGGTGGCTAGAGAACATATCAGAAGCGATACACCTCTCCACCCGATCACACTATGGAGGAAGCAGGTCCTTCGAGGTCGAAGGAAAGAACCAAAGGGGGTGAGAAGGACAAGGGGAAGGTACCAGCTTACAAACTACAATCTGATATTGAGGCGGCAACAGATTTGAAGGGAGTATTGGAGGAGAGGATTTTGAATGCCAAGGTAGAGTTTACCTTGAGGGAGATACTTGGAATATCAAAGAGGGAGTTTCATGATGTTATCATTGATATCATCAAGAGGAAACGACAGATTTCCAATGAGACTGCTCTACTTCATGCTATGGGTACAAAGGTAACAAGGGATGAAGAAGATGCGCTGGTAGAGTGTTGTGGATTGAAATCTCAGAAGGTTCGCTTTGAGGATGAGCCAAAAGAAGAAGGTGTGAAGGTGTCTAGCCACTACACCCGATCGCATTGGGCAAGGGCGACTACTGAAACCCTTGTGAAGCTAGGGGATCTTAGTGAACTGGTGTTAGCACTAATTGATCATGGATCGGAGATCAATATAATATCGAGAGAGCTTTACATGAAGGGGAAGTGGCCCATAGACACCAATCATGGTTGGGTGATTAGTGCAGCCAACAATACTCGAGGGGACTTGTATGGAGCGTGCCCTGATATTCCGGTGAAGGTTGGGGATGTAGTAGCTGAGCAGAATTTCTTTGTGCAAGACTCTCCATCATACCCATTGATTCTTGGGCAGCCTTACATCATAGCACTAAGGATGGAGACAAGAGTGCTTCATGATGGATCGACATATGCACGAATTCGCAGCCAAGATGGGAAGCGGTTAGTGCAGTTTCTAACAATTTCAGCAAATCATGAGAGAAACAAAGCACGGTTGAGAGAGGAAGCTTTTCCAAAATCTAAAGATTTTGAGGATTTTGGAGAAGTACCGCTGTAGAGAGAGGATATAGTGGTACGGAGGAGAAGGTACTCTCACATAGGCAAGAGAAAGGTACCTTTTGTACAAGATTGATGGAGATTTCGCGTGATGGATATGCTACATACAAGGAGTTTGCTAATTTGAAAAGATGGGAGAAGAACAAACTACACAGATATGAAGAAGACCTTGCAGATTTGAAGCTTCTTGAGGAAGGCGAATATATATCGGGAGTTTATGAGGAGTTTGGGTTGGGAGATCCGTTGAAGGAGATGATGGAAATTGGATTTGGTGATGAGGATAAGATTGTGGAGGTTCACTCTAGAGAGCTCTATTCCACTATCAAGGCGTTCCAAGCACATGAAGTTCGAGTGGAGACAAGGTATAAAACGGTTGATAAGAAGGTCAAACTGAAAGCTGTTCCTTTACCCAATGACTCAAGGGAACAAGTGCAGCAATCAAGTAGAGAAAGTAGCTTGAGGAATCTTAGTAAAATGGGACACAAGTTTACTAAAACCACTATGAAGGAGTTGAAGGTTGGATCTGATGGTTTACTTCTTGCAAATGAAGAAAGGTGTTTCAAAGAGATGCTTGCTAGGCATGGAAAAGCATTCTCTTTTGAAGCAAAGGAGATAGGGTGTGTGGATCCTAATGTAGTAACTCCCATGATCATTTTTACTGTGCCTCATGCGCCTTGGGACTTGAGATCAATCCCAATACCTAGGAAGGAAAAGTTGTTGAAGGAAAAGATGACGATGAGGATTTTGGAGCCGTCCTTTGCACCATATTCCAGTCGGTGGTTTACAGTGCCAAAAAAGAATGGATCATTACAATTCATTCAAGACATGCAACCAGTGAATCAAGTGACTATAAGGAATATGGGGGTAGGACCAATTGTGGACGAGTTTGCATAAGCATTTGCAGGGAGAGCTATCTACTCCATGGGAGATCTTTACTCTGGGTATGATCAGTTTCAACTATCAGAAGGAAGCATGGATGTTACCACAATGAGAACACCCTTGGGATTGGTGAGAATGTGCACATTACCACAAGGAGCGACAAATTCGGTAGCACACATGATGAATGGGATGAATAAAGTCTTGAGGGACTTTATTCCGGAGAAGACTATGCCTTTTCTAGATGATGTGCCAATCAAAGGATGTACAGAAGAGGAGAAGGATGGAACCATTGATCGAAAGGGCTGTTGGAAGTTTGTGAAGGATCACATTGAAGATTGTGAGAGGATATTATCTCAGCTGGAGGAGGTTCATCTTACATTGGCTAAAGAGAAATCTATATTTGGGGTGCGGGAGGTTGTCATTGTTGGTCATCTGTGTGGATGGTACGGTCGAAAACCAGATTCCAACAAGGTGGATGCTATTCAAAGGATGCGCGAGAGCTGCAACTCCTTGACAATAGTGAGGCGGTTTTTAGGTGTTGTTGTGTTCTATCACATATGGATTCCTCACTATGCTCATATAACAGATCCGTTATATGGGCTGTTAAGGAAAAATCAGAAGTTTGTATGGGAGAATAGACATGTAGAGGCCATGAGGAAGTTGAAGAGGTGTATATCATCACCTCCGGTTTTGCGAAGGATATAATATCATGGTGACAAGCCAGTGATATTGACAGTGGATACCAGTCCTATTGCCATAGGATGGGCCGTGGGGCAGGATGACAAAGATGAAGGGAGTAGGTATGCTGTGAGATTTGGAGCAAAGGTCTTGAGTGAAAGACAACGAAGTTATCCTCAAGTGAAGAAGGAGTTGTGGAGTGTCGTTATAGCTATGAAGTCGGAAAGGAACTACCTGATTGGAGCACATGTGACTGTTGAGACAGATTGTGTACCGTTGTAGCGGATGATCACCAATTGCAATACACCAGATATTGCAATGTTGAGGTGGATAGCTTACATCAAGACGCTTAATCCGGAGTTCAAGCATGTGGCATGAAAGGATAACAAGGTGGTAGATATGTTGTCAAGAGCTAGATATGAGGGAGAAGAAGAGATGATTGATGATACTGATGAGGTAGGAACGACATTTTATTCTGTGGCTCATCACCAAGGAGTAACACAAAGTTTGGAGATATTTCTGGAGGATTTATATGAGGGTGAGTGGTTAGATATTGGAAAGTATCTTAGCACACTAGCACGACAGAGCGGCTGGAGTGATCATGAGTTCAAAATTGTAAGAAGGAAGGCTTACAACTACATGTTACAAGATGGATACCTATGGAAGAGACCGAAGTGGAAGGGTGACATGCCTCAACGTGTGATTTGTGGAAAGGAGGCTCAACAGGAGTTGATGCGGGAGTTTCATGAGAGCTTATGGGCAGGCCACAGGGGGATATATGCCACTTTCATGAAATTGAAAGAGAGATATTGGTGGAAAAACATCTACAAGGATGTGGTAGGATTTGTGGAGACTTGTGAGACATGTCAGATGATTCGGTAATCCGACACCGTGATGGTTTGCATCCTACATATCCACTTGCTATCCATTACAAGTGGGTTGTGGATTTGGTGGTCATGCCGATGAGGTTAGGGCAGATGAGGTATCTGGTGTTAGCAAGGGAGGATCTATCCAATCAAGTGGAGGGAAGAGCACTACGATCAAAAGCAACAGAAGGGGTTTGCAGGTTTCTTTTGGAGGATGTTGTGTGTCGTTATGGATGTGTTGGGAAGATAACTGCTGATCGAGGAGAGTTAAATGCTCAAGAGGCACGTGACTTCTTTGAGAGATGTGAAGTCAAGTTGTCTCTCACCACTGCTTATAATCCAGAAGGGAATGCGAAGAGTGAGAGGGGTCATCCACCTATTATCAAAGCAATTGTGAAGTCATGTAGAGGAAGAATTTGGACAATGGCCTCGTTTGTTACCTTTTGCATTATGGGCTGATCGTACAACCCATAGCTCTATGACCAGCTATATGCCATCAGAGTTAATGCAAGGCCAAAAGCCAATTATGCAAGTAGAGGAAAACATTCCCACAAGGAGTGTGTTGCCTTGGGAGGATAATCTGAGTAGAGAAGATCTTTTGGCGACACGCATTCGACAACTGGAGAGGAGAACGGAGGATGTACAATTGGCAATGGAGA